>JAODKF010000089.1:1819436-1832009 GCA_026779585.1 Mormyrus proboscirostris
GGGGGGGGGGGGGGGGGGGGGGGGGGGGGGGTGCAGCGTCAAACCAGTGATTGATTTAGCCCAGGCAGTAATGCTTCAGCCACTCACCATAGCACCTGCCCGGAGTGACGTGGAGCCAGGGGGCTTTAAAAGTGAGAATTCACACCCACGTTCAAAGCAAGCTCAAGAACAGCTCTTCCTTGTGGCTGTCATTTGGTGGGCAGCTGGGGTTTGTGTGTAGGGGACTATGTTGAAATCAGATTTTCCTGACAGGTCTGAGACTGCCGTTTATTAATCCCTTTTTGGCTACCTGAGGTACCTGAGGGTCCTGTTGATTCAAGGTGGGGGAGATGGGTTGGACTAAAACCAAACATTTGCTCTTTGTTTGACTTGCTTAGCTGCCATTGGTATATGACAGCATTTGAATGGCAGTTGAAACAGTATTTACATACCAAATGATGCCACAAGCTGGTTTTGGCAAAACGTAATAGAATATGTTGGATGTGAGAACAAAAAAAAAAAAAAAAACGTACAACCAGTAAATATAATAAGCGGAAACACCATGTAAGCTACGTCTCATGGTCAATGTTGAGGACAAATGTGGAAAATCATTCCTACCCTTCTCAAAGACGACCCTACGGAAGGAATATCAACACAAACGAAAGACCACAGTTGTTTGATGGACTAGGGAGGTTTCAAGTATCCACATCCTGTTTACTAAGGTTCTCGGTGAGCAAATAAGTGTTGCTTGCCATACACGCTACTTAGCCCATAATTATCATCATTACAAAATTACAAAATTACCATACGCTCATCACTTATCGGCTAATTTCCCCACATCAATATGAGCAAGGTTAGGTGAAGACATCCAAACATGCTCCTGCTTTCTGAGAAGCGGAAAAAACAAACAAACAAACGATTATGGGCATTTCAAGCCAACGATCCTCCCTTCACAACTAGCTCAAGTCTTGACTCCTCTTGAACGGGAGGTCTTCCACCATGTCATGCCGACATTCCACCAAACCCTGCCTCAGAGCTACAGCCAAGGTTAACGCATGGGGAAGACAAGACCATGAGTCTCTACATTCCACCTGTGGAGTGTATGGAATGGGAATTTTCACATAAACAACCTCCGTCTGCCTTGCCAAAGGTCCCTTTGATTTGGCACAAGCCCTCCGTCTCAACTCAGCAGGGTCTCTGCCGAAGGCATCCGTTCCAAGTTACGTCACCTAGCCTCTCCCGGGCCTTTTGTGTCCACTGACATTGATATTCAGTCCCTCGCCTTGTGGCGGCTAATTGAAAGTAACCCAACTGCTCTACCAAACACAGCCCACATTCCAGCAGGGCACCTGGGATACCTCAGTACCAGTGAGGTTTCTCAAGAGTGTGAGGGTTACTGTCCAAAAAAAAAGAATGCCCTCCTATCTGACTCAGTTCAAATGCTAAGACCCAAGAGAACCTTCTAGCTCTTCCTGCCTTGGTGTGACCTGCCAGCAATGACAACAAGAGGCTCTGGATAGGATTCTTTGGGAACAGATACTGAGCAACGCTACTTCTCAGATCCTGTAGGTTACCCAGGGTCCAGCTGGTCCTCTGGCCAAACATGGACACCCGATACCTTGAAAAGTATCCCCTGGGCAAGAAGCTTCAGCAACAAGCCTTCTTCCTTTGACCAGCCATCAAAATACCACATCTGAATCCAATCAGGCATCTGGATTTCAGCCATCCCGAGAGCTTCTTATCCAAATACAGGTCACGGATGTCAGCCGGCAGCTGTGATTCGGCACCCAACAGGAATGCATGGGGTCCCCTCTACGCTTCCACAAGGGGTCAGACAGGTGAGGTGGTGGCTTCCACTTGATTCATCCCATCCAGAAGTTTGAAATCCACTTTAAATGCACGACGCTGTAATGGTAGCCCCCCTGCCGCTTTCACGATGCTGATACGAACACATTTAAAAATGTGCAGAAAGAAAGTTCAGCTTTTTTCAGGTATGCCTTTATTGCCTCATGGCTTTCTGTAATAGAAAACCCATATGTGACTTGTAAAAACATACAAAATGGCTACCTTAACGGTATAGTATGAAAGTAGCAGCAGATATCCGATCCTGACTCAGCTACTGAGGGAATTCTCGCACCGCCTCATTAAGAGATCTGCGGCCCAGGTCGCTTCCCCACTGCGCCGGATCCAGCGGAGGAGTTACACGTGACTTGAGAGACTCTGTCATCCCAGTTGCATTCTGTTCCACGTTAATGTCCATGATCCTCGACATCTGGCTGGAGACCCGGGGGACGGGAAGCTTTGCGGTTTTTAAGCACTCGGCTCCTGACATGAGGGAGGCAGTACCCAGCCCAACCAGAGGGGGAGCTCCTGAGCAACCAGTGAAAACGCAAAGGCGACAGTTGTGCCAGGAGACAGACTGGTGGTGCCTGGCCATCATGGGCGGCACGCGGGCGTGGCCAGCCGGCAGCTGCACCTCCAGCTGTTTCGGGCCGAGCCTCAGGGGTTTAGGGGCCAGACGATACAAAAGCTTTGGCACCCTGTGACAGCTGCTTGATGCCACTTAAGCCGACACCATGGCCTCCGTACAGGAAGGAGGCGCAAAGGGTGGGGAGGGAAGCAGACACGCCTTGTCAGGATCTCGGGTCCGATTACACTCGTACTCCGGTCTGAAATGTCACAGCATAATGCCACCAGACGCCCGGCATGGACCTGTGGAACCGTCGGCGATCCCGACTGTGAGCAGCAGGGCTTTTCTCTGTGCTCCCTGTCGTACAGGCACAATAAAGTCCACGGAACAAGGAAAAATGTAAATCATAGAGGCCCCCTGCTTCCTGAAAGCGCTCCAGCGTATCCCCGGCGCACGGAGAGGAGACCAGCAAGCTAGGCCCGCTTCGGAATCGGGAAGCGGCCGCGTCGGTGGAACGGAGCCGCCGACACAGATGGTTCCAATCAAGGCGCTGGTGCTGCGAGAGCAAGAGGCTGCATTCTCAATTTAACTCTAGGGGTGGGGGGGCACAATGTTCCCGGGTTTGTACCGGGCTGCACGGCACTCGCACTCATGCACACATGCACTGAAAAGCTGTGCACAGTGCAGGGCTCCACAGCCTGCTGGGATGAACATACTGGGGGGAAAGTGACAGACATCGGTCTTCAGGTCCCACCAAGCTTTGGTCACGTGATCTTTCTTCGTGATGTGATGTTTAACATGAAAGACCTCGGACACAAAAGCTGTGTTACTCATATTTACTTCATATTTACTCCATTTATTATAGAGTTAAACCTACTAAAATTTACCACATTCTCCACAATAAGAGAGATGCTTGTGTGTGTGTGTGTGTGTGTGTGTGTGTGTGTGAGAGAGAGAGAGAGAGCGAGAGAGAGAGGGGGAGATCCTTAGTGAACAGAGACGGAACGAACCACAGCTAGAATCTGACCGCAAACGCTGCAGCCAATTGCTTTAGAAAAAAAAAAAAAAAACAAACAAGAAT
Organism: Mormyrus proboscirostris; assembly: GCA_026779585.1. NCBI lineage: Eukaryota > Metazoa > Chordata > Actinopteri > Osteoglossiformes > Mormyridae > Mormyrus > Mormyrus proboscirostris. Next base: position 1,822,907 of record JAODKF010000089.1, read on the forward strand.
GTGCAACTTCAACAAAAGGACCAAAAACCTTGAAGTAAATACCTTAAAGAAATCACATCACCGGCCAAAAAAGCACAGCTGAAAACCAAACGCAGCTATAATGCATATATTATGGAATGCAACATCCAGCAAACATTTCTTGAGTAAGCCCCAAGAATGCCTTGTCGAGAAATGGACACTGGCACAGTCTAGAAAACATCAGAAAACATTTAGGAGAAGCCTTTGGAGCAGCGAACACCTTTTCTCCATGACTGGGAAGCCCTCCAAAGAGTTCCTGCTTCTACAAAAGGAGCGTTTTATGGCCAGCATGTCGCCTGTAAACCAACCTGCAAACAAAGGAGCCATTCTGTCCAGGGCTGCGGCGGTAACACGCTCAGCGACTTTGGAGCAGACCCTATCCCCCTATTATAATCACGTTTGACGGCTTCCATATGGCAATAATCACCTAATCAATCTGTCATGCCGGCCACTACCATTTTTTTTTGGGGGGGGGGGAGGGGGACACCAAGTAAACACAGGTGGAATAAGTCATCAAGATATGTATACAAAAACAAAAACTTTTTTTTTTTTTTTCCCCTGCTTGGTTCAGCAGGAAAAAAGGGAACGAAAATTAACTATGAGGGAGACGAGGGGGGTTTTAAATTGGAAGAGCTCTTCGCTTTAGTGTACCAGGTAGAAGCTACAAAGTGTCCTTGTGTTTGTAATAATTCATCCAATCCAGTAGGAGCATGCGACTGGAAGGCAGACTGCGGGGAAACGTAAAAAGCAGTGGTGCATTTTAATGAGCCTTATGCTGGTGGGAGGGATGCCCGGCCTACTCCCGTTCGCGATCTGGGCCCGAAGTCAGAACGATGGGTCTTTGGCGCCGCCGTCGCACGCGTTAATGCCGGTTCTGGCTGCGCCGTCCGGTCTGCTCCTCTGAAGGCAAAGGAGGACCAGAGAGGAGCCGATGAGAACCGTACAGTGAGACCCTTTAGCTTGTGTGGCAATTACACGTCGTTTACTGCCGCCCCCCCCCCCACCCCACCACGGCCGATGGCTCTCCCCCAGGCAGAAGGCTGCCTCCGCTTGTTCGTCCGCCTCCAACCTGCAGATCCATAGCTTCCCCAGAGAGACAACCTTGTCCACAGCACTGGAGGTGTGTGTGTGTGTGTGTGTAGGGGGGGGGGGGGGGGTTCTATTGCTTTTGGCTTTAAAACAACAGGCGCATTGAAGAGAAGCACACCGCCGACTCAGATTAATAAAATAACTTGTGCAAAAATAGAAAGCACTAAAAAATCGAGCTTCCTTATTCACTTTGGCTGCTTTTTTCCCCCGTCCCCCCTCCCCTTTCATCGCCAGGCCAGCTGCACGCTAGGCCACCTCCTTCAACACTTCAAGTTGCGACGCGGGGGACTGTCCGGGTAAACAGAGGGGGGGGGGGGTCAATCACATAAGTACCACGGCAGACCGGGCTCAGCCCTACATACCTGCATCAGTAACAGAGCGGGGAACCGCAGTATGAACACATTCACCTGGCCGCCGTCCTGCAGCCTCAAATACCCAACAGGAGAAGCCTTGCGACTTCTCAGAATTCCCAGTTGAGGATGCCGTTTGTCGTGTACATTCCCCTGATCTGGAGACGTCTAATGCGATTGCACTGATGGATTAATGGTGATCACATTACTCAGTGTGAAGGTTGTTTAATGAGAAAAAGCTTGTGGAACAGGTCAGCTGTTATAATCCATTTGAATGTAAACCTAGAGATGTTAGGAGTCGATTTATGGGGAAAGCATAACATAAATTATATAGACAAAAAACAAGCCTAGATTCAGTTAAACATGACACTGCAGTTTTAAAGATCATTGCAAAACAACCGTGAGCTCAGTTATTCAGAGAGTAGCTCTGTCTGCAAGACTAGGCCTCACCAAACGGTTTATCATCATGGCATCTAAAAGCTTTCTTTTGCATTCACAATTGTATTGGTCTGTGAGTCTGCCGCTTAATTCATATATGTCCCAGCCGCAAGGAAAAGCCAGTCAGAACCTGCATGATAATCTTTGTCCTTTTTTAAAATGTAAACCTCAAACAAAAATCAAATGAGGACTTACTTGGTGCTTTAAGGGAAATTGATGAAAGAAAAAAATTTGATTCTAAACCATCACTAGAACAGACCCCTTTATCATCAGATTCCCTGATGGAACTTTCTGTAGGAGTTCAAGGGGTTGCTGTTTCCCCCCCAGTATGTTCTGCGCTTGGCATGAAATACGGAAACCAGCACGGCACGAGTAACGAGAAAACAAGCCACCGTCTCTCAGGATTTCGCAGGCATCTGTCGTCACCAGACCACTTTGACAAGATCTCAACTCTCGCAGCTCTTTGACATGTTTTGGTCTTGGCCTTATCTCTCAACGGGCCTCGAGTTTCGTCACGTGCACCACGACCCCGTGAACTGCCGACAGCAGCGGCCTGGAGACACCCGGGACCCCGGCTCTGGTCATGCCTCATGAGGAATGCCTTTGACATCTGACATGACTCACGTAGATCTTGTCCTGCTGGTAGCGGAGGTACAGGTTATGCATGATGGCGCCGTCGTGAAGGTCTCCCAGTCCCGCCATGTCCTCAACCCCGTTGATGCTGCTTGGATGCATGGCATGCACCTTCTGCCTGGTCAGGGTACTCTGCTTGTAGGTGTACACCTGGTGTGGAGAGCAGTGAGCCATGAGTACAATGCGGGCACATGCCAGTAAACATGCTGTATACACTCGGATGCGCAATATACGCATCCGCAGATTGTTCTGGAAACCTCACAGCTGATTTACCACGATGTACTCAGAACTTTAAGGCAAAATATAATATAACAAGCCGGTTCATGAAAGGTTCATAAAAGGATAGTCCGATTCGAACGTGAGCCAGTAAAACGATGTTAGACAAGTTAAAAATAATCTCTCCAGGGAGAAGGAGTTCAGACTGCGTGGTTTTAGCTGCAGCAGGACAGGAATGGTTGTGCGAAGGGTAAACAGTTTTCTCTGGCCCGGAATGTGCTGTAGCTGGATCATGGGGTCGGGGTGTGAGACCCCCATTAGATCGTTTAACTGGATGCTGTAAACACAGTAAAATGGTCTGTCAGGGGTTTAAATGACTCACCTGGGGGAGGCAGGAAAACCTGCCACTCTTAAAACTGTCTGCCGTTCGTGAGAAGTTATGAGACGCAAACGTCATTTGCAGGAAAAGGCAGATTCGGAGACACGAGGGAAGGCGACGGGAATGCTGTACGATATCTGGGAAACCCTGAGAAATCTCTGTAAAATGGTAGGCTGTCAATCCAATTTTAATAGTGTCATAAGCTTGTTTTTGTTTTTTTGGCCTCTAACTGATTTTTTGGATAACCTTGCTGTTTCAAAGTAAGCAAAATCGGCGCGCTGATGGAGCTCTAAGTATTTAGGAGACAGTGTTTTCCCTCCCCTGCTCATGTTGGGCCACCGCAGGCTAGTAATCAGGGCTGATCTGACTCAGGCCTAAATAAAAGGTCAGCTGACGCGGCAGTTAAAGTCACCCGCTCCTGGGGCAAATTATTTTCAGCTGAAAAACCCTTCCTCTGAATGCAGCGTAACACACAAAGAACACATCCCTCCGTGCACTTATCCTGTATAGGGTGATGGTGAACCTGAAACCTATCGTAGGAAACATAGGATTTTCTGGACAGGATGGAAGTCCAGGGTAAACACACACACACACACACACACACACACACACACACACACACACACATATTCTAGGCAATTCAGAGACACCAGAAAAATTCTGGAAAAATTTGAATTGGCCACTTATATCCAATTTTCCCTTAAAAAACTTTCAAAAGCAGAAGGCTGTACCAAGTGGGGAGCTAGAGTGGGGGGAGAACCTAGCCATCTGAACTACTGTAGGACTGTCAGTGTCGCTCCAGAACAGCCGTGGACGCCGGATTGATCTGGTCCATCACATCCGAGCAGCTATATTTGACTGTAAAAGCAAGAAGCAGAGGAGACGCGGCAAATCCTGGCCACCCGATTTAAGGCAAGTCGCCAATGGCGGTCACAGCACAGACCCGGCACGGAAAGTTACAGTCGCGGTGGCGAGCGGATCGTGTGTCATGAAAGATGAATTACATGCCAGCTCCCCCCCCCCCCCAAAAAAAACACACACCAGCCCGCCTGTAGGGGAAAAACAGGGAGAATGCGGTGTGTGTGTGTGTGTGGTTGGAACGAGGCCGTGACACAGCCCAAGGCCTCCTCCGTCGGAATGCAGCCTGATGGGAATTGGATGATCTCGTGGATCGTCTCCACACCCTATAACCCCTCCCCTCATCCTCTGGCAGCGAATCAGAGGCCTTATGTGGCCCACTGACGTCCGAGGGGACCTCGAGTGTGAGACACAAGAAAGGAACACCACCAGTGACCTACAGCGTGACGTGACCCACGGTCCCGGCGATTGTGGCGTTTTCCCCGCCGCACATGCCTGCGTCAGACTGACCGCAGTGAGCACTCAGGCAAAGCTAACCCTCCCATCCTGATACCCGCCGGACCTCGAACAGCCTCTGAATACCGAGGCCACGATGCCCCCCCCCTTGCGTTCGGCCCATCTGTGTCACTCCATCGCGCTATCTGAACACGTTCTTGTTTTATTCATCCAGCAGACTTTTATCAAAAGCGACGTAGATGTTTGGTAAAGCAGGATCAAGCAGTTCCTGGTGAATTCACCCTGCCAGCCCTGGGATTTGAACCGGTGACCTTCCGATGACAGACACAGCCTCCAAACTCGCCGAGCTGCACATGCACATGGGCATTATCTGTTCTTTGTTTACTGCTCAACCTTCAATCCCATCTCTGGGGCGTCACTTCCCTATCCACCATTACCCAGCATGCAATCGCAATGGAGGGTTGGCGGTAGAGTCAGTCAGGACAGAAACTTATTCTTAGCAGAGGCGATTCAGTTGTGGTCGATTGGTCAGCCGCCTCTGTCTCCACACAGGACATTATGGGGGAAATGGCGGCGGCTACATCATGATGATATGTTGTCCCCTTGGCTGGGGAGCTGATAAAAAGGGCCTGGGACCCTGGAAAAAAAACCCATCACGACTGGAGATTTTTATACGCGGCCATAAAAACCAGCCATAAAACCGAATGAGTCAAATCATTGTTTTGATCTTCGGAAGACGCTATCGGTTGAATTCGCAATGAAAACGTCTCACGTCGCCACAGGATCCAAGAAAACCGTGAGTTTCTGTTCAAGGTTAAAGTTACAAACCCTCGAAAAAAAACTCCAAAGATCCTTTCCGATTGTTTTCCTAGGCTGACAGTTACACTGGTTTTCTTCTTCGGGAGCAGAAGATGTTCGTAATCCAAGAACAGGGACGCTGGATCCTGCGAGGAACCACAAAGTGCCACGTGGCCTCGGTGAGAGAGAGAGAGCGGAATGAGCGGACAGAAACGTCACACGTCGTGACCACGGAAATGCAGCCGCGATCTGGCTGTTTCAAACATCTAATGAGGGGGTCCTTTGTTAAAAAGTATTCTGTAGGAATGCATTGGGGGGGTTGTTTAATAATCTCAAATCGGCAAGAGAAGGCCCCCCCCCGAATAAATCGGCGGACGTAAGGTTCCTTGGGACGCTTCCAGGACAGACCCCATAATGGCCAGCTCTGTGGCGTATGTTGCTGGCCTGCGTCGTCCCTCAGAGACCCCCTTTGTCATGGGGGGTCTCATTCCCAACATTCCAGCAGAACAACAAGGCTGGGACCATCTCTCTAGGGACCCCGGACACGCTCCCGCTGTCCCCGGCGATGTCCCATGGGGGCGATGACCCAGGCACGGCACGCCAACCACACTCTGTTTACAGGCAACGGGTCCCTGGGCGGCCCCCCAACACTTGGATATCAACGCACGGCGGGCTCCAGGTCCCTACACTCTCACACCCCCACCTACCTGATCTTTCACAGAACCGTGAAACCTGGACAGAAACCTGACAGAACAGGCCCCCTTCGCAGCGGCCCGGACAAACGTAGCTGTACGTCACGGAGAATAATGCTGAGCACGTAAGCGTGACGGCGGGATGACAAATCCACCCCCCCATCACTTTCCTTTTTGCGAAACAGAAAACATACGGGACAAGAAAAGCTCCTCTCGGAGACCCATAGTTTTTGAGAACTAATCTGGAAATCATACTTCACACAACAAGCCAAGCCTGACCCTCATGTAGAAATGTCTATCCGCTTCACTGAAACTCAGCTTCAACCAAACTATTATACTCTTCCTCCCTAAAGGCCGTTTTCCAATCCAGTCCTCTGGGACCCGCAGACTGTCCAGGTTTTTGCTCCCTACCAGGAGTAGGCGGGGAGCAAAAATGTGGACTGCCTGTGGGCCCCGAGGACCAGGTATGCCACATTGGCATAAATAACTCCTACTTTAATATCACGCCATGATTTGATTACATGTTAAAAAACAAAGGGAAGAGTATAAAAGTAAAACATGCACCAAATACAGCCAAAACAAGCAAAAACGATCAGTACAGGGTTTGTTGTGTACTCATAAGGCAATGCATTTTTCATAATACTTTGATACGTTTCTGAATATAATCCAGTAATAACATGTGGACTCTTTAGTGGAACTAAATCCAGCACGACGCAGAAACAGACCCAGCGGGTCCCTGTTCCCATTCTTCTGGTACGATGCTATCTCCCCCAGGAAATCCTGACCGGCTGGGCCTCTGTTGGAGGGCTTGTTAGGGTGCACATTTGGTACGGAAAGCTCAAGTGCCCTGTATTTTAAATTTCTCTCTGTAGCAGATGCGTACAGTTTAATATGGTTACTGAACTGACTTGCGGTGGTCTGGCCAAAGGAACACTGCCCCTGAGGTCGGTACACTTCGCCCATATGAATGCGACACGGCAGCCAAGCAACGCTTATGTTTCCAAAGCTAGCAGCAAGCTGTGGTCTAGGGTATGACAAAAATACAAACTGAAAAAATAAACACAACACAAGCGACTTGTTGGATATTCAGTCCAAACGTGACCCTCTTTGGGGTTGTGACTTCATTCTTCTGGACCCCCCGGTATGAAAAGGAATACTCTGACTGGGCCAATGAAAGCAGAATAAGATCCCGATCAATCACAAAGCAGGAGGGGGGCGTTTGCCATTGACTTTTTGCGTGACAGTCGGTCGCCGATAGGAAAACCAGCATTTGGATGCTTTGGACGGTCTGAACGTGCTGGGATAGAGCCTTTGAACTGAGTTCTTTATGAAATAAATGATCGTTTGGGAGCTCAGACTATTGCTGTGTGCCAAAAATAGACACTTTATGAACACTGTGAAAGGGCTCTATTAATGACCAATTTGAGGGAACTATTGAGTCAGGGACCTACGCTCCTTTCAGCTATGTCTTCCACCCTCTGTTGACTTTTGAATCCACTATTAGGGCTTCTTAAAACCTACAGATTTGGCTCTTAATGCCCTGTGCCATGTGTTCCTGAAGCCATCTTTTCAAAAACATTCAAAAGCTCAGCAGCTGCCCGGTCTACACCCTCAAGGTACATTTCAGTAGGATGGATCAAAGTCGACCTGTCATCACGTGAAGAATAGCATTTTATAACTTGATGCCGAGCAGCTTACGGGACAAAACGGCGGCGCCTCTTCCGCTTGTTCAGACCCGGCGTGGCACAGCGGAACTCCAAAGGCCCCTGGGGCGAGAGAGAACCCGACGGCAGCCCCGCGCTAGATACTTGAAAGACTTTCGCCTCGGTTGTTTGCGTTAGAGCCCTTTGAGGGGCTAAACAGCAGCGTCTAATTAGCAAAACGAGCTTCTGCCTTAAATTTCAGACGCTGGAGAGAAGATGCAAGAGAGGACGGCATAGCTGGGGTTAGTGAAAGCAAATGAAATGACGACTGAGTTGTTTATGAAAGATAAGGGGCTCCTTTATGGGGCGGGGTCAACAGCCCAGTTTTAAAGGGGGGCTTTTGCCGATCCGGGATGGAATTAAACTTCAAGTACAGCAGGCCTTACCAAAGCTGTGGTCTTTAACAAGGAAACTGCTGTACGCGCCCGCGAGCTTCAGTAAAACCCGCTGGCTGCGGTTCCACTTTAAATGCCGGTTGCTTCGCATCTCAGAAGAGGATTCATCGCTGCGACTTGATTACACACTCCGAAAGCGAGGAACGCTAAGCTCGCAAACAGTCTGAGGACAAGGACAGGAGCGATAAGCCAGCACAATCCGGCGCTGCACGCTAAACATTAAGGGATAGCTACAGGTTTGAGCGATAGCATCTTGCTTCTCATTTACCCAGAAACCACCCATAACAACTAATTAATTACTTAAAAAGTTTAATTGCCTAAATGTGGCTTTGAATACTCAGACTGACACATCCATAAGAACATGATCCTTCAATGGACTGCAACAGCATTTCTGACTCGGGAAAATAATTGATCTAATTTATATTTAAGTTATATATTTTTTAAAATATGTAATTATATATGTAAATATTTTAAATATATATTGGGAATTAATGTTGTCTTGTTTATGCCTGAATTCCGGAAAAAAAAAAACCATTTAGCTTTTTATGACTGACGTTCTTTGAAAGGACTGAAGGCCCGGCTACCGTTTTGCCAGAAAGTTCCACCACGCCAGCTCCTCTCCTCTGCCAGACTCTGAAGTGGGTTACCCTAACGAGCTTCCTGATTACCAAAATGATATCCGCTGAGATGCGACAGATATATGGACGAGACATAAACGCAGAGACTGGCTGGACTGGCGATTTCAGCCCCGGAACAGACGCTGGCAGAGAATCTTTCTCTGAGTGCCACACTTATGAGGGCGAGAGACAAGAAGGGAGTGATGCTGCGAAGGCCGTAATTACAAGGCTGGGTGGTTTGGGGGCGGCCTTGGGAGTGGCCTCCTCCCCCCATCCACCACGTAAAAAAAAAAAAAAAGACACAGAAAGGATTGAGGCGAATCCTGAATCACATTTTAATTCTGGAAAGTTTTAAAGCCATTTAACCGTCTGCTAGCTTTCCACATGGCGGGGGGGGGGGGGGGGGGGGGGGGGGGGGGGGGGGGGGGGGGGGGGGGGGGGGGGGGGGGGGGGGGGGGGGG
>JAODKF010000089.1:1849394-1860613 GCA_026779585.1 Mormyrus proboscirostris
ATTACACAACTCCGGAGGAGCACCCAGCTACCTCGAGTCTTCAGTCTTCCTGGGCTCCATCCAAAGGGCGGGGGGGGCGGGGGGGGCAGAATTCTAATTGAGCGTAGATCAAACAGACTCCTAATTGACACATATTAAATACCCCCTCTCACGACGGCCGTCAAAATGACTGAACAGCTTTTAGCGGAGGGTAAACAGGCCATCTCGACGTGGCGGGACCATTACGGAGCAGGGCGCCCATCGCCGCAGATGGACACTGGCAGGCGCCCAGTTCCTCTGCCGTCGACCCCCTGGGGTTTGATACAGCAGATGAGTGCTCATGTACACGGCTTTTCTTGTGAAGGTGGGCTACTGTTGACACCCTCCTCTCTGCAGGATTTCACTTTCATCTGTAATCTGCCAGAGGCCACTGATAGCGTTCGGCCGGAAACCCAGCCCAGGTGACCAGAGATGGCAGGAGCGCCAAGGCGATTCCTACACATCTACTCCCCCATGTTTACTTTAGACTATGGGGGTCCAACGGAGTGAGGGGTGGCGGGGGAGGTGGAGATGCCAAACATAACTGGACCGTGACTTTGACAGCCAGACAAGATCTCGGTGAAGCACGTATACACACTGACCTCACCACTACGCAGACACCCGGCCTTGTCTCCATATCAATCCACGGGCCATAAAACAGAGACAAAGCTGAGGCTGAAAATACCACTGAGTACCTACGGCCGATCCCTACTGAACAGGAAGTGGCCATTTTTAGCTACAGGATGAAGGAAAAGCATCTGGAGAAAGTCTTTAAAGCGCTGATTTTGCGTGTCTGGATCACTCTCAAAGGCGAGGGAAAGTTCCTGGGCTTCTTGCCTCATGTACTCATAAAAGATACGGCTAGAGGAGAGAAGCCCAGAGCCCCCCACCCCCCCCGCCCCGGTAATCAGCGGCGTAGAGCAGACCCACGCAGATCCACACGCTTTACTTCATGCCCGTTCTTCTGCTTGGGATACAGATCACCATACAAATCATAAGTTGGCCTTAATGTTGCTCGAACGACTGAAAAATTAAGGGGGCCTTAGAAATCTCATACCCTGTTGGCCAGGTTTATGTAAACCTGTTGGCTATGCAACCAAATGACCATTTTAGTACATTAGATACAAAATCTGCCAGAAAAACACTGTTATGCAAAGCTCCTGTAAAAGGTGTTATGTATCATAGCCTACGGTGGCAAAGGGAGGATAACAGCAGCTCAGGACCAGGATGGAGTATCTGCTCTGGGAATTTATGTTGAACCCTAGAAAAAGCAACTTTTTAATGGAACTTCATCAGCTTACTACACCTTAAAAAGAGATCCATTTCCGTAAATGCAACGCGATAGCGCCTCAACTAGCTGCACAGTGTAAACAAATACAGTTAAAGCAGCGCTAACAAAACGAAACGTAAACTGATCCATCCAAAGACACCGTCTCAAGTGTACACAGACACTTTTAGTGGTATCGGGCTTCAGAAGCGTCTTTCGCTTCCTTAGGGGAAGATCACTGGCTCTCAGAGGTGGTCTTAATTTCTCGACAAAGGAGGTCACCCAAAAGAAGTGAAACTTTCACACAGAGAGGTCGACTGTGTGGCGTAATCGATTCGCAGGAAACGTGCTTATTGAGAGAGTGCTCCACTAAGGAACGCGACCTGATCAGCGTGACGTAATGCTACAGGATCATTAACCCACCGAAAATGGCCGGGGCCGATTTCATGCAAATTCATATTATGCAGTGAGGCACACGTCGCCATTCTCTCACAGAATCTGGCTTGCGATGTGTCCACATCCCCTCTGTCGTTGTCAATGAACCAGCAATGATCAGCAATCACCATTAAAAAAATAATAATAATAAAAAAAAAAGTGTTTCTGCGGGTTGCCAGTGCAGAGGAATTCTGGGAAGGAGCAGAAAGTAAGTTCAAAGTCCTCAGTCTAGGCGGAGCCAAGGGCAGAGACGCCGCAATAAAAACCCAGGCTTCACGATAACTTCCATGGTACCTGGGCTTGCCGTGCCTTGCCGGCGTTCCGGTCCAGACAGGACGCGGCCCTCAGCCGTGCCCAGCCCCCATGTGCTGCTGTGGAATTTCACAAACCTCGCAAGACCCTTCATCAGAGAGATGGCAGCACCCAGAGGGGGCAACACCACCAACCCCCCCCCACCAACCCCAACCCCAACACTTTCCTACAGTAATGAGACGTCATATAACAAACTGCCTTCCCAAGCTCTGAATACCTTCTGAATTTTTACGAGCTGAGGCTAAACGCTCCGGAGATGCTGTATGGGCGGTATATGCCCACCAGCGAAGTGCACGCTCAGTCCTTGCGGTCGCAGGACCGTTTATTGTAATTAGCTGCAGCAGGTACTTACTTCCTAATAGGAGGGAACGCAAAGTCCACCTTCACGAGCCAATGGCAAACCTGCACGGTAATTTAAATGAACACACACTCTAACAAACAGGAACTTGTTCGACCCGAGTCAATAGAGGGCAGCCAGTTAAATGACATATGCGATATCGGTCTGTACTACGTAAATCTATGAACACCCAGATGAAATACTCGCCTCTGGTCTTATCCAGAGCAGCAGAAAGAATCCCAGTGTTTTAAAATAGCATTCCCCCCTCTTTATTTAAGTGCTTCTGGTAGAAATCAACCTAACAGCTGTTAGCTTGTTTGGTATTTGGTGTCAATGCAGAAGACGTTAAACGTAACTTGCAGCTCGATTTAACATGGAGGTTTTTTTTTGTTTTGATTCTGCTACCGTATAATATACACCCTATCTGCCCTTGCAGCAGTTCGTTTCCTCATCAAGTGGCCTTTTCCTTAAAGACTGGCTCTTTGTTTTCAGGGAGCCCAGCAGACATCACGGAGCGGGGCTGATATTTGAGACTATTGTGCGGGCCCTGCACTTTTGGCTGAAAGACCTATCGGCTATTTATTCTAACAGTTTGCGTACCGGAGAAACATTCTGCGTCTTACACGTTCCCCTGCAGTTGTTTTCAGAGATTCCACTAATTAAATCATGTTTTTTGTGTAGTTAAAACTGGTACCGATTCTGCAACGATGCCGTCAGGGAAAAGGTGTGATCGTGTGGCGACACACCGACGTCGCACTTCGCCACCCTGCCCAACAGCACTGACGTTTGTGTCTCACACACCCTTTAAAAAGTCATCTGCATGTTGCTCACTTAGTGTAATTAAAGTTTTCCGGTCGTGACATTCACAGAATCACCTCTGCACGCTCTTTTCTGCATGTTTGTAAACGTCTTTTAACCCATTTCAGGATCTTGCTGCAGTTACGTGCATAACGCAAAGACATATTTTTATTTTACCGTTTGGATGTATATGAAAGCCGAACTACAGAACAAGCATGCACTAATTAATGTTTAACTGGGCATTGGCACTGCACATTGCATCCAGTTATGCTACTCCTGGTGTACGGTTTCCATTTTTTGTGCAAAAGTAGTTTGGAGCATGTTTCTTTAGTTTCTATTAATAGCTTTACCTCTTGGCTGCGACATGAAAAGAGAGGGAGGGAGAGAAAAAAAAAACTTAACCTAAAGGAAATACCAAAAACCACAGTTACTCTGGGCAGGCTTCCAGAAGAGCCTGCCTCTCTGTCGGGCTTCACATGGAAACTCACGGCTAATCCTCGTACCAAGGAACAGGTCTTTCTCTCCTCTTTCCCAACTGTTGAACATTGAAACCTTCATCACAAATAAAGATCGGCGCCGATGAGGAGTTCAGTGAAAATTAAATGCAATGAGAATCAAAACGAAGAAATCTCTTCTTAACGCTGCTTCATTTAACCAAATTAGAAGTGATACCGGTCAAATTGACGCCGCACCTGAATATCACAATGAATTTATTAAAGTTAGAAAACGTGTTTTATCTTTATTATCAAGCCGACTTAACTTACCACAGTAAAGAAATTATCCATCCTCCTTATTTATTTAATCCAGTAAGGTTACAGTATGCAAAACATCCAGTAGAAACATGTGTTAATGTTGTGCGGCACTAAGACATCAGGGATAAATACGTATTTTAGTCCATTTAAAACATTCCCGTTTCCATTTCTTCTTATATGGGAACAAAAAAATAACGCTAATCCAGAGATCTGCCTTTGTTTTTAGACCTCAGAAATACCATGCGCCCTTTTATTCATTTAGACAGAAGATGCAGTCTTTCGGAAATTCAAAATAAAATCCCGAGGATCAACAAAAGTTTGCAGAAGTATAAAGAGCGACAGGCTGCCCTTTCCTCTCATGTTAAAACGCTCAGGCATAAATGTAAGACTATAACTAAAGTTGTCCAACTGTGTACACTTAAATTTCGACTGCAAATGTATCCCCGAAGCTCCTCCCCGAAGCGCTTTGAATGTTAAAGTGAAGCATGGGAGCGTCTCGCTGCTCCGCCTGCTGTTCCAGGCAAAAGCGCAGCAAAACCTGCGCAGTCCCCCCTTCCGCAGACGAAACGGGAAATTACCTGGCACTTACTCAACATCAATTGACAGACCGCAACTGCTTTATTTTTAACATCGTTTTTCAACATTTGAAGTCCTGTCGCAGGGTGTTGGTGCCCTGCGGGGGATATCTAATGTATGGAACAAACTAGTCAATGGAGAGAACATCTATAACACATCACTCTCTGACTTGCAAAATCGAAAGACTGTGACTAACCGTAACTGGTTTAGAAGTAATGACCTGAGATTGAATATGATGCAATTGGCTTTAACTATCAAGTGCCAGTTTATGACTTTTGGACTATATGTGGTGAAAAAGGGTTGGGATTTTAAAAAAGATCAGGATGGGTTCGTGTGACAAATTAGGCATCGTGACAAAAGGCTCGTATGTGTTTAATTATATAAGTAACAATAATTCAACTAATTTCCCCTTTTTCCTTTAAAAATATATTTCCCGACTTTCTTAATGATGCAGTTAGGAGTTTTTCGACTAGCAATGGATACGTTTGCAGGAGATAAAAAAAAAAAGTTTTTCAGCTCTAAACAGCCCTGAAAATCTGTTCGAACCGGCTGACAACCGTTCGCTGCTCTGGGTTCGCTGAAACATTACATGTACAATGACTACATGCAAAATATGTTTGGTATTCATACTTTGCTCTTAGATGTAAGTATCCTGTTGATATCATAGTTGCAGGGGTCGCCTAAGCGCTGGTAGCGCTGTTTGCTCCCCCCGGAGCTGAAGTGGAGAAGAGCCTAGACACTAATTAAAGGTGTTACACCTGAGTGGGTTTTATGATTTTGATCCTAGACTTTTTGTCCAGGTTCGTTGTCTCCATCTCCAGTAATTACTGTCTCGGTGTTTTACAATTATTTAGATGTCAGGTGTTCTTTAAAATAATGACTTTTACATAACTGTCAAGATAATGGATGAATGTAAACATACCAGCGATGTCCGCTGCCGAGTCTATATCACACATTTAGACGCGTTAATAGCCCGTAAGCTAAATCACAGGTACAGCAGGCATGCAGGTCTACTGGCTGTGTGTTAAAGGACACGGGGAGGAATCTGCTTTCATTAATTGACTTCTTGAAAATCTGCTGGAAACACAAAATCGAATCTGTTCAAGACCAAACTCTAAGGCTCGAAGTCTGTACCCTTGGAGAGCGGTTAATGGCTTTACTGAGTATGGCAGAACAGCGTGAGTAAGGATGAGTAATGATTGTGGTGAGAAAACATGTATATTGTTTCTAAACATTAATACCCATGGTATACTGCGGCAAGGTAAGTAGTGCTGCATCCATGCGTTTTCCATATCGCTTGTCCAGTGTAGAGTTACGGTGATCCAGCGACCCGTCCCGGGAAGCAAGGGGCACGAAGTGGAGTCACGTGGTCGGGATCTCAGGCCATCAGGGTAACTTGTATTGCAGACCACACTTATTGTTTCTGTTCCTTTTCTGTAATGATCCTTACTTTAACCGATTGTCTAGCCTTTGTTATAATTTATGAATCCCCAATTTTCAGAGCTGCATTTTTTTTCTTCCTGGGTTTTCGGTGGGACTCGTTTACATTCAGGCTCCTTGCACGACTTTCACAGATGTGCGATTGCAATCTTCGCCCTCGCACGTTACCTGGTGAATGTTGCTCTGCTGACCTTAAATCTACATGCTGATAGCCCCCACCCCCCAAGACCAAACATTTCAGCAACAATGGCCTTGAAGCTGCTCAGCGGGGAATGCACAGTTTAGCGTGGGATAGAGAGGGAAACTGTTATTTCCATGCATCCTGTATCACGAAGACAGTGTTGTGCTGGGTTATGAAGAGGAATTGACCTTAAGAAAATAAAAGGGTGTTGACACTACGGAAAGCAGATCCACAGGATGTTCGGAGACTGCTTTTCATTACCTTAATTTAAATAAATGAATGATTTACATCAAATATGCTTATAAACAGCATTAGCAAAGACGTTAGGAACTAGTTATCACGTGGTTGCTCAATATAATATGTTAACATCTTATATTGAGCAACCACATGATAACTAGTATATGATATGCCTTAAAATACGTGTCATTGGTTTTACTCCACTGCAATTTGCCGTATGTCACGTATCACGGGAGACTGAAAAGTAGCAGTAGAAATAAACTGATAACTTCAGACATTTTCGTGACAAATGACATTTCCTGGAAGGTTGGGTCAGTATTGCTGATGAAAATAAATGCCTGAAAAATAGAGCAGCTTTTCATACTGTAATATTATATTCAAGGTATGATGGAATAAAAAAAATACTCCTGGATAATTCAGTCATTTTGTTCTGGCGCCCCCTACAGGTGGCCGAACACCGCGTCAGTCCTCAAAGCCCAGCTTACTGCTATTAAATGATTATGAGACAAAGCACCTTTGACATTTACATGCCGTTGTTAAACTGATGAGGTGAGGGCCGGATGTAACCAGGCTCTGCTCTGGTCTTCATCCATGAAGCACACAGATAAATGTTCAACTACCAGGTAGTTCCATTTCTTGCTTTCATTTAAAAACAGGTTTGCCTGCTCCAGAGTGGCCTGGCAGTCTGAGGCTATTAACACCGATGGCTATAGTGTTGCTGTGATGGGTGCTGACTTTGGCCTGCGTGTGTGTAGCTTGCAATAGAGCAATATGAACGGCTCAGCTCACACCCTCCTTCTCGGCCCCTATTCTCCAGGTATTTGGTATGATCCTGTTTCCATCAACTGGAACGCCATTCAAGTTCGCGTATACCTCAGCGGACCCTACCACTCATGCACCCCCCCCCCCCTCGCAACAGTGGGAGGAAATCAGAAATTTCCCTCGTGCCTCATGTGTATGGGCTTCAGCCTAAAGCGAGGGGGGTGGGGGGGGGATATGGGCTGGCCTCCCCGCTCCGCAAATGCGCACGTTTCCCTTTGCCGCTTGCTGTGACGCCCTCTGGAAACATTTCCTTCGCTTACTGCTTCAAACAGAAGAACTAAAGAAAAGTATCCGGGTGCCCTAAATTCAGAGCTGCAGAGAAAATCACTCATGTTTTGCCAAGAATACATCCCTTTGTTTGTTGGCCAAGACTCCGTTGAAGACTCTGGATAATAAGATATGAGTAGAGCTATTTATAGAACCATTTTGTAAGATGTGTGTGGCAAAACTATTATTTGCATTTGTGAATAATTAAACTCTGTACATTTATAGGAACCTGAATCACCAAGCACGATGGTCCTTTGACGTTCTTGAGAAGCTGACAACCCTGAGATTATCGGTGTGCTCTTGATGGACGTTCAGTTAAGGCTTTTTTTTTGCCAATGCGAGTCATTCCAATTGAACGAGCTGGCTGACTAATTAACAAATCAATCGACTTGTTTGGTCTGCTTGCCTGGACACCCAAGCTGCAGCTGAGGTAGGCGGGGTAGCGAAGAGGTAGCAGTGCTGTGCTGGAATCACCCACAAGTCCACATAGCTGATGCCAGATGCCAAATCATGGAGGCTGGCAGGCTGGGGGGGGGAACTGAGCGGTGATACGGGAGTAAACAAACATACGCGATGCACAAAGCAGAAGTGGAAAAGGAGAGTAGCAGGGATGCAGTAACATGGCAGTGATGCCAATCTTTAATCGTCCTTTTCCATGACCCCATGACTTTTACCAGTAATGACGCCCTTGCTGGCAGAAATGAAAGCAAATTCATTATTTTGATTAGACAAAAGTCTGACGGGGGAATTTAACAAATGTCACTGGTTTATCCACTGGGAGAATGCAATAGCTTAAAAGGCTTCCAGAAGAATATGACCCCAGATGGTGCATAACAGCCAATATATGGCGCCGCTTTTGTTGCTCGATAATTAAGGCTTAGTCGGAGGTGTTCGGGATCCGGAGCCTTTCTTGGGGAAGTCACTTGGAGGGATCCAGGCCTATACGCTGCTTATGAGGGGTGTATGACAGAGTAATAGCCTGTTTCTACAGTAGGAATCGAGTTGAATTGGCTTGTGGGGGGGGGTGACATCTGAAAGGAACGGATCCTTATCGTAATAATCAGACCAAAAACAGACACAGCCAAGTCTGCAGCAGTTTTGCAAGTTAATAAGAATTTCCAGCCTTACGCAAGGCATCCAACACGTGGCTTCTGATGAATGTGGCTTCAAGTGCCATTCAGATGGAAATCCCTTGCATATTTCCAGAACTCCTCATTGGTCTCCAAAACATGTGGGAATATAATTTGAATTATTATAGATACATTAAGGGAAATAAGCTGCAAATAGGACACTTTCAAACTGCACACAGACTCCACGTTTCGCTCTTTCGATGATTTCAATCTCGTAAAAGTTTCTGGGTTTCAGTCTCATGAGAGACCTTTCTGTCGAGCTGAGCTCAAGATTTTCAAGCAGAAGGGCACGTGGAAGATACTCAGCTGTATACGGAGAATTGGATGTGCTTGTTTTGACAGCGGCAAGCCTGGATGTCATGCTCAGCAGAGAACTAGATTTGGTCACCCTTGAGGAACATGGCGTGTCGGAGGATGTGCTGATGACCCTGGAATGGCTGTTTGGAGAAGCTCTGGTTTTGCAGGGATGGAGCTTGCTATCAGAAATGAATTCCTCCTGGAATACACAATGTAAGTACCCAGAACACACGCTGGGTCACTGGGTTGGAGGCTTTTGATTTGGCCTGATGTGCGGGTACATTAAACGGGGGAGTAATTAAGTCGTAGCCATTTCCTGTTGAGAAAACACGGAATGTCAGGCATGTGCACGGAATGGCGCAATTCCTCATGCTGCTGGGGGGGGGGGGATGCAGCCAATGCATCGCAGGATGGAGAAATCGTTGCCGCAATCTGACAGCCCACGAAAATGGACTTCAAAAACGGCCTTCAAAAGTCATGTGACTAATTCGAAACATTCACCTCCCCCGCACACTGCGGCCCCCGGGGAGGTTGTGGGTAGCCAGTTGGAGCATTCCTTCCCCCCCAAACCACATCTTGCGCCTATGGACACAAGGCAGGGAACAAACCAGGTTGGGGCACCAACCAATTCACTCGCAGATGCAAACTGGTAACTCCAATGAGACTCAGCTTGTTCTTGTACTGAGGGGGGGGGGGGGGGCCTGGGTACCTACAGGAAACCACATGATGACACGGGGAGGGATATCCCTGTATGCCTTTGTCAATAGGAAGAAGCTCTTTAATTAATACACAGAAAATAAGTATGACATCATTTTTGTTGTTTGTCAAGATAAATGTAGTATGTGTCTGAAGCATAGAGCGTTATGATCGTCTTCAGGAAGAAGATGCTTAATGCTTGAATTTTAATTGAACACATAGTCCAGTCTTATGCGATTGTGTGGGAAACCGATGCCAGGGTGAGTCCCCCGCTCCCCCACCCCCCACACGCACAGCCACCTCCCTGCTTACCGGAATGCCCTCTGCGAGCGGTGCGCCGTGTTCCGCTAAGTCAGCCGTGCGTACAGCTGCCACATCTGTCCGTGCTACGCGGCCCTGATCGGCAGCTGGGTGACGGAACCTGAACGGAAATCTCAGCAGGCTTCATTTCAGGCTCCCCGCTAACAGTCCATGAGGAAGGAACCGGCTGTTGTTAGGAAAGCTGCAGCCTTACCAAAACTTTCATATGCTAGTAAAATACTTTAGTCCAAATGATTAAATCCATGACCTTTGAATAAAAAATCAGGCTTTAAATTAAATTCCACGTTCAACACAATTACTGCATAACTTTGTATGAATATATATAGGACCTAACCAACTTTAAACATTATTGATGTTCAGATATTTTGCACTTTCTTTTATTTGTTGTATTAATGACAGGATTTGTAAACGAGTATTATTATTATTGTTATTATTATTATGTCGGCAATCGTAAAAAATCTCTTCGACAAACAGAATATCTCGCGAGAAACTGAATAAAACTATTTTTGGAGGTGCCCACTTAGTTAAATACGGTAGGAACGCATAACAGCAGTACGAGTTAGACTCGGAAAATTCGACGGCGTGAATCAAGCGCCATCTAGAGGACATATTGAATAGAACCTAGGTGATCGCTGCTACAGTTTTCGAGCATTTCAAGTGCGTGCAACTCATTTACTTTAGCTTTGCAGTGGGTATTATCTGATGTCTGCTGACAGACAAACCATTACAGATAGAAATAGACACAACAGAACATTTAACCTTTGTAACAAATCTAGAAATGCTACTATTTAGGAGGGTTATCTACAAAAGAAAGGGGGCGAAATTATTTTGCTGTTATATGAAATGAGCACAGGTACTGTCCAGTGCGAAGATTAATAATTACTGCAGGTACATCTGGGGTGACGGCTTTATATTAGTTTATATCAGAATATTGGTTATACTATTGTAAACCTACACAAAGCAATGTTTGCTGTTCGATTCGATGGAAGCGATTACCGTGTTTAATCAGTCAGGCTAAATCGAATAGGGCGCTTTTTCGCAGGTAAGTAGCTGTAGAGCATGTCACGTTACATTGTACAAAGGCGGCCCTGTTTGACAACATAAGGGTAATGGAAAATGACTCCCTACCTCCCTGGACCATGATCTCGGGACCAGATGGCCCCAAGTGGGAGGTGCAGGGGAGAAGAAAGAATGGTGTTTTATTTATAAATAGCTTTGGTGATGTAGGTGCAATGTAGCCAATCACAATTTGGAATTACCCTGTTATAAAACAGCACGACAAAGAGATGGAGCTGTGTGTGTGTGTGTGTGTTTGGGGGGGGGGGGGGGGGGG
>JAODKF010000089.1:1860713-1896441 GCA_026779585.1 Mormyrus proboscirostris
CCCCCCCCCCCCCCCCCCCCCCCCCCCCCCCCCCCCCCCCCCCCCCCCCCCCCCCCCCCCCGGGATGTGTGATCCAGGTATACCTTACTTTGTAGTGACCAAATGTGGGGACCAAATGGAGTTTCCCCAAATCGTGATGAATACCCGTTTTTTTTTTTTTTTTACTTTATGGGGACCCGTTTCCTGTTTTTTTACAAAAAATCCGTGACTGCAATGAAAAAACTAAAAATGCAGAAACTCTTGTATTTTGTTTAGTCACTTATGGTTATGGTCAGGGCTGGGTAGGTGTTACGGTTGTCATAGTGAGCATTAGCATTTTCCCATAGAAATGAAATCAAAGAGCGACCCCAAAATATTATGATTAGACAACTATGTGTGTGTGTTTGCATAGATCACATTTGAGGACCAAATTGTCCCCAAAGTGTAGTAAAACCTGGAATTTCCACACTTTTGGTTACATATAGGTCCCCTTTTGGATAACCTCAGTTTTATAAAAATCAGTGAATGCAATCAAAAAAGTAAAAATGCCAAAGGTCTTTGGGTTGGTTACTTATGGTTAAGGTTAGGGATGGGTAGGGGTTAATGGTGTGGTGATTGGGATTAGGGTTTTTCCCATAGAAATGGGAAACGGTCCCCATTTAGATAGGAAGACCAACGTGTGTGTGTGTGTGTGTGTGTGTGTGTTTGTATGTGTGTGTTTGTGTGATTATGACATCACCGTGTGATACATGTTAGTGTGAGGGTGACAGCAGTGACGGCTGCGCTCAGAATACAGCTCTGTGCAGAGGATCCGTCCTTTGCTCAGTAACTACAGAGAGAATAAATATGTGCATTTCCAGAAAACACTTAAAGGCAGACTATTTTTGAATCACAAACGGGAGCAGTCGGAGTATTCCTGCAATACACGGTGTATATGAGAACACTCAGTGCTCCTTTTATTTTCAGCAATTAACGGTACGTGGAAACGGCGGCTGTGCTGTAGACACAGCGGAGCAGGAGCGGAGCGCCTCACGCTGCACGCTGAAAGTGTTCGGAGGGGTGCGATCGGAAAGCAGAGCATCTGTGATCTTGCTTTCGCGAGCTCTCTTTTGAGACTGAATGGAGGGTGCAGTGGGTGGATGAGCATAACAAAGTCCTGAAAAGAGGACAGTGGCTACCGCGAGCGGTTAGTTGAAATGGCACGGTGCCGTATAGAGGGCATGGCAGGGTTGTCAGCTTCGGTCAATTAGCTGGCGTGAGATTTTGAATGCGAGGCAAGCCTGCGCACTCATTCACAAGTAACAGTTTTATTACTTTGTAAATAAGTAGTAGGGTTTGCAAACCACCCCAGCGCTTTAGATGTAGCTAATTTTAGATTTATAATGGAATAATGTAGATTTACCGTAGGATTCCTTGCTTGAGCGTGAGAGTCTGAAAGTGTGAGCGTCACGCCAGATGCGTGAGAGCTGGCAGCCCGGGGATCATACTCTAATCACTTCAGAGCTGCAGGAGGGGTGACACGCGTTCTTTAAAAGCATGGCGTGACCTTATGTTATGTTTTTAGTTTCCCCTGGAGCTTGTCACTCGAGACATGGTGAAGAAGCGAGTCAGCTTTAGAAGATACGGCTGTTGGTTTGCTCTGTGTTGACCACGCTCTCTCTTCACGGTTATTGTACTCTGTCATTTTTTTTCCCCGCACGTGGTTCTGCAGTCGGTTCTCAAGTGATCTGTCTTGTAGAAGCCGTTTGATTCACTGAACATGTAGATGGGTGACCTAAAACTGCCATGGAAGGAAACTCTAGGTGTCTTATGTGTCTCCCCCCCTCCCCCCTCCTTGCTGTACAAGACTTAAACAAACCCTTGTTCTTAGGTGTGTAGTAGTCTACAGTATTTCCTTATTCACTTTCTACTGGAATGGAATGGCAGTCTGTATCCATGAGTGATCAGTGTAATCTAAAATATGGCCTTTTGAATGTGTTAAATACCATTGTTCTGGAAACTTCATTTAGAGAAAACTTACTTAGGGCCCACATACTCCAAAGGCATGTGAAACTTGCTTGGTGAGGTACATTTGTAGATTTTTTGTACCCTCTTATTGAAGCAGTTTTCCTACAAGGAGGGGCAAAGGCAGCGGTTACTCTCACATTACTATCAAATTACTCTGCTTTCACTTTGCCTGTGAAGATCTCAGCATTAGTGCCCACAGCATATAACCAGGGTGTAACTTATTTCATTTGTGAACTGACAGGGGTAATTGTTTGAAAGTGATGGGTGAGACGATGGATGGATGGATTTGTGAGGAGGAGGAGGAGGAGGAGAGGATGATTACCAGTGCAGAAATCAATGCCACACGTACACTACCTAATGTCACCACTAGGGGCCACTGGCTAGTCGAATTCAAACTCGGGGCCTGTTGTCAACCACCATCCTAGACTGGTTTTCAGTTATTGACGACTGGCTTTTGGACTTTTTTTTGTTTTTTTTTGGAGGCTGTGAGTCAGAAGAATACATGTGACTGAGTTAAAGGTGAAATGTTAGTTCCAGTATACATTGAGTTAAATAAAACGTAGGTGATTCACTTTAAATTAAATCCATTTTCTGTGCTGCTCTGGTCTTAAACCGGCTGCTGTAAATCAGAATGTAAACATAAAGGTAGACAAAGAGCACAGACAGAGCTGGTCCTTGTTCCTGCTGTCCTGAATCCTGGGGGCTGAGCCCAGGATCCCTTCTTCCTGACTGCTGTGACGGGTGACAAGTAACTGTCACTGCTTCCTGCTGCAGCAAAGCCATGCATCATCAGCAACCAGCCGTGATTAATATGCCCTGGAACTGGCCCAGTGGATTTCCTGTAATTACACACTGTCTCTGGCAAATTCAAACAGATACAGGCAAATGTACAATCTTTGCTCAGACTGTCAGTTTTCTTGTTGCCTTGTGCTGCATGAGTGTGAATTACTCTGTAAGGTGCTCTCATACAGAGAACTGATCTATCTTTGCATCCAGAGTATTTTTGCGTTTATCAAAGATGTTTACGTAAAGGCTTCGATTTGATTTCTCCTCCTGGGATTCTGCCAGGACCTTAACTGGTGACAATTTACAGATCTGCGAATTGCAATCTGAACGTTTCTGCTACGGTGTGCAGGCAAGACCACCGGCGAGACACTGAGCTTTAGCTATATCCACAACTTTTTTTGAAAACCATGCTAAATGATGCATTCATATATTCACATACGCGCCATGCACATACCTCCATGTCATATTTCCATATAATAAACAGACACCGATGTCATGTAAGTGTCATGTTTATATTACGCAGGTTAAAAAAAAAGGCATCATTACATAAATATTTCAATCCAGACTTCAGAAAGATGCCTTATAACCTGTTTTAGGTCTATGGTACCAGAGATTCTACACTCTTCTTTGTATCGTCTTGTTAAATGTTATAAATATGGTCTTGACCTAAATGATAACTGGGTTATGAAATTATGACTTCAGAGGATAATTTTATTTCCCTGACGTGGAAACCTCACACATGACACGCTCTAATATTTGTCGTTCAGGTCTAGTGATGAAAAGACTAGTTTGTATTTCGAATCAACCCTTAATGGTGGGAGGGAGGGGGGGGGGGCATAAAATGTCGATAAAGAAAAATTATTTGGCGCCACAGTGGCACCGTAGCAAGCTCGGCGGCACAACAGCGCCCTCCTTGGGCAGCTATGCCGTAAGCGGCGCTCGAAACAGCCCCTCAGCTACAGTGTGCGCGCTTGCGAGATGCAGACGGAGCCGCGCACAGCGCCACTAAGCTGAGGCACCGCGACCGAGCGCACAGACCCCGCCGCTGAAAAAAAAACCCCAGCACATCCAGCCGCGGACCCCTTTACAACTTCCCCGCAAACACCGGTAAGAGTCACCTAAATGTCCAGCTTCATGCATTTTATTCCTCAGTTTTGTTCAGAAGTCGCATATATATATTTTTAAGTTACATTCTTCTCTAGTTGCGTTTCCATCTCCATTTACCACTCCGGCGTAATTTGAAATAATAGGATAATAGAGAAACGATGTGCACATCGAAAATGACCCGCTCATAGGATACCTTAAGAAACTATGGGCCAGACTTTAGAAATGTTTTGCGTTTTGCAATAAAGAAAAACGTGAAGCCGTTTCTGTTGGATCTTTAGTTAGGAAAATGGTCGCACAAAGGGGCGTGTTATTCTCTGCACTTGTGCTGTAGTCAAAATTTCTTTTATTCGATACGAACACCTTCATCGGCGCCGATAATTAATAATACGTGAAACTTGAACACGTAATTAAGACATTTATCTGGAAAGCAGGACCTGATTTTCAGCAGCTCAGATATTAAAAAGTTGTCTAGTTTGATAACTAAATGAATTTTGGAAAATGTGTTTTTCCACGATGAATTCGGCTTTATTTATCTAGAGACCCCAAACATATAAAGATAAATTCTTAATTCTAAAAACATTTTTTAACAGCACCCCACCCCTTTGTGTCTATTTGGGGGTGTGACATCTGGCTCGTTGACCAGTTTCTTTCTTTCTCTCTTTTATTTTACTATCCTTTCTTTTAATGTAAAAATCGTTATGTTGGCTTTTACATTTTGTTCGTTATTGTAGAAATACGTACGAGCCGCTCTTGGTGTTTAAGTTAATATTATGTGCGTCTAATGAGTCGCCCGAAGGAGCAGGAAAATAGTCCATCTTGATTTTATGACAGAAATCAGAGAATGATCTATTGCTGTGATTGTTATCATCATTAAAATAGGAACAAGTGGCGTGAATTGGAATTATTGTAAATGTCAACGCAGCCGGATGGAAATACGCCTTCATATGGCGCGCTATAGCGTACCTCTGTTATGTCTGGGGAATGAATGAATCACGTTAAGTAATTGTTCGAGTCCTTTGTCTCATAGGGGCACATGCGCATTAGAGGTAGGGTGTGGATGGACGATTGATCCCCCACCGATTTACAAAGTGACTTGTGCAATTTACGAGCCACTAAGATAACGGGTTTTAAACGCGAATGATGCATTTTCCCTGCTGTAATTAAGAACGCCGATTCCACGCAACTTGTATATTCATGCACGTCGAATTTAGACACATGTATATTACATGCCCCTGTCACTGCAAAGACAGATTCCCCCGTAAAGGTAAAACCGATATACCCCAAAAAAAAAAATCACGAACAGGAGCAGTCGCAGCTTCCCACAGCCACCCGCAGGCTTTCTAACGGCGCAGTCTAATGTATCTCTGGGACTGGGAGCAAAGAGGATAGGATTGGAAATCGTTGCTTATAGGTGGATGATGCTATTGCTGTAATGTTATGTCATCCCCCGTTTTGACGGTCCGGGGTAGATAGGTGTTAGGAAGATGCGCATTAAGGCTCCCTTAGGATGGAGCGCGTTGTAAAATGCGGAGGACGCCTAATAGGATCGTTTTCGCCTCCGATATTTATAGGTTATTTTCTTTTGCCACTGAATGAGGAGAAATGGACATCCTTTGTTAGATACAAATATTGCGCATCCATCTGCATTATTTATTTATTTTTGGCGGGGGGGGGGGGGGGTGGTGGTCTTCATATTCTTCTTTTAAGGGTAAATCAATCGTAGTTTTATCCTTATCACGGATGGCATAGAAGAAACAAGGGTCGAAAATGGCTGCTGGCACTTGCCGTGCGAGGTACCGCATTCGGTGGATTACGGAGCTGTTTTAGGCTGGATTTTTAGCGCGATTTTCAGTGGCTGCCTGCTGCCTTTAGTGGGCGTATGGTAATACGGTTCAGGGGCATAACGCAGGTGCAAACGTACTACAGTCTATATCCGCAGCTCACGCACTACGGGTTCACTGATGGTGCCATTATTATTAATATTATTACTACTGCTACATAATTAAAACGTAGCCTGCGTTTGTCATATTGCCTGATGGAAAGGCGACGCTCATGTGCTTCTGTGAATTTGCATGTAGCTCATGTATGCACTGTGTCATCTAAGAGCAACGGGGATGCTGGATCCTCACCGGTGCTCCATAAATACCCCTCGTGGGACTCACTAGCAGTGCAAAGCGGGCTGGTGAATCTCATTAACTAAGAATGTGATTTAAGTGTTTGGCTGACGCTTATTCGGCCCAACTTACGGTGATTTTCTTAGCGTTTAATAGCGTTTAACGATGCCACTTGGCTGCCTTTCCTATGGCTACTACGGGACCCTTCATTTTGCGTGCTCATGCCCGTAAATGTAGGTATTTTCAGAGGATTAGATGGTTCACTGTAGATAGGGTAGAGGGTGGAGTCTATGAAAAGGTACAAGAATTGTGGGTCTAGGGGCAGGGTGAAGGCCAGCAAGTACAGGAGTCCATGGCTACAGGACAGACATAAAAAGTGTGCCAAGTTGGTGTTGGTGTAAGCTGATTGGCTGATCAAAGAAAAGTTCAGATGTGATAGGTCCAGCTTGCTAAAAACAATCCAAGCACTGACCCAATGGCAAGTGGGCATGTGGCATAGAGGGGAGGGGCTTAATAGCTGGTCATAATTCTCTTGCATTGTGTCTTAAGTATTCACTCAGTCTAATTCATGGTTCCATATAACTCGATATCTATGATTAGACACGAAAGGGTGTACAGAAGAAGAGCCCACAGGGAAACAGAACAAAATGAAACATGGGACTAAATGTCTGTTGGAACCACATACGGAAACTTAGTCATCACAGGCATGGCCGCTCTCTAGGTTAGGTTGCAGTAATGACTAGGGGTAGCACAGAACCGTGCGCGTTTAATCAGAGGGTAAGGTATGGTTATGATGTCAAGGCACAATGAATATAGAACACAGAAGGGGGGGGGGGGGGTTCGCATCTTTGGCTTCGTTTCCCGACAGAAGCGGGTAGCTTTTCGAAAGTCTTCAGCAGGCATTTCTATTTCTGGGCCTCCG
The DNA here is from genome assembly GCA_026779585.1 of Mormyrus proboscirostris. Lineage (NCBI taxonomy): Eukaryota > Metazoa > Chordata > Actinopteri > Osteoglossiformes > Mormyridae > Mormyrus > Mormyrus proboscirostris. The sequence continues at coordinate 1,867,629 of JAODKF010000089.1, forward strand.
CCACCTTCGTGAAAGAGTCCCAGTTCTGTCTGTTTTCATTGAGGCGAATGATGCAGGTGGCTGGGGCCGTGGACGGGATCCCTGAGATCCGTGCGGAGCGGTGATAGCACGCCCTGCTGGAGATGATTGGACGGGGCTGAGTGATGGAGCGGCTCCGCGCAATCAGGGCTCCGAAGGGCCGTAACGGTGGTCTCTTCCCCCCCAGACCCCTCGGGGGCTCCTCGGGCTACTACACCCCTCCCTTCCTTCCCCGCCGCCGTCCGCCTGGCCAGACAGCGACGGGCCAGCAGTCTGCGTTCTGATGTGACTAGACTTGTCAGTTGGATGGAGTGGAGGCGGCTGGCCCAGAAGGGGGACTTAGGCAGCTGGTTGGGCTGAGGGAGGGAGACGCAATCTTCATCTACCTGGGGTTTGTCTTCAAAGCAATCCATCAACTTCAGAGAGAAGGCGGGATCTGCTGCAGATCTTGGCGTCTCTAGAATCTACAAGGTTGCTAACACTGAAATAAGGTAGCTCAAAATACAAAAGGGAATATTAAATATTTTAACGCAGCTTATAATGTACCAAGGATTTTTTTGTTTTTGATAAAAGGCACTTGACTGCTGTCTGAGGTCTTTTTGTCGCTGATTACCTCCTTCTGGAGGAGCCTAGGCGGTATGTTGCTGGGCGAGCCGTCTGGATCAGCCGCGCCGCTGTTCCATTTGATCGACCACGGGGGAGAAAAGCTTCAGCCCCAAAGGAATCGATTTGCTGGCCGTATCTTACACTCTCAGGTGTGCCAGCGTGCCTCCGTTCCCTGTATGCTTGATAATCATGCCTTACGATGATGGTTATTGGGACAGTAAGAAATCGTACGACACAGAATAAACAGCACGCAATTTGAAAGATCTAAGAGGCTTGAATGAAGATACTGTCACCATATTAATTATTTTTTAAACCCTTTAGATTACTTAATGATGGACAGATTAGGTGACAGTATTGGCTGTTTTTCTCCCCTGTTTTACTCTTGAAACAATGTATTTGGCTGTTTTTTTTTTTTTTGCTAAAGGGCACTGCTACATCGATGTCTCATCGCTCAGCACATAATGAATAGCACTGAAAACCTGCTTTGTTGTGCGAATATCTTTTTATCTGATAGCTGAGTTTGAAATACAGAAGGTTCGACGGCTTGCAGTTACACCTGGCAGCGATAACTCTCTCGTTCTCGGAATGGAGAGATTTGTCGTAATGGACTGAAGGTCTGTGCGTAACGGGCAGAAGCTGTGAAAACACATGCTTGCTTCTGCTTTTTTCTGCTTCCAAATGTGAAAGCTAATGGGGGGGGGGGGGTGATGTGCTTCGGAATATGTGGGAGAGACGCAACTTGTAATTCCCTTCTCTCGTAATTACAGCGCAGGAGGGAAGGCGGAAAAGGGGAACGGAGAACGATAATTATAGGGCCTCGTACTCATAAGGGGAACGTGGTGTAGAAGTGACATGGTACCCCCCCCGGTTCTCTGGAGAAGATAGCACATGCCAAGCCAGCAGAGGGGTAGAAGCATTTATTGGCATCTATCTTTGATGATGTAACAATTGCTGAGATGATGTGAGGCTTTAGGCAGCAAGGATATGGATCGTCTGTTCATACTGTCACTTTTATGGCGACTGGATGTTGTGGCCTGGACTGCTCAACAAAGACATAATTGTTTTCTTCAAAAGATATATAAAATGGATTTTTAATGTATTATGTAAAATGGCAGGTGTCTGATGCAAGCTAGAGATGATGCAGGAAATGAGACCTACTGGTCCAAATCAGCATTTGGTGTGTAGTGGACTTGGATTTCTAACCAAAAACCTGTTTAAATGCGGGTGGAGGATTCTGCTGTACACATGAGTGCTTGACCCCTGCTACTTCAAAGAGAACCCAGTGAGGAACCTGAGATGGTCCATTTAGTGGGAACCCAATAAGGAACTTGAGATGGTCCACTTTAGTGAGAACCCATTAAAGAACCTGAGATGATCCACTTCATTGAGAGCCCAGTAAGGAACCTGAGAAGATCCGGGTCATTGGGAACCCAGTGATTAGCTTGAGATGATCCACTTCAATAAGAACCCAGTAAGGATCCTGAGATGACCCGCTTCAGTGAGAACCCCGTGGGATAATTCAGCTCGACCACTGCAGTGAAAATCAAAGCTGTCTATAAAGGTACAAATGTGGAAACTTCACAATTGAATAGTGATTTTGTCTCTTGAAGACCATCTCTTGTAGTATAAGAAATAAATATCAGCAGCATTGAGAACTTGCTTGGAAATCAATGGAGATTTCTCTCCACAGCAGCACCTCCTTCCATCTTGGCAAGTGAAATGTGTTGAATGGAAACTGTCTAATGAGCAGCTGGAGAGGAGCGATGTAATCCCACACCCCCTCGCCAGCCACAAGCAGAGCGAGGCCACTGTACTCGGGTTCGAGTCGTCGGCTTCTTCACATGACAACTTGCTAGGTTTTTTTCTTTCCTCTTTAGCTTGGTGAGACCCGGTGGAACATTCATTATCGGGCATTTTCCGTCACCACCGGGGCTGCAGGGGCAGCGTGACCCAAAGTATGTGCCCTGGCATGCGGGCCTGTACTTTTCGTTAGCGGGATTTTGGCCTCCGTGTTTGTGCCTGGCTCTCACCAGCCCGACAGAATACTGCTGCTGCTGCGGAAAAGCAGAGATCGCACGTCACGGGCATGGAAATTATTCAGTTCTGGCCCAGCTCTGAAGCACCATTCACTTGGGACCATTTTAGTAGATGCAGAGTAAGGATGAGCTTCTGTTGAGATCAGCAGGAATTTGGTCTGTTTCTCAAACGGGTGGGCTACTGTGCGTCTCGGGGTCTCTTCCGCTTCTTCTTTGTTCTCAGTGGCTACTTCTGTAATTAAGTTATTATCGTCACTATATGTCACCTGCTGTGAATCAGTCGCTAATTAGCCAGCTTCTCCAGAGTGACCCTGAGGAACCACAGGCCCCTGACGGACCCCAGTTTGCTGCACTCTGGTCCGAATCCATGACAGTCACCTCGCTCTGGCGGGAGCCACACTCATCACTTGAGTCCCAGAAGTCACACAGCCAGACGGGCTTAGGTGCAGGCAATCAGCGCTCTCTCGGCCGGCGTTCTAGTCCTCCGCGTCTCGGCTACATGTAGCGGTTCTGTGATTTTTCACTAGATCATGACCTCTTCCATTTTACCTGGATTAGCACTATATGGACAAAAGTACTGGCACACCAGCCTGTCCAACATCTCACTCTGAATCAAAGCATATTAATATGAAGTTGGCTAACCCTTAGTTGCTATAATATCCTATCCTGTACTCTTCTGGGAAGGCTTTCCACTAGATGTTGGAACATTGCTGGTGGGATTTGCTGCCATTCAGGTGGGGTATTGATGTTGGGTGATCAAGTCTTTTTCTGTGAGCTTGTGTGGCTGCCACATTGTAGCTGAACTCGCTCCCAGATGTTTCCACATCACTTCAGTTGCAGTTAACCATGGCAACTCCAGCAGGACAGTGTTGAGAACTGACTTGTTGGAAAGGTGTCCTGTGACAGTGCTAGGTTGACTAACCTCTTCCGTATGACCCCCCGTTCCGCTGCCATTGGTTGATGCTGAAGATTACATGGCTGTGTGCTTAATTATACATGGCAGCAATGGGTGTGGCTCATGTGGCCAATTCCTGTAATTACTGTGGGTGTCCCAATACATGTATTTGTCCATATAGTGTAACTAGGGAGCCTGAAGTACAGTTTAAAGCTGTGTTTCCCAATCTGGTCCCCGGGGACCCGCAGACATTTCACATTTTTGCTCCCTACTGGGACCGGAGAGGGAGCAAAAACGTGGACCGTCTACAGCACCCCAAGGACCAGATTGGGAAAGCATGTCATTCTGTCTCGTACGTACCTTCAGCTCCTCGAATGATGATTAACGGGCGTAACGAGGGAAGTCGATGTGTATCAGCCCTTGTCACACTGGAGATATGAGGACTGCGGGAATGAGCAGAAATGTGGGTTAGATGCAAACCTGAACAGCCAACGCTATAAATTTATAAAGAGGCTATTCTGATTAATGGTCTCTTAGGATTCCATGCTGCTGGTGTTCTACCAGAGGTATGATTTGATCAATTACACAGTGATGCAAAAGAATCTCTTCACAGGTCATATTATCTATTGTGTAAATGGCTCCGGGACACTTTTCATTCTTGCCATCATCCTTAAAACCCACCCCCTATTGCAAACATAGCAATGATAGGCTGAGGATAGGTCTCCAAATGCAATGATAGGCTGAGGATAGGTCTCCAAATGCAATGATAGGCTGAGGATTGGTCTCCAAATGCAATGAGAGGCTTCAAGATGGAGTCCGCAGGGCTGCCAGAGCGAGCTGAAGGCGGTTGCCTGTCCCTGAGAGCTCCATCTTGTTTTCTCAGCCAGGATGGTCGCCGCAGGGAGGGACCACCCAGAGCGCACGGCGAGGCAGCGACGGCCAAGAGACGGCCGTGGTCGCCTAGCAACGGGAGCGTGCGCGAGTGGCAATTAGCACGTCGCCGCTGTCGACCCTCATTTATGCAGCCCGCCTCGACAAGCCAACACGGCGTCAAGTGGGAAATTGTTTTGTTTGCACTGGTTATGTCGCCGATGGGGGACTGATTTGCTTAAATAGCCCCACATTCCTGCACTCTGGAAGAAAGAGGTTGGAATTACGATTCCCTGTATACCCGGCAAAAAAGGGTATGTTGTTGTTGTTGTCATTTTGGCTTTCTGAGTATTTATGACCAACCATTCACCGACCTGGAGTAATCTCATTAAGTCTTTGGCCAAAATATGAGTGGTCAAATTAAATACTAGTGTGTGATTAAATTACTCCATTGCAGTTTACCACTGGCTTTCAAACGAGGCTGATTCGCTTACGAGATTTGAGACGAAACAAAAAAGTGAAAGTGTGTCATTGTGAAGATATGAGATAACATGCGGATAACTTGATCTGGACCGAATCAGTTGCAGCTGGATGAGTATCACAGTGATGAACTAATGTTTAGTGGTCTTTCCATGTCACTCATTTCTGCAGATGAACATCTAACGGCAGCCTTAATGTCCAGAACTGTGCTGGAGGTACAGTGCTCCATTTATTTAAGCCTGTAACCTACAGGTATCTGAGTTATTAAACATTGCATAAGGCACCGTTTAAGGGAGCTGATTCCGGAACACCGCCCAAATTGTACATATTTAAAAAAGAAAGGCCTTCTATTTTTCTAATTTCGATCTGCCCAGAAATGTTACATACTGAGGCGCTGCCGGTCCGTGAGCCGTTTTTATTATATTTCCATTTTATCTCTTCACTATGGAAACTGCAAATCTATTTAAATATGAAAAACATACAGCCATTTATTTCCAAGCTATTAAAAGGAACATATTACCATACAGTAACCAAAATATTTGCAAATATCGTAACAAAGAAACAGCTGCTGTAAATTTAATGAGAATTGTTTCCATTTTGGTCGTGTTGAACTGTTACATTACTTGAAGCCATGAAGCACCGCAGCATGGACTTCCGACCAGAGTCATTTGGTTTTGTCATATTTTTCCTGCTTTAGACATATGTTGCATCATATTTTCTCGGTTGCCAGTTAGTGAAGGGGAAATTCCGTATGCACACAGCTCGTTTTGTGTCCAGATGAGCAGTTAGTAGTGGCCAAGGTGTCCTGTTTCATACCCCGAGTTTTGTGAGTATGCACGTCTAGCTGAGCCATCAGTGACATCATAGGCAAAGGCTGGCACATGTCGTGTGCATAATGAGGTCATCTCGGGCAAGATGAGGTCACTGTGGGCAAGATGAGGTCACCTCGGGCAAGATGAGGTCACCTCGGGCATGATGAGGTCACCTCGGGCATGATGAGGTCACCTTTGGCAAGATTCAGCTCTAAGTTGAGTCGTCAATGTGGCCTAAATGGCTCCAGTGTGGGAGCCAAATACCTACAATGTTTAGACACACTGCAGGCGTAACTTTAAGGGCACCAGCCAGTTGCCTCCGAGCTGGTTTTCTGAGATTTTGTACTGGAATTCGGAAACAAAGGCAGGGTATATTGGAACACCCAAATTGACGCCTACAGGATATCAACCACCAACATTTCAACACCACCAAGATGGGTGCATTAGAGGTACCAGACAACACAAAACCTTATATGAACATTCTGTTTTCTTTAAGCCTTTCAGAGTCTGCCTCCAGCGAATGAGTAATTTGCCATGAAATAACATCGTAAGCAGGGTTTAAGTGGTCCATGCAGAAAATCAAAACACACAAAGCCCATTTTGAAGAACATTATCTCAGCATCTGTTAGTCACTGTACAGTGATGGATCAGCTCATCTTCCCAAACCATCAGTTAAGTCCAAAGGCATGTGATGCATATGGATATTACTCTTTTTGAATCAGGTATTTATTGCAAAAAAAGTTGTTTTTTTTTACTGATTTTAAGTTTGGGTATGGGGCTTGATTTAATGAAATTATACATTATCTTTCTACCAACCGTGCCAAAACATCTAATTAAATAAAGCGGCTTGATAATTCCTGATGTATTCGTTTATCGTTTCTGAAAATGTGATTCCGTATTGTGAAGAATCAGAGGCAGCCATTCAGAGCAAAGTTAATTCTTTTTGCAGTGACCGTTTTTCTGCGGAACCTAAAATGCATTTCGAAAGAAGCACTTTGTTTCTGACACATGTTACATCCGTACTCTGATGCTGCAGCCTGGGTCCGGATTAAACATGCTAGAAGCCTGAGTTTTTCCTGAATTCTTCACTGAGATGTCCAGCCAGCATGCAGCATGACGTTTGTGACAAAGCTTATTATTGATTATTATTACCCTAGGACCTGAATGGCGGTTTTGTACGAAAGGCTATTATACTTGAGCCATTAGTATTTGTTGAAACGATAGAAACGTGGAATCAATGTTTCATGATTGTTTGCTTTGGGCTTTCTGTGGCTCTGTGATTGACTACATTTGCCTGGCCCATTGCCTTTATCTGCTGACGACCTGCAGGGGTCGGTAATAAAATACAGGCAGCATGTCAGCGGCGGGGGGGCGGGGGTGGGATGGTAGATCTATGTGGATAAATATTTGACTTACTCAGTGAGCTGCCTCCGGCGAGCCCGCAGAAATCGCACACTCCCATTGGCTCGATCTCCTGGTTGGCCCAGCATCCATTTTGTGAGGTTAAGAGATGCAGCTCTTCTGTATTCCCCTCTCCAGAGTCGTGCGTGGCTGCTACGCTCCCCGAATTCCCCACCGCCCTCCCCCACCCCCCAGCCTCATTTGCAGACCGACCCTCCTCTGAACTTGGATTGATTAATAACAATGTCGATGTCTTCCGCGAGCGGGACAAAGAGAGAAGTCCACGCCGGTGTGCGTGGGAGGGATTTGAAGAATTCCCTGTCTGCTTGCTGTCTGTGATGGAGCAGGGAGAGAGCAGCAGCCACTGAGGGGGGGGGGGGGAGCAGCCTCGCATTGGGATGAAACGAGCAGCAGCTGCCGCCGCGTCACCCTCCTCCATGATTAACACCTCAGAGATGTTACCTGTGTCCACCCCCCATTTCCTGCCATGATTACTGGAACTGGTAGGTGAACCTCCTGAATTCTGTTTGGGTCCAGGAATCTCAGATGGATCGCTTTCCTTGCGGTAAGTGCCGAACCGAGGCGACGAGTGCGCCGTCGGGAATCTGGACGTCGTGCTTGTTGGGGGCTGCTGGGTTTGTGGTAGGAGATAATCGCCATTTTGCTGAGGGGCGAACAGTACCAGGCTCCACCAGACAGCCCCTACCGTGCTTGGTGCCGTTAAACCCAACACCGATGCTGCTGGCGGAGATATCGGGTGGCCCAGTCACTGAGGCCCTGACACTTCTCAACATCAGCACACCGAAGGCTTAAATGACAATGTTATCATCAAGCAAGTTTCCGTTTAGTTGATTTGATCCTAAGACTTACTCTTGCTTGTGAGGTTTATCCTTTACTGTAGCCTCAGGAAGTCCTTTGTGTAGCTTCTGCTTGTGATTATTGTAATTGATCATTTTATCGGACATTTGTTATAATCAGCAAGTGTGCCCTAAATCACTAAAATTCACCATCAATGAAGCTCACGTACATATTCTTCCGTCTCCCAATTACCCCGAGGACCTCCCTTATCACTAAAGGTGTGACAAAAAGTTTAGGTCTCAGATTATGTGCTATTTTCCCACAAGAATCATGCAAATTATGGGTGGCAGTCATGTTTCCTTCAGCAGTTCAGATGTGAGATCGCTGCCAAGGATTCGCATTTTCTTCAAATGCGTGGCCATGGGGTTCATGCGTGCTACTTACCCGCATGGCTGCAGAGAGCAGATCCGTTAGCATTAGCTAGGCCTATCCCTAGCGCTAATCCTGCGTAAGACTCTAGAGCTCATTAGTCATGGCCGCCTTGAGTGGCAGACACCCAGGAAAGACCCTCTGAACGCCGTAAGGGTGCCGGCGGGGTGTCTCCAACCCTGAAGTGGACAGCAAAGTGAGGATTTAGTCACTCTCTTTTTTCCCTTCATGACTCCCCTAAATCATGACGACATTGACTGATAGCTCCTATACGCCAGCTTCTGGGACCATGTCTTCATGAAGACCTTTTAGAAAAAGACAATAACCAATTAGGCGGGCGGTAAGCGGTTTATTGGGAGTGAAATAACAGTCACATCATTTCCTAATTATTTGTATTCTTAGAATCTACGACTATGGTTTCAAGACTGTTTTATCACTTAAATGATATTGGAACAAGTAGCCTAAGAGCATGTAATGTGTCCTGTTTGTTATCTCAACGGTGCGAGCTTTTGGTTTATTGTTCTTTTTTTATCAGTATTCCTTTATTTCAGCAGTTACCCTCATTGGTCGAGCTGAGGCAGAGGGAGGTATATTTATCGTGGCAGATGGTCTTTGAAATCCCTTTCCCGCTGTGTTCCCGGCACGTGACTTGGCTTTGCCTGGTGGCCACTCTTCAGCAAGGAAGCGGGAGGTCGCGTACAAAGTGGCACCCTTCTCAGTTCTCCGCCTCTCGCTTTCCGGGTGAAGATGTCCGAACGGCTAACGGCTTCGAAGCCCGACGCTCGACGGCACACGGGGCGCCATGCAACGTGCGTCTTCCTTATACCGTGCCGTGTGGAGAACCGCGTCCCTGACCGGGAACCCACAGGAGAACCATGGGAGCAGATGGGAATAGGAAAGCTGTGGTTTGTTCTGGTTAATTCTCCTCAGGAGGCGGCACCGGAAAGTCTACGCGGTGACAGCAGCCTGCCCAGAGGACACGGTCGGGCCGTGCTCCTGTCTAATGAAATCAGTAGGCAATTCAATTAAACCTCTTAGAGAGAGAGAGAGCGTTCATGAGATGGAAAGACACTGAGGCATCACCGCTGTCACCTGATTCATTTGGCTAATTAAGTTTGTGAATATTCACTTTTACCCTGGGGTTACAGCGCCCTGCCCTCCGAAATAAAGGCAACACAGTCACTATGGCAACAGGGTTTCAAGACCCGACTGGAGAACAGGCGCTCGAGGCCGTGCCTCATTTACCCTGCCCCTCATTCAGCTGTGGCTCCTGGGTTCCTCTCATTTCGAAATCTAGGAATCGCCTTCTTAAGTCCCGCCTCTGACCCCTTCAGGCTCAGGTGATTGGCTGTCTCTCGGCAGGTCTCAGGAAGTGCCCACACATTCAGCCTGGGGAGGGGGGCGGGGGGAACAGCTTTTGGAGACGGCCCGGTTCCAGTGACAGTCGCATTCCAGTGAGCTTGACTCATTATGCAAACGATCAGGCTGTCGCAATTTGAACGCTCTCATGTCTGTGTGGGTTGATTATTAGTTATCTTGTATAAACAATAGGCTCGACTTTTTCTGGTTCAAAAGGTCCTTTATGGAGATATCATCATTGTAATATTACAAGGAGTGATTGCGTGTTCGAGCGTGTGGCTCAGTGTATTTACGTCCCCGATGCTGCGCTAACAGTCTGCGTCTGTGCCGTTCTGCATTTTTACATGTGGAAGTTCACGGGCTACAAGACTTGCCGGGTTAAAAATGATTTACGTATTTATGTGCTCGTCAGAAAATTCACCACCGCGTAAGAGAAGAGCCTCTGCGCAGTGGTTTCTTTTTTGTTATTTTTCTATGATTTATTTGGCCCCTCAAGTTTGGAGTGCGCCAAAGCCCTCTGTCTTTAAGCTGTTTTTCTTTTTTTTTTTTGCTCAAGTTCAGAGATTGAGGATGGAAAATAAACTAGGGACTCAACAAATGAGATGAGTATTTTTTTTTTTTCGCGTGGTTGTTGTTTGGCCAGCCCAGCTATGGTTCCTCCCCCCTTGGCTGTTTGCTCCGCCCATCACGCCAAAGTCATCTTGGGACGTCACCGCAGGGACCTTCCCGGTCGTGGCTGAAAGACATTAATATCGACCTAAATGCGATAAATAAAGGACGGACAGTGTTGGCTGGCTGGCATCCTTAGTGCTTTCTGGCCAATTGGAGCACGAGGCTACAGTGATGACCTCATTGTTCTGTGGTCACCGTGACAACTGGCTGCCTCCTCTCTGGAGAGTTAAACTCTGATCGAATTTACTATAGCAGAACTTTTGTGACAATAGGTTTTAACTTTTTAAGTTCCTGTACAGATAACGCTTCCCACACTGTGTATATATACATATAGCGTGCAGATCGGCTGTACAATACAGTATACGTGATATGTACATGCAAATCTTCTCCCCTTCATTTGATTTTGCTCACCCTCAAAGCAAAACTTTTTCAGTCTTTTTCAAAGCTTTGACATGCTCCATATAAATGCAAACGCAGCAAAGTACAGTACCAATGCTGTACCTATAGGGGGCAGTAGTAGTGGCAGTGGAACGGAGGGAGGTAGACAAAATGTTATCCCACCGAGGTGGTTTGGTCCCTTTAAGCCAAGGGTCTGTGTGTTTGCCAGTGTTTACATTATGCTTTCAAGGGGGGGGGTATTTCTTTTTTCTGTTTTCTTTATGGCAACCTTGAAGCCAAGCAATTACATGCAAAAAGAATAAAAGACAGGTCAGGGGTCACATATTTCCCAGAACGAGCATCCAGGCAACTCTTTAGCAAACTGTCGGGAAAATATTTGACCCTCTGCACCGGTTGTCCTTTGGTAGCTGTGCAGATAGGCGCCTCCGAAATAGAGAGTGGGAGGTTCTATGTAGGCGAGAAAGTTCTCTGCTGCGGAGCTTTGCACAGCTCTGCACCCGTCAGCATGCCTGTGCATCTCACATTATCATTAATATTATTAGGTGCTGTCACATCAGTTTTCACTGCCTGGGACGTTGTGTTTTCTGTCAGGGCCTTTAGGTTCCCCCCGTGGCCTGTCCTTTATCAGAAACTCCAAAATAAACCTGAAATTAGAGACCCGCTTTGAGGAGTGCATTTTTTTTTCAGCTTGCTATTTATTTGCTCGGGGGGGGGGTCCCACATTCTTCACATAAATGGTCAAAGCCTGAGCGGGGGCCGGGGGGAGTGAGCAGGTCCGGAAGCACCCCGGTTAAAGGGTCCCACACATCGCAGAAACGTTCTAAAATGAGACTCAGCTTTGTAGGTAGGTGTGAAGTTCTTATATAGGTGAGCTCACTGAAGGGGATCGTGTACATCTTGCCCCCGTTTTAAAGGGATTTATTTTCACAGTGGGGCTCCCCGCAGGTATACTCCCTGCCATGGCGAACAGCCCTCAGTTTGTTTCCATACTTTACTCATCCATCCATCCATCCATCCATCCATTTTCCATACTTATTGGTCCTGTGCAGGGTCTATACTTTACATGTGTGGGAATTTCACATGAAAAGAAAGAGCCACATATCAGCATTTTAAAATGTGCCCAGATAGCACAGCCCAAAAAGCACTGAGCTAACTCTGCCCTCAACCCCGGAAGGTTCCGGGCACTCGAAAATCAACTCGGCATTAGCGAAGGAACAGCTCTCAAAATACAATTTCGTGAAATGCCCCTCCTTGCCTTCGGCTTTCTGTCGTAATTCCGAGGTCCTGTGTTGCGTGACATGCCTTTTCTCCCTTAAGACGTCGACTGAATCTAAAGTGAAGACGAGGAGTTGAGGATGGAAGATCTTCTGTGACATTTATTGTTCTCCGCTCGCCACAGGCGTTCGCCGCTAACTGCAGAAAGACCTTGTCTGTTGCTGGGCTTTCATGTTCCCTGCACTCTCGTCTCGAACTAAGTGCCCCCACAATATGAAGCAACATTTCGTTGTTCTCCTGCATAATAGCCATTCTACAACCAAGCCGGGGTGACCTTTGAACTGACACATTTTATTTGGTGATCGATTAAGTGATCAAAACAGTGAACTGACATCCATCTCCGCTTAAATTAATCGATGAATGGGTCAGTCGACTGGTCCTTTGGTGTCAGATATATGCCTTAAATTGGAACATCTCATTGAGTGCTTTTTAATTCTTTGTGGGAAGACGACGTAGCTGTCACATTAAAGTGGAATTCGAGAAGCGGGGGGGGAATGCACCGCCGTGGCTTGACTGCAGAATGCGCCACGTGATGTCAGACACAGGAAACCGTTATCTAAGGAATGCAACGCGTCATTAAATTCATCTACAGCATCACCAAGTAGAATCTGTGCAGATCTCCTGCTGGGGCCACTAATGTGTGAAGGCCTTCATGACGAAGTCAACAAGTAGATTAACGAGTGCTGGAGCAGATATCACCGTGCAGTTGGAACTCCGCTTGGCACGTACATGATATGTCCAAACAAATATTCTTTCGTTTTTAAATACTTGTTGACTTTTTCCAGCATACTTGTGATGAATTTAAAACCACATTCAGTTATGTAAGTACTTTGTCAACACGGATGAAGGATGGTTTCTCACGCTACGTCCTCAAGTGAATTTTTAAGAATCTTCAGGGCCGTCCTCATAAGTGCCCGCTTTGTCTTCAGCTACCCTGCCATCCAGTAGAAGCTGATGCATCTTATAAGTGCAGTGATGCGTGGGCATTAACTGATATGTGGGGTTCAGGCAAGAGGGGGCTGTTGATTTGAAGCTCTTTCCGTCTAAATGGCTGCTTCACGGTTGAGAAGATGCTGTTAGTGGTAACTTGTGTTGGGGAGCAGATGTAATGTATGGGGCCAGCACAGGGACCTGAGACAGGCTTCAGGCGGGAGGCCCTGGCCAGTCTCGGTCGATGAGTGCAGCTGAGAGTTGCACTGTATACATCAATTAGGTCGCCCACACTCCTGAACCCTCTCAGAATCAGCCTCGCTCTGTCCGTGTATAGCTACAAAGTGGAGCTGAAACCCCAGCGACGAGCTGCCAGTGTTGGGGAGGAGATCATCTAAGTGACCTCAGCAGTGCAGCACTGCTTCATGGTCAGGCAGTGAGTGCACTGGATTCCCATCCCTTTGAGGTGTGTAGCACTGCTTCATGCTCAGTCAGTGAGTGCACTGGATTCCCATCCTTTGAGGTATGTAGCACTGCTTCATGCTCAGTCAGTGAGTGCACTGGATTCCCATCCCTTTGAGGTGTGTAGCACTGCTTCATGCTCAGTCAGTGAGTGCACTGGATTCCCATCCTTTGAGGTATGTAGCTTTGCTTCATGCTCAGCCAGTTAGTGCACTGGATTCCATCCCTTGACATGTATAAACATAGCAAAGTGCAAAATTAGTGATGGACATACAGAAGACCATTGAATGGACCAAAAATGTAATGTTACTCAATGATCCAAAACATCAAATCATTTAGTCTTAAGGTATAATGAAGGAGGCACACATACTGTATAGGTTACAGGCACAAATGTGTAAACAAAAACATTCGGGGTAAGTACTATTGTCAACTGAGGTCATAGTTAGACATTCTAACACAGCAAGAATGACCAGTTTTCACATAGATCCATCCAAACAGAATAGAATAGGGACACTTTGCTAATCTCGGTGGTGAAATTCTTTTTTTCTTTGCCCCATCATGCTGTCCTTGCAGGGGGGAGCAAACTTGAGGGGCCACAGCAAGGGAGTGTCTGCCTTCTGGTACCCGGGGAGGGGGGTGGGTTTGGGGCCTTGCTCAAGGTCCCACGAACAAGTGACTATTTGGTAGAAGCCGGACTTGAACTGCTGACCTTTTGATCACAGACACAGAGGCTTAGCCTGCTGAACCATCCATCCACCAGCCATCCATTCATCTATCCATCCATCCACCAGCCACCCATTCATCTATCCATCCATCCACCAGCCACCCATTCATCTATCCATCCATCCACCAGCCATCCATTCATCTATCCATCCATCTTCCAACTGCATATCTAGTACATGGCCACTGAGTCAGTTTGTATTTATATCAAAAAAATTCAAAGGCCCTGATTTCTAAACTTTGTAGAACTTTTAGTCAGTTCCTCATGTGTCTCATATCTGTATTGAATTTACTTCTGTAAAACACTGTTGATATATTCCTAAATAATGAAGCGGAGGTGTTCCTCAAACCCGCGCGGTGACTGAAAGCAGCGCAGCTGCAAACCACTGCATCATGGAGCCTTCGCACACGAAGCGTGTTACTCAGATCGTTACCTTTCTGTCAGGGGGCTGAAGCAGCCGGCTTCTGGGCTCCTGCTCTCCATCCGTGTACGACATCGACTTTAATCTGCTGCGAGAATTTACTTCCGAAAGTAACCGCCGAAGGAGTAATCATTTAGCAATAACTTATTAAACAACTTCCAGTTTCTGCAGCCGGTGCGGAATTACATTTACATGTGTTTACTCAGCTCCTATCCTGCAGACCTCCCTGCAGCTTCTCGCCGTTTTCGGGTCGGATCGTTAACAAACACGTGCGGGTTCCACTTTCATTCCTTATTCTTATATTTCTGTAAGGATTCTCCTTCCAGGTGCATCTCTCAAACGATGTTATTGTGCTTTAATCTTAAACAATCATTGACTTAGTCTTGCTTGTTAAATGTGCCGAAAGTACTTCTTCAGAGCGCAAGTTAAATATTAGTTATGTTCATGTTTGGCATACTTAAACTTTCAGAGTGTTTTGAATACTTCCCACACACAGTCTGATTTATCTTGGAGTCATTTCTATATGGTTCTGTTTACTCGCAATAGGGAGGAATTTCTTGATAATGACAAATAAGGCAGGAGTTCAAGAACTGGGTGAACATTAGCGGGAAAATCTACCCTATGGACAAAGACAGAGCAGAATGTTGAGTATCTTCCGCGGTCGAGTATTTGGAGAGCGTATGACTGATGCCCTCGGGATTGAAACATGAGCTTTAAATTTGCGTGGATAGGTCCCCAAATGGCACGCAAGCAGAGCCGATAAGAAAATCATGTCAGTTCTTCTGGAATCTGGATGAAAACACGCCCTGCACATATGGCGCACCTGGCACGTTGGCTTGGGAGGACCCAGAGGCTAAAACGGAGTCTAATTAGTGTCCGAAGAGCGCCAGGCTGTGACAGGAGCTGATGATTCTCTTCCTGTGTGCAGGCAGGGAGAAAAAGATCGCCGTGTTTCAACCTGTTTGCCTGTCAGATAATTGGCTATTGAGCGGCCCAACCAAAACCTCACAGACACTTTAGCCAGGGGTGAAAATCCGAGTAGCAATTGGTCATCTTTTTATCTATAATACAAATAGGTTACTGTGATTTTAAAGCTGGGAGCCCCTTGTTCTCGCCGGAGCAACATTTCACAGGGCAACGGATCTGGAGACTCTCAGAACCCACAGCCATCTGTCGGCGAACTCTTTGAGCAGCTACAACCGTCTACAGAGGAATATTACATTTTATATTTCTCAATTTAGCTATGAAAAATGGGTTCATGGGACATTATCACTCATACCAGGATGTGTGGAAGACTGAATGGCATGAGGGATAAAACTTGCCTCAAGTTAACGAGATCACGTGTTCGGGTAACGATGAGCCTCACACCGCTTGTGACAGAGTGATGAATCTGCCTGGGAGAGCACAGACTATCCAAAGCATTGCACTGAGTACCACTGACCCCACATGACTAAGAACAATGAAAACACAATGAAATAGCACAGAAATATGTTTACAGTCATCATAAATCTGGATGAAAATCCAGATGGTAACCATGCAACGTACCACACAACAAAAAGGGATGGCTAACTTGTTTGCATTTAGCGGCGTCATAAAGCGAATCGTCATAGAAAATATACCCCAGCGCAATGGAGGGGGAGAGGAAAATATTCTCATTAAAGATGGGTTTCCGACGGATGTCGAGTTGCGCAGAATCTCAATTTGATCTTACTTTGGTGTTACACAAATTCAAAGTATATACTGATAGCGTGTATCATCATGGTAGTATTTTTCATTTATTGATTTACTGTATGGGCTTCAGCCTTTTTCTGGCCCTGGTGTCATACAGTATACTTTATGTGATATTCTGTACTCTTCCAAGATGATAGTATTTACTGATAGTATTCATACAAAGTGACTCCTGACCCGCTGACTTCTCCTCATTGCATGTTCTCCTGAAGCTTCTGCTTCTATAGTCCTCACCTGCCACTCATACCCCCAACCATTCGTTGCAAATTGGGTGAAATGGCTGATTTAGTTAGATATCTGTTCCCTGCTACACTCAATTGTGTAATGGGCTAAATCTCTTAAATTCTGAGCCAGCGCCTGTGGTTTTCCTTAAGTGCTAAACAAAACAAAAGTCAAAGAAAAAAAAAAAAGGATGACAGGCGATCAGGGGGTCAGGGCCTTTGGGGGACGAGTGAAGGGAGGGGGGTCATTGTGGGCTGATGGTACTGCGTCCATCTGCGGTGCGGCCAACCCGTCCTGGGCACCGGATCCTTAACGTGCCACTGCAGCAGTGGACACGGTTCTGGGGGCAGAAGTCCGGGCCCTGGGCTGAATGACATTATTGTTAGGAGAAGCGCGTGAACAATTGATGCGACTTGCACAGAGTGAAAAACAGAAGTATGCTGGCGGGATCACATGCTCCTGGGCCGGGACCCAGAATGCTTTGCCAGACCCCGCCTACTATCATGCCATTGACTCCATTTCAGAGGAATTAAATTACGCAGCCTGGTTTACACGTATTCGGATCTTTCAGTCATTAGTCACATAATCATTTCCGGAGCAAAATTATCGAGGAACAAAACAATTTTTATCGACTTCTTTTTTTATTTGATTACATTCATAACGGCCATTCCTAAATCGAACATACATTAAGCAAACATTGTGCGCATTTAGTTATTTTATTTTATATATTGATTTTTAATTGTTATATTAAGGTCGCCCTTAATCATAAAATGCAACACTTCCTCAGTACTCTATCCAAGATGCTCAATGGCAGTGAGGGCAGGGCGCTTGGGGCTTGGCGTTGGACCGTCAGGTTCCTGAAAGTTAGTAGACTAGCAAGGTATTAAGAATCTGTGTGAGTCCAGACCAACTGCTGCCAGTAGAGCATGATACCTCAGAGGTTCTGGCCGCCATCAAGTCCCTCTTGTCTTCTGTCAAACGGAGGTGTGAGAGCCTCTGCTGGAACCTGGGACTCCATCTCAGAGCAAGAGTCTCTGGCTTTACTGGATAGCTGTATAATAAATGGACTCATATAATCTTGTGTTTGTGGCTTTCTCCTCTTTTACTCTTCCTGGCATGGCGACGATGTGGGAAGAGCTTTGCCGTCCGTGACATCTGTGACTCAACCGCGCTGCTTTTAAAACGTTCCTTTCTTTTCATGCCATAAGATGTTGATTCTATCCTTAAAGTCAGCGTGCTAAAAGTTAAATATCAGCCAGTGTCCTTTTGCCTGAGCACATACTTGTAAAATGTAATGTTGGCAGTGTGGAAAGTGAGTGTGGTTGAATATTTATCAGACCAGAGACCACAATCCTTAAGAAGCAGGACGATCTACCTCATCCCTCCATTGCAATTCACTTGCCTGGAATTTACAATGCTGTTATTATGGTAATATTAAGAGTGCAGCTTGTTCTCCATGCAGCTTTGGACCAAAAATCTTGGCTACAGGGACTATGTGCCGAATACTGAACCACAGAGTAAACAAGCAGGCAACCTTAAAAAGAAAAGTCTTTAGATGACATTGAAAGCTTGCAAGATCTGCATTAAAATACCAAAAAAAGGGATGTTTACCGGAAACAGGAGACACACAGCATACAGGGCATCATTTCAGCTGATAGTCGTTTTTTTTGAGCAGGTAGGACGGACAGTGTCTGTCCACGTCTTGGTCTCCTGCCCACATCTGTTGCAGTTCTGGAGGACAAAGGCAGGAAAAACCATTTTAATGACTATAGTTTTAATTTGCCCCTGACTGCTGTCATCAATCGGCACCTCACTTGGAATCTTCAGAGTCCGCATTCCCAGTCTCCTTTCCACCGTATGCCCCCCCCGCCTGGAAATGACACGCTGGCTATGGAATCTTCATTTGGCCCGTCTGCCGCCTTTGAATAACACTGACTAGAGATACGCGCAGAGCTGCGATGCTAAATGACAGTCGTACGTTTCAGAGATGGGGATTGGTCGACCCGACGGGTTGATCCTGCTGGATTGGATCGGAGGTGGTCACATGACTTCCAGGAGCACATAAATCTCACTCTACTAGCGAGCAATAAAGGCAACGACTGTTTGACTTGGCTGCCCCTACCCTCTGCAGCCGGCCCAGCTCAATAGGCAATTCTGCAATGAGAAGAGGCTCACAGTGTCTTAACTGACTTGGGCCCTGTTATTGGTATTACCTGCATCTCAGATGGAACAGACAGAAAGTCGTCTTACCACATTCTTCATCTTTTCCAACCAGTCCTTTGGTTGGAATTACTATGCACCTTAAATAGTATGGATGTATTCGCAATTAATCATTACAGAGCTATGAAGTAATCCGAGTAATCCATGCAATTTGTTCATTCATAATTGTCATTTTTCAGGTAACTGTGACCCTCTAAGCGGGAATCAGTCAGCAGCTAGTTAACTGTGAGCAATTATGGAAGATGGATTGATGTTTTTATTACATGAAGAATGTCAAACAGCTAAGTCATGTCACGCTTTAATAATTAGGTCAGCGCATAGCACCAAGTTTGCAGGCTATCGGTTCGAACCACCAGATGTCTTTTTTCCAGTGAGCCTGAGCTCCCCAGTTTTAAATGTCAAGCTTGTTGAGTTTTCAGATGAATGTGGTTAATTTCAGTCTCTGCCTCGTTCATGACTCGATATAATTATGAGTTGAGAAGGAAAAAAAAAAAACTAATTTTCCCTGTGCCTAGAGGGTTTTCCTTGTTGAAATGATTTTTAAGAAGCACAGTAGTTGCAGACTGGGCCCTAATCCTGAAATACCTCAATAAAAATGCAGCTGCATAAATGAAGCATGAGAAATGGTCCTAGGAACCGGGATGGGGGGGTCTGATAAGACAATAAAATGGGAAAGGTGTTTCTACATTTTGCCCCATAGTCCAGAGAAATTAGACCACATATCCACGCAGATCAGACACCTGCGCTCGCGGTACGAGGTCATCTGGCCCCTTCTGGTACTGCGAAACCCTGGGGATGCTGATCGCTGGGTGACAGCGTGTCGTCTCCCACGCGGCGGATGGCGGACAGCCATCGATCACTGATTCCGCCATCTTGTGGTGTACATCATAGCAGCCAGTGCTGAAGGTTAAGGGCAAGGGCCGACCCCTTGATAGAGATGCTAACGTGTCGATGTGGAACCCTCGGAGACAGGAGTAACTTCATTACAAACTGCAAGATGATAGCCTTTAATAGGCCTCAGTTTCACTATGAAATTGCATCCGGGTACAGAAATACTCAAAGTACTCCTGAGTATTGTTGTAATTCTCTTTGGGTATATGAGTATACATTGACCAAAATTCACTAAATAATTACTTAATTGCTCAATATAATTATAATGATATAATGCATGTCAGGATACATTTAATATTCATGTATCTTTCATTAATTTAATCTCAAAGCTAGTTAAATCATTATCGATGAAGCTGTGAAATAGCATGTAGTTTAGCTAGCATGGTTTTAATTGTTTTGCATTTTCTGCATAATGTCTAAATAGCTACGAGGCGAATGTACATTCTTGGCTTGACTGCCAAGGGATTTATGTGCCGTTATTAACAGGAAACGGCAACATGTCCGATATCTTGTCGTTGGCAAAATTGTTTGACGTCTAAATTATACATGAAGTCTGTATAAAAGCCAACCGGCCCATTTGTAATACAATATTTAACTCAGTGCATTATGATAAGATGCATTATATAATAACTGTAAACAATAAGTAAATGACAAATGTGAGTGATGTTCAATTTTGCCTTTGTGTCTTGGCTAATCCTTTCATTAATATATTGAAAATAATACGAGCACTGGGTTTGGGGAGGTGACTCAATACATACACTTCATTCCCTGGATGCCTTTGTTAAGTCGGCGTACGGCGTTAAGTAGCTTGATAAAACATGTTAACTTGTGTTTCTTGGGGTAGATGGGCTGTGATGCAGTTTGACACGATTTCACTTTACAGCTGCCATTGAGTAACCCCACCACGGGAACAGTGTGGAGAGGAAAAGGCCGATCGGAACGTTATGAAATCCCGTTGTTGTCTTCAGTGTCCAAACTAACATATATTACCAATTTAATTTCCCTGTTGGATTAATGGGGCATGAATGTCTGTGTAAAGATGTGGTATTTTAGCAAAGTCTAGATGATCATATTGCTGTAATGGCTGAAATTTCTCTTTGCGCTGACCTTTGATTAAAGCTTATAATTACCAGAGATGGCTGTAACAGCTTGGTTCGCACAGAATTGAAGAAAAACCCACTGCGGGCCACTTTCCCATCGCAAGGGAGATCCAGATCACCTCCTCTATACCGGAGGGCCAGCAGTATGGTTCCTATTTGCTGACTGAAAGAGAATAGCCGAAATGGAAAGATTCCACAACTCATGGATTTAAATCCATTGTGGCCATTTTGCCTCCTGGACCTGGCTGGAGATGCACTCTTCGTCCATGCCTGAGGAGGTCGTGGTCCCGGTCTGTCAGGACATGTATTCCTCCTCCCTGGTGTCACTGAGGCACCACCCCCTTCTGTGAAACATTCCACGAGAAGCTCTCGCCATGGGTCATCCAAGTCAAAAAATTGCAGTAAATTGTTCTATAGTTATTCTCTAAAAAAATCCTTTAACTGGGTTAATAGTTACCTATCTGCTGACCTGTCTGAACCCATCACCCCCACACAACCGTTGGGTCGATACTAATTCCAAACTAAGGGTTTCACCATCCAACTCGCCCTGGGAATCGATCTTCTAAACTACTGATGAATTGTGTTTCGACACCTTTTCTGGCTAGACAAGCAATTTGCCTGGACCGTAAGCAAAACTCTCCTCTTTTCCCATCTCAGGACTAACGCTTGAGCCTTAGCTGAACACACATGAAGCCTAAAGTATGACGTTTGTTATGGAAAACGGCTGGTCACTATTCATCTAGTAAAAAGAGTAATTTCATGGATGGCCATTGCATCAGCAGACAATGTGGTGTCTTAGTGTGTTAATGTATAAAATAAAGGCAGAGCAGTTATATTGTCAATAGAGCTGATGTGGGAGTCAATGAATTCATAATGTGACAATTCTGTAACGTTCTTTAGATGTTCTCTGGCAGTCGCTGGTAACTAGTTACGAATGTGTTGTGTTTGCCCAAATTTAAACGTTTATAATCAGACATGGTCTTGTTCTTTTTTTTTTTTTTTTAGAATTTCCATTTGATTAGGAGACGGCCTGAGACTGAATTCTGAACTGGAGTTAAAGTTATTCTTGCTCGTCGACTAGCTCCCAGAATGCTTTGCATTACTCAGTGTCTCAGCACTTCGCCAGTGTGCCAGATTTTCTGCTCTATTTTTCCAGTCTCCAAGCTAGGGTCTGCTCACAACCCCACGCAGGCGATGCAAAATAATTTCTTTTCCAATAAGGTTGGCTACTCCTCGATAAACCCATGTTAGCTTGAGTCTCATTTGGTGTCAGTATGCATGTGATTTTAATATGCAAATGAAAGTTAGTTCAAAACTCGTTTGAGTGGAACAGATCATTCAACAAGAATACTAGCAATGTAATCCGACATTAATATACATCATAACAGATATTTAATTCCCGAGGTCATGAAGAGTCTAGAAAACTCCCCGTCAGATCTCTGAAGAGAGGCCTTAGCTGTCAAGCATGTATCTGGCTTTCATTGGTTTGCTCTGTTGATTTACTGCACACATTCCCAGCATAGCCATGACAGATGTGTTATAATGGAGATGTTGAGCTTCTTGACACAACGTAACAGGCTCCATACTGTGGAGGAATGATTTTTTTTTTTTTGCCTGCCTCTCTTACTTATTTAATGTCTACCAAATAATGAATCAATATGTAAACATATTTAATATGTATTACTTTCATCGAAATCCAATCTACTTCCCAAGTACTGGGTCTTATTTAGCCTAGAGCTGTTCCCTGCATTCACAAGGCATAAAGCAGGGGGACACCCAGGAAGGGCACACACGTGTTTACACATACTTCCTGACACAGAGAGGACATAACAAATCCATCCACAAAGATAAGGGGATTCAAACTCCCAACCCTGGATATTTAAGGCAATAGAACTGCACCAGCCTAACATTCTTTTAGCATACATTTTTAATTTCAGTTGTAGAACTTGAAATGCATTTTTTAAAATTTCATTCCAGATGGCCACAGCGAAATCCTATTTCTTTGCATTGACCCACGACACAGACTTCCCAGCGCTCCTTTGCTCACACCTATACGAAATATGCATATGATGTTGGATTTTGTGCCGAACAGAAGGATCTGCTTTGCGCTGGCACGCTTTTCAGCGATCTGCAGGAAAATCACCTGCGTCGTCATGCGCCGCCTGCTGGGATCCTCATCCGTTGCCATGGAGACTTCATCCCAGTAGCTTCTAACTGAAAAAAAGAAAAACCAGCACACTTTCCCCCTGTTGGCTCCCTTTATCCAGTTTTTACAGAGTGCAGCTTTCTGTCAGGTTCTGTGCGTTCGGCGTGCAAGGCAGGATGTTTCGGGTCCCGAGACGTTATCTGTTAACATTCTGTCCTCCTGATGTCCGTGCTTGTGCTCGCGTGAGTCATTTGCCAGATGTAACGTTGAGAGGTCTGTTCCATGCATTCTGACTCACAGCCTTGAATGCTGCTGCGTTTTGCCTGCGACGGCCTTATGCTCTTTCTGGGCTCGTTCGTCTAGCCTTCATCCCTTTGGCCTGGAATTCGGAATTCCAGCTGACTCTCCGTGCCGAATGTAGGAACGGGAAGCCCAGATTTCCTGGTCGGCGTCGTTTATGGTTCCCGGAGCCGCATCCGGCATGATGCCAGCATGCGCGAGGCACTCCAGTGACATAAAAACAGACTATTGGCCTCAGTTTGGATCTCCTTCTCATTTCTATAACTTTTTTTCCATTATTTATTTCTTTTCCAGTTGCGGCAGTCTACACAATAAAATAGAGACGTTCCTATTAAGGTTGTAAATTACTTTTTTTCTTTTCTTTTCCACAGCTGTCGTTTAGGTATTTCATGTAGGTATTTTGTTGACAGTTTCATTTAGTGATAAGCAGTTTTCTTTTTATAGTCTGGGGCTGGGTGTTGAACAGGTGTACGGGTGTTATAGCTTCATCAACTCACGCTTAATCCCCATTTAAAACTGCTCGGAATTGTCCGATGTTATCTGCAAGATTGTGTCTGCATCTGATTTTTCTGTCGGAGTGTTTCTTAAATATTTGTAATAGTTTATAAATGGGGGTAAAATAGGGCAGAGGAATCTCTGCTCATCAGAGGAATCTGTTCTAGATCACCGTAAGATAGAGGGGGCTTGAAAATTCAAGATGGAGGTCGGCCACTGACCAACAGTGTTGGTAGTAACGTGTTACAGAGTAACACATTATTGTCATCCCACTATATTTGGCGGGCACAAGTAATCTAACTAATTACCTTTTCGAATTAAATAATGAAATTTAAATAGGCTCATTACTCATTACTTTCATCTCGGATTAAATTATTAATGGACAAAAACAGCCTTTTCCTGTTTATGGTCTAATGTCATTCAACGTTACGGTGGTGCAATGAATGGGTGATATTAGGTACAGTGGTAGATAAAATTTGACACTTGCTGTGTTACGGCAGCAACACTAAAATAATATAACTACTCAGACAGCTCACATGCATAGGCACAAAGTGAAGTCATGAAGTCTATGAAGTCATTTACCCACTAGCACAATGGGACATCAATAGCAAATATTGATTTGACACCCCCCCCCCCAATGTCTGCATGAAATATCTTATAATTTGAATATTGTTAATAGGCCTAAATGAAATGCAATAATTTAACAATGTTTTGAACTTAATCCAGCAACATATGTGTGCTGGGTATATATATCCATTAATAAGGGAACTGATGTAATGCAAAATTATTTTCCCAGATAACTAATTACTTTTATATACAGTAATTGGTAAAATCACTGAATTACTTTTGAATGAAGTCACTAGTAACTGTAACTAATTACTAATTTTCAGTAACTTGCACAATACTGTTAATCAATGTTTAAATGTGCAAACTGCCATTGAGTCAGACTGTATTTTATACTCATCAACTCAGCAGACAAAGACACCACTGTCCATCTTGGTTTCTTTGTCACTGTTCCTTTCACTAGTCTTCTGTGAAAACCCATCAGGAAATGCTCAGTCTTGCACTTGTCTCATCACAGGTTAATTATTTGCCTTAGTGATCGCTTACCAAGACAAATAATATTTCTGTTCCTGTTTGACTCAAGGAAGCTGGAAAAGTGAAATCTATGGTCCTTGCGGAGAGCATAATGTCTATTTAAATTCATCGTCGTTATCTGGCGACACAACGCAGCCCCTGTATTTCAGCGACTCGCTACATGTCAGAGTAGTAAATTGCGTGTTACTTTACTCCTTGAATGCGAGCGAAAAATATACTAAACACGCTGCGAATGATTGATACGGGCTGATTGTTCTCCGCCGAATGGCAGATCAATTAGCCAGTTTGTTCCGATCAATAGCTAATAGATCTCGCCTTTGACCTTGAAGGCATTCCATGTTAGTTCAGCACATTGGCTGGATGTTTAGTCAGCATCAGGTTTGCTAACGGCCCTGCTTAACCCGGTCATTTACAACATTCCTTTAATTAGCATCAACGTCTTTAATGACTGCTTTAGGTCTACATGTTTTGTTACAGTTTACTTCCTCTTTGTGACATACTTGATGTGTAGCAAGACTAGCCTCTGTCCGAGTGGCATCTCCGTCATTGTTGCTCAGGGTTTGTTTCCCTGGTCTACTTCCTGGTACGCCGCTCTCCTCTCTGTCCGCTCGGTGACCTCATCGCACTGGCCTTCCATGTTTGTCTGGTGCACAGAGATCAACGTCCTTGCAGGGTGAAGGATCCAACTTCATTTTTCAGCCAGTTTACGAAAACCTGACTGCACATTCATCCAATACACCCTTCCCCTCTCCCTGTCCCTCAGTACATATAATTAAAACAGCAGACACTGTACTGCATTGTCTGTTTAATTAGCGAATATCTGTTCAGATGGCCTCACATTGTTCTAATTGTCTCACAAAGCGGAACAGACTTTGTTCTAAGTGGAAGTGTCTGGTTCGTGTTGTATCTGCGTCTCATAGTGACCTTCCGGCCTGCATCCGTTCCTCCTGCTGCTTGTTGTTATCCACGATGAGTCTTTTCCCCGCCGCTCAGGCTGTCTACCCCGGAGCTTAAAAGCTGCAGCACTGATGCATTTCACATGGTCAGCGACTGTTGGCTTACTTTGGTGTGGTTAGCCTGCATTGTCAGGCTGCAATAGAGGCTCTGAGTCAGCAAGTCCAGGAAGCCGTCCTCCTGCTTCCTTCTGTAAGGGGAGTCTTCGACCTGTGGTCTTGTTAGCGTATGTTTGCAATGTGAGCTCCGTGACTGCGGTTGCCCTCGGTGACTAAGGCACCCCAGTAAGGCCAAAATAAGAACTTTAAGCCGTGGACCTCCATAACTGAAAACGTGATACCCTTCTAGAGCAGAGAAACAAACATTTGCACGCTCTTTTTCTTGAGTCTTAATTCGTAAAATCAATTTTCAGCTGAATGCAAGAATAAAAGGCTGTTTTTGGAAAAATCTCACATCCACTGGACAGATAGACATATTTGTCGTGGAGATTGTGAAGCAGTAGGGATCCAGTATTTTCGCACAAGATAAAAGATTGTGAGGGGCAGATTCCTCATGCGTCGTCAGTGTGCCGGGTAACACACCAGAGGATGACACAGTTTTCTCCTGGCAAATTGTTATAGCTGTTACAGTCTGGCCCATTTTGTGTCTGGGGTGCACGCTTGTATTGAGACAGATTTAGCTCCCTGCTTTCTTACCCTCATGAGCCCGGGCCTTTGGTGCCTTGCCAAGCCTTCGGCCTGCTACCCCGGCCACAGAGAAGATATTGTGGTGTCAGTGGACCATGAGGCCTGCTCAGCACATGGGCCAGGAAAAATGTGATCACGGTCAAACATCCTCCTCCTCATTTCCTGTGTCAGTCTGGCCGGGGATCTGCTCGCATCTCAGACCCCGCGCTTCACCAGTTGCATTTCAGCTGAGGACGTCACCGTGGCAACGCTGCCCGATAACACTATAGCGCGGAGCTGTTGCACGCATGCAGCAGAACAGTTGGAGTGACGTGCTGGGGTGTGATAAGGGGGCCCTGTGCTTGCAGGTGTATCTCAGGCTCGCTTAGTTTAGTTTTTAGCTTAGCTTTTAGCTTAGCTTAGCTGTTCAGTACACCCCAGAGGCAAAGAGCGGACTGAGCCAAACCTGGGAGGGGGTCACTCATTATCATCCCAGTACCTGCGTCATCGGTGCCACTGATTCCTGAGCCCCTCTCTTCCTGGCAGGCTGCCACCCCAACTGCTCCGTGCCGCGATACTTGCAGACGGACCCCCTACTTGGTCATTGTTCTGAATCCTAAAGTAGTGCCATCGCAAACCCAGAATGATCCATCGCGATTGTGTGCCCTCTTCCGGCTAACCCCACGGGTTCAATAAAGCCGTCACGACCCAGGTGCCAAATGTCCGCAGGTTTCCTGGAGACAGATTGGCCACGCTGGCACTGACCCACCCATGTAGCTTTACGGCCGTGCCTTCCCACACGCCCAAGGTGTTTCAGACGTAAGCAAGGGCCCCATTCTGTCATTATGAACTGGACTTGGGTTACACACGTATGATCGGCCTGGAAAAATCTGATTAGCATCCTTCAGGTTTTTTCGACATGGATTGGTCATTTTGCATTGCCGTTGCCATGGTAACGGCAATGCCCGTTTGAAAGCTATTGGCAGCTCTAGCCTCAACGCCCTGTACTGCTTACACAGTTTACAGGACTGTGTGATCTGATCCATGGCTCTTTGCAGTCACCATTACTGGATGCACCTTAGCAGCTTATCCATTTTGCAAAAACTTGCTTTGGTTCAAATCTGAGAAAACAATATGCTACAGTATACCTGTTAGTCACCTTTTAATCGATTAAGTCTGATATTACGGGCAGCTTCTCAGAAAATGACATCACTTGGATTTTGGGCGGAAATGCTGCTCTTCCTTTACAGAAATACTAACGCTGGTGTTTTTGCCATTTTCCAGCACTTCGGACTTGTCAGCACATGTCGCTAACGCACTTTGTTTTCCTGCCTTCTCAGAGACCGGAAAGATGGGAGGCAAGCTAAGCAAAAAGAAGAAGGGCTACAATGTGAACGACGAGAAGGCGAAGGACAAGGACGCCAAGGCTGAGGGGGCTTCGGCCGAGGAGGGCGAGGCCCAGAAGGAGACCAAGGAGGAGGCACCGGCAGCGGCCGGGGGAGCGGAGGCGGCGTCCGACGAAAAGACTGAGAAGGAGGCGCAGCCAGCCGCCGAGCAGACGGCGGCTAAGGAGGATGACAAGGGTGCAGCTGCCAAGGAGGCCAAGGAGCCTGAGAAAGGAACGGCCAACGCCAAGCCCAAGGCCGAGGCAGCCAAGAGCGAGGAGCCTGCTGCTGCCGCCCCTGCTAAGGAGCCCGCTCCGGAGGTGAAGGCCGAGGCCCCGGCGCCCCCAGTGGCCGAGAGCAAGCCGGACAGCAAGAATGAGGCCGACGCCAAAAAGACTGAGGCCCCTGCGCCACCGGCAGCCAAAGCCGAGGCGGCCGCTGCCCCCCCAGAGCCCAAGCCCACGGAAGCAGCGGCCCCCGCACCCGCCAAGGAAGCCCCAGCGAAAGAGGCGGCCCCTAGCTCTACAACGGCCGGCCCCGAGAGCGCGGCTCCGCCCAAAGAGCCTAACGCCACAGAAGCTCCCGTTCCCAACAAGGATCAAACCGTAGCAGTTCAGGATTAATGGACAGCTTCTTTTAAAACAGAATCAACGACAAAAAACGAAAGAATAAAATCAAATTGAATTGCCCATCCACATTATTATTATTATTATTATTTTTCTGCTGTAGTATTTGGACTTTGATACAGGTCTGTTTTACCTGCCCGCCTGCCCTTACATCTTCATCTTCCGCAGCCATGGAGTTCCACCACGCCTTGCATCCCGCCTCCACCAGGATGCCCCAGGACCATAAACCATTGCGCTTTCCTGGGCTATCCACGCTGCAGATGTCTTAAAGTGAACCGGAAGGGTAGAATCTCTTTACCAGCTGGACATGCACTCTTCCAGACCCCGCCTGGACCTTCCCCGCCCCCCCTTTCCCTTCTCCTCTTCCCCTCTGCCTGTCCCCATCCCCCGCTCAACACC
>JAODKF010000089.1:1914958-1936151 GCA_026779585.1 Mormyrus proboscirostris
CCCCCCCCCCCCCCCCGCGCTGATTAGATAATCAGGACCATCAAATTACATGGGAAGCTTGCAGTACATTACGGTTTGCTGCAGCTGCTTGCTGTCACGTTACAAGAAGAAACGCTATTACTTCTTCCCTCCCTGTTTGTTTTTTTTTTGCACGTTTACTTCCTCTTCTCAAAGCGACTACAGTTGAAATTGGGATATTTGGACGAAAATAGATAGATTAAACCCGAATTGTTGTAATTTCCTCTTCAAAGCTGTCTTTCTTCGATCATTTCGGCCACCTGCTTTAGCTACTGCATGTTTTAGTCCACCTCGGGGGAGTCTGTACGTTTCATTGGCCTGCTGGGTCACCACGGCAACCGAAAATCCCACCGCCTCCTCTGCGCGAAGCGGGCGCTGATCCACAGCTCCTTCGAAATTGGCTAGTCAGATACGCAGGCAACCGAGAGACCGCCCCGATAACGCCGCTTAATATATGCTTCTGGATCTAATGTTTGCGGGAGCAGTCTCCCTTTTCAGCAGAGCTGTGAGTTTTAATTAATACTCGGCAGAGTGGGGAAGGGGTGCGTGGTGGCGGTGGTGGACAGAGGAGTCAGCGAGGGAAGAGCAGCAGACATTGGGAGGGAGGGCATGTGTGAGACAGGACACACTAGAACAAGATCAGACAGGAGATGCAAGGACCAGGGAGAGCAGGAGAGAGAGACAGAGAGAGAGAGACAGAGAGAGAGAGACAGAAGGGGAGCGAGACAGAGAGAGAGAGAAAGGGAGAGAGAGAGAGGCAGAGAGACAGAAGGGGAGTGAGAGAGAGAGAGACAGAGAGAGACAGAGAGAGAGAAAGGGAGAGAGTGAGAGAGAGACAGAGAGAGAGAGAAGGGGAGCGAGACAGAGAGAGAGAAAGGGAGAGAGAGAGAGGCAGAGAGACGGAAGGGGAGCGAGAGAGAGAGAGAGAGAGAGACAGAGAGAAAGACAGAAGGGGTCCTGTCAGTCACCTCACTGCTTTTGAAGACCTTTACATCCTCTAGGAAACACAGGATGATGTGGAAATTGCTTGATCTAACAGGAGCAACAGGATGTGGCCTGCTTTCAAGTGCCTGCTACAATCTCTACATGTGCCCCCCCCCCCCATGCACATTAGTAAAGGCGGCGTTCAAAAGAGCCACCCCTCTGATTTTCACCTGCAAAGTCACAGCAGTGCGGTGCTGCTCTCGATCGTCTCATTCCTAATGTCTCCCACATTGATGATGGACCTGATGCCCAAAGCACGCCTGACACGTGTGCCGTTAAACGGTCCACTAGTGAGCGCACAGCGTAGATAGGTTCACGTAAATGTAAGTGTGAGCCTCGACGAACACGAGCCAGGAGAACTCGCACTTAATTACTTGAAGAAAGACGTGTTCAGTATTTACTGAAACATCCAAATATTTCCTTTAACCTGGGACTGTCAAGCTGTCTGTACACTGATAAATGTGTCCGTTGCAATACTGGTCTGTGCCTGTGACTAAATGTTTCGATCGAGAAGAAAAACCTACGTAGGTAAAAAATACATTTTGGTCAAAATTTGCACCAGAACTCCCCAAGGGTCAGAAAAAACTTTTAAAAATAAGTAGCGTCTTCAAAATGTGGAGAGCACTCGTCTTTGTAGCTTGGTACATCGTCAATGAATCATGGCAAAGCTTCAGACTGCTGGATGGGACTTATCTGAGATCTTTAGGTGTCCCTGAGAGATCACCTGTTGGTCTCATTCAGTGCTAGAGCTCCCATTGACTACGAATCTACAGGGAAGATTCCGTTTGTATTGAACAGCCTGCATCTTGCTTGTTATGTGGTGTTTCGAGACGTCTCAGGAATCAAGAAAGAGGATGTAAATGGCCCAGCCTTGACCTTACATAGTCCAATTTTACAAGGTGAATATCCTTAACTCTCTGAAACTGACTGTTACAGTAACATTATGATCTTTGTTTGTTTTCTTTTTAATTGTATTAAATATCCTCATGATTTTCACAGCTCCTCTGTGTGACAATTTTTACATTTTATATTCGGTTAAGTTCTGCTGCTTGATTAGACAGGAAGGGTCTCATTTCCAATGACCTAAGCTTCCCTTAATTTGCAGGATTTGCATATAAACTTCAATATTCGCATACAAAACTTCTGCCAAGAAAGGCTAGTTTTTCATCATGAAATGCCGCTGCGCCAATGTACGAAAAGATAGAGCTTCATATTCATTTATAGATATGACCAGGGATGTGGACATTGGCGAGGACCACCTTTTACCCCAGCGTTTATGAGTGGGCACCTCAGGTGGGTACAGGGCTCCTGTTCGCCCCCACCATCTCCCGTTTCCTGTGGCCTCTCTCGTCAGCCATTCGAAAAGTGCCTCTCCTTTTGAAACCGGCGTTTATTCCTGCCTGACTGTTCCGTTTACCTCGCTTCAGCCCGCTTACATTTAGAGCCGTCTGCCCGGGCCAAGAAAATAGGCCGTGAGGAGCGTGGCTAAGTGTGAGACTGTACCCTGAACACTCAGTTTGCTCAGTGACGTTGAGCTGTGGGAACGGGGGGGGGGGGGGGTGGCAGTTGAGAACCGCGACAGCAATTCCAGGAAGGTTATGAATCCCTTGTTCCTTGTTCCTTATGCTGTAAGGAAGCAGTGCCACTCTGAAATAGCACACCTTTATATTCCACTTCTGCTATATGCAGTTGCTGTGAGAAAAATGATGCATATTTTGGTTCTCTGTTTGTAGTAATAATTCGATAATGTGCATTTCATAGAACACATTGGTTTTTCTTGCATTTTAGGTCCCCAGGACTTTGCTTGATGGCAGTAACAGTGTAAATACAAAGTTGCTTATCTCAGAAACATTTCCAGAGCCGCTACGGAGACCATACTGAAAGTGCACTAACCAGAAATTGGCACCGTGGTGTTTAGGCTTGAGCCCATAATGTGTCTCCAGATATCCTCAGTGAAAAACCCTTTGCAAAAGATATTAGATGAGAGCAACCCAAGTCCTTTGAAACTTCCAAGCTAGTTATGAGTCTATGCCACGAGCAGCTGGATTTCTGTCATCCGTCACGGGAAGCCATTTCTAGAACGGCCCCAAGCTGACAGCGGACGCTCATTTTTATTCCATTACTGAGCTGACACTTTCATCCAGCCCCGTACAGGTTTGGCCATTTCCACAGCTGAAGGCCGTGCTGCGGGAGAACCTTGCCGAAGATCCACCTGGGACCCAAACGACTCTCAGAAGATGATCCTTCATTCTTCGCTCCCAGTCCGGATAGTCCTAGAACCTGCTGATGATCACCTGAGATTCATGTTTGATTTATTTTCCATTTGCTTATTTATCTGGTCGATGAGTGGTATCCTGACGGACATCTGCAGCCTATCACAAATTATAATGTCGCGCAGATATATAGTTGGCAAACTAGCTCGTATATGGTCTGCATAACATGCTGCAATGAGCATCCTGTTACGATCTGTCCTTTTCTGTGGCAGGCGGCCTCGTGACACTTTTTTGAAACTGAGTCAAGCGCACTTTCATATGCAAAGGCAGTGGATGTCAAACAGCACCGTGATTATAGCTGTAATCAGAAATTATTCCATTTGAAACTCAAGGCTTCAAAACCCACTGCGTGTAGGATCACAGCGTGCTGTCAGTCAATCCCAGGTTCAGATTAATAGGAACCATTCAAGTACCCAATGGGAATTGAGTAAAATCTGTCAGGGACTGACAGCATGCAATCATTCCACCCACCTTAGGCCTTAAGTCTTATATCTCCCGTCGCTAGCAGTGTGAAGCTAGTCAAAGCAAATATGTGATTGTTGTATCCAAAGAAACAATTTATTACACTGTTTCACCAGGCAGATCCCATGATAACATAGCATGTTACTTTAAATAGCCATAATTTCTGTTCAAACCTTAGAATGTATTCCCTTATCTTTCATAATTATTAATCAATTAATTAATTAATAATTAGTGATTGAGTCATGAGTTTATTCCGATATGCTAACGTAATCGTTAGCATTATATGTAGGGAAGCTGCTTTGCTATGCTAGGAAACAACTGCAGTCCTCGTTTTCCCTCACAGATGCTATGGGTTTAATATAAAACACAAGCCCAGGAGGCAGTGATTTGTGTACCGTGAAAGGTGTAAGATTTATTATTTTTTCCTTTCCCGCTCTGGATATCAATCCATTGGCCTCCACTTAAAGTGATGCATAGTTATGACTTACGGTTGTCTTATAAGATCACAAAAATAGGCGTTTCTGTGATCCAGGTTGTCTGGACGGCAGGATTTTGGGTAATGTCCTCCTGAGAAGTAGGTTGAGTGCTTCTTCTGCTCCGTCCTCAAAGCCTCAGCACACTGACAGCTATATTGAGCTTCAGATGGTTGTAAAAAAATAACCTCAGAAACGAACAATCAGGCTTGTCTGCTTTTCAGCCGGACGGGCTTCACGGTTACATCAGCTCGAGGCCTGTTATGATAAGGGCCAGATTCTCTTTTGTCCCTGGGGACAATGGTCTGTAAACACAACACGGCAAAGAAGCTTGCTCATAGCTAGCACTGTCTCCTGTCTCTAAGCAACTGGGTCCTGCCCTGTCGGCCGTGACCAGTCAGGCTGACCACAACACTGCCTGAGCAAACAGCAGCGTCATGAATATTCTTGAAAGACTATTCATGCCAGCAGACAGACATATAGATTTTGAATTTTCTGAAATTAAATCTATTGTTGTCTGGGTTCAAGCTTTTATTAAACTTCAGTTTCAGTTTAAGCTATAGGCCCTGAAGTGGCTCTCACCTAATTGGAAAATCTCATCTCTCCTTCTTGAGTTGCAGTCTGAGCATTTGGTTTTATTCCGCATGCTCACTCGATTTCTTGTTTTGGATTTTTTCCCGACACTCTGTTTGCAGGTAATCTGCCTTTGCTTGCCTCTGCACTGCGATCCGTTCAAGCCCAGCTCCGTCCGATCCTCGTGTGTGCCATGCCCACCTCATTACCCCGTGTTAATGCCTGATTGTTCCCTCCTGTTGCTCGTTGCATTCAGCTTGTCTGGTGTATTTAGTCCACATCTCGGTTAGTTTCCCCCAGATCTGTCATCGTCAATGAGTGGTGTGAGTACTCGTCCTGTCTGTTCGACCTGTATGTTCGACCCAATAAACCCCGTTCACCCGTCAATCCGACTGCTCTTGCCTCCCTTGCCTGCTCGCCTGCTCGCACCGTGACAGCGATCGTGGTATATAGTAAATTGGCTTCGAAAATTAAAATCCAACCTTCTGATGCGCCACACCTGTTCTCAGGTAAATACCAGGAACAGCTGTGGCTCATCAGAGGCCAGGTAGGATAGAAAACCTTCTGGAGAGTAGCTCTCCAGGACGGGAGTTGGAGACCCCTGCTGTAGAGCCTACCTAATCTGTAGGGCCTACTCAGTCTGTGGAGCCTACCCAATCTGTAGAGCCTACCTACTCTGTAGAGCCTACTCAGTCTGTAGAGCCTACCCAATCTGTAGAGCCTTTCCTAATCCCCGGTTCATGTATAGTGTACATGTGTGCATGCGTGCGGCAGTCACATCAATGATGTAATGTCTGTGTTCCGTGCTCGGGCATGGCTAGCGATCACACTATGCGTACCATGAGTCCAACTGAAACATGCCCCGGCCCACCTGAACAAACGTGCTCGGCCCGGTATGGATCGGCTAGGGTGAGTTCACCCTTAGGGACACCATTCAGCCTGACTGCATGCTTTTGGGCTGCAGGAGGAAACTGACACACAAACACGAGGAACATGCAAGTCTCAGATTCTCAGAATGAAAAGGGGGATCGAACCTAAACCCTGGTGGCGTGAGACAACGGTAATATCCACTGAGCCTGACAGCAACAAAGAAACATTAAGCGCAAATATATCTCAAAGCAGCTATTCATTAGGTGCATTTCGCATGGCAGTTTTATTTCACACAGTCAATACAAAATCATGATTTAATTGCTATTTTTTTAAAAAAAAAAAAAAACAAGGTGCACAATAGTGAGTCTATTTTCGTTATTGAATTTATATGCAAAGCGCCCAGCACACTCAAAGCCAGACAATTTGCAGGCCAGGAAGTCTGCATTCTATCTTCACTTTTTCGCTTCAGATAATGAGTCACTATTCCCTGGCATTTCATCTCTTTAACGAAGTCTTATTGAAATTCCAGCGCCGGTCGCCATGAGAAGACACCCCCCCAACACATTGTACGAATAGTTTTGGCCAAATTATCAGTACCTTTGGAATCCTTTGAAATGTAATCTTGAAGCCTGGTATTTTTGCATGTGGTCTAGAATGCACACTTGTCATGCTGAATCAGCTGAGTGTTTGTGTGTGTGTGTGTGTGTGTGTGTGTGTGTGTGTGTGTGTGTGTTGGGGGTGGGGGGTGTGTGCCGGCTCACCCTTATCTGAGATCAGTGTCTCCGCTACCCTCGTCCCATCCGTGCCCTTCCCCAGAGGCCGGGCTCAGTGCCACGGGAGGGTAAACGGGATTCGGGGGGTGGGGGGCGGGGCCTGTTACGAGGCTGACTCCCAGAAAGCAGCCCTGTGTTCCATGCAGGGCCGGACCAGTGCGACGGAAGAGGGAAAAAAAAAACAAAAAGAAAAAAAACGATCTCCCATTTTGTAGAAACACTGCCCCCTTCAAATACGATTACGCTCAAACACTCCAGCCCTGTGCACAGCCTGCGGATAGGTGCAAATGCATGTTCTGCAGTTTAATTACGACACAATTAAGACATTATTCACACAGCACATTTGATTAAATATGCATATGTATTACAGAGCATACGTGTTTTGTCGGAAGACCCTATTCTGGGAAAGATAAAGCACTTGGGAGAGTCCTGTAATGGGATGGCAGAAACACAGAAAAGATGTGCAACTAAATTTATTCTGCATGCTAGATTTGTGCATATATATATATATATATATATATACACACATTATTCTGTATGCTGCTCAGGTGTGTGTATTTTAAACCGCATTATCTAGTTAAGCTGCGACTGCAAATGCGAGTGCGTCGAAACTGCTGGCTAATGGTTCCTATGCGCCTCTGCATTCACACTGGGAATGGGAGTACTGCACCAAGGACAGGCACACCCTGGAATCGCTAAAGACGCATGCCAGGCTGCCAAACAGGCCCGGGAACGTTCAGTCTTATCTAACGTGCGAGCGAGAGGCAGCGGAACCCAAAGATTGCTGTACGGAAAATGAGCTGCCACAAGCTTAATCACACGGTGACTCACACCTCCCTGATCAGACAGTACCACACTCACCAGTGCTAATGAGACTGCCTTCTCCATACCTTGTACTGGACTCCATCGTTTGACAGGCAAACTAATTTAAAAACTAGCCTTTCAGGCAGCATTGCATTTTTTATTTATTATTGCTGTTGCCGTTCTAAGATTTTTGTCTTAAAATGCTTGTATTCCTGCCTGTTAGATGTGAAAACAATTCAAACTTGCAGGTCATTTAACAGGGTTTGAATGATGAAGTGCATCTTGGCGAATCTGCTGTGTTCACTAATCCACTCATTTTGTTATTATTGCATTTTTAGCATTTTCATGCTCAAGACTGAAGTTACAAATCCATCCATCCATCCATCCATCCATCCATTTTCTGTAACCACTTTTCCGTTTCAGGGTCGTGGGGGGTCTGGAGCCAATCACAAGTCAGGGAACGACCCAGGATGGGGCGGCACTATGGGGAGAAACCGGACTCCCTGGGGAAACCCAACGATGACACGGGAGAGTCGGCAAACTCCCTGGGGAAACCCCACGATGACACGGGAGAGTCGGCAAACTCCCTGGGGAAACCCCACGATGACACGGGAGAGTCGGCTAACTCCCTGGGGAAACCCCACGATGACACGGGAGAGTCGGCAAACACACATGCATGTACATAATGTAAAAATACTAAATATTCATTAACTCTATATTAACTGCACCTTCATAATGCATTTATAATAATAACAAACATTACATAACAATAACAAACATTATAAGTGTATAATCATATAGTGTTTGTTATTTATGTATATTGAAGCTGTTAAGGTATGTTAGGATGTTAAGGTGTACTTACATGCTGCTTGTGAATGTTCTATGAATGCATTATAAAGGCATTATGAAGGTGCAGTTAATATAAAGCGTTATCAAATATCATATGTATCATGTGAAGAATTATTACTTTTGTCATGCCATTCCGTTTTCAATTACCTGATTTCAAATTACCGTCACTTTTTGGCATTTTGTGGCAATCCATAACACACTAATGGATTAAATGTTTAATTCTTGCAGTAACATCCAATCCTTTCTACCTCTTTAATGTCAAAGCCTTTTGTTTTATTAACAAAGGAAGTCAGGATGAGTTGCAGGACTGGCGATGCTCTGTCACTTTAGTTTTAGTTCTCGTAAGACAGGGATGGAGGTGGAGTGCGATTTGCGGGGCTTGTGTCTTTCCTAGAGTGAATGAGTCGCGGTCGTACATGTTTGTGCGCTTCCTACTGTATGAGTCAGCTAACAGTGTAGAATCAGTAACACCAACAGAATTTATATACATTCTGATCAAAGGAGCAGTGATTTCAGTGATTTGGTAATGGCAGTGATTTCAGTGATTTGGTAATGGCAGTGATTTCAGTGATTTGGTAATCGCAGTGATTCTGGTGATTATGATTTGTGAGTTTTGTTGATTTCCCTGTTTTTTTTTTTTTTTTTATGAAGGCCAGCACTGCACTGTGGTCGGTGCATACGATGGACCCGAGCTATGTTCCATGGGCTCCTGCAACACCAAACTGTCAATCATGGACATTCTTCCGTGAATATTTACAGTGTTTACAGATCTACATACACCCGAGGGCATGAGGCAGGCGCCACGGAATCGCGAGGATGTACCTTTCAGGCCAGGGAGGAGGGAGGCTCCTCGGCGACGGGGAGATTAGTCCGAAATTCCCTGGAGTATCCTCCACTCCCGCATCGAAAACTCAAAATGGAGGAGACGAAATCTATGGCTAGGAGTAAGCAGTTTGGAAATATCTCTTCTGCAACCGTTTGAAAACACAACCAGTATTGGACTCAAGGGTCTGGCCTATAAAAAATGTCACCCATCTGATGCCGAGAAAGTCGACTATTAGCCAAGATTTGTGCCTATCTGACGTCTTTATAATAGCTGATGAATTCCCTGTTTTATTCTTGCAGATTCTGCAGTGGTACCGTCAAGCTACACTTTCACCTGAATTTAATGACGCACTTGGGGTTCAGCACATTGTTCTAAATGTCTAAACGAAGGGACACCTTTTCTCACTGCTAATGTTCAGGATGTCAGTGTTAGTCTGTCAGATAAACCCATAGAATGGGGCCTGACACTGTTGTAAAATGCAAGCGTTCTGGCATGTGTCACTAAAATGGCATTCACAGTCATAGTCACACAAAGCGCGAATGCACGGGTAAAAAGAGAGATGGGCTAGGACCAAAAAAATCTGTAATTTGCCCGTAATTGTCTGTAGTTTTAATTAATTCTGTTAGTTTTGCTCTGTGGCATAATTCTGAAATTTGAATGGATGGTAACAAAATATTTTTCACTTTGTTCTCTTTGTCCTCACATCCATTTATACGTGATGTTGTTGCTTAGCAACCAAATTCTTTTTTTTTTTTTCCTGTCTTCAGAATGTGAAAAGATTCCCTATTTTTACTATGCGTGACTTTTTTTCCAGGTGCAAATATAGTCTCAGGATGAAGCAGATGTTTGTTTTTCGTGTTGGTTTTTTTTTTTTTTTTTTTTTTTTTTTTTTTGAGAATTCGAAAACATTTAGAAATTCCAAAAAAAAAAAATGCTCCAAATGACAGAGTTTAAGAGACACTTTTACATTCTTGTAAATTCAGTTAAGACACAAACACAAAGCTGCACATATTTAATGTCCCTGAGACATAATGACAAGCATAAAGCAACATATGGCCGATGGGTGAGAGGGC
Source organism: Mormyrus proboscirostris (assembly GCA_026779585.1). Taxonomy (NCBI): domain Eukaryota; kingdom Metazoa; phylum Chordata; class Actinopteri; order Osteoglossiformes; family Mormyridae; genus Mormyrus; species Mormyrus proboscirostris. The sequence goes on from JAODKF010000089.1 coordinate 1,924,937, forward strand.
TCTGTGACCGACGGCAACGCTGGTCATGTGACTGATGGGGCAATACAATACCATACATCGTCAGCTATTCGTCATCTTATTTCAGGCTCTAGACTGTGACAAATCTGCTCATCTCTACACCTCTTGAAACATCATTAAAAAAAAAACCCAAATCTCATTGTTAATAGTATGGACACCTGAATGAAAAATCTTTTGAAAATTATCACTAAAATACAATTTCTCTGTTGCACTAAAGGACCTGTACTACTCCAGTGAGGGTGTGCGGACGTCTTATTCATCTTTATGTGCCCACGCCTCACTCCTGGCACTGCAATTAGGGACGGAGCTTAGCGTCAGCTGCTGGAGAGAGTCGAGACGGCGGCTGGAATTGCACATCTCACGCCGCGAACGCTGCATATGGCAGATTGGATGTGTAACTTCCCTTTAAATAATAAGCCTCGCCTCATTAATGCGTTGTGCCCGTGGCGAGCACAAGTGTGTTTATTAAAGGGGAATTCTGCCCAAAAATATATATTTTTCCATTATCACAGTATGCGGTTTTCCGTCTACCCTCTGCTCCTTCAGCAGAAAAACTACTGTTTGTTTTACAAAAATGGAACGGAATCGTCACCAGGAGACGTTTCTGTTCAGACTTGGACAGGAAATCTACAGAGAGCCGAGTTTCTGTGCTTTTATTCATTATTCCATCCTCGGCGTCAGCGCTGTGTGTTTCCCAGCTCACTTCTGCCCGGACTGGTAAACACAGCCTATTTCATTTATCGTGAGATTTAACATTGTGTGTCATCCCAAGAAGATGTTTCAGGGATTAAAAAGTCCCAGTTTCAGAACAAAAATGTTTTTTGAAGGACGTGTTGAATTAAGAAAACGTGTTTGGTAAATCCTGGCTTCAAATCTAGCCGACGTTTGGACCTCATTTAGCAACTGTGTGTGTGTGTGTGTGTGTGTGTGTCTGCTAAATAGCTTTTTAAAGGCTTTCTAAAACTAGTTACAATAGTGGTTATAATAGATAGATTTTTCTGTCAGGTATATTTCCTATTATAAATATTTTGAATTCAACAAGGGAAGAAACATCAAAGATAACAATAGTAGTATTGATACTAATAATAACGATCATAATAACACCAGTTGATGGATTGTTTCACAGCTTGAAAGTTAAGAGTTACGTCGCAGAACATCAGAGTGCAGTCTAGGTGACATTGCGGAACATCAGAGTGCAGTCTAGGTGACATTGCGGAACATCAGAGTGCAGTCTATGTGACCTCGCAGAACGTTAGAGTGCAGCCTAGGTGACATTGTGGAACATCAGAGTGCAGTCTATGTGACATTGCGGAACATCAGAGTGCAGTCTAGATGACATTGCGGAACATCAGAGTGCAGTCTATGTGACCTCGCAGAACGTCAGAGTGCAGCCTAGGTGACATTGTGGAACATCTTCTGCAGATGCTGCCAATGCCAAGCAGGACCTGAAGGGTGAAGCCAGATTTACTGTCAGCTTGCTGCCTCATCCCACGGTGGATGATAAAGGTAAAAAAATTTAGCTGGGAGTGGAGAAAGGCGACGTGAAGACGCGTCAGAGCATCCGAGAACGCAAACATAAAAACACTGGAGGACAGAGTCAGGATCCATTAAATCAAGAACAGAAGCTTATTAAAAACAGCACAGCAGAGAGTCAGAAATCACAAGATCTCATCCAGAGACTCCTTCAGTGATGAGGAGAGGTTTATATTTTTATGAAAGTTCATTTAGTATTTAGATTCGGATGTGTTTAGGGGTCACTATGTTTAGTCGGCTGCGGGAATGTATTTCCACCCAGAGCAGTGGGATCTGCTGGAGCACATCTTACTGTACCATCTCACACCATCTCTGAGGCTAATGAGGGCATTAATTAGTGCCTCTCCCCTTTTTATCTGATTGAGATTCCTCACAAGGGAAACCTGTGAACTCTGAGCTGGGCAGTAAGTCCCGTCTGTTCTTGGAGAGAGATCTTGTTTTGACCTGGAAGAATAAGGTCCTGCGATCGTTTTTCCTTTCCCAGGAGGGGCTACTGTTCCCAGGTGCCTTTGTGCTTGTGGACTATGAGACCCCCAGCTGTAATACTAATTTAGTCCAATAAGATGCCCTTTGCCACACAGGAGCTTAGCGCTGAGCCTGAAAAACCCTTTTTTTGTTTAATTATCAGGCTTCATCGATTCTGAGACACGGCTTTCCAATTGAAACACCAGCTGAGGTGAGTTGAAATAGTATCGACTGGCCTACTTTAACAGCCTCAGCACCCTCCTCCCACGAAGCACATCTCAGCCGGCGCCGTATGTCCAAGAGAAAGTCGGAACACAGCACATGTTATGGCCCCAGCTAAATGCTCATCAATCTCCGGTGTGGAAATCTCGGAGCGGGCTGGACCTGCTGTGGATGCTGAGAGGACGGGGGGGGGGGGGTTGGTGCATTGGGGAGAGAGGAGCCCCACCTGTGAGGCCTCCCTGCGCGATTCCATTCGGCAGCGCTTAGCTTTGCAACTGGAACTAAAGTAGGGGAGAACAATGGAAGGAAGATAACTCAGCTGTGGTGAGCGTAGCATGTTAGAGTTTCAGTACCGAAGCAAGTGAATAAAGCAAAATTCATAGTATAAATGCAGCTGCTCGACGGACTCTGTGCCCCTACAAAGACGACGACGGAAAACGCAAAATGTCGCATGTAAGAATAGTTAGTGGACAATTAATAAACAAAGAAGAGAAGTAGTGTTTCAAATTCCACAATATGTGGGCTGGGAGGTGGTTCGTTATATTACAAACATTGTCCCTTAAATTTCTGTGTGTGTGTGTGTGTGTGGGCGGGTTATGTATATATTACAATTATGTGTATATTACCAAATGTCCCCACAATCTGATAAAAACCTGTGCGTGTGCATGCGTGTGTGTATCTGTGTGTGTGCATGCGTGTGTGTATCTGTGCGTGTGCATTCGTGTGTGTATCTGTGTGTGTGCATGCGTGTGTGTATCTGTGAGTGTGCATGCGTGTGTGTATCTGTGCATGTGCATGCGTGTGTGTGCATGCGTGTGTGTCTGTGTGTGTGCATACGTGTGTGTATCTGTGTGTGTGCATGCGTGTGTGTCTGTGTGTGCATACGTGTGTGTATCTGTGTGTGTGCATGCGTGTGTGTCTGTGTGTGTGCATACGTGTGTGTGTCTGTGCGTGTGCTTGCCCTGCAATTATTTGGTCCCCTATACTGTAGTTTCCAGGATAGTCTCTGGATGGATGGTGACAAAAATTTAGCAAAGATAACTTCTGGACGCCACTAGAATGTGGATGCTGCAGGACACAGGTACAGTAGGGATGATGAAGGCGTCAGGAGCCACTCATGAAGTCTCTGGAAATCGCAGCAAAGAGATCTGGGAGCTTGTCCGAACTAGAGCGATGAGGAAAACACTAAGGACGTTCCAAGATGGCATGTTTGTGCTCCCTATCACAGAAAAGCATCCCCCACCTCCCCGGAAGGCGAGCTGGGGTGTGGAGGCACAGCGACTGCTGTCAAGAAAACGAAAAATGTCAAAATGATACCGTGAGACGTTCAACCCCGCAGGGCAGCATGTCAGTGTTGCGCGCCGTGCATGCGATGATGGCGTCAGCTTTCCGGACGGTGCTGGTACTTATCAAGCCGGTGATACGGGAATTATGGAATGAGGCTCGGAGAGACGGCGGAGGAAGATGTTTTTTGAATGAACGTCCATGTGTACTGTTCATCTAGGAATTTTCATTGCGCAGATAAGCTGGGCCATTTATGCAAAATCGGTTCCTCGTACTGCAAGAAAGACCCGGCGGAACCCTGCTGTTTATGATGTAGACGGCATGGGTTCCTTTCATGTTTACCGCTCTGACCGTCCAAAACATCACTGTGACGCTGGGTTTAATAGGCAGCCGTGATACCTGGCTGGAAAAAAAAAATTCTGGGTAAATCTACACTTCCGTCTCAATGCATTCGGTTTCACGGTAGTGATGATTAAAGCGGAAAGGACCCCGAACATCCTTCCTCGCTCCACAACCACAACCGCGGCTGAATCCAGGCTTCCCAGAAATTCTACACCATGAACAGCGCCCCCTCCTGACTCTGGTGGCAGGTGCACGGCCTCTGCGTCAGTATGGGGTGTGGTCCGAAACCACGTGGAGTCTGCTCCAAAGTTAGTCAGCTGAAATACACAGATTTTGGGTTTTTCGACAGCAGCTCAGGATTTTCCCTGTGCTTGCGTATGGAATGGTGGGGCACGCAATCCTCAATCACGCTCTACATTTATGCTGAAATAAGTAGTTTCCTTCTGCATAAGCATTTCGAGAAAAGGAAACGACGTCTTCTGCTCCGACAGCCACGCAGCACTCTCCAGCTCCTCTGCTTGGGCGTCTGAGGCAGCGGGGGCCCTGGGGAGGCTGTTGGGGTGGGGGAGGAGGGGCTGGTAATAACAGGCTTCTACCCAGTTGTCTTTACGAAACATTAAAATCCTCATTTCACTGCCTCATTGCTGGTCCTTGTGATGAACCAATCCCCTTACTGGGATATTTGTGGGGGGGGGCAATAAGAATGTAAAGATACCCAACGCACACACCTGGAATAAGCTTCATTTTACTCGCTGTTAAAAAAGCGAATGGCATCGGCCCACACTGCGAGTGCTTGCCGAAGGACTTCGAGGTGTCGGCCTCTAGTGGCCAATCCGGTGTATGACGGCTGCTTCGGGAATGAAACACGAAAGGGTGGAGATGTATAGATAACAGACGGCATGGAGAGCACAATGCGCGGCTTCTGCTGGATATTCCGAAGCCCACAAAGACACCTGTGGATGCTTGTTACACACAATCACTCATTACCGATTCAGAAATAATAACTCCCAGAGACTGTTGTAGGATGCCGTGCTGTTCGTCCCGAATTTTGTAAGGATCCGCCTGTGCCTTGTGGCGATGCTTTGATGTGTCTTTGTACTAGACTGATGTCGTGCAGATGCATGCGAGAGGGAAGAACTCCTCAAGGCCCCTTGCCGACCTTAAGAGCTGGGCCGGCTTGACCGCCGGTCGAGTGCCGTGAGTCTTCCTTGGGTTAAGCTGGGCGGATTCTCAGCATCAGAGTGACGCAGGGTCACGCTGGCATTTGGAAAACTCCCTTATTGATAAAAACTGAAATTTCAACGTTTATTTTGCCGACCGCAACACTTCCATTGTTGTAAGAACAAACATCGGTAGGGTGCCTCAGCTTTCCAAGTACAGACATTTTATTATTGGCGTCGCCTTTCATTGTTCCTTTGCGGATAATCAAACGGGTGTAAATACCCTTTGTTGAGCTGGAGTAAAAACCCACCATAATCCATGCAATCAATGGTTTGCTGCTGTGAACATATTAAGCAGGAATACCAAACAAAGAGTTAAACACTGAATCAGTGGTGTAAATCAGTCATGAAAAACAACGTTTAGAGGATACCACAGCAGCAGTTCTGAGTGCTTGCAAGGAGGACGTCACAAACGATGCAGCAAAACATTCTTTAACCGGGGGATATTTCAGCGCGCGGATGTGTCCGTTTTATCTGCATTTTCTGCATGTGTGGACTCGCCCGGTCAGGCCTGATCTGGTGTCGGTGCAGAATGAAGCCAGACAAACAGTTGATTGCCCACAGACAGTGTCGCGTCATCAGGCAGTGGAGGCAGCTCAGGATGGAGACGTGCGAAGCGCTCCACAGAGAGCGGCCGGGCTTCCGTGCTTGTTGCTAGGATACAGTGGGAAAAGCGAAGCCTCGGAGGTGGGCGAGCATCTGCAGTGCCGTGCTGCAGGCGGGACCCGGGTCGCCATGGAGAAAAGGCCACGGCCGCGGCAGCCCGCCGGATAGCGGCATCGGCAAATGTACGGCGGCGACGTCCCCCTCGTCATTCGGCCACTTCGTTGACTCAAAGAAGGTCAAAGTGCAGTAGAACTGGGATAAGATGCTGAAAACCCAGAATGTTCCAGATGGCTACGGGCAACCAGAAATACCAGTGCTAAGGTCAACTCAAATTGATAACACGATGACATGCACTCAAATAACCAAAGACTGATCGGATATTGCAGTTTGCACTAATATTATTGCCATGAAGTATTTACTTCCTGTGTTCCTACTTCCAGCTGCAGGTTTTTTTCTGCCTTGTCTTATGTGAACATTCTGCCCCCTGTAACCTGTGCCTTTGCACCATCTCCAAAAGCCAAGGTGGCGAGGCGCTGAAGAATCTTGATAAGGAGACATGATCGATGAAACATTTTGTTTAATTAAACCGAATACGTTTAATTAATTAACATGCTTAATTAAGCTGAAGCATGCTGTCTGATTTACGCACCCTGTGCTATTTTTACACTTGGCTAGTGACATCTCTGTTAGCCAGGCTTAGCTGTTTATCGAACGGACCTGGGTGGCAAGCCTGATCTCCTTTAACGCACATCTTGTTTGTAAAGTCGCGCGCAAAGCCGTTCCAGATATGCAGGCCATTTTCAGCTCGGCAGACCCTGCCAGTTAACTGGCCTAGACATCGCAGGTATTGCAAAAAAAAAATAAAAAAAAATAGAGAAATGAGAGCTGCGATTGGACGGGACAGCACCACCCGATGTGACACTCGCCTCATTAAGTGGGGAGGCAGCCCTGCCTCTGAGATGCTCTGAGCCGCGTTGCGTAACACTTCGAATGAGCCGTCAGCGTCAGGCGATGGGCTGAGCTCAGGATCGGTCCTGCTCATACGAAAGAGTGAATAGTAGAGGGCCCAGTTAATGCAGTGTGGTGACACACACGCCACACACATACGCACACACCTGCGGCCTTTCCCACGACGTCCGAAAGGGCGCGGACGGGTCCAAATGGGGACTTGATAACAACTGTCACATGGGTCAGATCTCAGTAGCACCCCCTCCAGGCTGGAATTCACAACGGCGGGGAGAAGCTTGTCAGTGTAGGTGTCGGATACGCTTTGTTTTTGATGTATTTCCTTTGAGTTCTGTGTTTTGTTAGTAATTAGTTGCCTGCTTCTGGATTTATGTCCCTGGGTGATGGGGACACGGGGGACCCAGAGGGGATACAGACGTCGGTGATGCATGTGCATTCGGATGCCGATAAAATGCAGAAAAATCGATGACGGAAGCCGCCTGTCGGAGAGCCCCGGGACCTGCGGGCGGAGCCGGCGCTCAGCTGCCCGTAGTGGGCGCCCAGGATGAGTCACACTGGGCTTCTTCATCCGCCCACCTCTGCTACCTGATTCTGCCGTGCAGCCGGTATCAATAAGCTGCCTCTCGCTACCTTGCAGGGAGGGACAGGCGTGACAGGCGGCGTGGGGGCAGCGGCGTGGGGGCAGCGGCCCGGAGCAGCTTCAGGGCTTATACTCCTCCCCCCCACACCTTTGCAGATTGGCCAGGAGTGGGACTGTGGGTGAGGGGGTGAGCAGCAGAGTAAATGCTAAGACCGGGTGACGTGGGTAGAGAAAAAAATCCGCGTTAATTACGGCATGAAACCTGCAGCTGGAGGTGACGTGCCAGAAAGGCTACTATGGTGGAATATTGATTGAAACTCCCCCCCGCACACACACACACACACACACACACACACACACAACTGCCCCAGCCTCTTGAAGACACCCTCGTTGGAGATGGGGGGGGGAGGGGAGGCAGGGGCAGACAGCATCTGCGGAATGTGGCGAGGCGAGGTTGCCATGGAAACCTTCGTGCAGCCTGGGAAACGGAACCCGGGCGCGGAGTGGTGGCTTGTTGCACTGCTCTGCACTGCACTGGCACTGAAGACGGCGGGTGTAGCAGAAGTATAAATAATAAGCTGCATGCACGTGTGAACAGAGCGATTTAAACAGAGCATTGTGGCCAGGAGGGGGCGGGTCACTGACAGAGATAAGGAAGCCAGGCCGGGTTTTTGGCGCTACAGCGGTAACACCCACGACTATTCCACTCACCGCACTAGCGTCATATGCCGTATGTTACTCTGAGTGTCACGTGTTGACATGCAGGCATCTCCTCACGGGATTCTGGGAGATTAGTTCAGCCGGAAGGTCTTTCCGTCGACCCTGGGTCCTGTCAGTTGTCATCTCTTCCCTCTCCTCCTGCTTACACACACGGTGTATAATTTTAGGTTTTTAATTAGCTCTCAATTAAAAAAAAAAAAAGTAGCACTAGCTCCTTCTGTTTTTGTGCTTCAACAAGACTGACAGTTTCTCATTTTTTTCGTGCGTTTTGGAAACGTGGACAAACTCAGTTCCGACAGCAGGACATTTTAAAATAAGCAAGTTTGTCTATTGTGCTGGAATGGTCGCTTGCTTGGTGCCTGACATCAAGCGAATTCTCGGGTGACTTCTTCCGGATTCTTCATTGAGCACCGAGCATAAATCAGCGGACACAAAGATACAAAAAAAATCCATCATTCGTGACGCTGGTCTCTCGTGCCATTTGCGGGTCAATAGATGCGTATGAGCTGAGGTTCATCCAGCTGTTACACCGCTTTATTAAACGGGACCGAGGTCCTGCACGCCTTTCTGTCGGCACGTAATGAGTTTGCCTTTTACGCCGGCCATTCCACTGCCACGGGGTCAAAGGTCACGCATCCCTACTCCCCCAGTCAATAACGCCGTGCTCTGTTTGGCAGAAATGTGGCCCCCGCCTCTTTAGAGAACACCCTGGGGTGATTTATTTATGTCTCAGTCAACGCAGTAGACATTTTAACAACACAGAAGACCTCTCGCAGGCGCATTGTAGCAGCCTGACATGATGTGAAACAACTATTACAGCTGACACTGCAGCGGTGGCCCTGTTTCAGGCCTGCTGCTAATCAATATCTAGGTTTTAGGGTCTGGTATTGATTACCTGAAGTACTCGTGGAACCTGTCTGCCTCGATTGGTGTCCACCACCCACTGTGCCTTATCACTCTTGATGATGGCTTTAAAACACCTCAGTGCACCCAGCATGGTCCCTGTCTAACGCATTCCACAATAAAGCATCATTCAACAGTGTGATTTCCATCATGGACGTAGCAAACACTTTCATCCAAAGCGACGTACGATTCAGACGGCAGGATCTGCAAATCCCCGGAGCAGCTGGGATTTAGGGTTTTGCTCAGGGGGCCGATAGAGCCTTTCTGCCAGCTATGGGACTTGAACCAGCAACCTTCTGATCATGGGCATGGAGCCCTATGCCACAGAGCCACAAGTCCCCCATGCTTGGATGCAGCTACATACCTCTTACTGTGTTTCTGTGTCGCTTGTTCTTTTTTTTTGTGGTTCTAGCTAAATATATTCCTCCGCACGTATGTTACATGGGCACCATATGTGCAGCCAGAATCCCTGGTTTTCAGCTCTGGCTGGCTAGCTGGCGTGTTTTGGATGCCGCTGACGCAGAGCATGGAGGGAAGCTTTGACATGCGGCCTTTTGGAACTATAGGGAGTCTGCGGCATGAGACTGAGGCCCTTTGCATGGCTACGGTCCGATACCAAGGAGATGCTGGAAAGCGGTTGACTTTGTGAACAATGAGGGGGAAACGTGGCGATGCAATGGGACTGAGTGAGACATAGCGGCTGATTGACAGCTCGTCTAATTCCTTTGCTCTTTCTCTGTGTCACCAAGAACTGGAACACTATTTTAACACTTTATTTCAATATATATTTTTAATTTTTTTGAGGCAGACAGCCTAGAAAACGACTCCAGTGAGTCGTACCATTTAATGATTTTTACACCTGCGCGTCTGATTCCGTAATCCGTGATGGATTTGCACAAAGTTTGCCAAGGATTTGTTCTGAATGCTTGTATCTCTGTGGAATTTTCGATGGCGCACAGAAATATATTGAATGAGTCACTACTGCCACCTGGTGGATACACCCACAAAGGCGCCTTTGATTAGTGATTGTCCCGCCTCTTTGGAAGCAGCGTTCTTCAATGCGCCGTAACACATGAAGGGCTGCACGAGCCCGCAGCTTGTAATCCCCAGTATAAATCTGCTTTGGGACATTGAGAAGACACTTAGTGTGGATCATCCGCACAGAATGCATGAATTTTGTTGTTTATTTTTAGTGGTAATCTGACTTAAAATCTTAAAATACTTTCGTACATGTGCAGGTATAAGTGCAAACGTACTGTTCATAAAACACTTACACAGAATGACAAAAATAAGTCATAAACCACTGAATTTTTAGTTGTTAGTTATTTAATAACCATTAAAATGTAACGTCTAGATTTGCTACATGGCCAAAACCGTGCAGGTGTACCAGAGCGTCTCTTAAAAGGAGCTTTTTTAAGGTTCTTTAATTGCAGAACTTTTTTCAATCTCCTAGAGTGTCTCTTAAAGGGAACTTCTTAAGGCTTCTCAAATGCGGCACTTTTTCAGTCTGCCTGAGTGTCTCTTAAAGGAAGCCTGTTAAGTCTCCTGAAATACGGAGCTGTTCTGAGCCCAAGCGCCTTCAGATGGATCCTTCATCTTAACTTCTGAGGGAGGGAGTGCTTTTGTCTCTCAGGCTGCTGAGACATTAAAAAGGTCTCTGAAATACCCCACTGTGGATTACTGGTAATCACTGTCATTATGCAAGCCTTAAATAAATATAATAGCAAGCTGCAATTATGGGTTTTTTTCCGGTTTCAGAAAAGTATGATTTTTGTTTATGAAGAATTAACTGCCATTTTTGCTTTTTCATCTTTATTTTATTTCCTTGCTAATAATCCCTAAAATATATTTGGCTTTACATTTTCACTTCAGCTTGTTTTCCGTCCGGGGTGTGTGGCAGCCTTGTACCCCAGGGATGGCACCCACGTCCCTCTGAGATCCCAGCTAGGATAGGCGGTCGCAATACGGATGGATGGACTGGCGTGCAGCTCCGCTGTATGCAGAACCATTTTGCAGAATCATCTTGCAGAATCATCTTGCAGAACCATCTTGCTATAATATTGCTTGATTTCAAATTAACAGAATAGATTGTCCCCACTGAGCGCCTGATGTGTGACTTACCTGTGTATCTCGCCTGCTGTGTTCCCATCAAACACACCCCCAGCCCCAGATGGACTCGGGCCTTGCTTGCACCCCCCCCCCCTCGCACCCCCCCCACGTCTGTCTCAGCCAGCTGGGACATGAGCAATGAAAGCAGACAGGCTTACCGAGAAAACCTACCTGAATTGGTCAAACAAAAAATGTCAACTTTTCGCTTCACAGTTTTTGAGAAATAGGCAGAAATGTGATGTAGCGC
>JAODKF010000089.1:1955913-1967795 GCA_026779585.1 Mormyrus proboscirostris
GAATCCTTGGGTTCCTTTAAATCAGAGCTAGATAAGAGTTTAACAACTCTGAGCTATTAGTTAAGTTCTCCCCAAGCCTGCTCTCGTTTGTATAGTTCTTATGTTGTTATGTTCTTATGAAAACATAGGTTAAAAAAGAAAAACATAGGAAGCCAATATCTAACAGAAATGATACGGCGTAATGCAGAGAACGTAGGTGATGCAAAAACAATTCACCATATAATATTTGTATAGTGTATCCATCACAGGAGAAGTGCTGACAGTTCTGGTATCCCAAGCGAGGGTGATACTGTATATAAACACTCAAACACTGTATCAACTCCCAAGCACTGTATACCCTTTCACTGCACCCTCACCCACACACTGTACTAACAACCAAACAGTGTACAATCACTCACTGCACCAGACCCAACATGCTTTACAAGTACTTAGCCAGCATCATCATGTTGTTCCAAAAATCAAACCCCACACGTCGCACCAGCTACCAAACACTTTACAATCTTTCACTGCACCAGGACCCACACACTGCAAAAACAACTAAACACTGTAGTCGCTGTACGAGTGCTCATTGCACCAGAACCCAAGCACCAACAAACTAGCAACACTCTGTCCCTTTTGTCCCATAGCCTTACCTGTTGTCCATGGTAAAATACAGCCAGAAGAAACATCGCCATCAGAAGAAGGGAGGTCTCCTTGGTCCCCAGAAAATTTTTCCTGGAACAAATGGAGGCAGACATGCACATTACCATTTTTCATAGTCAAGAGACTCTACTACACAAATTTAGTTAATATAGTAGCCATTTAATTCTTGCCATTGTCTTTCTTTTGTCTATCATAAAATGTCATTGAGGAAGTGTTTCTAGAAAGATGTCATTCAGCAGCTGAGGTGCCATAAAAGTTTCTCCATGCTGAGCTGTGTGCACAGGGCCAAGTAACAAAGATCATTCATTGTTTTGAAAGCAATTTATTGAGTGGAAAATCCTCTACAGCTCCTTAGAGAAGTGAAGGAATATTTTCGATGTTTGCATTGGGGCTGCTTCTCAGACACATGCAGTGATTATTTGTGTATTTTTAGGGACCTGGGGGCACCAGCTGTTCTCGTCACGACCAGAAATCGTCTCCTGCGGCAACTCGCTGGGTAAATGTAGGGGTTGGGGGGTGGGGGGAGCGTCATTGTGGTTTGTCGTGCGGTAATAAATGGCAGGCAGCTGTTTGTTAGGGAGATAATGGCATCCTGTCGTTGCGGGAGTGGGGGCACAAAACTCACTCGCCATTGTGGTGAACGGTGTCGTAGCGCACGAAGAGGGAGGTGTAGAAGGCTTCGGTGAGCAGTGAGTAGATGGCGATCATGACGAGCAGGATGGCCAACTTGAGCACGGAGTTGAGGCGCAGGAACACGGCGCAGGTCACCATGGCCAGTACGCCGGTGAAGACGAAGTACTGACGGGCACAGACACGAGGGAGAGGGTGCGCGGTTCATGGTTTCCACGGCAAATCGATGATCACAGGAATGCTATGCTGTGAATAATCACTATAAATCTCAATGAGAGTCCACATGCTCCAGGAAAAGGGGCTATTGCGATCGGGACCTCATGGGAGTCATCCAATTAACGGCCAATCAGGAGGAGAAGCAGCCGCATAAATTATGACATCATGGTCCCAGCAGAGGCTGTTTCAGGTGTAAAATGAAATACTGCAGATTTTTTGGTTCGTGGCATTGAGGCACCTGTATGGTGATTAGTAACTGCCTGCCTTATCCAAGGGGGCATGGAGCCGTAACACTCAAGCCAGACCCTGGCATCAGCATCAACAGGGCCCACAACATTTTTGGATTATGAGTCTGAAAGGTTATGACCTGGATTAACAACGTAATGTCATTGCTAAAAGGTAAATTTGTATTTTTTATGGCTCACCAGACAGTCTTGATAGAATTACTAGAAATATGGCAGAAATATGTTTTTCAAAAACAAATCCAACCCTAAACATTGAACTTTATTGTATTTGGGGAAAAAAAGAGAAAGCTATTTTAATTAATTAAGTTTCCGTTAAGACTACCTTCAAAAACAGAGACTTAGTCATTTGTATTCTAGTATTTCTCTCATTCATGCAATTTTCAGACTCAAATAAAGTAGGACATGACCAAGTGTCATCAGTTGACCTATACACAGCTCGCCGTACCTCAGGGTAGAAGCAGATGTCGGGTATCGAGGTTGATGCGTTGAATGTCTGGTTCCGGAACGTGCTAGACTTGTCGAAATCACACCAGAGCTGGACATCACGGGAGAGAGGGAGACGAGTGGGACAGTCACACTTCAGAGGAAGCGGGAGGGAGCCGGGCATCGCGTGGCGGGGGCCTCGGCCGGCAGATCACAGGCCCCTGAGATGAGAGGGCCCCCGCGGCGAGGAAGCGAGTACACCGAGGCGTCCGATCAGTGGTTACCGCCAAAGGTGCCCTGCCCTCCCCCATCAGAGGCCGGAGCTCACAATGCAGGCTGACCATGCAAAATTGAAGCGATTCAGAGGAAATTGACTTTTCTCTCCCGCTACTAAAAGAAAACGCTGATGTGAAGGAGCCGTGGTATTAAGTCTAATCTTTTCACGACGGGCATTTTTTCCGACGGCTGCTCGGTCCCTCCTTTTGTGCTCTGTGCTGACAGACATCCCAATGATAATGCCGCAATCTGATATTCCGTTCCTGTGTTTCGAAACTATATTGAGATTTAATCGATGTCAGCCGTTGACTCGGTAGCCTGTGATCACAGGAATTCGATAATGGGAGGGTTTTTTTTCCAGTATGGATATTAATATTAATGATATTGATTGTGGAGTAAAATGCACTGTTTCCTTTCATTGAAAACAAATATTACATGACTTTATAAAGCAGGATTTATAAATACGTCTGAGAGTATCTACATTCGGACCTGTGAACGTGATCCGCAATCGCATGTATAAATCAGAGGATTCTTCGGAAAATAATGACGTCTAACACCTTCCGCCACCCGCCAGCATCAGTCTGCGAATTTCCATTGATGACTGACTGTCCAGCCCACTTACGATATTAATCATGGCGGCCAGGAAGTTGATGAGGATGGAGACGAAGACGATGACGTTGCGGGCCACGTAAGTCTCGTTGATCCAGCAGCAGGCCTGCCGAAGCGCCAGAGGCAGACACTTATAATCCTCGGCTGTGGTGACCAGGACCAGTGCCGAGTGCAGCATGATGAGGATGGAGAACTGGATCACCATGGTTACCATCCTGTCGACACGTGAAACATACGAAGTACAGTCAGATACACTGCCGACACCACAATCTGCTTTAACGCTACGCGGTGAAGGAATACGTCTCATCCAAGATCGACTAGGGCCAAGTTCAATCATCAAATTGCCAAATAATCTACAACTCCATCCACTGTAACTAAAAACACACAATTTGTGCTTTGCCACTGAAATCAAATGAACCAGTATCAAACTCCTCGTTACCGTCATCAATGGTCCACCAAAGAACACTTGATTTTTTTTTTTTTTCGTTTTAACGTTAAAATGATCCTGCAGTCCTAATCTAACACACCTGATACAGATAATCAGGCAATTCAGCAGCATCTCAGTACTGAAGGATCTGATTATCTGTATCAGGTGTGTTAGATTAGGGCTGCGGGGGGGGTGGAGCTCCAGGAGTGGGCGTGAGCACCCCTGCTATAGAGACAGAGCAAACTACAGTATAGAATTAAACCGAGGTAAAGAAGGACCTGCTGTATTCAATTCTTAAGTTATATATACGATGTTCATGGATGTCTGCTCGGAGAAACAATCATAGCCATGAACTTGGTATGTAAATAATGAAGCGAAACGTATTCTCTGAATACTGGGAACGTTAATTGGGGAAGCTGGGCTCCATAAACCATTTTCGTACAGTGCTTTGGGATTTGACAGTCTCTTCCCACTCAACTACTTCCATTACCTGGATGAGGGAAGCAAGTTCTGGATGGCCGTGATGAATATGAGAACAATGAAAGCACAGACCAGGTTGGACTTGAAGACCTCATCTCTCATCTGGGAGTACTGCGGGAGGGGACAGGGGGAAAGAATTCAGACAGACAAGACGGGCTGGAGAGGCTGAGGCAGCCACCGGCCACCCGCATCCCACAAACACACAGTCACGGACATGCTACGTCCACAGTCAAAGGTGCAGAGGGCGTGGGGCATTTCTGGGTCCTTGAGGATGGCACAGGAGGCTAGTGGTGTTTCTCAATACCAAGAACGCAATGATCGTACTTGTGGTCCTGGCAAAACAAGGCCTGCTAACTTGCCCCCCAAGAATGAACGTGGGGTGCAATGAATCATGGGATTGGTCTCATTTGGCGAGGATGCGGCCAATGTGTCCTTGATTTTTACCTTCTTCCATACTTCTGCTCTTGAGTATTGGAACTGGTCTTTGGCAACGGGAGATGACATCAAATGTGAATGCGACAGCACAAGTATGGTCAAGTACGCGTATTGAGAAACGACCGAGGTGCTGGCCAGAGCTGGTCTCAGGTTAATCTCATCGGGACCGGACGTCCTGAAAAATACTGCCATCCTCAACAGCCCGTTTTGCCCTGCTCTCTGCCTCTTTTAGAGAAGGGTACTGGGAAATTAGCAAGAGGATATGTCAGTAACAGCTACGCCAAAATAAGGAACTGGAACACCAAGTGGTGGGACATTAAGCAGAACCAAACCAGATGGGGGCTGAAAACCAGTTTGAGATGGGTAACCCAAGAGAAGGAAACAGGAAGTAGTCAATTCAAATCAAAATGTAAGGGTGCAAACAGACTCACTCGTTTAACAAAAAGGGGAAACAAACTGCAAAGAAACAAAATGAATTTCAAAAAGCTGAAGATTTTTCAACAAAACTTGTAAGACATTGATTCCACAGCATACGTTTGGTCATGAGTAAACTAAAGTCAATTCTGTATCGCTTAAACATCCAATAAGCATTGCAATTTGAAAAAAATGACTATTAGTATTTCAAAATCAAAGTCCATTTCGTTTATGTACTATGTATACATGTAAAATTGTACATTTCAATGGTTCTATGCAATGATCACATTCCACCAATCAAATGCATTCCAAAATGTAAACCTCAGTGTTACATATTGAGGAACAAGGTGTTTGCTTTTATGCTGAATTTCCTCTGACTCCCTGTATTGCCTGCCTGTGCATCTTGTGACTATCATGATAAACACCCAGGAGAACCAAAGGTCACCCCGTGCAAACAGCAGGCAAGATCCGTCACAAGGTTCATGGTTATTTCTGGGTGCTGAGGAAGAACCTGCCATTTCAGTTTAAATATACAATGGTTCACAATCTTTGTTTGGATTTGTGTCACGTGGCACCCCAATTAAAAGCCCAAAAAGAAAACAAAAAAATTGTCTGTTTCTTCTGAATGTTGCTATACGCGGCCTTCGTGGTCCAGAAATCGACGTGCATGTTCTCACTTTCAATAAATCAATGATTTTAGAACTATTCTGGAATGTTCCCCAGGCATTTGGTGAACTATTTTAGCTGAAACTGTTGCGTTTAATATAATTAAGGCAATAGCAAGTGTGATATCTGAGGTATTTGCATTACACATTGTATCAACTTCATGTGTCATAACAGAAGAACCTGTTTAGGTTGGAAGAGCATTTGATCATTTTAGGAGTCTGACAGTCCTTCAGCTTACTCATGATAAAAGTATGGTAGACCAATTTTTCTTCTTTTCAAGCTTGTATATTATATATAGAGATTTTTTTTGTATCTTATAGAGAAAGACCCAGCTACCTTTTCCTCCAGGCTGGAGTCTTTAAACATCAGTGAGAAAGGCTTGATATGCTCTCTTCTCAATTTATCGCCACTCCGTAAGTCGATGGCGTTCTCTATTCGCTTGTTAATTTCCTCAGGACCAGACTGGACATGCAAAGCTTGTGCGAGATGGTTTGGAAGCAGATTTATCGAGTTTCTCGTAAGAGCAGCCAGAGTCTGGGGGAAGGCACATGCAGAGAGAGTAAAACCTGCTTGTCCCCGTCCAGGACAGACACAAGGCAACGCTCTAGACCAAAGACTCGCTCGTGGCATCGCATGCAAATCCCAACCATTCACTCAAGGGTCTTTGAGACGCAGTTGATGGCGGAAATACTTACTCACTCAAAATTACGGTACCAATGGCAATCGATCAAACGTTCAAATGAAAACGTACACATGCACAAATGAAATAGTAATGTTAATGATCATTAATGGTAGCAAGGAAAGACATAACAAAATAACAATAAATGATATCGTATGATTATGTTTGAAGACGGACAGAAGATCTATTCATCTAGATTGAAACCGCGTGACATGCAGATAGTTGCCACATGCAGATAGTTGCCATGTGAAAATTCTCGCAAGAACGAGGTCACATGCTAAGTTCATTAGCGTAGCCATACAGCACGACTACTCAGTGACACGGGGACCCGGCGTTTATTGATGGAAATCAACATTTCTGAAGGCAGAAAATACAATTAATACAAATAACTGGCACCTCTGCTTCCAGTTCTACCACTACTAATAATACTTAAAAATCCAATTTAAATGCTACTGAAATCCAAGGAAAGCTTTTGGCAGAAGTGTGTTAATTTGGCTTCTTTGTTTCAGGAGTATAACAGTCTTTAGTGTAGATCTGAGATGCTGAATTGGCCTTATCAGGCTGGTTAGTGCCTCTGTGCTTGGCGATTAAAAGATACACTCCACTATGAATGTTAGGGGTTCTGAGTATAATGTATGAATTGACCATTGATACACAAATGTACCTGTAACTGTCTTCCAATCCCTGCCCTCCAGGCTATGACATCATGCCTTCCTGGGGTACATGTCACAGATCAAATTGAGAAGGCCCAATTACACATGAGATACCACACGAAGGTGATCTGATTTTCTACTAAAGATACAGACAATCAGTGTTAATTACTGCCATCGGTTTAATTGCTTTGTGTTAAAGCACAAGCTAAGTCACCTGGAAAAATTCAGTAATGGCCTGTATTGTAGTACTCTGGATACCTGTCAATGTGACATGGAGTAGTGATTAAGCATTTCATTGTTTTTGCTTTCCTGTTTTATTCCTAACGACGCAGTAAAATGTATTCCCACCTTTTGCGACTGCCCTGGAAATTATTAACAGAATAATGAAACTGATGTTACTGTAATGGCAACATTTTAGTTGCCTTTGTTTTTTTGTCTTCGACATTTCAGAAAAGACCGATTGATGCATTTTTGTTAATGCTATAACTTTACCTGGATATGCATTACTGACGCACGCATTTGCTTTCTGATATAAGCAACCGTGTGATTGGCCATGATCGCATGTAGAGTATACGATATCCAAAGTCATCCTAAAAATAGCCTCTAGAAAACAGACACCCCAGTTACAGTTATTCAGTTACTATACGATCCGATTACTCAGTTATTAAAAAGCATCAATTAAAATTTCCCTTCCCGATCACTCGGCGATTTGGTGGACGGGGGGGGGGGCGGTGCATCGCGGATGGGGGCCTAAACAAGTGAAAGCTGCAGTTCTGTGGAGGCAAGTAACATTAAAAGTGAATGAAAATGCAGTCGTCTGCCGGTATTGCAGATCAGAACATAAATATCACCACGGTGACGCCGCACACTATCACCTTGTGTGCGTGAAGCCTATATGTTCAGTCTGTACTTGCGTGGCTTTTCGACTGGTTTCCTTCTAATGTCCATAAAACGTGCAATTCCAGTGAAGCGGAGCACCTAAACCAGCAGTATATGTGACTGAGTGTGCACACTGCAACGGATGGTTGGTTCCTGCCAATAGTACCTTACACCCCAGCTAGAGAATCTCAGCATGACTGCTATGCTGCTCCCGGAATTGAAAGGTGTACTATCGAGCATTAAGTCTTATACATGTCTGATAGTAGCCTTAAAAAACTTATAAACCTAATAACGAATTATTACTACAGTATTCATACAGGAGTTAATTATCAGACTTATTTATTATTTTTAATTTCGTTTATTTGTATATTTTTCCTTCAAATAACCCTATCCTTTTGATCTTCGGTACACGATTCGGGGAATAGAAAATTAAAGAAAACATTTATACGCAGAATAAACGATAAACCTCAGCCTGCTGTGATGACTTTTGAAGGCTTAGAAGAACGCTGATATTCAAATGCGTTATTTGTCAGAAAACACCGCATTGCTGCCGCATCGTCCTTCCAGACGTGGGAATGGGAATCACAGCAGCGCTAAAGCGACGTGAATATTCAGTACCTGACAGCATGTCATGTGTAAAATGGCAGCACCTTTGAAGTGCCGGGAAAGAAAAGCGCGATTTGCCCGCCTCGCCCTTATCTCTGCAGCTCCTGCTTCGCAGCTTGCCGTCGGGGTGCGCAGGCAGGAGCTGGGGAGAGCAGCGGTCCTCGCATTATCCAAAGCGCGCCGCTTTGTTAAGGGCATGATAGCCAGGGATCGCCACTTCAGGTGACAGCTATAAGACTACTCGTTGCCCATAGACAGTGAGGCTGAACGAGAAAGTCTGTGCATTCGGCGTCATTCATCTTATTCAAAAATAACGACACGAACAAAATGAACCTAAATCGACAGGGCAGGAGAGAAACAGAGTTTTCCAGCAACAAATACCAAAATTAATGAGCGGAAATGCCCTATCTTGGATACTAGATAGCTGTACCCATTTCAGGATTTCAGCCATGCTCAGAGTATAACGATTAGCTTTATGGCTGGAAAGGATTTTGCATTTTTTAATCAGGAAAATGATATTTTTCTATTGTTGTTTCAGAAAACACGTAGGCGTGACCCAGAACGTCCTTGGGGTTGCGCAGTTTGAAAGCCTCTGGGGCTGTAGATTCAGTTCTGACCTTAACTCTCTACTTGTGGTTTCCATATCTACTCCTATACTATACATACTTCACATACTTTCCATAACCCCAAGACATCAGTAGTTCTGGTAGTTTCTGTGCGACCAGTAACAGACTGGTGAGCATCCAAATTAATGCCCTGAGTCTTCCAGTAGAGTAGACCTTGGCAGACCTCATGCTATCTATACTTCAACAGGATAAATCGCTTCGCTTGGATGAGTTCTCCACAGAATATAGCTGTCTAAAAAACCAGTTTGCTTGAGCATGAGCGACAATTGGTAACGCTGCCTAAAAATCAGTTCCGGTACATTCTACAAGCGAGGAACAAAGGACTCAGATTCGTGGAGCCTCAGACACTATTTCTGCACCATACAGTAACTTGGT
Organism: Mormyrus proboscirostris; assembly: GCA_026779585.1. Taxonomy (NCBI): domain Eukaryota; kingdom Metazoa; phylum Chordata; class Actinopteri; order Osteoglossiformes; family Mormyridae; genus Mormyrus; species Mormyrus proboscirostris. The sequence continues at coordinate 1,965,195 of JAODKF010000089.1, forward strand.
TCTAAGCCCAGCATATAGATATCACCATCAAAGCAGTTCCTCCAGCCCCTGGAGTATATACTCCCTATATAAACAGGTTCTCTCTTTATAATTGTGCTCTTATTGTATCAACAAACACCAGGCAGTCTGACTGACACTGATGCGGAAACTCAGGGTGGCGGGCGGGGGAGCTGCGTCCGGGGGGGGGCGGCTTTGAAGTGAAAATCCTCCGAATAGGCAGGTGGCATGAAAGACTTTTTAGAAGCATGAGGCTTGATAGAGATAAAGAGCTAAGGAAGGTCACTAATGATGCTGGAAGTGGTGCATGAGAACCAGGTTCTGCAAAGTAAGAAGACCCAAAGGCCATTGGCTCCCCGAGACACGTGTAGGTTCTGTTCGCGGGGAACGAGGAACAGGGCTGTCGCCACAGTCTACAACAGTGAGCGGAACATCTGCTTGGTCTTTGAAACCAAATTGCTTGAAGAAGAGTAAACAAGGTGTGCAAATATCACTGGGCCTTGGAAGGATCTGCTCCCATTTCCACCTGAATCCCTCGGTGCTCCTCACCCTTTCGTCGCATTTCTTCAATGACATAATTTGGAAAGAAATAAAAACAGTGACTGATGTTAAAGGCCAAGGCGCCACCACAGGAGCATCTATGTATAATTATGCGATATTAAGACGTTCAGTAAAATAATAAAATTCAACAGTCATGGAAAGGTCCTAAATGGAAAATGCCTTAGAACTTGTTTATATCTAAAAAAAAAAAACAAGAAATAAGCTAGTACTAGTTCGATGAGTTCACTAGTGGGATAGCTGAAGTCGCAACCTTGGAGTCGACATTGAATAAAGTTTTAGCATTCAAATGAGATAGGCCTCCCCCCCTTCTTATATGTCCTAGGAATTTGAAATCATAACTGAGATCACAACGTGAGTATATGCAGCGTCGGAAAGCCAAGCGCAGAGGGACCCCAATCTGGCATCATCAGCCAAACCGTTTCAGATCATCCAAGCATCAGATAATCAAAAGTACAAAGGCAAGGACGCGAGGCACCTTCTGCAGAGCTCGGGGGGCAGGACAGCGACGCCATCGCCCCCCGGGGTCCCATTCCACGGCAGTAGCCTGAAAGGCTCATTCGAATTTGCCGTGATCACGGGGGGGAGCTTTATATGACAGAGCATCTTTTAATGACAGTCCTGGCGAGCTCCCATGAGAAAGGAGACAGGTATAAAACAACATGGTGACTGCAGGTTACTCCTTACAATTCCATCATTTGAGAGTGCAATCACCATTTTAAGCTGTTAAGGATTAAGTCTGCTTTAGTCATTAAACAAAGTAACACAGGCCTACTGTTCATGTTTCGCAGAGGCCACATATTTAATTAGTCCTTCCATTACTTGTGGCATTATTTGTTCATTTGCTTCATTCATCCCGATTTCCTTAAGTATCCAAATACAACAAAATTTCATCGAAACAGATCATTAATACTGCATATTGCCTGAGGTCTACGTCAATCAAAATTCTTCTATTCTAAAGCCAGTTTGGAAACTGTCTCAACCAATAAGCGGGCAAAATGACACACAGGAAGGTGTGCGCTACACTAAAGCATGTCCCAGGAACGCATTGCCCAAAAATGAAAGGTTCCAGATTATGGGGTATTACTAACATATCTAATGCCAAGTGATGGCTTGACGCTGCATAGTTTAAGGGTTGAAATAAAAAATGATTCTCTCCTCTCACTGGAATGCGTGGGGTAGTTTACAGTAATGAAGCCAAAACATTTAATGCTTACGCTGAGCTCGAGCAGATGGTTAGCCCGAAGCAAGGCGAATGGCACGAGGAATCGCTTTAACTTAGTCATCGAGGGTGGCATATGGCCTGAGGGTCCGCAGTGAAGGGTAGCTGCCTTTTCCAGTTTTTTAAAGCAGTTGTTGCTAGTGTTCTTTCGCAGGGGAAATGGTCCTAACCTTCATCCAGCTACTGCGAAACATGCGGCATGTAAACTAAGGTCTGGTGTCCTGATATTCTCACACGTACCGGCTCTTGGAAGCAGTCCCGAAATATCTTTCGAAGACCTGCCGTTATGCCGTGTAGGAAACAAGCAAGGTAAGCAAACCAACCTGAGCGTCCAATACGCAAAATCCACGCCCCAATGCCAACCCACATTTTCCACAGTCAAACCAGCATTTAATTTAATTTTAAACAGATAGCACTGGACTTCCGTTATGCAAGTCGCATTTGCACTGCCTGTCAACTTATTTACATTCATTTATTTCCTGAACAATATCGTTTGTGGTATATGTACATGCTTTGTGTTTTGTTTATGTAAAGCACATGTTGTACATGCCCTTTATGTAAGTCATTGTTGCATGCAAAAGAATTTCCCCTTAGGGTTAATAGGAAATATCTCGCGATGAGAAGTGGTCAACAGATATGTGGATGGACCAAAATGAGAATCAGGAGAGTAAGGGGAGATGGCAGTGAGATGAGCAGTAGGGGGCAGGCTTCCGCGGGGGCCTCTCACACATGCTCATACATGCTCCGGTTCATAACTTGAAATACTGACTTCTTTTCATGAAACCTGCGTTGCCCATATAATAGAACTACCTACCATTGTAGGA
>JAODKF010000089.1:1967895-1992099 GCA_026779585.1 Mormyrus proboscirostris
GGGGTGGTAGCTGGGGGCGGCGGGTCCGAGCAGCGCTTACGTTCTGCTTGCCTACGATGTTGTCAAAGGGCAACTCGGGGCTCCAGGAGCCCTCGGTGAAGGTGGCGCTGCTGCTTCTGCGGCCGCTGGCGCTGGCCGACTCCTTCATGATGTCCTCGGGCAGCGCCAGCAGACTCTCCTCGGGCTGCTTGATCAGGTACGTCTCGATGTTGTGGCGCCGCAGGAATTCGTTGCGCTCTTTGCCGTGACCTTCCTCCACCTCGTAGTCGCCGTTCAGGCAGTCCAGGGCCGCCTTGGAGATGTGGATCCTCCTGGGAGAGGGAAAGACCTCGGGTCGCAAAAAATACCCGAAATGAGCCGCAAATGTGCTGAGTGACGCACAGGCCCGGTGTGTCGCCTATAGCGATGTTCGAGGGCCATGAGACTGTCAATGTGTCATCTGTCGTTTGAGTAGCCACGATTTGACTGAACGACTTCTGGTTTGCTGTAGCTAAGATAAGTCTGGTTAAATTGAGCCCGGTTAAACCGTCAGCAAGCATCGGTGTGACACCAAATTGAACTGCTTTCTACATGAGCTTCTGCGGTATATTACTGGCATTTTGGAGGCCAACATCTGCCTGTCAAGAGCTGTAGATTCCCCAGGTCATATTACATACAAACAAATTTAACCAGTGTGTTGGAAACACCCCAAAATGGGTCATTATCCATTAAAACTGGAAGTCCTGTAAAAGAAGACGAAATTCTAGAACCTGTCTTTAGAGCTTGAATATACATCACCTATTCTTGGATCACAACAGAAAACTAAAATTTACTGAAATCCCACTACAATAAGTTCAATTTGATTCACATAAAAGCAAAGGATTGCAGAAAATGGGTCTGGGAGATTCATTCACTTTAAAAAATGAACCATCACATTCACTTTAATTTAACTCAAGTACTGAAAAAGAGCAAATGACCTGTGTAGGTAAAATGAATCGTATCCATTGTCATTTGAAACTAATTGGGGTAAAAGTGTTTTTCAAAAGCCTGCTTATGTTGGTCGGCATCCAGCGCGTGGATTTCATCAGTAAGAAAGGTTGTATTCAACGAATCATCTAACCCTTTTGCTAATTGTTTTCCACAGCGGGTCTCCCATTTCCTTAATGCTTGGCGTGCCAACCAGGAGATCACCTCACGGGGTCTGAAGTCACTTTGCTCCGTGACTGGGAAGCAGCAGAATCACGGCTGGTGGACTCTTAGACACATGCAAATGTTTGTGGTGTCGCTATGGACCCCAGGGAAGCGTGTGGCCCATCTGGCGTGCAGTGCATTGTGGGATTTGGTGCGGGGAAAGTGAGGCCCCTTGGGGAAATCACACCAATAATAACAGTAATTAAAGCTTGTTTGTGAGTGATAACTAAGGGCCAGTCGTTGCTGTCCCCCCTGACACACAGTGATTCACTTACCAGTGCGGGGGGGGGGGGTGTTTTTTAGGATGAGGTTACTAAGGGTTATGACGCCATCTATTTAGGAGACCATTAAAGGACTATTTGCAAAGGAAGATGGATATAAAAAGAGAGAAAAATGGTAGCAAAGGCTTCTCCACCCATGAGATAAAATGACGATAAATTGTAATGAAACAAGTTAATCGGAAATAGTGGAGTTTACTTTTTAATATGCTGGTAAATCTTATCAAGTCTTTAAAGAAATGATCACAGAAGCCCTTTTAATTCATCCATCTCAGGCTTTCATCCAAAGCAACTGGCAGGAGATGAAAGGGTTGTGAATTCTTTCTTACACAGGCTGACTGGGATTGGAACCCACATCCTTTGCATTTTCATCACATGGTGCGACTCGCTGAGCCACCGGAGCTCAGGCCGTCGCATTCATACACTCTGGAGACCCACCCCGGGATCCCGCCAGACTCCAGCTTGTTGGCGATGTCGACATCCCAGGACCAGACGTCGAACTGCCACTTGCGGAGGCCCAGCACCCCGCAGAGGACGGAGCCGGAGTGAATCCCGATCCGCATGTCGATGTCATGCTTCGTCCGTGACCTCACGTACCTGCGGCCGCCAGAGAAGAAGTGAGTGCTAGGGACGGGACTCTGAAACTGCGACTGCATTTAGGAATTGCGATGGAGTTTTCATGCACCAATATGATTTTATACAGACATCTACTTGTTTTCCTGTTAAGGGAAGTGCAGCTAACGGGCGCTTCGCCGGCCGGATGCAATCGGAGCTGGATGCGCATGCATTTTTTTTTTGCAGCGTTGGATGTGTACCTATTGTCACAAGTTACTCGAATTTCAAAGCCGGCCTCAGACCTTCCACAGGCAGGTTCTCAGGTGACGCCCTGCCTCAGCCACGGCTTACATACGTTTCAACAGTGTCATCTTGCCTAAATTGCAACCTTCTGCACTGGAGGTGCCCTTTACTGAGCTCCTGCAACATGCAGCTATGTCTTTTTCTGCAGTGCCAAACCGGAGCAGTTTGATATCCCTCTGAAGAGGCCCCGCCCCTCTTTCTGAGCCCACTGGTCCAGCACGACGCACCGGATGGTTTTGATCATGCTCAGGCCCATCTCCACGCAGCAGTGCGCATGGTCCTGACGCGGCTCTGGCAAGCCCGACACGCAGTAGTAGCAGTCCCCCAGGATCTTGATACGAAGGCAGTGATGCTCCTGAGGGCGCAAATCGGGAGGCGGGGGGTGTCAAGCACATTAGCACAAGAATGTGATGCGCAGTCTACTCACACCTGTCTCATCCATACCGCGACTTAAAGGGGATGCATTTCTTGCAACCAAAGAAGATGCATTTCCTGCGACCGAGGAGAATGCATTTCCTGAATCGGCAGCCGTACATGCATGAAGAACAGCTTGCCTAATACTGAAGCGTGTGACCCTGCAGCCAGTGAAGTTTCTAGTCTCTGACATCACCGTCTGGAACGGGGTCCAGCTCCTCTCCTGTACTGCTTTTTAAAAATTATCTAGGTTTATACAGTAAATGGGCCAAGCTTTGCATAAAAGTGCCTACATGTACCAGGCAATAAAATCGTAATAAATGCAATTAAAGTGAACCAGCAGAGGCATGTTAAGGTCAGGCCGTAATCAAATGGCCACTAACTTCAGGTCAGAAATGACACAGAAAGTTTCTCATTATGTAAATTCATAAGCCCTAGTAACTAACGAATCTTGCATGTTTTCGCTAATGAGACATTCACTGTATCCAGCTGGGTTTTCTGTTTACATATTTTCACCGGTTGGCCGATGCATGCGTTTGAAAGCATTCACGTACCGCCTGTCATTTTGTGCTGATCCTTCAACAAAATCAGGCATTGACAAATCCTGTGATGTCATAAACTTGTGGGGACACTCAATTTTGTTTTTCACTTTGATTTATCACATGAACAAAGTTCTGATTCTTCATCAATGCTTGTTTTAATTAATAAGGAGAGCTTAAAATCTGACGTTATCTAAGAACTGGAAATATTCCTGGCAACGATATCATCTTGGAGAGAGGCATTTCTCGGGATGTGTGGTTGTGTGGTGAATTTATTATTAGGGTACAGGCTCCAGGGGGGTCATTTCTGTATTTATAAAAGGATGTTTCACACGCGTTTCCAATAGCAAATAAAGCAGGGTGACCATTTTAAGGCTACGACGGTATCTTCATAGAGAAAGAATGAATGCATATGCACTTAGGCGTCTGGGGTTTTTCCTGTGGTCAATCAGTGCCGTAATCTAAGCTTCCATCAAAGCCTATTTACTGCCCTTAATGTATCTATGATAAAGTGACAGGATCAGCAGAGAGGAGTTGATGGACTTGCCAGTAAAATGGATTTTGGGCAGGGTGACAAAGGCAGCGGCCATCTTGGAAGGGAGGCCTGATTTACCCCACCGGCGTTCTGCATGTATTGTTGTGTTCTGTTAGCCTTTCTTAGCCCCAGCCTGGTATTTTCACATTTCCGTGGCACCACTCTTTGAGGGACCCCCTGTCATCTCCCTCACATCCTCCTTCACTCACTTACATGCATTTATTCATATTTACTGACGCGGTATTAGAAATAACTGTTTTTTTACTCCATTATTGCCATTATTTGTCACTGTTATGGAAGGGTAAACAATGCGGTATGTAATTATCTATGTAGACTGCCTGTCCCTATTACGAAAAGACATTGTAGCTTCTATGCTGGACAATTGAAGCTGCGTGAGAAGGGAAAATGGAGGTAATTAAGAACTACCTGCCGGGAGTTAATTGACACTTTCAAATGCACTTCATGAATAAAGGCCCTATTGTTCGGAGGTAGACCAGAAATTCGTAACTCAAGAATCTACTCTCGTGTTTGGACTGTGTCGTACCTTAGGTGGTCCGTACAGATTAATTTATGAATTAAAATATGCTATTATGCATTATTGTCAGCTGTTAACATTTAAACTCACAATGCCTTTTATGTATAGTTTAGTGCAAAAACCGTTTGGGTAGCAGGTGCTTAATATTATAATATATGCAAATCTACAGTAACACAATAAAATCTACTAAGAATTTTTTTCTGTTCTCCCGAAAGCGACATATTCTCTTGGATGGCCAGATGAAGACCGTTCATTTCCAAAACCTCTCCTCAGGGGCATCGCAGCCATTTCATGTATTTGTTAAATGTCACCATCAGCTGAATTAATTACTTTCATTAGCTAAATAATTTGATTAGGTATTAAGTACCAAACACGGTTTGCTAATCCACAAATACATTGAATGCTTTATGCAAACCGTGGGGTGATTTTGGGAGAGGTTTTGACTTGACTGACATACAGTATTATGGCAGCAGTCTGTCATATAAATGATCGTATAAACATATATGATCATATAAACATTACAGTATTTCCATTGGCTGCTTATTCTGGCCCAGTACTGTGTGCATTCTGGTCCCCACTTACATGTGCGAGTCGGTCAAACCTGGCAAAGAGCTCATTCAGCATCCTGACCAGCTCTTGGGCTGACAGGGTGGTGGACAGGTTGGTGAAGCCTTTGACGTCTGCGAAGAGAATGCTGCATAAAGCAGGGAGACGACGCATTAATTGCAGGGTTCCCTGGAGCAGCTGCACGCCGATGATAAAGAGAAACGCAAGGCGGCAGGAGTCACGTGACCTCATTACACGTCGTCAGCGCAATTACAAGAACGCGCGGGCGTACGGTATTGCGCGAATCGAAGTAGTGTGTCATGAGACGTGGGTTTGTTTTTTAAATTATATAAGGTACATTTGTACCTCAGAGTTGTGAAACATTTGTGGTGGGGATGAGTTTGATGTGTGATGTTTAGGACGTGTGGCCATGCCAAGAGGTGGCCCCAACATTGGGATGGCCATCTGGACCACTGATCTGACCGAGACCCTGTCCCCTTCGCCCGAGTGAAACATCACGAACACTCCAATAGGCACCCAGGAACAGAGACGCTCACCTGACATTCTCATAGCGGTGGATGTAGATCTTATGAAACTGATGCTGGAGGTGCTCATCCTCCACGTTGGTCATGTCATTGATCATCTCCAGCACCACAAACCGGGGCAGGACCGAGAGCACCAGCCTCTCCTACAGGTGGGGGAATCCAGAAAGATCTTAGCATCTGCTCACAGCTATTACCAACACAGCGCAGGAGGTAAATAACATAAAACATGGTAATGCTCACCACCATCTCCAGACGGGGAAAAGGTACTACAACTGACTGGATGAGAATATTTGTTAAGCTAATAATAGGCTAATCTATTTTTAACTTGGGGCTGATCTGATGAATATAACTTCATACCTGTTTCATACCTTTAATGCTTTGTTCACTATTCACTCTGAATTTATCTCACCGCAACAAGCTTTGCTAAAAATAGATGCACGCAAGCATTAGCGTAGTTTTTTTTTTTTGATTATTATTCCCGGAACAGAGGCCGAGAGGAAGGCCTGGCCTCCGCCCAAGCAACCAACAACAGTACGTGTCGCAGCGATGCTGACCTCGCTTGACTCGCTGTAAAACCACGAGACAGGACATTGTTTTGCGAGTGTCCCCTGCGAACTCTCACTCGGAGAGTGCTAGAAGCAGGGTGAGAGCGGGACGGAGCCTTGGGGGTGAGTGCTTCCACGTCGGACAGTGATTATAGAATGGGGCACGTGTTTAATGGCCAGCTTAAGCCCTCATTCTCCCCACACGCCTTGATTTCGAAGAGTTCAATGTGTCCCTTGGTCAGCAAGGGAGGGGCTTGCATTTCAGTTCTTTAATCAACCAACGAAATTCATTGTATGACATTACTGCATTAATTAAAACCAGCGTTTTGAAAGCCTTGAGTTGAGAAATGAGAAAAAGTGGCCAATGTGGTGATGTCATACAACGAAGACTGTGATTGGTTAAAGAAGCCAACCACAAGCCTCTTCCTTGTTCAGCCGGGGACATGTCAAACTTGGCAAAATCAGATCGTCCCCATCTCCCCTTTTCCATTTCAACACAAAGACGTCCAGTCACAACAGCGCGTGTCGCCACGAGGGCTTATAAAATGCGTGTAATGACTTCTGGGATACAAGGCGGAGCCCCAGATGTTTGCAAAGCTGCATTGTGTTTGGAGGAGCTGCCTTGTTCCTGGAGAGGCCTGGCTTTCCTCCAAAAACGGTCTCTGTGGATGCTTCTGGCGAGCAGTAAGTCACAAGGTGCTGAGCTGGAAGCCATGTGACCCGACGGGCCTGTTCTCTGGGACTGCCTCACGCCCGAGTCGAGCCCAAGCCGTCGCTAATAAATCAGCACCGCGACTGACTCCAGGTCAGCCGCTGACTGCCGCTCCTCCCGCTTCTGTGACTGACACTGTTAGCCTGCTGCTCACGGGGTTAATGTGTTATGCTGTGAGAATACACAGTGGTGACAGTATGTGTTACGAAATCCGAGGGCCTTCACTCTAATCCGAGGGCCTTCACTCTATGCTTTACTGTATTATTCACATGCTGAATGTTTGATTCCTAGACAAAAACTAGAGCCTTAAACGCCCAAAATGCTCTGGATTAATAGCTGACAGCATAGTGTGAGACGTTAAAACTAAATTATTACAATGTAGCCCAACATTTGATTTGGATTTATTCATCCCACCCCTAATAAATTGACCTTTCTAATTTAAATGGTGCCCCTCCCCCCCCCACAATATCAAACTCCCTCCTACATGGTTGCAGTTGGCAAATAGGGCTTGATTTCATGTCATAATTAGTGATTCTCCTGACTGACCATGGTGGATCAGTCATCACCACTGTCTTTTCCACATATGTGGGGAAACATCATTAACATCACCGGATGCTACTACTCCATCATATAACTGTATCTTGTAACATGGCCGCCTTCTATCTCACAGCACTTTCAGCTCACAAGCAAAGGAGCCCAATTAACACCCAGCTGCAGCGTCACCTGTCTCTGGTTCTCGGTCTCCAGACGGAGTCGGGCCTCGATGCACCTCCTCGTCTCCAGGAAGGCCTGGCGTTGAGCCCGGTCCGACAGGTAGCTGATGAACACACCCGCCGTGTTCATGCACATGAAGAGCACGGCCTGGGCCAGCAGCTGGGGGCGGGGGGACAGAGGACATGATCAGTCCCTCCCCACCAAACATCACTGCACTGCAACATCACGACTGTCCTGGATCAGAACCCCAGTCAATATGGACTGATCGATTAAAAACAGAGAAATGCCTCTGGTTGAATATTAATAATAATAATAATAATAATAACCTGACAGCATAATTACCAGCAGAAACACACAGGGCTGAGTTTGTCATCAAAACTAATCTGGTTGGTAATACTTTACTTGAATCAGTCTACATAAAGGTGACATGTAACCGTCATAAGAATGACATGACACATGTCATGCATATTAATCACACATTATTGATTTTTATGACTGTTGTCATAATGTGTCATTCAGTTCCAAAAAACCGAATAACACATTATGACAGCAGTCATAAACATCGGTGATGTGTCATTAATGTGCATGGCATGTGTCTTGCCATTCTTATGTCATTCTTACGACGGCTACATGTCACCCTTATGTAGACTGATTCAAGAAGGTGTTGCCATCTGATTTACCCACATAGTTATGAACAAGAAAATATGGAACATGTTTATATTATTACTTGTTTTATATACAAAGTGTTTGCCATCTTATGGGTTATTTGTAAGTGGCCGCTTACACGCTGTTGCCTTTGTAGTAAATGTGCAGGGAGGAGGTTATTAAGGAGGTACTTTTCAATGGCATTCATGATACCTTTTATGTATTGAGCGGATTCTTTTATCCAAAGTGACACACAAGTGAGGATCAGAGAGCAGGATAAGACGGGGCAATTCGGGTTAAGGGCCTTGATGCAATTATTCTGCTGGTTGTGGGATTGGAACTCACAACCTTAACCTGCTGAGCTCCAGAGCACCCACATCAGCGCACTCATGTTAGTGAACTGCAACGTGTTTAATGTAGAGAGACAACATGACAGGAAAAGGATAAGGAGGGGAAGAGGGGTGAAATTATAGGAGACTATTATCAAGTGCACGCAGTTACACTGCATCACCTGAAGGGGGCGACGGGGGCAGAGTCTACACCTGGCTCTGTAGCCAGAGAGTCAGGTAACATGTGCAATCATTAGTAACATGTTCCAGCCGCCCTCTGTTTTCCATGTGCATTAAATATGGCTGCTCTGCCCCTGAGACAGGCATCAGTTCCTGTGCACAGTCCTGGATTTCAGCAAAATAAGTTCATTTTGCTTTTTCCCTAAAAGTGTTTGCTGCAAGTTTCGTCATCCCTGTTCCTGAAAATAGGGGGAATTTCCTAACAAAGCCCCAACCCCCCGCCTGCCCGCAGTCATGTGGTCCTCCACACTCAGGGATTTTCCACTGGGAGGAGCAGAGGGACGGGTCCGGACACGTCGAGGGCCCCTGGATGAGCCTGACGCGGCGGCAAAAATGGCAGCACGCGTGAAGGCATAACTGGGGCCAAAACAAGCGCGGTAACAGTATATATCTGGAGCGTAATGAGTCCGTTAGGGAGCGTGCCAAGCTGCAGGGGGGAGGGGGAGAGCGGCTGGGGGGGGGGCTAGGGAGGGCCGTTTCTGCTCGAGCCGCGGAGGAAGATGCTCGGATCGTATTTGGCGTCACGGAAACCAGGGTGCCGGAGGGTTTCTCTCGGTGTCGGCGTGGAATCCCGCTCGCGCCCCGCGCTGTCATTACGCTCTTTTGGCGCCGTCTATCGAGCGGCCAAAGGCCGAGGTGGATCAGGCGTCAGGTCGGGGCCGATGTCGGCCGGAACGCCCTGGGATGCGCTCCTCTCTCTATCAAAGGAGAGGCACCTGCCCACACCGTGGACATTAGCGGTACGCCCACATGGGATTGGCGGGGTGCGCAGCGGGCCTTCTGACAATTTGATCTGGTAATGAGGACCGAAATAGCCCCCCCCCCCCTCCTTTTCCCAGCCCACCTCACCGCTCGCAGAGGCGAACTGCTGCATGTGGGAGTCTCACTGGGGGTGTGGTGTGGGGGGCGTGACATCTCATTCGAATTGCTGCTGATTTTTCAGCGATTTATGCCTGGTGTGGACTCGAGCAACTGACGTGGACGTTTTCACCACACGGAGGCTGCCGCGGCTGACCTCATGCTCGCTGCCGCGGCTGACCTCACGCGGCTGACCTCACGCGGCTGACCTCATGCTCGCTGCCACGGCTGACCTCATGCTCGCACACGTGATGTCAGAGCCCCAGACGGCAACCGCTCCTCTTTGAATATGGCTGTGGGCAGGTTGGCGCTTTCTGGAACGAGTCCCCGATGAATGCGCTCGAGATCGCCCAATCACACGAAGGCCCGGCCTCTCGCTACCTACAGACGTCAGGTCGGTCTAGACCCACCGCCCCTCCCCCAAATCGGCCCTCCCGCACCCGCTGCCGCCCACGACCGCCCTCGGATTCTGCCGTGGTATCGGACTTCTGCATTAATAATTAAGCGCTTGCCTCGCCGTTTCACAAAGATGTCCTGCAGGAGCGTGTCACAGACTCCAGCAAGAAGCTCAGTCATTCTTTGGCCATGAATATTTCAGGGGTGTCCTTTACTCCTTTCCTCCACATCATTCACTTCTTTTTTCGCCCGTCCTGATGGCATCGACCTGGCAAATTGTCTCAGTAAAGCCATCCCTTAGATTGTAGTAATATAAACTAACATGTCAAGCAACTACATAAAAGCCTATGTGAAAAGGTACAGTCTGACACCAGGCAGAGTCTTTAAGGCCTTTAAACAGAGGAACAATGTGTATCTAAGAGATCCCATTCAATGAAGCCTCTTATCGTGTTAACCGACTACAATAGGAAGACATTCTCCACACCTAACAATGTACAGCGGCCTTGGTTAGTGAAACAAATGTTCTGTTCTTGATGTTGGACAGACTTGTAGGACATGAGGTCAGGGGGATGGAGGACGTATCAGGCAGGAGACCCAGCAGTGTACAAAACATTTTAGCACTCTGACTCTGAAAATTGAACCTGCAACCACGAGAGTCCGGCCATTGCTATTAAACTTGCTTCACGCGCCAAAAAAGCACGTACAGACGAGTGGCGGGGACTTTGACCCACACCCAAAACACCGACACCCTCTGTGTTCACACAGATCTACTTGAAAGTACGGCGAGATAGATATTCCTGCACAGAATGCACCGGTTCACCTTTGCAATTTTTTTCCTTGCCGACTTACTCTAGAGAACAGATCCTTTTCTATACCTGGCTGAACACGTGACGTGACGTCGAGCCATAATAAACCAGAGCCACAGTCGCCGGTCAGGCCATGTTCATGTGTTTAAGGCAGTAATACTTCCACCACGCCTGGAACAGTTTTCTGATCACATACATGATTACTATATTTTCACAAGACACACAAGACACTATATCTTCACGAGAGCACAATCGCAACAGCGCATCAGGCTTTTCAGGTCCCAACGACACTTGCAGAAATCTCTGTCAGCAGGTGTTGAATTTTCAGACAGGCTAAAAACTCGGATGGCTGCTCCGTCAGCCTCAGTTTTACGCATGGGGCAGCTCAATGCGTGAATTTCACGCTATTCACATTTCAGAATGTACACTTTTCTATTAATTACAAAATCCATGCCACTGGGTTAGGAGCTCGTCCATCGCCTCGGTACCTGTGGACTGACGCGGAGCACGGACGCGTTTCCTGCGAGGCTTTTGGCCTCAGTCCCCGATAATCTCTGATCACGTCACTCTCAACAAAGCTCATCTGCCCATCAAAAGCAGCCATTTCAAAAACGACGTCCGATGTGCTTATTGTTCACGCTTGTACAGATCTGTAATCTTGGCCCCCGCAGTGCATAATGTATACACATATTACGACAATTAGCCTGCAGGATGCGACTATACATTTTCATACACGATGCACGATCGCGGATGAAAATCAGTTTCGGGTGGCACTCTAACGCATGTCCCTCGCAGTGTAACGATCACGGCCAGGCTGTAGTATCTAAAATGCCTCATTATTGTGTTGTTAAGGCCCAATCCCCAGAGTATAACTTTACAGTGTCTCTCAGCTTCACTGGGGAGGGAAGTCAACCTGCTATACCTCTGACTCTCACGCTCCAGTGAGCCCCTGCCCTAAGACCCGGGGAAGACCCGTTGACGATGAGGATGTGTCAGCTGGAGGTGGGAAGTGTGCAGACTGCTGGAGACGTCCAAGGGAACTAATTTGGGTTTGATGTTCAGTTTCAAAAGGGCTTTTTGGACGTTACACTTCAAAGCAGAATAGTTAATATAGCAGAATTCTGGACAAAAATTGTATGAATAAAATATGAATATTAAAATGAATATAGACGTATTACCATACGCAAAAAATTGCAGCATCATCCCTTTAGTACTAATTCGTCTCATGCCTTTCATTTAATCTGAGGCTGTAGTCCTGAGGCTGTAGTGCCTTTTTCAATGCTGGGATTTGACCCCTTTCCTGATGGGAATACTACGATGGGATTGGCTGGCAATCCCAGGGTAAGTCACCTGTTCATGGTGTTCCCAGGTACCTGGCCTTCCGCCATGGTTATTCTCCTGCCTTGTGTCCTGAGTTTCCAGGTTATATTCTACATTCCCCATGACCTGATACTGGAGACACAGTCAGAAGATGGATCCATGGATAGATAGATGTTGGAAATCAGTACTAGCTAAGAGATAACCCCTAGCAATCACTGTCAACATCCAAAGTCAGATGCCAGCCACTAAGAAGGTTTAATTGATATGATTCTGGCCTCTTTCCGATTGGGCCTGACCACCCCCAGACTTCTCCTCTTTAGACCTTCACTTTCCTGTGTTGGTTCCTGTTTAGACCTTCGCTTTCCTGTGTTGGTTCCTGTGTTGGTTCCTGTTTAGACCTTCGCTTTCCTGTGTTGGTTCCTGTGTTGGTGCCTGTTTAGACCTTTGGTTTCCTGTGTTGGTTCCTGTGTTGGTTCCTCTTTAGACCTTCGGTTTCCTGTGTTGGTTCCGGTGTTGGCTCCTGTTTAGACCTTCGCTTTCCTGTGTTGGTTCCTGTTTAGACCTTCACTTTCCTGTGTTGGTTCCATGTCATTCCCTTTGTTCCACGAAGCAGCAGAATTAGCATAGCGTGTGCGGGCTGCTGTGTCTTTGAAACATACAATCATCCCCAGAAGCCGTTACCCTCCTCATCAATATCATTTACTTGTTTATCAGATAACTTCCATCCGCTCAGGGTTCCATCCGTACTTTTTATTACCCTACTGAATTTTTTATCAAAGGGATTCATTTATGATCAAATATCCTTCCTCCTCCCAATGAATTTGTTGATAAAAAAAAGCACTTTGATGTCATCATTTGTAAAGATCTAAATTTGGCAAGTAAAAATTACACCTTTGAACCGTTCCTGAGTAGGTCTCGTAGCAAAAAGGAGAATGATGTGCCTTCATTTCTGAGTAGAATTAGAAATTTTAATGGTTTATTTAAATGAAATAAAAGGCAGGTATTGTCCAGGATTTGGAGATCCAGGGATCTGCTGGTGTGTTCTACTCTGAAGGTGTCCCCAGCCTGTAAAATCACAGATGTTCCTGTTAGTTCCTATGGGTGCTGCTGTCAGTCAGCGTGTGGTCCCGCAAACCCTGGAGTAAAACTCCAAGCCACCCACTAATCTCATTAAACACTGACCCTCTGGGCAGATCTATGACGAGGGCCAGCTATGAATAGGTAACTGGATGAAATCCAAGTCCTGATCACAATCTGTGTAAACCTGGATGGAGGGGGGGGGGAGAATTGAAAGAGGCAGACCTTAATAAAATGGACCCCCACCTCCCCTAGCTGTCATCAGTCCTGACATCCACCACAAATGAGTTGAGGCATTTGATCTTGTTGGCAGAGCCAGCATGTCAACAGCTTCTCAGGGATTGGAGGAGGGGCAGACTGTGGCTGTCATTGGGGTCTGAGATCCCAATATCGCCTGCAGGTTAATATTTGCTTACTGGCGATGGGTCATTTTGATTATATCGCGGAATACTAATTTGATCAACAGAAGAATTGTATGTGCAGAGTCACTCCTCCGGTGTATAATGTAGTCTTTTAATTAACTTCCATTCAGAATGAGATGTGAGGCAATTAGTCCTGGTGTTCAGTAGCGTGTTACTTCCTGTTGTCTTCTAGATGGCATTTCACCTCCGAAATGCCTCATGCCCGGTTGGGTGCCTTGATGCACACCCGCTAATCTTGGTAGGCCACTGGTAAACATGCTGTGCAAGCATCCATTCTCTTCACGAAAGTTCTTTACTCAATTCCACTTAAAAGCCCCCCAGACCCCCGGCATCACCGTACCCTTCCTGGGGTAGGGGGTCCATCTCCTCTGGCTGGTCTCCTCGGTGCGATGGTGGGCATTTCTTTGAACAAACAACCATTTTATGGTGGGGAGCGGCGGGAGGGGAGGGGGGTTAAAAGCTAGCTTAGCAATCCCAGGGGCTTCCTAGTCTTGTGAAGAAATGAAAGATTCAGAAATGGTGGGCATGTGACCAGCCCAGGAATTGGCATGAACGGGACACAAGCAGATGAAAGCCCCCCCCCCCAGCTTCTGAGTATTCCAGCACGACAGCCTGGTGTTAACATTTCACACATATTGACAGGTGTCTTCCCCTAGGTATTGACTGAGAGCCAGACCCAAAAAATGTCTATCTAAGGTATTTGTGCTCCAGTGGGCTATATCTCAGTGCAACCCAAGCTACGCACTTCATCTTAAACTGTCACAAACCCACAATCCCCGTCTGTGCATATTCCAAACCAGCATAAACTTCCTCTTCGTTATCAAAGCTTTTAATGACTGTTCAAAACTAAATGTTTTTTTTTTTGGTGTGTTCTGTTTGTCCAGTAATGCATCACATCGCATGGGTTAAGAAGATCGTACCCCTGATATTGTCAATACGCAAAAACCCATAGGTCCATTCATCTTCTCACCGCATATCCCAGTCAAGGTCACCCAGGCAGCAAAGGGCGCAAGGCTGAGCAACAACCTCAATGGGGTGCCAGTCCATTGTAGGACACATCCCAAGCCTGACGGTTTGATGGTTTCCTCCCTCGGTGACTCACTGTCTAAAGCTGAAAGTTCACGGAGCTGATGAGGGAGGGAACGAGTGAACGAGGAGGGGAGCGCGGAAAAATGCTTTCTCCTTCAGGAATGACTTCCTGGTGGGGAAAAGTAATTAGCAGATCTCTGAAGTGTTGTCCTGACTCCTGAGTTAGGAACCAGGAGGTACTGGAGATGAATCCCCCGGAGTGTTGATCAGCGAGCCTCTTAAGGCAGCGCCGCGTGTCCAATCGAGGCAGGGGAGGGGCTGCGCTGGGGCACTCCCACCATCTGGAGCTTTTGTACATAGCCTACCACCAATATCCATAATTACACAGTGGCCTCATCCATTTGACAGCAATTAAACTGCGCCCAATGGCCTAGACAAATGGGGCAAGGTCACCGAATCGCTGTAGCAACACACATTCAACGGACCCGGGGTGCGGCCCCGCACTGGGGAGCACAAACGAGTGCAGATGAGAGTACTCGCTTTTGGGAAAATCGCAGCGACGACGAGGGGTTTCCGCTGGGGGGGGCCTGATCCGGGATTGACCCTGAATTTTATTTTCGTCTAAACATAAATCATCCTGCAAACGGCACCTGCTGGACCCAGCCAGACCCTTGCGCTGAGCAGAACCACGTGCGTCGCACGGCTGCAAGGACCGCAGATGGAAGGGATTAAAAAATGCAGGAGGACAAATGCAGGGAGACGCCACAACAGCCCTATTACCAATTTAGCATTCACTCGCGAGTTTATACTGTGTAATATATGATGCCGTTAATGCTAATATTAGCACAATGTGCACCAGAATAAGTGAACCATTTTATATGATATAAAATCAATTTCAAAACTCAGACTGAATTTGGAATCTGGGAGGGGCATTTATTACACAGCTGGAAATATCTATACAATAATGAACCTTTTTGGGGTTCTGTGGATTTTCTCCAAACACCTTTCAGTGTCTCAAGGGCACAGCAAACATCCAATAAACATCACTGCAGTAAAATCAGACGGGAGAGAACATCCCTGGCGTCGGATCTGCTGTTCCCAAATTATCTTTTAAATAATTACAGATTCTTACGTAGCATGTATATATTTATTATTCACCAAAGAGAAGCATGGTTTTTAAATAGCTTTTTTAATATATGCAAACCAGACAATTTGAGAAATGGATTTTGAAAATCCTTCATATTAACCTATAATGGATATAATTAATGTTATTATGTTTGTATTTAAAGTTGAAGCCCTTCTTTTATTAATTGAGTCCAGCATTTCCTCGAGACTAAATTGTATTTATCGTATGTGATGTTTAATAGACCACAGTGGCAGGACCAGTCCCTTATCTGTGACCTTGAGCGCATTTTTTAGTGGGGTATTCTCACATTACGGGGACCATGTGCCAGCATGCTACTACCCTTCCCCATTGCTGTGAATCCCACAGCGAGACTATCCTGACTTTTCCTGACCCGCCTGCAGGAACGCCGCCTGACCTGAGAAAGCCCCTGGCCCCTGTCTCCAACTGTTTGGATGGAAGCGATTCGCCCCCCCCGCCCCATTCTGGCAGGCCTGCCCTTTCAGGATGCCCATATCGACCAGCGATACCTCCTGCACCCACAAGGCAGGGGCGCGGTGATGCAGCTGGTGACTCATTTTAGGCGGATTCTTCCAGATGTTGGCAGAATGGACACGCTGCCACGCATCTGACTCCGGCATGATCCGGCCCTTTAAATCTGGCGTTAAAGCTGCGGGTAACCGAAGCCCCGAAACTGCACGGCGGACGAGCCGCGGCGTCGCGCTTCCTAAGCAGTAGCGTCGCCTTCATTCATGCTGTCACATCATATCTCCTGTCTTGTCTTAGAGCAGCACAGCACTGAGGGATCCCTGAGAGGTTCTTCAAATACAAGCACCATTTATCACCGAAAAAAAAACCTTCAGTGACGCGGGACGTATATTCACCCTCCAAGAAAAATAACTAAAAATAAAAAAAAATAGACCAAAACGAGGCAACGTGCAGCCGCTTTGGTGGGATGGACTTAAATACCAGCTGAGGTAGTACTACCTACAATAGATTTATATAGGACTACATTATTATCCTCTAGTTAATACGACTGCCATATTTAGTATACGGTCTTAGATCAGTGCCCTCAGGTGCATCTACAGCCAATAGTTATGCAAAACAGCCGCCCTCCACTCGAAATAAGCAAAGTGTGGAATGTGAGCTCCTTCCCAGACCGAAGTTCTCATCTCCCCGGGGCACATTAACACTTTTAAATAATAAATACGGAATATACAAGAAATATACACCAGTTAGAGCAATTGAGTTTATTTCAGAAGACCATTGAACTGCGGCGAGGAACGGGGCGGAAAACGTTCCCGTCCGGACCCCGGATCTGGACTCTGTCCTCTGCGCAGCTACGCCCAGCGCTTAATAAAGCTGCCGATGGGGGGCGCTGCGCCTTTATCGGAATCGGGGGAGTCACAGAAGGAGTGAGGAAAAGACTTTTCAGCACCTTTCACGTGGACAGCGCTTAGACACGCTGGCTTTGGTTAACAGCATTCATAATGAGTTGCATATATATTCATCTAATACTTTTCTATATTCCCCACATTTTTACTAGTCAGTGCAGTAACATCACATAACATTCTGTTTTAAATAATGCATAAAACAACAGCAGATCATCATCATGAAATAGTAATTAGTTTAAGACAACACCTCTCGGTTGGGTTTCTTGTGCATTAAAAACATCTTCTAAGGGCAAACTGTTAGTCGAAATTTACCCTCGCAAATACGGTTGAGTGTGATTTATTATGGTTGGGATATTGTCGAACAAGCGCGTTGTCACTCCATTGCTCCTGCACATCACATTTTCTCACCGTTTCCTTGTCTATCGACGTCACGGGTTTGATTATTACCGTCCAAAAAAACCACTGTCTGTCAGCGGGGGCTAAAAAAAAAACGGGTTCGACATACCTGATTTGTAGATATTTGTGCGCTTTGGGGGATTATCAGCTGAACAACAATGTGAAGAGCCGACGTGACAAATCCAGCTAGAATTGCCCAGGTAAGCGGCAATGGAAGCATACTGTAAGTGGCAAAGAGCGTGAAAAGCACGTATCCGATACCATCTCCGAGTAGTCCGTAACCCAGCCCGGCTGCCAAAATCTGCGTGGCCATCGCCACCCAGGTCACCACGCCGCTGTATTGCAAATAGCTGTGTGAGGTCGTGTCTTTGCGCACTATCACTAAGGCACAGATCACCACCTCGATGCCGGTAAAGAAGCCCAGGAGCATGCCTTTTATGTGGTCCATTGGAGCAGAAGCTAAAGTCAGGTGAAGGATGAGCAGAGTGAGCTTCGTCACCACGTCCAAGATGTTCATGACCACCACCGACTTGCGCCTTTGCCCCAGAAAATAGCGCTGGTACAGGCGCTCCAGGTCCCGCGATTTGAAAGAATTGCGCAAAGTGGGGAAGATGACACCTCTGTACGTGTATCCCCAGTTCAGGAAAAAGTCGGAATTGCTGGGGGCGCAGTCAATTTGGAGGAATCCCAGATCACTGCTGGCCCTTTCGGGAAACACTTTGGTCCCCCCGTTGTTGTGCCGGTCGCTGACGGACGTCCTCCCCGCCGACTGCTTCCGCAGGTCCTGCCCGTAGCTCTCCTCTGGGGTGATGCTCTTTGCGCTGCTCTGTTCGTGGATGAAGCGCTGCTCGGTGATGTGCCTCACGGCATTTTGCCACAGCAGCCGCTTGGGTCTGGTGCTGCTGGTGCTGCTGGGAGTTTTGTTAATGGTGTAGAGCTCCTCGCTTGCGCTCGAGCATCGCACTTCGGACAATTCCATCGTTTCCCGGCTCTTCTCGATCCGATCTGCCTTATATGTCAACGGTGAGAGTTTGTTTTGAGCTGTTTACTTGCCATGCCGGACCAAGGACGAGCTCCGTGTATCCTTGGGGTGTGTCAAGCAAACACGAAACGGCGAGATCGTGGGTCATTTTCTTACAGAATAAAAAAGAAGCGTTTATTAATTTGGCGGCTGACATCAATACTTTCCGAAAAACGCCTGCCTCCCATGATTAAAGACAAAGGTATTGCTTTTCAGTGAATTACCAACCTGGGATGACAGTAAATGTACATTTATTCCAAAGACCATGTGTCGATCGTGTGCTCCATCTTGACTGTTACATTTTTTCTTAGATCGAACCACTGACAGCAAACCCCGAGCAGTACGCCAGCAATGATGCCTTTAATACTTTCAGGATTTGCTTTAATCGCGAAATGAAACCGCTAAGTGCATATGCGTTTGCATATATAAAAAAAATCAACCGTGTTAATTCACGCCGTTATTTTTCCGTGTCATCGCTGATGCAACTTGTCTTTGTACAGTACAGTTTTCTTGTTGTGCAATGTGAGACCAAAAATAAAATAAAAAATAGTCATCAAGTCTGTTCTTCTCTACGATACCAGCATTATTAACCTATAGAGTCGACGGCTTTCTGGCGGGTTTAAGGATCTTGAACTTGAACAAGTGGACGTTTGCCCCGCACCTTGTTCGCATTGCGACTCCACCTCATTTTGCGTGACGGATCATCACTTCACCTGGCGAGATGTCGGCTGGGGCTGGTTAGTCAAACGCAGCCCAGCGACCCAGGACAGCGATGAACGGGCAGCACTCCTTCCGTTCCCATAAAAATCATCCAGATGAAAAATCAATCCTGAAATTACGAGTAGTGCAATCACATGTATGTAAAATAAAACTAAAAGGAGCATATAATACCAGGCGGTAGGTTTTGAGTAATGATCTGCATTTCACTGCCTGGTCTGTTGTGGATGTTGGTGCGCGACGATTGCCGTCTTCCCTCACCGCGATGATCGGAGTTAGTTTTAAGGCGCCGAGAGGAGTGGATTTTGCGGAGCGAAGCCGCGATCGGAGGAGGCAGGGCGACCGGTGTCAGCTGGGTTCGTCTGACGTCATTCCCTCTTTTTTTTAAGCCGATCTTTCCTTTTGTTTTTCATCACTGCCGCAAATGACACCGCGGGACGCGGAGCGCAGTGGAGCGCAGAAAGAGGGAGAGAGAGACGCACAGAGAGGGGTAGATAAGACAGGGAGCTGGGGAGGGGAAATGCCCATCAAGGCGAGAGAAATCGGACGTACGTGTGTATCCAAATGAGCAAAAGTTTGAAATTTACCTACATCACTAAATTACCGATGGCGGTGTCAGACCCTCAATAACCAGTGAGCCAGATTCACTGCAAACTGCGGCGCTCTGAAATAAAACAGATTTCATTATATTATAGACACAAGCCTCACCCCAGTTGAAATATTTTGCTCGTTTCCGTTCAGAATTTTTTTGTTGAAATTATTTTTTAATGGTTTCCTACTTTCTGCAGGAGCTGAGGCGCTGACGTGTTGGATGAGTGACTCATCCTGCTACCCCCGCAATTTCTTTTTGAGGTGAAGTATTCTTTTCTTTTTTCTTTTTTTTTGGGGGGGGGGGGGAGTATTTACTCTTGTGCTGCTTCAACTGGGAAGACATGTATACAGTTTCACTACTGTTTTGACGTGTCTTTTTTCATGATCCCTTTTAGTTTACTTGCGAGATGCGTGCAAGTTGCTGGCAACTGGTTCGCCAGCAGACGATGAACGGGGAATAAAATAAAGATGCGAACACGCGCATATTCTACTGCTCCTATCAAACAACGGTTAAAGATTCATCACAGCTCTTTAGAATACGAAAGTCATAAATAGGCCTAAACTTTTCCCTTGGGATGGGATGCCAGTGCCTTTCTGTCTTCTATGCAGTGTAACGTAGGCCTACTAACTGATTTTAATCAAGTTGCATTTGCTATATTTGCTTTCCCTGACATTAAATATATGACAAATAGATATGCACAGGAAATAATTTGTTGGATAAGAATGAAATAATGAACATTGAAGCTTGTCTCATCTTGAGTTACCGTTCAGAATGGAAGTTAGAAACATTTGCAGGCCGCAGTAGCGTCCTGGTTTCACTGGACCAGCGTGTAACGTGCCTATATTGGCTGCCCCAGAGATTTTCTATCTTGTTTCTTTCCTAAGACAAGTAGTTGACAAGTTCTTTGCGATCCATTTCACATGTCACTGAAAGGACATCTTCCACATGACCAAGTTCTTGTAAAAAAAAAAGACAACTTTACAGTAGGTTTGTATTTCCTACAGTATGTTTTTCAACTGACAGTGTTCTTTGTAATTCTTTGAAAACTGCCATGAAAATTCCTTTGATGTATTAATTATATTCATAACTAATTAGTACATAAGGCATGTTATACTAATAAACACAAAAAGGAATTGAACAGTCCTTGAAGCATTTTTCAAGCGATGGTGTGGCTTATCCGTTTGTCTTGTAGAATTTTACAAGAATAACTCTCTCTTTAGCATTTATCTGCAGACTCTGTTCCAGCATCATTATTTTTCTAAAAATACATCTTATTTGAACTTTCTTCTCGTAAAAAAACATTACAGGTGCTATACACCTGTAAAATTCAATCATATCTTGAAATATGAAGATATGTATATAAAGAAGTTTCATGGCCTGAATTTCTTTGGAGGTAACCAAGTTCACCAAGGCTGCCTAGATGTTAGCAGGAGATGGCTGTTTCTGTGATGTGATGGTCCTTCTCTCCGGAATAGCGTGACGGTTGTCATTCTCCATCACGTATAATTGTTTCAATATCAAATTACATGGGGTCATTGCGGATGGTCAGTCATAAATTACCGGACAAAACTTTTAGTGTGTTAATGGACAGCAAAGTATTACCGGCTGAAATTCCGTGCAGGCAGCAAATTTGGTAAGGAGGCAGTCAAGAAAGGCCAGGTGTTTAATAGGACAGACAGTTGGACTCCACGGATATTTCAACAGAATTCTTCTGCAAATGTCTCCTCAGATGCACGGCGTCTATGAGTTGGTTCGTGTGCTTCTCCTGGTCAGCGTGGGCCCTCCAGACTCGGCCAGACGGATGTCACAGCCTCCCGCTTCTGAAAGAAATTGAAACCTCCCTCTGAGAGTGAGACACAGAACGTGCATCTGAGAAATGCACCTCCGCCGTGACGAGAAGAGGTAGCAGAGAACGCCAGAGGCGTTTCTCAATAGTACCTGGCTTTGATTTCGTATCTCCTTAAAGATGCCCCGCTGGCGAGAGGTGAAAAGACGCCTCTGAGGGCTAAAAGCACTTTGTACTTTTTTGAGGAGCTGTTTTTGCACCAGTATTTATTTATCGCTCCCCAGGTAGAGGGGTCTTCAGCTAGCGGCTGAGCTGTGTCGCTCCATCTGGTAGATTGCAATTAAAAGCAGCTATATTTGGAAGGTTATCGGAGTGCTTTGTGTGTCTGCATGTGCGGATGTGTCTCTCCTCCGAAGAACCGCGGCAATTAACAGTTTCTGAATTTTGCACATTTTAACGACGCAAAGTATAAAGCCGGTGGCTTTTGAAAAGTGGTAGATTTTTGGTGGCGTTTTGTTTCGGGTCTGACAGCTCGTCACGCTTCACCCAAGAAACGGGCATGTCGTGGGCCGTGGAAATCCAGGCGGCTAATTATTAGGCATTACTGTAGGGCCCGGATGTTTCCGAATGCGAGGTGCCTCGTTAATCAAAGGCATCAGGACTGACACATTAGCGTTCAGGGAGAGTTCATCCTTCATCATCCCTCAGAAGTATTTTTTAATCGTTGGTCATTCTAATAATAATAATAATAATAATAATAGGCTTAACATCACTTTCTTGCAGGGGTTTCTGGGAGAGTTGATGCATCTTTCTTTACCCACAGGTTCTCACCCACAGGTGCCCCAGTACTTACCCTACAAACATACCCCCCCCACCCACACACACACACACACAAAAGGACGATTCAATGTCATCAGTCAGGCTGGTATGCATGCTGAGTGGTTAAAACACAAGACAGCAGGGAGCACAGGAGGAACGTCCGGCCAGCAGGTCAAAGGTCATGCCAGAGCCTGGTTGCCTGCTTGTTGTGCTTTTCACAATGAAGCTTCCCTGCGTCGAGGTCCAGCGTGACGCGTGAGACCTGGAGCTTGTATGGTGGCATCATAGGTGCCTCACACCACTATCGGTTCCTTTAGTGGCTGATTTCATGAAGAGACAAAATCCAAATTGGTGTCTCTTGCTCTCTCTGCTCTGTTATCTGTATTTGCCAGATTAGCCGACGCATTTTTATTTTGTGAGATTCTGGAAAATTCTCCGGGCAGAGGAGCGACGCACGTAGTAACGCTAAAAGGGTTCAAACGCGGTGAATGGAAACATGAAGCAGTGCTTCTTCATTCATTTCACCGTTTAGCTGACACTTTTATCCTGGTGGCCTCCGTCTGTATATAAGCTCCTGCCCGTTTGTGCAGCTGAGTGTTTTACGGCGGCCCTCTAGGTTAATCACTTTGCTCAGGGCTACTAGAGCAGCGCCTTTCCTGGGATCCGAACCCAGCAACGGCCCTCGGCCTGTGAGCCTGCTCACTCGCTGGCCCTGTGCCATTTGAATCCCACGGAAGATAAAATGAAGCACTGCTTTATATAACATTTTATTTATACACCCGTAGCCTTCATCTAGAACAAAAATAGATTTATAATGGTGTGGGAGTATTTCATAGGTTGTTTCATTCAGGTTTGGTCCTCAGCCGTGGCACCTGGTCGTACTGGTTGAATATTCACAGAGCTGAATGTGCCAGAAAACGCACCTCAGCACCACAACCGAAGCCACAAAGTCCAGCCAGGTTTCAGCTGAGACCGTGGCAGCGACTTGATGTCCGACCTCTGACAGGAAGGCTTGGGAGGTCCACCTGGCACCACGAGCGCTGCTGGTTCTAGCGGATGCCACAAGGGCAAAGGCGCTGGTGCCTGCCTGTGCCCGTCGGTTCCTGCCTGTGCTGTCAGTGCCTACCTGTGCCCGTCGGTGCCTACCTGTGCCCGTCGGTGCCTGCCTGTCTCTGAAGCAGTTGAGGTTAAGGGCCTTACTCAGGAGCCCAACAGTGAAATGACTCTACCAATCCAAGGGTTTAACCTTGCAACCTCCAGCCCACTGAGCTACACATCCTTACTTGAGTCTGAAGGCAGCTGCTCTTTGGAGGATGAATTTTTCCAGGAAATGCAGATTATGAGGGCTGATCTACGCAGGAATCCACTGCAACAATTTCACAACTGTGAGGATGGATGTCAAGCATTTGTGGGATATTTTCCATTATTATTCATCTTTCTCATGTGCACTCCCAGTCGAGGGTCTCTTTCTCCTCTTCCCGTTCACGGCGTGACGTCTGCCGACGATCGGCTGGATCGGTGGCTTCTGAGAGCCCTGGACGGGGTCTCTGTGAAGCGGCTTTCTGCGGAGAAGTGCCGTTTTATGTTGGAATTATTCCCATGGAAAGTGAATCTAAGCGACGCCGTGTTGTTGCCCTGCTGAATGGATATTAAACAATCATCTTGGGGAATAAAAGCTTCTCGAAATAGCCCCCCAGCCTGGCAGCACGTCAGAGCAGCATGAGTCATGCCTGCTTTATTTTTTTTTTGCTCTTGCTGTAATCGTGCATGCCTGCAGTGTAATACCTAATAGTGACTAACTGCCCCCCCACTCTGCATGCCTGCAGTGTAATAACCAATAGGG
>JAODKF010000089.1:1995096-2005847 GCA_026779585.1 Mormyrus proboscirostris
GCAGTGTAATAGCCAATAGGGACTAACTTCCCCCCCCTCACCCTCAAAGAAATCGATGGCCACAGGCTATTTTCTGCCATGGACGTGTCTTGGTCTGCTTTTCCTGATCCCCACGGCTGGGAATGATGGTGGCAGATTAGGAGGTGCCCAGTTTGGGGCTGCTTTTGGCGTGGGATTCCCCGCTAGGAGATATTTCTGTGTCTTCCTCCCCAGGCTACCTGACATTCACACTTTTCTCTCCTTTACATCAGCGGTTTTTCAAACTGGGCCGTTCATGGCCTCAGGCCTCCTGGAAGAATCGCAAGTTGAGTCACTTGGATTGCAATTTCGTAAAACGAGTTGTTATTTAATAGTTTATTTATAGTTGCTTCCAATATACAAATTCACAGTGTGCATCTTCTGTAATAAACAATATCGGAATTGAAATTTCTGTGTTAACACAAAAAGAGCAATTAGCACGTATTGTATCCGGTACGTTCACCTTTGTGAACCATCGTCAGACAGGTTATAACGAACAGCACAGCTCAGGCTGATGAGAAATGCCCGGTATTGTAACAGGGCCTGGCATCCCCTCTCATGCAAAATTCATGCCTCTGCTGGTCTGCGTTATGAATTAGTGAACTGCGCTAAATATAGCCCATTTGATGTGGACTCGTTCAGTAAGGACTCGGGACTGAGCCAGCGTGGAGGGCCGTCCTGGGAGAAGACGCAGCCCCCTTTCTGCCGCAGAGAGCGGTCCTTTTGGTCCGAGACGTGGTGGATGCCTGTACATCCCGATTTCAACATGATCCTGGGTCAACGAGGGTAAGGCTTGTGTTCCACTTCATAAACCAATCACAAGCCCCTCCCTTGTTGACGCAGGGACACGTCGAACCCGGCAAAATCAGGACATCCCAGGATGCTCCGCATCGGGAGGAATTGGCCCCAGAGCAATCTCGGGTCAGCTCCGTGGTCCCGTGAGACAAGGACCGGTGTGATGTGTCCACTCGAACCTTTGTGTGTGGCTCCGTGGGTTAGGTTCAAATCCCAGACTCAGCGGAGTGACGTAACCACTGGGCCCTTGACCGGCAATTGCTCCAGGGACTGTCTGACCCTGATTTCTAAAACGTACATCACTTCAGATAAAAGCGTTTGCTAAATACGCGTGAATTCACCCTAAGGGAGATTAGGCGTGCTTCATAATGAAGGAATGCCAGAACCAACTCACCGTCATCTGCGTCTCACACAAAGCTGCATTTCGCCTGTACTGTCACCAGGTGAATAGGGACCGGGATACATTCACCCACCCCTCAATAAATGGACCTTTGTATTTAATTAAATCAAGGCCAGAATTATAATATATACTGGGGGTGATGTCCCTCCCCTAGTATATATTATAATCATGGGCTTCGTCTCCCCAGTGTTGACTCCAATTGTGTCCCCCTATATCAAACTCTCTCCTACGCCACTGAGTGCCAGAGAACAGGATAAAGCAAAATAAAATTAAAAAAAAACACAGAAAATGACATGGTCCCTAACATTCCGAGACAGCCTGCTGCTTTCCCAGTGACACTTCCTGCAAGGTCCGTCCCAGAGTGGCTGCTAGATGTACTTATCTCTACAGAGCGTCATTGACATGACAGTAAATCAGCATTAGTGGAGTTTTCAATAAGGGTTAGGTCAGGAGGTTTTACGGGCCTGTAGGCTGCTAATCAAGTCAAAAAGATCCATCTGAGTTTGTATAAGGAGGCAGGGTGACATCTATTTTCCGCAGTGGCAGCTGGTGACAAAAACAAATCGGGGAAGTTAGAAGGTACAAAATTACAGCAACGTTAACAAACGGTAACTTTTTCCGAAGAAGAGAGAAAACGGATTTTTAAATCGCAGTAACATTTTAGCAATTAGTTATTTCAAAGTTACTTGTTTCATAATTTAGTGTTAACAATAGAGGCGGTTCTTTCTCTGGCCTACAGCATACGCATTATATGATATCCCAAATGAAAAACGTGACCTCAAAGTGGCTCAACCAGGGTATATAGTATAAAGAATTGCTTGTGTATATGTGCGTGTTATATGTTGGTGCTCCTTCAAGGTTAATTCTCACAGATTTCATGGACTCTAAAAGCCTTCTTCCTGTTTTTTTTTTTTTATAACCATCTGTTAGGTTCTGCAGTGTTGATTTTTCTTTTATTCCGATCATCTTCTCACTTCTGCATTAAAGGCTAACGTTCTAAAATATTTCTCGGCCGTTTTAATGCATGACTAAACAGTTCATTTCCAGTCACCGCCATAATTATGAAGCTGAAAGGAATTTAAAACAGGCAATTAATCCACGAAATCAAAGTGAATCTCGCTATGTAAATATTTAAAATTCTGCTCCGATATCTTTCTTGCTGTTTCTGATTTAAGAGAAGCAGTTGTACCTCACAAATAAATGCCACATAGGAAGACCGTACCTTTCATCATTTTCTCATTGTAAGTCATAATGTGGGTTCATCTTCTTCATCAATTCTTGCAACTCTGGGCCGCACCATGTTCTCACTGCACAGGGATGTTTTATCTGGAATAGGCAGAAAGACCAAAGAGAAACGAATAGTGGAGGGCGACGGCCATACCCGCATTTGTTTAAGGTGGTCAGATCCAGATCCATGTGGCCGTCTAATTGAAATCCTTCCGTGTGTTTATGTTTTACAGACGTAATGGAATGATGAACTGCTATTTCAGCCCCGCTCTCACAGTGAATTTCACAGTGACTGCTGATACAGTACAAAGACACAGGTAGAAGATTAAATCAGTTCCAAGTAAGGGGTCTAACACTGAATTAATCCTCCGACCCTGGTCCGTTCCGTCCGCTCTTATTGCTGTTTGCTCATTTGGAAAAGCCTTCTGTCTGGGCAAATGAGGTGAAAGTTGAGTATGGGCGAAGGAGTTAGGGGCGTATTTATACATGTAAAGTTAATTCCTTCTGTCAAATTTTGTTTTTTAATTTCACCGGCTGTGCCAGTTCTGGAATTTCTACACAGACGCTCCTCTATTTACGAACTTTCAACTTACGGACTTTCACAGATACGAACGAAGAGGACTGTAAGTCCAAATTGTGTTAATTGGGCTCCCATTTCCTGTCCACAACATTTTTTTTTTTTTTCTGCACGCCAATTCCACCTAGTGCGACTCCTGGCCTCTGCTCCCGCCGCGCGGCAGCGTATCGTGCGAACTCCCAGCATCCTAGTTCTTTGTACTTGAGTATACCATTAAAATGATGTTGAATAACGACTTATGAACATTTCAAGTTACGAACAGCCTTTTGGAACATAACTCGTTCGTAAGTAGAGGAGCGTCTGTACTTACAAATTTGATGTTCTACAAATAAAATTGAATGCAAGCCCTGTGACCTGCATGCTTCATGCACTGTGCCTTAAGTAAAGTGTACCTTTGCAATTCCAGACCTGTCTCCTGGATAAATGTTCAACTCTTGGTTAATCTTTGGGAATTAGGTGATGTGTTCAGTAATCTGGTACTAAGTGCTTTTGCTGCATTAGCTCTGTGAAAGTATCTTTTTACCGAGAAACATGGTGAATAAAATAACAGTTACGGTATATCTACCTGCTTCTGTGCTGTCTGTTTCAGGCATGGTTTGTTCACTCCAGCACTGGTGCAACACACACACACACAAACACACACAGAGTCATGTAATCATATCTTTTTGGGGACCGCTCATTCATTTCCATGGAAAAAATGCTAACGCTAACTATGACAGCCTTAACCCCTACCCAGCCCTAACCATAACCATAAGTAACCAAACAAAATACAAGAGTTTTTGCATTTTTAGTTTTTTAATTGCAGTCACGGATTTTTAAACCGGTCCCCAAAAGATAAAAAAATGGGTATTCATCTCGTGGGGACATTTGGTCCCCACAAGGTAAGGTATACCTGGACCACACACACACGCACACACGCACACACACACACACACACACACGCACACACTCATCACACATATTTCTTTTTCGAGTTCTCCTTTTTTGGGTAGACATCATGAAGAATTTTAGTTGACCCCCAAAGTGTCAGATGACCACATAACAAACTGTCTATATAATTAACAGATCACAGGTATGAAACAGCTCTGGGAGGCAGTTAACATCCATTTGATTGTGGCTAATTTGCCAGCTGTGTAGTGACCAAATCCGGGCTCTGGCCGGTGAGCTATGTGCTCAAACTGGGCCCTCCTGCTAAAGCAAAAGCCAAAAATCATCGATTTCCCTTCCCAACATCCCCACTCTTCAGCCTGAAGCAGGGAGAAGGGGATCCTCCCATTTAAAGGAGACAAATGGCCCTTCAAACCTGTGTGGCCTAGACGGCCTGGGGCGGGGGGGGGCATGGGGGTAGCAGATGACAGATAAAGATTTCAGCCACTCTGCCCACTCGCCTCTGATTCCCCACCCTCGGCGGGTCTCAGTGTCTCTGCACCTCCTCCGTATCCCAACAAAAACCGCAGCGTATTGACATAATGGACATTTAATAAGGGCTTAAAGGGATGCTTGTGGGGAAGCGGACAGATACACAAATTATTTATAACCCTTTCCTCACTCCATCTGCAATTCTAATGAAAGTAGCAAAGTTTCAAGCGGACCTGACCTTCACTGTGCTGTCGTCGAGGTAGAGAAAGCAGAGAAAGCAGTAATAAACAATAAGAGGATTTTAGCGTTCAGTAAAGTAATAATGCGGTAAATTTTCTTAGTATTCAGCATATAAAAGTATTCTTATAGTGTGTGACTTAGTATTCAGCATATAAAAGTATTACAGTAAGGTGTTTTCTTAGTATTCCGCATATAAAAGACCGGATAAGCGGTCGGAAGGACGAATGGCCGGTAGGAATGTGTGCAAGTAATCTATTAATCAGGTTTTCCACTAGCTTTCTTTTTTTTAGGTTATGATCCAGATAGAATTTGTTTTTAAAAAAAAGAAAAAAGTTTCAGACTTCGTTTATTTGATGTATTTGAGCGAGTTGTTTGGACAGGCTTGGCTTTGTTAACAGGAAGCGTAAACTCTGGGCTTCGCTTAAAGCTGTGAATCCGCCGCGCAGTCCACCCCCGAGAGCTGGCAGCGTTCTCACACCCACGATGGCGGCTCTGCACTCTGAAAGATGGGATTTCCGTTTTGAGAGTCGCGCTATTGTCTCGCCGGCAGGTAGCGAGTGCGTCGTGCTGGTGAAGAATATGATCTCCGGGCGGCCATTATTATCTGGGTAGCACGCTCAGAGGAACGAATCACGTGACCAGTGGGAGCTCCGTTATGAACTCCTCCGCAACCTCTGCTCTTCGGGCTGAGGAGTATAACTCGCCGCCTGGCCTGCAGGCCGTTGGTCACTTTATTAACAATTAAACTCTTTGCCGAATGATCGCCCTTCACATGTGCCAAGGCAAATTCTGTTCACACTCCGGGTTTATTCTGTTCACACTCCGGGTTTATTCTGTACACGCTCTGGGTTGATTCTATACATGCTCCAGGTTTATTCTGTACACGCTCTGGGTTGATTCTATACACGCTCCGGGATTATTTTGTTCACACTCCGGGTTGATTTTGTACACGCTCTGGGTTCATTCTGTTCACATTCTGGGTTGATTCTATACACGCTCCGGGATTATTTTGTTCACACTCCGGGTTGATTTTGTACACGCTCTGGGTTGATTCTGTTCACACTCTGGGTTTATTCTGTTCACACTCTGGGTTGATTCTATACATGCTCCAGGTTTATTCTGTACACGCTCCGGGTTTATTCTATACATGCTCTGGGTTTATTCTGTTCACGCTCTGGGTTGATTCTATACATGCTCCAGGTTTATTCTGTACACGCTCCGGGTTTATTCTATACATGCTCCGGGTTTATTCTGTTCACGCTCTGGGTTGATTCTATACATGCTCCGGGTTTATTCTGTACACGCTCTGGGTTGATTCTATACACGCTCCAGGTTTATTCTTTTCACGCTCCGGCTTCATTCTGTACACGCTCCGGCTTTATTTCGTACACGCTCCGGCTTTATTCTATACACGCTCCAGGCATTTTTCAGATTAGCCTCTAATGGGGACAGTACTCCATCATCATCAGACCCCTGTCTTAGGACAGCTGGAATTGAGGCAGTATAACCATGTGTGAAAAAGGAAACAAAAACGTTATCTTGTCAGCTAATATTCAGCCCAAATAACCATGTCTGAGAAACAGGAATATATTAAAAACCTTCCATATTCATTAGATCACATTTATCATGATCAGTGAGCAGTGCTTGTCATCTTAAAATCAACTGTCATAATTAGTATGCCTTAATTAGATGCTTTGTTTATATATTTTATGTGTCTATATATTCCATGGCATCATGGTGTGGGGAGCCATAGGGTATGACTTCAGGTCATCTCTGGTAGTGATTCAGGGGCTCTGATGGCACAGCGCTACCTCAGTGACAACCAGCGTCTGCATGTCTTACTTAGTGCATAAAACAAGGACCGTAAGAACATGGATGAGCGAGTCTGGTGTGGAGGAACTTGACTAGCCTGCATAGAGGCCTGATCTCAACACGATAGAACACCTTTGGGATGAATTAGAGCAGAGACTGCGGACGAGGCCTTCACATCCTACATCAGTGCCTGACCTCACAAATGCTCTCCTGGATGAATTATCAAAAATTCCCATAAAGACACCCCTAAACCTTGTGGACAGCCTTCCCAGAAGAGTTGAAGCTGTTATAGCTGCAAATGGGTGGGCCAACTCCATATTAAAGACTATGTATTAATAATGTGATCTCATTAAAGTTCATGTGAGTGTAAAGACAGGTGTCCCGATACTTTCGGCAATATACTGTATATATACACACACGGTGCTCACAGAAAACCTAGAGATTAGTTTAAAAATGAAAATCAATATGTTATTCATTTGTTTACAAAACAATATGCATCACATGAGGAAAAAATGAATTATTTTAATATATATAATGTTTTAGATAAGTTATTTTCAGTAAGCTCACGGGAATGGACTGAGTGGGAGATTCACAGCTTTAAGCAAAGCTCAGAGTTTACGCTTCCTGTTAACAAAGCCAAGCCGGTCCAAACAACTCACTGAAGTCAACTGTGCATGTGTGTCAGCATGTATGTGTGCATGTGTGTACTTAGATTAACCCTGGAACATCCCCATCATGAAACAGCCATTTAGAACTCTCAAGAACAGTGTTTCCAAATCCGGCCCTCGGGAGCAAAACTGTGGACTGTCTGGCAGGAATCTAGGAGGGAGCAAAAACATGGACTGTCTGGCAGGAATCTAGGAGGGAGCAAAAACATGGAGTCACTGCCACTGTAATGGCTCACTGTTGCTCCTGATATTATAGCTAATAAGTCAGTTTGGCACTTAGTGTGCCTGTACAAAGTTTGAATACACCTGCAGGATGCTAGATTTGGCTATAATATAATATGATATATTTATCTTTGTCATGAGTATTTCTGCATATACTCGAAAATGAACAAACACATCTTGATATACAAAACATAATAAAGAGTACTGAAATGTTCCCAAACAACTCCTATTTTTCTTTATAGCCACTTCACAT
Organism: Mormyrus proboscirostris; assembly: GCA_026779585.1. Taxonomy (NCBI): domain Eukaryota; kingdom Metazoa; phylum Chordata; class Actinopteri; order Osteoglossiformes; family Mormyridae; genus Mormyrus; species Mormyrus proboscirostris. The sequence continues at coordinate 2,002,668 of JAODKF010000089.1, forward strand.
GATTCTCTCACTGTATGATCGTGGTGCACATTGATTCCAAGGACTTGTTCCATCTACAACAAGAGAATGACAAAGTTACATTAGGCTGATTTAAAGAGGAGATTCTGCTCACGGGCTGAGACACCGAGGGGAGAGAGTTGGCACGAGGTCCACAGACGCGACTTTTCGCGTTGGCGATGCCAGAAAACGAGGCTAAAAGCTACCCGGTCATAAATTAGGATGACGAGGGAAAAAGGTATAATGGGTGGCTGGGAAAATACCCAGCGGAGTTTAATCACTCTGTAAGTAACACGCTGATGGATTGGCGTGTTAAGAATGAACCAGTAATAATGAACATCTGGTTTGTAATTAAGCTTCCTTTCAGAATTTCACACTTCTGCGTTTTCCAAACATAACTGTTCTATGTAACATTTTACCAGCCGCCAATCAGTCTTAGGTGTCTGATATGTAACTAAGTAAGTTCTTATTTACTTAATTATCTGATCATGCCTTCTGAAGGACCAAAAACTTGCTCATGCACAAATATGTTGGTGTATAGTTCAGTGGGTCGGGAATCTATATTGTTGTCCAGAAGGTCAATGGTTCAAATCCTATAGTCATCAGAGTAGTAATGTACCCTCTGGGCCCTTAAGTAAGGCCATCAGCTTTTATATGAATACTCTCGTGATCATAAAAAATATTTTTTTAATTATTTTTTTTCTTAAGTGATCAGTGATCATTGTTGACACACAATAAAACATGTCCTCCACATTTAACATAGCAGGGGGCAGCTAACTCAGCACATGGGGAGCAGTGCTTGGGGGCGGTACCTTGCTTAGGGTACCTCAGCGGTGCCTTGCTGGTCGGGGATTTGAACCTGCAATCTTTCAGTTACAAGTGTGCTTCCCTAACTATTAAACCACCGCTGCCCACTTTAGATAAAAGCTTCCGCTACGTAAATAAATGTAAATATTGCAGCGGTTCAAGGTCTGCTTAGACATGGCTATAAAACAATCTGTCCTCATGCTGCGTAAGAGCTCTGCGGCGGACGGTGGCCCAGCAGGCGGTGCTGCTCAGCACATCTGCGGTGGGACGAGGCTCCTTTCCCACAATGCTTTCATTCTTTCTGAGTAAATCTACATCCTGATTGGTCGCCACGCTGAAACGTGAAATGGAAAGTGTTTAGGACCCGACACATCTGATTAACGTGGTGCTCAAAAGTGCTCTCACGTTTGAGCATCACACTAATCGAGGAATTTATGATATACAGTGGTATCTTAGAACTCGAACTTAATCCGTTCAAATCCTAAAAAGTTCGAGTTCTGATCAAATGTTCCCCATAAGAAATAATGGAAAACCAATGAATCGGTTCCTAGCCACAAAAAATTACACCTAAATATGTTTTTTTTTAACATTTAAACACAAAATGAACAGGATAAAATAAGAGCATATACTGTACATTTATCAAAGCAGTAATTTGTAAAGTAAGAAAATAAATGTATCCAAACAATGTGTAAAGTTAAAAAAAAAAACAATGTGTCATGCCCCGATCGTCCTCTCCTCCCATAAGCCACGCCTCCTCGTTAACCTCGTGTGGGATCCCCATGTTTACCAGCTGTTTCTGGTTGCTGTCATTAGTCCAACGTATTTAGTCCGCGTTTCAGTTTGTTTCCCCAGTCTGGTCATTGTATTGGTCGTTTTGCCTGCCTTATCTGTAATTAAACCCCGTATTCCCCGATACCCTGATGTCTGCATCTTTGTCTCAGTTCAGTCCCCGCTCAGCACGACAATATTATTATAATTAGATGTATTAATGGTTAATTATTAATGATATTAAAATAATTAATAAATCTTTATTTTAAAATGTAGTTTATTATATAATGGTGATTACTGTTACTGTCCATCATTGTCTAAATGTATTTTTACCGTCTAAATATATGTAGTCAGCTAAACATGCACAGTGCTATCACAGCGCATGCGCCGCTGAGACTGAAGTGTTACCCTTCGTTGCCGCTGAGAGATGTGCCGCGTGACTCATTTCCCCGCGCGCACGATCGAGTTCTAGGTCTTTTTTTTAACTGGTTGGTTCGACTTTTAGGAAATTCGAATGAGTTTGAGTACTGAGGTACCACTGTGTGTACACAAATCACACTTAATTGTGACTATATTTGTGCTCTCACGCACAGTCAGACTGTGTATTTCAAGGCACTCATTGAAGTGATCTGACTGCCTTCATTTTACTTCCTCTTATAAAATATGACTGAAATCATAAACAACACATGCAGCAGGTTTGCGTCAATATATCCCATTCGAGTCAGACATCCACACAGAATGACTGGGAAAATCAATTAAGTTCAATTTTATATAGCGCCTTTCAGAACAGCGTCGCCCTGAGGCACCTTTCACGAGTGTGCTGTAATACATCACTACATCATTTATACAGAGTAACCCAGAAACAGGGAAAAGGGGAAAGGAAAGAGAGAATGGAGGAGAGGAGCCAAAATAGGGAGAAACAAAACCTTTGGGAGCCCAAGGTCGACATTATAGCACAAAGGATGAAATGGTGCTAGTGGTTAAATCACTAGCATAAGGCAGATTTCTTGGCCGCATAAGAGGCCAATTCTCCACACCTGGATTAGCCTGATAGCTTCCAAGACCACAGAACTGGGCTCCCGTCGCATCCAGTATCCCGCTGGACTTAGTGCTTCTCATTTTGATCACGTCTGGTGAAGGTTTTGACAAAAGTCAACCAATATAAAAGGCATATCCTCTGCAGCAAAGCACATAATTATCTAAGGTTGTCAATCATAGTGAATTTTAACTGTCCCAAATGTCCCTGGCCTGGTTCATACTGGGACAGGCTCCAAGATCAATGGGCCTGAATAAGCGACAGACGATGGATGGATGGATGGATGGATGGATTTTATGGGCACACAACTGTGTTCATTTAATCATGCCCATCCTGACATGGACAGCTAAGTGCTGCCGCTATTTAAATGGACTGAGTGACAGAAAACTAAATCCCCCTTTCTCAGTTTCTGTTATTGTGAGTTTTTCATATTTACATTTAGCATGGAATTAAGAGGAAGCTGAAATATCGCAATAAGCAGATTTAGACATCAGTAATTAATCTGGGCTTAGCGTCGGCAGACAGGAACAGGCACGTGCACTGGAGCCTCTCGACCCCCCCCCTCCAAACCC
>JAODKF010000089.1:2044970-2061157 GCA_026779585.1 Mormyrus proboscirostris
ATTAAGTGCGGGTGTGAAGTGCACTGCTAGGATAATTCACGTCAGGCTCCTAGAAGCAGGACTGAAGTCCCATGAAGTGTGGAAGGAGCCCTTCATTAATGAGAAGGAGGGAAGAGCCAGGCTGGAATTTGCAAAAAAAAAAAAACGTGTATTTCCCACAGGCGTATATCCATAAATTGAGAAATGAGTGAAAATTAAAATTCTGCTGTGGTCTCTTAATTTTTCCCAGAGCTGCTTATGTGATCCAGGGACATCAGGTAATGTTTACACTTGGTTTTAAAAAATGTCTCGGGCGACGGGATCACAAGTGAACGGCGCTAAATACAAGTGTAGCCAACCACCAAAAAGCCTTGTGATCTGATCCTTCAAACCACACGCTGAAGTGGTCTGGGATGCATTTGACCACGTAACTTTTGTACTGTAAATGCTAATGTGTCCCGTACAATTACGGCACTCAGGGCAGTAACGAAATCCGAGCAGAAGTGTTGAGCTGGGCACCTTGGAGAAGCACGACAGACTCCATTGTGAACGGCGATGTTGCAGCTGTCTGCTTGGGATCAAATCAAGCGAGGCGCATTTTAAATGCAAGTGTAAACAGAGCATTAAATGCGTTTTTTTTTTTTAGAAGAGATTCAACTTGATTGTCTATGTAAAAGGGTGTAACTTTGATTTGAACATTGGGGGTGGGGGTTAAGGTTTATTGTTTATTGGGGTTTTTACTATATCACCTAAATATATTAATTACAACTTTAAAATCAAAGTACAAAGCAAGACCCATTAAAGAAGACGGTAATGCGTGACCCAGTTCTGATGGATCCACATGGAGAGGCAGATATTTCACATGGTTTTCCTTCCTCCGTGATGCAACGCGAGATCACCCAGGGCCCGTTCATGAAATGGCTCAGTGGACTTTAATCAAATCGAGTATCGCGAAGTGTAAACAATCACGGCACTCCATTAGAGCAACCATCAGACTCAGCTCATCGTCGCTTCCTGTTGGCTCGGGCCCACATGGGTCTTTGCGTAAAATGGCCCAGGAGGGTCGAATCATTCAGTAACTCTACGGAAGATTGACTCAACTACGTGAGAATTCTTTGAAAGATTGTAATTAAGAAAAAATATATGTTTGCTGTTTGCCCAGAAAAACTGGGTTAGTCATGCAAAGTAATGAGTTAATGTAATGTACTGAGTTTACATAATGAGTAAATGTAATTATGTTGCTGAATTGTGAAATGTGTGTATTCAGAAGAGGAGTGGTCACTCTAGGCCATCACGTTGTTACATCTGACACGTTACCTCACTTCCTGTTTCATGTCGGTCACTGGTAGCGGGGTCTGTGGTGTGTGGCCTGTACCTGGTGAAAGGTCGTTATTTTACTGCATGCTAACAAGTTGATTATAGTCTTACTTCCTGCCTGCCAAGTCCTAACACTGAGGTCGTCTACAGTGGGGGAATCTACACTTAAACGATAGACAATTAAAGCTTAGTGTGAGTCGAGTATCTGAAGCCACAAAGTCTTGTTCCGCTGTGCTTCAATACCTCCTCCCACCCTCAAGGGGGGGATCTTCCATTTGCAGCCTTTGCCGTGAGCAGGCAGGGTGGCCCTGGCAGGGAGCCTAAGGCAGCATCCTGTAGCACTGAGCCCACTCCAGGGGCCCAGTTCCCCACAGAGGGCTCACATAAATGCCAGCAGAGTCAACTGTGCAGAAAAATAAGGGAAATTACCTCAGTCAGTCAGAGTCATAGATCCTTCTGCTTCAGGGCCCAGCTGTCAGTTTGATTAAATTAATTGCTTTTGCGCCATTTCTTCCATGGAAGCTTAGCTTTGATATGGGACAAGTGATGAATTAGGTCACAGGGAAAACTGGACGCACACCGAGTAACCTACTGCGGGAAATATCATGCGGGGAAATGTGTGTGGAAACAGGCTGTGATCCAGCTTTGCTGTACAGTCAGGAAAACCCCGGGCTTATCGATATGGCAACCAGTCCTTTAAGCACTAGCATCTGGAACCTTCTGGCAGAAATTCTCAGGTTCCTGCGGGTGGAACTTGCTGAGTTTAGTGTGTGCGAATCGGTCAGCTATTTGCTAACTGTTAAAGAACCCAATGTATATTGTGAAAATGAAAAAGTCCGTATTTTTGTCCAGAATGAAATTACAGCCTTGCTCACCCAGGAAAGGTTCTGAAACTCAGATGCAAATCGGCTGGAAGAGGCCTTCAATTTGGGTCTAAGGACGTGACACTGCCTACGTGTGTTCGGAGTGGTTGAAATTTGGCATGGTGCAAAACTGTCAGAATAAAAGGCAGCGTTTCGGCTTTTCAGACCTTCTGGTATTATCTGAAAAAAATTCCTCGCCGACGGAGCTTCATCAAGAAGAGCGACAAAGTGCACGCGAGGTGACCCTGTGGCCTTGTCAAGCGACACGAAAAAGTGAGGGCAGCTGTGATTGGTGGCTTTCAAACAGTAATAATCTTTCCTTTTCTTTTTTAATCTGTTAAAAGTCTCGATGTATAATTACCTGTGTATTATGAACCAGATTTGCCGAAATGTACATGTTTCCTGTTTGTTATTACCCCTATGGAAAATTTCTTTAAAATCAATAAATATAAAGGAAAAAAAAAAAAAGAAAAACAGTAATAATCTCTTCACCACTAATCAGTTCCTTTTGTCTGGGGCAGCTTCAATAATGAAGCGCGGTATTTAATCAGTCATTGTATTTATGTCATGGGGGCAACGTATGACTCAAACTCAAGGTTTGGCGAATCGTACCGTGAAGAGAAAGGAAGTTCATCCTGTTCGGGGGAGTTTTTGGATTTATGGAAGGATTAGCGTTGGATCTTTGTCCCTGGATGTACCACAAATGGAATGTTCATTGTAGGAAAAAAGAAACCAAAGAAATATTATAATAATCAAAGTTTTATGAAGACCAGGAATCTAGCAGCGTAGTTCAATATGAAAATGAATAGAAGTGCAAATGAAATATGAAAGGCAGGACTCACCTTTGACAAAGTGACGCGGAGGGATGTCGACTCATTAACTGCGCTTTTTTATTTATGATGTAAATAAAACAATCTGATGGACCACAGCTGTGAGCCTCGGCATAAAGATGAATCCTGGTTCCTGTGTCCACAGCCACAGAAAACATCGACATTCGATTCTGGCCCAATCAAAACAGAAGACATGACTGGGTCCTCTTCGGGTTAAACGTTTCCTACCCCATACCGCTCTTGCATCCATTCTGTGTTGAATAGGAAAGCAGCACTTTCAAAGTCAAAGCCAGTAGACTGTACAGCGTTACTGTAAGTAAACAAATAAAAGCCGGAGTACGTTGCGGGTACAGTAGGACAAATATAACGTGTAACCTTTCGCATCGATTCCCCTCGAAAATGAACAGGGCCGTCCCAGTTTAGAGTGGCTCCTTATTATGGGGTAAATGCCAAGCGGCAAAACCCAGAATGTAGAATCCAATCGATGCCGTAGCCGCGAACGGATGGAGACGGGCGGATTTTCAAAAACGCTGCCATTGATTAAAGAAGTCACACTGCTTTTGTGACATTTAAACCCACGGCCGTCGCTAATCCCGTCTGGCTCCCTGAAATATACGGCCTAGTGTTTCAGCCGTCACGCCCGATGTGTCGATTTTGCATCGAAATGCCAGCAGATCTGTACCGTGCGCTGGTGTGGGAATGGCGTGTTGCTGGAAAGCCAGGAGCCTGCTGACTTCCTAGAATACCGTTCTCAGCGGGGCCTTGACCACCTGAGCACACTCCGAGAAGCCTGGGAGAACGGTCCAATAGCTTGCTCCTCTGAACTCTTCTGCTATGTAGTGTGTCACGGTTGGTATAGAAACTTGCCCCCCCCCCCCGGAGACTGGACTTTGACGTAACGCCCGCTGATCTGCAGGATTGAAGCAGGCCCTGTTTTGGACCTCAGGGGTCATTCTTGCTTTTCCTCAGCTGCATAAATATTAACAAGCATCATAGCAGATAACTGGAAATGAATGTTCGTTAAAGGGTTTAACCTTAAAGGGTTTCCTCCATATATGGGTGTAGGGGGCATCAAAAAGAATGATACGCTTGTCATAACAGCTATGTTGGGTTGGCAGTGGTGCCGGAAGCCTGTGTGCTATTCGCTAAGCCAGCAAGTCGAACACGCAGATGAATCTTTAGCTGGGTCGTGTTTACTAAATAGCGGGTTCCGGTAGCTCGTAGCTGTTGGGGGCATCCATTTTGTATGATGCATGGGTTCTGTTCAGAACCGGAGAGGGTCAGCCTGACGGGGCATTTGGTGAGGAGGACTGTTGCTGGAACTGGAAGGGAACTCAAGCTCCGTCCCACATGGGATCAGCTGTCAGCGGCGACCCCATGATTCGGTCTGCTCGGCTCTCGGACCCGAGACCCTAGGAGGGCAATACCCTCCTGCACCTGCAGATGAGGACCTGTAGGAGGCGCTGTTCTGTGGCAGGATGCTGCGGAGTGTGAAATGTTTGGCAGAGGCATGGACCATACCTGGGGGGTTAGGGGGCAGAATGAGCCGGTTGGGGTCATTGTATGCTGAAATGGGAAGGGGGGAGCTGGTCTTACTGGAGGACAGAGAGTGAAAGACATCACAGGTGATTCAGCCGTCAGCCGATGTGCCCCATGACCCTGACCTGCTTATGCGGTCATGGACAAAGGATGGATCTGCCCCTTTTGTTATATTTCATTTACAAGCTCTTTACTTCATTTCTCCCGCAGAGTCCGATATGTTGAAAGGAGCCAGCTCTCTCTCTGTCTTTAATCCCTCCACTTTCAAGGTCACTCACAGTTATTGAGATCTGGTGGCCTGGACTTTTATATGTTCTTAATAATTACAGATTCATCACCAAATAATGAATAATCCCCTTGATGAATGGTATGATCCGGAGGTCAGCTGACCTGACCTAACTCACTTACCCAGTGGTGCAATATAGACACCCATGGTCTCCAAATGCCGATTAAGGACAGATATAGGAGCAGCCAGAGGAGGTGAGTCACCAGCTGGCCCCTTCCTTGGTAACAAACAGGCTTAAAAGCAGAAGTTTCTGTGTAGAAGTCTTGTTTACATAGTATTGTGGTGACTTAATGTTCTCTGCCACGAATGATCTTGAACAGAAGAGAATAGGTACCCGGTCTCCAGATCTGGAAGCAGGTCTGGTTCCCAAGCGGTGGTCTGCTAAGTCTTTATGAACACTCATGGGTCACCGGTTTCCCTTAGACATGCTGAGTAATGCACACACATGCCCTGAGAATCAGGGCGCGGTGTGTTATAATACTTTAGCCTGGATTTCAGTCCCCTGGCTGATCTAGGAGACCCGCAGATCCGTGTGTGAGAGTGTGTGTTAATGTGCATAGTAACATTTACAGTGTATGAGCTGCCTGGGGTGAAATAAAAAAAATGAAATGGTGCTTTGTCTCCCATTTGTACAAGTATGAGTACAGGTAGAGGAGAATGCCTCCTCTTGCATATCCCAGCATTTATCTGGTGGGGGGGGGGGGATTTAAGGGCCTTGCCCATGGGCCCTATTTGCTCAAGGCTCTATGAGTCTGTCAGCCCAGGGGTTAAACCCAGTGATGTCCCTAACCCACTGAGCCACATACTGCCCCCTGTGGTAACACACTGTATCGCGCCTGTGTTTACTGCAGTGGGCCCCACACCTGCCAGGTAAGCACCATCACAACACCAATGCCGTTTTGCTACCCCTCCTGACTATGCTCCCCATACACAACCACCCAGCTTGCCAATTCCCCTGTAATATCCCATAATATCCCCCCGGCTGTATTCAGAAGGTCTCGTAACAGGTTTAGTATTCATGAACCAGGTCTTAATGCGTTGCAGACATTCCCATTTGAAAAGGGCATTCCAGAAATTTGGCCAGAAATCATATTACACTTGTCCATTAAAGATTCACCCTGCTCCTCACCATACTTCATTTCAAAGGACAAACAAAACCCTTCTCAAAGCGACCAACTATGCCGGTCCCTCGATGTGTCTATGGGTGTTCTGACCACCCGTGTTCTCTGCCTTCCTCCTGAAGTCCTGGTTCATTGTGGACATCGTGGGTGCAATCTTCATGCTGCCACTTTACGTAGGCCGACCCTGAGACCTTCATCCCGGTGAACACTTTGCTTTTAGCAAGCAAGCCCCTCTCTTCCTGTTTCCATAAGGTTGGACCCCCAGATGTTTTTTTTCCCTCCCTACTTGGGAGGTTTTGCTTCCTCTCTTTTCTTTCATTCTTCAGTCTTCCCTTTTTCCCCATTTCATATATTATTCTGTATAATGTACTATCGCAGATCCGCGTAGAGCGGCTTGGGGTGACTGTTTTGAAAGATCCCATGTAAAGATAAATTGAACTGAATTGAATAAATAACATGTTCTGTCCGTTTAATTGACTTTCCCTCGCTATTCTATAAACGCCGCTACTATACGTACGACTTTCAGCTCGATCAACACGCCGCAGTATAGCCTTGCCAATGAATGCACTTAATACATCGTAGGATGACGTAGGTGTAGGTGTGGTGATGGAAGCCTGCATTTATCTATGATCTTAGGCTTTCCTGAGCTGTGACGCATCTCTCAGGTCATGCTGCCTGTTGGGCCGGCGTCCGTCTCTGGGAGGCAGCCTCAATCCCAATGCGGGCGTGCCAAGAAAAGAACGGAAACGGCTTCAAAGCCTTTAAAACCCTTTTTTCTGTTTTAGTGGTCAAACTCGGTCACATCATTGGATACTGCACTCCTCTAAGCTTTAGTCATTTAATACCAAGGCACCGTAGCCAAAGTCTCTGTGTGTATATATTACATACAAAGAGCATTGGGTTTTCTAACAGAGATGCATTGCTGATGTAGATACAAGCACATAACGTGCCATATTTTGCTACACTGCCCAAGTAGGTCACTCTGGGGGGGGCGACAGCTAAGTGAATAAACTGTAAGCGTGACGTGAAGATGTAACTGGGACAACGGGGCTGTGCTGAGGAAGCCTCGGAGGGGACATTTAACGTCGTGTACTTTGGGTCCCGCTCTCAGTCGCTAGAAGAACAAAGTTGAGCCGTCCATGTCAAAAAGGGGTAACATGAGATCCAGATCCCGCAAGTTTCACCCGGTGGTTCATCCGAATTGCAAAAAACCACCCCAGACTTCAGTGTAACTAATTCGTCTTTTGGATTCTGAAGAAACGGAAACATCCGGAAGGAAGGTCACTCTGGCGTCTGTCTATTTTGGTTTACTGCCTCTCGCCGACTGGCAGGCTGACAGCCGCCCCCACCTGCCAAACTATAAGCTGTTGAAACCCATCTTCCGCCCTCCCCCGTGCGCCGTTGCCGGGGCGTCGAACTGGGTCGCGGGAGGCCTTACTCATAAGCTGTGCTCTCGACTTTTCTGCTGAGTGGCGAGGCCTGCGGTGACTTTGGCCGCCATCGAGATGCGTGTCCTGCGCAGCTTGTGCTGATTTCCAGTACACAGCTTATGGGTGGGGATGATGAAGTGACCCAGCAGAAAAAAGACTGATAAAAACTGAAAGAGTCAACTATGTAAAATGCTTCTTCTTTTTGAATTTATTCCACAGCATTAACATTGCTTACAGGCACTCGCTAACATGCTAACTTTGTTTGACATTGCTTACAGATGCTTGCTAACATGCTAACTGTGTTTAACATCGCTTATAGATGCCCGCTAACATGCTAACTGTGTTTAACATCGCTTATAGATGCCCGCTAACATGCTAACTGTGTTTGCCTATATGTCATTGTCAAATTTCTGAGCAAATTAATACATGTCGTTAAACCTCCGTTACATGGGGTTTAGTGAATAAACATGTTTTTCCGGCCTAAGACAGAACTGAATGACACTTACATCCTGACGAACAGCCTCAGTCAAAACACAAGCACTTATCAAAATGTTACAGATAATAAGCAACCAGGGTTTAAGCTTCAAATGACAAATGTGATCAAAATATCCTCACAAATAGTCAGGAGAAATTTCCTGGCTAATGAGCTCATCTACAGTTTCCTCAGAAGTGGTCGCCTACTGTAGCTGGCATCTTCTGTTAGAAACCACCGTCTTTAGACTAAATGGCTTGCATACCGTTGCTGGGTCTCTGACATTGTGGGGACCCAGATAACATTCAGTAAATGCCTCATATCGATCTTCAGCCTTATTCAGAGGCACTTCCTGATTGGCTCTGGGAGCAGGATTGCAGGGATCAGTGATCTTTTATAATGTAATTGATAGTAGTTATTGTCATTCTGTATTACTTCGTGCTTGTACAACTACTAACTTTCACCCAGGAAGTATATAAATAAAAAACTTGATAAAAAATTTGTTGCAGCAAACCATCGGTGGACATGTTAGTTAACTCCAGTCAATGCGTACGCAAGACATTTCAACATATCCAGTGATGGAAAGAATGCCCTGAAAGGCCCTACAGTCACAAGGGTGACTAATTTGAAATGTCAAGTGTTTGCGAAACAAATGTCAACTACTTCAGGTATATAAAAAAAAAGCCCCCTTTAGTCACAGTCCTGCCAATGCTGTGCAAAAATCTAGCATTTCCAAGAAATCGAACCATCTATTTTCAATCAGGCACGGACAGTAGGTTAGGGAGATACTAATAGAAATCCTCTGAAGTCGCTTCAAAGTGCTGAGACGGATCTCTGCTTGTTCCGTCCTCTGCCGGGAATCATCTACCATATCGATGTGCTGTCAGAACCCTGCTGGATACAGCAAATCGTTATAGTGGAGGTGGATGCATGTTGCTTAGTGGGATAAGGACCTGCATCCCTGTTCCAGAAGGTTCTGGTTTCAAACTATGTAGCCAGCAGAGTGATCATATCACCCCTGGTCTCTTGAAGAAGGCCCTTGAGGTGATGTGGGCTGAAATCCACAGAACATCATATCCACCTCCTGAAGCCGGGTTCGATTAACCCCTAGTAGCGGCTGGAGTTCTGCCGTCGAGCGCTGGGCCCCAGGAATGAGCACAGAAGATGATGACCAATATATTATCCAGAGCAACAAGATGCACTCACTTTTGACAAGAGTGTACATGCCGTTTGGAAGCCTGAAGATCTGGGCAGAGGATAGAAAATCCTCAAAGAATGCTGTTTATGTGGTTACTAGGAGTCGGCATCAACTCGATGGCACCTGATAATAATTATAATATTCTGTAGGGCTCCCGTGAGAAATCTGATGAACATTTCCTCTGAACCACTGCAAAATATACAAAGGCCTGGTTTACTGAGCGAATTCCACGTTTACGAAAAGAAAGACGAAATTTTCAGGCCAGTTTTTTAAATGTTTGGATTACGAGCTGGTTGCCAGAGTGTCTTTTTTTTTCACGCTTTGCTCACTAATACAGCGAGTGGCTCGTGATAGCGAATGCCATGGGATCCATAAGCATCCACGCCTGCTTACAAAGCCAGATAATGAAATCGTCGTTATATCGTTACTGGAACCCATGACGACAGAAACCCAGTGTTGGCCAAAGGTCCATTGTGCAGGACACAATAGGCGGCAGCCTGAGTTTTATGCAGGCTGGGTCAGTCTTCCAGTCCAAAATCCGGTACTATGGTACTGGGTTACGTTGACCACAGAGGGGACTGTACATTCACCCAACAACGGTACCAGAGAAACACGCGCAGATTGTGGTTTCACCCTGTGTTACACAGTCCAGTATGAATGTACGCCAGTGATGGTTTTGTCTGCCAGCAGATTCTGCCAGTTCTTCTGTTGGCTTCCTGATTTCCGTGCAAAGCTAACTGCCTATTTCTGAAGTCTGGGGCGACTGGTTTATACAGGGCTTTCTGCTGTGGTCCGGCCTCTTCTGTTTACCAGTTCATCGGCCTTCGCAATGCCGCGATTGAGCCGTCATTGATCGGCGCAGGACTCTTACTGTGCCACTGGCTTTACATGGTCAACTGTCCCGGAACTCTGAGTTACGTTCAACTCATAGCTAATCGCGTAATTAAAGAACTAGCGGAGGTTGGATGTCTGTGCTCCATCGGTTACAGGAAAGGCCTCTGCTTAGCAACGACTCTTGCTCTTAAGCTGTAGATCGCATCTTGTGGGTGAGGATGGGAGGCTCCTATGTGACAAACCGAATTAATTTTCTGTCACCTCCAGAAAAGGACCTCGAAACAAGTGAATTAGACTATTGTTCTGTTGGCATTTCCATATGGAAGGATCCATATTTGTTGTGTTTCCTACTGTTTTTTCAGAACTTTGGTTGCACCAGTAGTGGGAATCCGTTGTCGCTCTTCTTGGAAGAGATGGGATAAATGTGTTTCCCTCCTTTAAAAAAATCAGTTTAATCTGACTGGTGAGGTTAAAGGCAATTCTGGAAACCATGAAGTCTTTGTTTAGTCTATTTATTTATCCTCACTTGACGGCTAAATGCAGGCCATTTACCGGCCCAGGGATTTTAGCGTTGTTAGCATTACTGCCATTTACATACCACCTTAAGCTAATGTCACTGCAGTGCGCCAGCCATTTGTAAACAGCAGGCAACCATACCTATAACCATATCTGTTCAGAATGATTTTTTCCAAAGAATATTCAGGGAGCCGTGGGTTGGGGAGCAGAGCGTGAAGCCAGATCCAGAAGCGAATTCATGGTCGGGATCACAGTCCGACACGCATCGATCTGACAGCTCAGGTTGAAAGTAGGCCAACTTTGATACTCTCAACGGTTTCCTTCTCATTTCCTCATGCTGAAGCGCTCCTCAAACTAAACATCTCCTTTCCTAGGCCCACTCCAGCTCCACCAGCAGTTAAAAGCTTGCTTCATATAGTGGTTGTAAGGCGACTGGCTTGTAATGTCCTCTACCACCGACGCTTGGAGCTCCGGTAATAGGATAACGCAGATTTAATCTTAACCTAGGCCGATGTATAAATATCGTGGAAGGGCTTTCCACAGTAATACACATTTATTACACAAAAGTCCAGCAATAGGAGTCCTAACCATTCTAAATTAAAAAATAAATTAAAAATAAATTAAAGAATATTGGAATTCATTAAATACCTTCTTTCGGTAGGTTATTCAAATATACCATCGGCTTTTGTGCTACTGTTATCCAGGGACAACAATTTGCAATTACGTCCGGTCAAGAAAAATAACATGATAGCTGAAGTGCACATTTCCATTACTCACTCAGTCCACGGGATATGTTTTCAAGAAAACTTCTGTGGACTTAGTGAGTTTTGAAAATTTAATGAAAATTCTTCGCCGGATTACATGAGGAGTGAGTGAGCTTTGGTTCCAGATACTGTGACAGGAAGCGGAAGCCTGATTTTAGGTCTCAACAAAAATGGTCTGCGTGAGTTTTGGAAATCTGCTCTCCACTAATCAAACTTCCAAATGCTCGCAGGCAAACACGTACAGCTTGCCCTACTTATAGCCTGCCATCATTTTTCTACTCACGATACATTTGAGAATAATGATAAAAAATATAATAATTGGAACCCACGCATTGCATGCGGTAATGAGAATCACAATGTATAAAGTAAATTCCATCCAGAAATAAACACTAGTCACACTCTATATTAAAACAAAGATGTTCTTTTTTCACCTGACCTTCGGAGACAGACCTCTGTCTTCAATAAAGCAATCAGCACTTCACAAAACTACCACAAGCCATAGTGGTTGACATAGCATGCTAGTTAGCAAAGGGTGCTAACCTGGAGCCACACCGCTGATTAATTATCACCACCGTCAGGTGAGTCATGTAGAGACCAGAGAGCCTTCGGTGCTTTGGCACCCTGAAACATCGCCTAGTGATTTTCAGTTAACTTTCCTACGACCAAATTCAGCCGTTCAGCTGACTTCACACCCAATTTCCCTGCTGCTCTACAACGGATTCTGAGGCATATTAAGACTCTGCCCCTTGAACCACATAGCTGAAAACACCCTCTTCTTTTGTGGCTTGTAATTTGATGTGTTCCTTCGCTGTTATGTTGATTGTCATTCCATTAACACAGTGAAACCTGCGTGTATTGCCGAACTATTTATGTCAGTGCATTAACCTGTCAAAGGGCAGCCACTTCTCAGGTCCAGCGATTCCCACGGCAGGAACGTCCTGGTTTTGTGTGGTTTTGGGCCACATTTTAGCAGCCAGAGTGCCCAGTGCTGTACTTAATGAATAAGCCTGGTTGTCAGGCTCTGATGCCAGCCTCCCTTGCACTTCCTTTGAATCCCATTCACGCTGGGGCTGCTGCCTTTCCCTGGGGTCATGGCCTGCCGGCCTGCACCTCCCCTACTTTGTCTCCAGCCCATGCAGTATTATGGCCTCTGCTGGCCTCCCGGCATTCAGCTTGTGCTGGTCGGATCCGATCGTCACCTGCGCCCCATTACGCTCCTCAGTACCGCCTCTCAGCCATGTCGTTCGCCGCCCTTTGGTACCTAAGTGATACGGGTTCAGCTGTGCTCGACACAGGGGGCAGAACAGGCAGAATGTTGGACACCTGACGGCCTGTGCTGCAGACCTCT
Organism: Mormyrus proboscirostris; assembly: GCA_026779585.1. Classification (NCBI taxonomy): domain Eukaryota; kingdom Metazoa; phylum Chordata; class Actinopteri; order Osteoglossiformes; family Mormyridae; genus Mormyrus; species Mormyrus proboscirostris. Next base: position 2,057,468 of record JAODKF010000089.1, read on the forward strand.
GGCTGCCTCATGTGAATGGTGAACTTTGTAGCGTCTGAATTTGTATATATTAAAGCATTAGTAACATGCTGATTTAGTTAGTACAATAATTAAACAATTCAATGACTACGTGATCATTATTAAGTTGAATATTAATTTACCTAGTCATTGAGTTGACATATTGTATATGAGATCTGTTGTAAACACCCTCTTCAATGTAAACATGTAAAAAGTCTATATTTTTAGGCAGAGGTGGATAGTCCAGGTTCAGAAAGTAAAAATCCAGACCAAGAATGGATACCATCCCAAACATGCATGGGCACTGAGAATTTCACTGACCATATTTAAATAATGCAGTGGAATATTGCACTTTCCGATTGGCATGGGCACTGAGAATTTCACTGATCAAATTTAAATAATGCAGTGGAATATTGCACTGTTTCCGATGCATTCCAGTGCGAAATGTGTCTGTCACTGTGCAGCCTTTCCCATAAGCAGTGGTGATGAATTTCAGCATAATGAGTATTAATTACACCTGCACCAGTTCTTTTTCCCCCTGATTGCATATTAAATGAGTCACATCTTGGTTTGCCGGTCCGCTGCAAATACTTCTTCCAAATCTCCATCTGAACCTCCTCATTTCTTTGTCATGTTAAATGTCAAGAAGGCATTTCCTGTAGACAGCGGGATGCTGGGAGCTTGAGGTGCACCTTTAATAAACCAGTATCTAATGGCTTTGCTTTTTTTATTTATAAAATACTTTTATAATCACAGTCACCAAAATATGCTAATATGGCCATGAAAGCTGGCTTTACAGGATTAATGTCATCCTAGTCCCTAAAATAACTTATTCACTTTGTATCTTAATAAAAAAAATGGTTATTTGATAACGTCATTTGTTCTTTCAATGGAGACTGTTTGAACTTGGAAAAAAACTGTGTGTGCTTATGCGTTATGCTGTTTTTATATATTAAGATGCCCCAATAATGTTTCTGGTAATTCCTCTTCAGCCTTTTTTTTATTTCATCAGGTTTAGCTGAGCTCTGTCTTGGGGAGAACAGATGCGGCAAATTCATTATGTTTACATCAGTTTTTTGTAACAGGCAGGTTTGTTGTAATGTGTTTTCTGCCATAATGTTACACACTCGTAATGATCCGTTCACAGATAATTGTCTGCCAGCCGTGACTCAACAGAACAAAAATCACACTGAAGTGAAACTGTAGCGGATCGTGGACGTTTGTGTGTTTCCACTGATACTTGTCTCTCTTGGACTGTCTGGATTTTTTTTTGGTATTCATAAACTCCGTGGCCTCAGACCTCTGGAATTGTAGGTTTGGTTCCTGGCCCAGAGTCTCTGATTATTGAGTTAGCATATTAATTTGCCCAAGCACAAAACTACCTCCCAGACATATATTATAGTAACATATATAATAAGATTAGATTGGATTAAATTCAACTTCAGTGTGATTGTACAAAGAACAAGTACAAAGTACATTGTTTAAAAATCTGTATCAATGTTTGTGTGCATGTTCGCAGCAGTGCATCTTAAATGCGGCACTCATGCTGCTTTCTCCTTGCACCTGCAGGGTTTCCTCTCCTCAGTCCCCGCTGCCCCCCCAGGTATGAATCCATTCACATCCTGGAACATTGGCTGTACCCCCAAACTGACGCACCTGTCCCCCAATACTCATGCGAGCCTTTATAACGAAATGACTTCATGTGTGACAGAGCTAATTGATTATCTATTTTTAGCCACAAAAAAACGATCAACACTGCATCCAACTTCATGAATAAACACGAAGTAATCTCTTTGGTATACCCAGTAAGCTTGTGTGGTGTTTGCCGCTTAAACAGAAATAACGTTAAACGATTCCGCCATGCAGTAAAAGCAGCTGAAAGATCTGATGTCTTTCCGTTAGCCATTGCTTAAATGAATGCAGTGACATGGTATACAATGATGTCCACCAGGAAAACAATATGGTTAGGGAGGAATTTCAAGATCACACATCGAGGTAACTAATCTAACACGTTGATAATATGTGCGGAAAAAAAGAAAACAGTAGGTGGCAATTACACAATCACTCTTTCCACGGGGAACGGAGAGCATCTGTAATGAATATAACAATAGGACGATCGACAGCATATTCCACACACTGACATCTAATCTTTGGTACAACCTTTAATATCTTTCACCGCAATCGACTCATGGATCAATTTTAATCAGTCGGCCAAGGAGAGCCGAGCGATCCTAGACGGAGCGACGGTGAAATAAACGTCCGGCTGTTGTCGTAGTCGCCTGTTGCCGTGAGACAAAGGAGGTAAAAATCAGAGCCAGGGAGCGACAAATCCAATTAGCGTCTTTGGCTTCTCTCCGGACGACGGCGAGGCGGCCTCCTTCTGCGCGCTGTGCAGAATGCACCACGCGGAGATTCTGGGACGGCACCGCAGAGCCAGCGGGCACGGATTAATCCGGGGACAAGCTCATTTGCCATTCACCCTGTAGTTTTGCATGGCTGTCAGCGACCGGGGGTTGTACGACCAGATGTTCTTCGGGCAGGACGCGAGCTTTTAATCACAAATAAGTGCTGAGAACCTGACAGCGAGGTCCCCGGGAGCTCGAAAGCAGAGGATTCTGCTAATAGGGATACTTCCCACATGCTGCACCTTGCGGTTATTGTGGCAGGAGATTGTTCACGCTTGGGCGTTCAGTTTGGAGGTTAGATGGCCTATATAGGCAACTGCACCTTTAAATAACCGCTATTTTACGTTTGATCAGTACTGGGCGGGGCATTGTTTACTGAAGATGGCAGTCAGGGAGCCAATCACACTGGTTCAACAGTGACGCGGCGGTATGGACCCCCACCAGAAGCACATTCAGCACCAACCGCAGCGCTCTACAGGTCGTTGACCTTACACTGCAACTGTTTTTGCCTCATCATATCTCACATCACTACTCAACCTACTTTTCTGAGGAATTCTAACAGTTTTTTAATTTTGAAACTCTGCATGGGAAACATTTTGCACAGAAGAACCGTTTTCCTCGCTCTAACGGTCCAAGTAAACAATCGACATCTGTGCCTACACTGCACATCTTGTCCCACTCAGCGACTTGATCTATTACATTATGTGTACAAAACTATCCTGGTCTTTCCATAAAAATCTCTGCTTGCCTTATATGCATTCAAATGCTCACAGGATGCTGCCTGCTTCTCCTCACATTGAGCAAACTCAAGGTGTCCTCAAGTGGTTCCTTTTCCACAAGCATTTTTCACAACGATTAGATTATATGCACAGTGAGCATTTCCAAGGGGCAATAAATAGGTGAGAAAAAAAACATCAACTAAGGCCAACAACTTGGAACGGAGCGGTAAGGATTCGACAAATTGTCAGTTGATTCCCCTTTTCCCCTGTTGAGATCAAAGACTGTTAGAGGGATACATACTCAGGAAATTAATTGTTGCACCATTTTTTTGTTATTTATTCAGTTGTATTGCATTGTTTACTAATCCGGTCCTGGGGACCTACAGCCGGTCCATGTTTTTGCTCCCTCCCAGCTCCCTCCCAGACAGTCCATGTTTTTGCTCCCTCCCAGCTCCCTGCCAGACAGTCCATGTTTTTGCTCCCTCCCAGCTTCCTGCCAGACAGTCCATGTTTTTGCTCCCTCCCAGCTCCCTGCCAGACAGTCCATGTTTTTGCTCCCTCCCAGCTCC
>JAODKF010000089.1:2061190-2090840 GCA_026779585.1 Mormyrus proboscirostris
TTGCTCCCTCCCAGCTCCCTGCCAGACAGTCCATGTTTTTGCTCCCTCCCAGCTCCCTGCCAGACAGTCCATGTTTTGGCTCCCTGCCAGACAGTCCATGTTTTTGCTCCATCCCAGCTCCTGAGGGCCGGTTTAGGAAACACTGATCTGCTGTATTACTATTACCGTGCATGATGCTTGCAATAGGAGAGCCCGCTACCTCATTTCAGTTCTGCATGTGCACAATGAGAACAAAGCTGACATTGACGCATGCAGAGGGCAGCTTGTCTGCAAACACAGATTGTGCACTGGCAGGAAAACTTCAAGCTTATCACCTTACAGGCCATGCAAGCGGATGGAAAAGGCCTCTCCTCACAGCCATCTCAGAAGCCGGCCCGAGTCCCTCCCCATCCAGGAAGGAGCATGCTGAGCCGGCTGCTATTATTTCACTCGTATCGTGAGTCATTAAAGGAAAGGTTAGCCGTTTAGGTCATTACTCTGCTGGACAGCTAGGATTTCAGATCACAGGTGGCGCGCTAAAGCAATATCGCTGAGTTATTTCTTTGTTTTCACCCGTCACAGAAACACAAACAGAAACATGCAATCCGTTTATTGCGGGCTGGTTGTCAGGCGCATCTGAGCGTGAATCAGGCTTTGTTTTAGCGGGTGTCCACTGAGGCTTGTCGATTTACAGCTGATGTATTGAGGCTGGCCCTGCAGCCACCCGAGTCAATTAGTGCACTAAAATGCACGCATGCAGCAGTAATTCCTGCGATCCTTATCAGACAGTGTGCACGTTGCAAGCAGGTGAATACATACTGCGTAATACATACTTCAAAAATGTCTCAACTGCCAAATCTCTCAGGTTTTTCTTTTGTTTTGTTCTTTTTTTACCATGTTGCCTGCCAGTTCTAGCGAGAGTGACATTAATTACCTGTGTTGTTTTTTTGGTACTTATTTCCCAGTGCTATGACTAAACACAGTTCAGTGGTGTATGTTGTAATTGTAAGCATTTCTCCCACAACTCTTTCCTACAGGAATACACACACACACAAAAAAAACTAGACTAAAAAAAACAGACCCAAGTCTCCCAGGCCCTTAAACTAAAAGAGCTGTGTAAGATACACTAATCAGACTCCATTAATTCCCTCTTGTTTTTGCTCTCCTGCTTTCCAACTGTATAGTGTCTATGAGCAGCCATGTGAATCAGATTGAGGGGAATACAATCTCTTACAATACAATTGTTACTTAACTATGAATCCAGCAAGGGCATTTTAACCCTCATATTTGGTTTATATCATTCTGCGCCCCCCAGTGCCCTTATTTTTCCCCTTCCCACAGATGGACTATTTAAAAACATCATTCCATTGTCTTTCACTGATTAGCCTATTAGGAATGCAAAGAGCCATTTTTAAGTGTGGGAAGTGCAGAGTATACTGTGGGCAAGAGTCACATTCACTGTTGCAAACATTCAGGATATGTGTTACACAAAATCTTTAGTGTAGTAAAAGGAACAACTTCTGACTAGAGAGACAATGCAGAGCCCACGCGGACAGAGCTGACGCTAATTACCCCAAATGCTGAATCAAATATTTTTACTGTCTATTAAAAAAAAAGACAGCTCGACCAAATTTCCGTATTTTGTGGCATACGATGTGGACCACTTTCGCATTTTTAAGGCAATTTCACCAATGTTGCACATTGTGATTGCAGTTCATGCACGTGGTTTCCGCAGATATATTATAAATTGACATAAATATTATGTATCTAAATATTATTATTTGCAAGCTTCAACGACGCAATCTGCGGGTCCACAGCCCCAGTAGGAGGGACCGATCGCCGTAGCCGCACTTCCTTATTTAACTGCGGGATTGACAAGTACTGACATCAGCGGAAGAGAACACCCTTTAGTCTCCGTCGGCTACCTTTCCCGGCCCTCCTGTTAACTTTTACGGCGCAGGCCAGCTGACCACCGGCGCCCCTTGGGAAAGCGCGAGGTACGGCGCGTGGCTGCCCCGGGGGTGAACGTGAGCGCGACGCCCCGCGAGACGGACGTGGAGCGGTACGAAGGTAAAGCAGCCGCTTCCGCGTCGCGCAGCTTTAGGGAGGGAAGCTGGGCTCCGAAGGGGTTAATCCAGCAGAGTCCACGGGCATTTACCGACGAGGCGCCGGTAAAAAAAAAAAAACAACAAAACAACCATAGCTACTTTTAAATATCAGTCAAAGTCTCGCTTAAAAATAACGTTTTAACTTAAAAAGCACACGAACGCTACCTGGGCTAAACCGGCTCGCTGGTCAGTGTCTTACATGTCAGATGTTCAGGTGATTTTGGGGCGACACGTTGAACTGCACTTAGCAGACATTACATAAGGCTGCCTTTTAATTAAATGTGTATTAATGTTCTTTTTTTTCCCTCCTCATTTTATACCGCAGTGTCCTTAGAAGGTCCCTACCTCCTCCACCGCGAAACCATGAAGTGACGAAAAGCGTCGGCAGCCCCGGGATATCTCTGCACACGGTCTAAGAGAAAAAAAAACCACCCCGACGGTTTCCCAACGCCGAGGCGATCTCCCGGCCCCGTTTCCCGGAGGATGCCAGCCGGTAAGCGGCGTCTCTCCCCCTTTCTGCCATATTTTTCCCATGCTAAATTAGCCGGTTAGCTAATGCGTTTGACTGCTAATCGGAAGAGAGTGCGGAGGGGGGCGGGGTGACCCCCAAGCGCCACAAACCGAGACCTAAATGAACCACTTTTGCCTAAAATGTGATGAATACTTCTTTACTATTTATTTTTTTTTAAACTAAGTCGTGGTTGACATTGTGATTGCCGTGCTGCAGGGGTTAAAATTACCTGTACAGCGCTGCCGCTTTCGAGTTCATCCCCACGGCACCAAACAGCCAGTCGCCACGAAAAAACGCAAACGGACCGGGGATCTATTATTCATTTCAAACGATAAAAACCCGTGTAGCAAGTTTTAACATGTGTCCTGGTCGGATTAACCAGATTTACAGCTCAGTTGTTAAAACGGTTAAATCCGGTTCCCACGCACTGTTGGATAAATGACATTTATTGCGTTGCTTTTCTGTTTTAAAATAGTCCACCGTTTATAATGTTGTAAGCTGAATAAACAAGAGAGGCCTTAGTTCCTGTTAGGTGTGTTTGTTTTGCTGAAAACAGAAATCATCCCTTGGGAGTGCGTGTTTGCCTGTTGCGTGATGTTTGACAACGCGGGTTTGGAAGCACTCTGACCCGGCCGGTGCTTTGCTTTGCCGGGTTTGCCGTGTGTTTGCCGTACAGAACCGATCATAATGGGTACATAATGGATCATTGCTAAGGTACTTTGTATGTCGAGGCCCAGAGTACGTATGCATTCTCTGGTGGATGCAGCAATCCCGCCCTGCTCCCATAGCTGAACCACAGTGTGACGTTCAGCTGATTAAAGGTAGGTCACAGTAAAGTTAATCTCGGTAAGATGGACCCCAGAGAGAACATGCTGGAGATGCAGGGCCTGTGCTGACCTTGCATGAAGGGCTTTCACTTTCCTGATTTTGGTGCAGTACTGAACTGATATTCATACAGATTTTTTTTTTTTTAATGAAAATGCAACAGTTGACTGCATAATACTGTTGTAATGGCATGTCTTTTAATTGGATTAAGCATCTGCTTTTTAATTTCCTGTAGCCTAAAAGTGATTTGATCAGTGGGACTTAAACTTGCTTGGGTGTTGTGGTATTGATGTGTTTCTGTAAGGCGGCCATCACTTGTGGGGAAATGGAGTTTGGCTGCCCTTCCTGTGTGCAAGGGGATGCTCTGTAAGCTCTCTAGTAGTTGGTGCTACTGGTTTTAGTATCATTGAATATTAATGCACTCTTGGGCTCCAATTTGGAGGAGCAGATTTTGGCGTCACTCGTACGGTATGCGGGATAATGTCATGTCACAATGGTTCATTGCTCTTTACTGACAGTTTTGGTTGGCTGTTTGTTGAAGATTTATTAATTGGTTGAATGGTGGTTTTTTTTTATTTATTTATTTTATCGATGTTCATAGAGTAGGAGATTGTTTTGGAGGGTGAGCTGTCCTGGATGACGGGCTTTGGTGCGAAAGTGATGAAAAAGCAGTTGTTCAATCCAGAGTTACGCCGTCGTGTGTAGACTACCTATGGTTTAGAATTGACTGCCAGAATCAGAATCACAATTATAGAGAGAAATGCACCCATTATTCTTGTTCACGAAAATGGACTTTCGATTTTCTGTTATTATGTAAAAATATATATTGCAATTTAAACTGTAAATGGACATTTTTTTGTGTAATTGTTTTTTTTATCCCCAGTAAATGACAGCTGTCTTAGTTGGGCACCTTTTTGTTGTCTTATGTATGCTGAATTTACTTGGGTTTTTTGGGTTGCCAGATTTATGAGAGACGATTTGGGTTGTTAAAAATATATACCAGTGAGAAGAGTAAATTGCTTGCTATCACATAAGCTGTGTAATTGTTGATTGTCTGTTGTTTGATAAACTGGGGAGAGCTAAATTGTGTTGTTTTGATGTGATGATTAACCCTTTTCCCCTCTGACATCTCTGATTTATTGTCTTCTGAGTAGGAATATATAATGCTACATTCTCACGGAATGATTACAGTATCCATAAAGAACTGGGCTTATTTCAGTGCATGCTAGTGTTTTTTTGTGCTGTCTGCAAGCTGTGAATGTTTCTTAAAATAAACATATAAAGAATAATACGTTTGTGTGCTATGTGTGGGGAAATTAAGCCAATAGCAAAAGCTTCGTACGACCGCCTTATACTTCCCGGTATTCACATGAGCCGTTAATCTTTCCTGTAATCAATGGGGAGGCCTACCAGCTTACTAACACTTGTAAAAGTCTAGGCATGTTGTGGTGTTTGGATTGTTGTCGTTCATCATGAGTTAAGGTTGGGCGGTTTAGTCACCAATCCTACATTTCTCTTAGTATTTATTTAAAATGTGCCACAGATGCTATTCCAATGACTCTTCACCTCTGAATAGATTTCTTCAGCTGGGATAAATGCTTCCCTGTTATTTCTCTCTTAAATAGGGAGACATGTTGCAAGCGGGCTTTTGGCAATGCTGCCTGTTTGTGTGCTAGTTTTGTTTGCTTTAGTCCGGTCAAGCCCAGGTGAACAAGGCCCCATTTCTGCCCTAATTATGGTGAGAAGCTCTCTTTATAGTTACCCATAATCCTCAGCACTGACGTCTGCTCATTGGCTGGTTGCGACCTAAGGGGGTTTCGCTTTCCGAGCCAGTGCTCTTCAGCTTTCTGTCTGGCCACAAGAGCCACTCACGTAACCTCAAGTGAGCTTTCTCGCTCCTGATTGTTGTTGGTTTTTTTTTAATTTTTTTTTTTGCTTTTGAGCTGTTAGGAATAAACACTTAATGCTCTCGACTCGGAAAATCACTTTGGTTCACAGTCATCACGTGAGAGGAGGGCACATGATACCTGAGCTTAGCTGCTTCTCAGGCCCCTGTTTACTGTCATCGCGTCTTCCCAGTGCAGGAGTCTCTTGCACAGAGAAGGTGCGGGTTCACAGAATTCTTTAAAAATTATAGTTTTTTCACACTTTCCAGGGAAAAAAAAGAAGAATCAATCTACAGCATAGATTCGATGAATCAAATTGTTCTATGACAATGTTGTTTACCTTTCTCAAGATAAATGCTAAAAAATAAAAAAAAAATAAAAAAATTGGTGCCACTTTACAATAAGGCTGCCCATATAGAGAGTTTATGAATGGTTTATAATCTGGTTATTAATTAGGTTGTAACACTTTGTAAATTATTAATAGGCAATTTTAAACAAGTTATAACACAGTGTTCTTTTTATTAATGAGCTACAAGTGGCAAATGGGAGCCTTATTGTGATGTGGCACCGAAAGCACTTTAAGCTTTAAGGAAAGCATGTATTTGAGCATTATGTTTTTGTTAAATCTCTTCTCTTCTTGTGAGATTGGTGCTCTCATATCTTGAGTAAGTCATTAATGTTTTTTTCCCTGTTTCCCCATTCTCTGGTTTAAAGCTTCAGCTCAGGCCTTTGATTGGCCTAGAGATTGTCCCGCCGCATCTTTTCATTGTTCTGCCGTAGTTTGGTTCAATCTAAGCGTGGGAGTTTCTCTCCTATGTCACCTGTAACACACGCCGTTGATCAATTTGCCTTTGTTCCTACCTCACTGTACAAAACTTTTTCACTAAGATATTTTTAACATCTCCTGCACCGGATCCTTCTCTGGTCTTGGAGATGCAGAATCCGGAAATGTGTCATAGCACGACCGGCACACCAGGTAGGTTTTAAAATGCTGTAGATGCTGTACAGTAAAAAAAAAAAAGGCTTGCAAATCTTCCGTCAGCTTGCTGACATACTGCTTGACCACCGGCTTTAACTGCTTAGCATAAGTCTGCTGGCTGGCTGGCTGTCTGGGGCAGGCTGTGGTCACTGACACGGCCTCATGCGTAGCTCTTCCTATGGTCATTTGATGGCATCGAGCCATGAGGACTCCCGCAGTGGCTGCTGGTTCACGCCGGCATGCTGCGAGAACGCCCACGGGTCCGGGTCATCTGTTCGGGGCCTGCCGGGGGCTCGTGAGCCTGCCAGGTACACGTCGGCATGCGCTTGGTGCCCTGTGTGGCACCAGCCAGATCTGTAAAAGAATGCCTCTCTGTGTTTAACAGTCCTTGGGAGTTTTGGCCTCAGATCGCCTCTTCCGACTGCTTATTCTCTACTTATTTGTAACCTTTTGCCTGGTGTCCTTTTAATATTCTTGGCTTTGCTGCACATGCAGTTTTGAAATTCTTGCCACAGTGCCACAGTTTGTAACTTTTCCTTTATCAGGAGTAAGAATTTAACCCATAATGTGACATAGCAGGGGGCAGCTAATTCAGCGCCCGGGGAGCAGTGCTTGGGGCGGTACCTTGCTCAGGGTGCCTCCATCTTTCCATTATGCACTTCCCTATCCAGCAAGCCACCACTGCCCACAGCATCCAGACTGATCTTTCATTTCATTGCAAACTGACCCAACACACATGCTTGTTCCTCTGGATGCCGCAGTGATGAGAGCGGGTTTCGGGGCCAGCGTCCACTGTGTCGTCTTTCATGCACCCCCTCCCCCCCCCCATTACCAGATGCCAGCCAGCAGACGTCCGTTTCACCTACTGCTACGGATGAAGCCTAGTCATCCTTTTGCCATCAGCCAGATGTGTGTAAATGTGATCATAATAACATTTACAGATCTAGAGGTTATAAACATGCTTCTCCATTCTCGGATAAAATCTGACATCACTGGCGGTTCCCTCTCTGGAACCCAGCAGCAGGTTTGGTGTGCAGGCTGGGAAATGCAGCTCTCACCTCGATGCCGTTCAGCGTCTGGCTGATCGATTTGCGTAATACTTCTTTATTTTTTTCGGTGTGAACGTTGAAGGGACGTCTGCTCCACTTGCTGTGTGGCTCATGGGCCTTTAAGTAGCTGGGGAATATCTCCTCTTCGTCCTGATTCTTAAGGGGGCTTTGGAAGTAGCTGTGTGTGGGCTCGTTCGTGTGGCTTCTTTAAGATGTCATCCATCCATCCTTCAACCTCTTATCTAGTTCAGGACCAGTGGGAACCTGGAGTCTATCCCAGTAAGCTCAGGGCTCAAGCCTAGGGACACCCTGGCCAGGACACATACATACAGGACAACTTGTGCTGCTTTTCCACTACCACCAAAAACCGAGCTGTACTGGAAAGAGAAGGTTTTCCACTGTAAAATATTTGAGCTGCGCCTGACCCGTACCAGCACTCACACGCTTCTGCTTACTAGCGGCGTGACTAAATCGAGCCGGTTGCGTTTCCTCCGTCCGATTGGTCGAAATGCACAGAGATATCGATACTTTGTGCATAGATCATACGAAGGATAAAAGGGTATGTTCTGTATATTTATTATTAATAGTATTGCACGTTGCAATGTATTGATCCATCCCACTTGCAGAAGTACTATAGGATGCATATTGTAGATTCGTAATACAAATTTAAACGAGCGAATGCTATTTCTGCTAGCGGTTGATGCTAACATAAAACAGCGATTCTCACAGATGTGCTAGCGGAAATTAGCACACATTAAAGGATGACGTACCTCATGTAAACGGTAAATAAGTCTCTCTTCACGTTTGCGTAGCTCTCAGTTCCAAACCCGACCACGCCTTTACTGAGCCGACCCTTCTGCAGTGGGATCGTGACTTGAGCCGGAACCGTGATGTAACTAGTGTCTTTGCAGTTCCTGTATTTTGTCCATTGTAAAAGTGCCATTAGAGACCACTTCACCTGCCAGTGTTTTAAATGTGGAGAACATGCAGTATCTCCACACATGCATAGTGGTTGGGACTTGAACCCCCAATTCTAGAGGTGTGAGACTGTTTGGCTCTCCTCTTAGCCTATTCATTTAAATGTCCTGCTTCTGTTTTCACTTTGCCTTTGCTGCCTGTATATGTGAGTGGCGTTCTTAGTGAATGGTTGATGTAATTCTCAGTGTGGATGCTATTCAGCTTCAGTGCCGCTTGCTCTATTTATAAACCCGTTAGACACACCGCATCACGGCTTTGTTTACGGGCCGTTTGATGTCGGCCCGTCTGAAAGGCTCCGTCTTATGAACTGCAGGGGCCGTGCCAAGGCTTTCCATAAGCTGACCCCTCCAGGGAATTGCACATAAATGCCTTTAATCATCGGTGCTGTTTGGCGTTGGTGCATCCTGAACTTGCCTGAATGTAGTAGCGCCCTTTTACGGGGAAGCTGGGTATGACTACAAGAGCCTCTACTGAAGAAGGCTGGGATGATCCAGATGGATCTGAAGGTTCCATAATGCCGTGGTTACGAACCCCTCAAAACGGAGGCTCCCCTCTACTGTCCTCTTTGTAATTAATGTAAAAGTTTTGATGCAAATGACCTCTGTGTCCCTCATTCCATGCTGCGACTGACTGCTATTCCTGATTAAGGTAATTCTAAACTTCACCTACCTCCTTGATAACACTGTCCTGGAATTTGATGTCCCCTCTCTGTTTATACGGCTCAGAAAACATTCGAGACACTGCAGGATTTGTGGGTGGTAAACTGGGGGGGGGGGCTAAGATCGATCTGCGGGGTGAGACAACAGGGCTATGTTCCTCTGAATGTCCCTTTATTGACCCGAAGCTTTTTTGAAGTGTAAGCAGGATGTCGATTGAAAAGCATCATGCGAATTAACCATGAGATGCTAAATTTATACACACTGCTATAAAAATTAAGACCTCTCGACCTGTTAAGGTGGGTTTTAGCATGAAATGCTACCATTCAGTAATAGAGTAAAACATTTACGAGAGGAAAGGAAATTTAGTATGAATTGGGCACCTAATTAACAGCCCTTATCAGCTGCCATTTTGGATGTTTGAGCAAACCTTAAATCAATAACGGGCCCTTTAAATCTTATTTGGCATGATCCATTGTTTTAGCATGATCATTATCAGGCAAAGATGATTACATGTAAAATAAATTGTGCCCTGAGGGTTTGGCTTGGGAGGAGGTGAAAGCATGAATGGGGAAAGCACTGGAAATTGAAGGATGGCTAACTGTATTTGGTGAGTTTCCTGTAGGGCTCTTTACGGGGTGTTCTATGCGGCTGTTTCTCCAGCAGGAGGCGATGTGACATTCTCAGTTTGCTGTAGCTTGGCAACGGATAGCCCCGCCCCCCCAAAAACAACTCGCTAAGTTCTGCTTCGGAGCAGCCCCACAGAGATTGACCCAGTTCCATGAATTATGATAGCATAAGGCCGTAAACAAACATGATAAATTCCAGCTAAATCTACAGGAATATGCTTTTCACTGAGCATTTGCCACATTTTTGCTTGCTGTGATTTGAATTCAGAGGCGAGCCACCTATGTCTTGAGGGACGTCACAAGATCTAGATGGTGATCAGCACTAATTAGTATATCAGCTAATTGAATTGGTCATTTATAATTCTGTCTGTTCCAGAGGTAAGGATGAAAGAAGTGACATTTACAGGCCGTGCAGCTGAGAGTTTAGGTTATGTTTCGTGCGTTTAGTTTTTTTGGTAAGCCTTATCCGTGCGTCAATAGACAAAGCTGCATTTGCAGTCTTTGAAAAAATGGCGCCCTCTATTGAGGGAGACTGAAAGGCCATTCCCGCCACCTTGTAAATAAATGAGACATCAGCCTGCCTGGTGTTTCTGCCTGTACAGCACGGCAGTGCAAGGAAGCAAATAAAGGCTCTGGCATTTTAATGTTCTCACAGGGCTCTCGACTCGGCCTGCAATAAAGCAAATTGACGGCCCGGCCCTTTTAATATCGGTGATGAATTTTTATTTTCCCCACATAGGACCTAATCCTAAAACACGTTCTGCTTGGCTATTTCAAGGATGGATTCCATTTCGAGTGGCTCTTGCAAGTAGCGAGAGCAGTAATGATACCCGATAGGACTGTGTTGTTATACAGGTTTGCTGTAAAATGAGATGGTTTGTGGTGTTTTGGAATTATGTCAAAAACTGCTTTGACCCTTAGCTTAATCTTCATAAGTCTGTATCTGCGATTTACTTGCAAAGCTTAGAATTAACCCCCCCCCCCCACCCTTAAACTAAGAACGTTGTCTCGTGCTTCTGTTGGGATTGGGCTCTGTAGGTTGGATGCGTTATTGAAGGTGACTTTGTCACTGTGCATCTAAAAGTGCTTGTTTTGTAAGATGACATCTCAGCAGGGATGATTCCACTGCTCCATTTTTATCTCTCATTTCTCTCTCGATTGTCTGCAATTTTTTTTTTATCGTGCTCTGAAAGCTGTGCCTACCGACGGCCCATCCCAAACCTTCGCCGACAAGTAGGAGTGGCTGCGACGCCGTGTTCAGCTGGCAAAATGATTTGCTGCCGTCCTTGCCAATTGGCTTTGAGTGATTTGCTTTTTTGTGTGTTCGACGTGGTTTAAGCCTCGACCGGCTCTGAAATGTGAAACAACTTTATTGCGGTGAAGGCCGGTAACACTAAAACGCAGGCAAACAGGAAGAAGAACTTAAAGAACGCCCTTCCGTCATAGCGACATTATGAATACATCTGTGGAGGAACCTTTCTCGCTGCTTCCCCTGTTCTTTTGCGAGTTCCCCGATTTGCTCATTGAATAATGAAAACCTGTCAAATGCTCCATGTTAGTCATTTTCCAGGACTTTTAAGCGAGCATTTGCTTACCGAGTGGTACAGTGATTCATTCAGTAGATTGGCAGGGGGGAGAAATTAAGCTTTTGAGCTCAAATTTTGGAACTGTCGGTGTAACGGAAAATGTGAAACGGTAGCCTAGTTGCTAACAGGCAGCCTTCGATCCGCCCTGACTTGGAGGCCTGAAGAAAAAGTGTGTCATGCTAACATTATTACCCATCCCATGGTGCACCTGCTTGGACTGCACACAGCTAAGGTAAAGCTATTCCTGGACTCCTGGCTGCCATAATTTTGCAGTCGTTGGAGTTGAGAGCTGAAGGATGGAGAATCAATCTGCTGGGTAGATTAATTGGACCCCGTGGTTTCACGGTGTGCCGTGTGGCCATCACAAAATGTTTTTTGTTGCCGGCGAGAAATATCCTTCATGGTTTATTAATGACTTTCCAAGCATCCCTGCAAAGTCAACCCCCCCCCCCCCCCCTCCCCTGCCCTTTCGGAATTTAATTGCCCACCACATGAAGCTGAGGTAATCTTTCACCGTCGACTGTTGATGGGTCTGTTGTGAGCAGGCCATGGCTGGAGAGGTGGCAGATGTGTGGACTTACCTGGCTGAAGGTAGGCATATGCTGTTTTGTGAAATGACAGGATGTCTGGTTCTGGGTACCGCCCGAGAAGAAGCGGCCCACTGAAGGGAGAAGGAGTTGACTCGATTTTGTGAAGGTGTAAATGTTGAATCTGAGTGTAGGTCTGTTTGAATGTCTCTTTCCTTTGGGTGCCTGGTTGTTTTGCTCTCCGGCTGTGAGTCGCTTTCGGATAGGTAGCAGGAAGTGGTTGGTTGTTGCGGTGGTCCAGTATCAAATAGGCAGATCTGGGGGAGGTGGGATAGGCACTGCTCGTGGCTGCTTCTCGTTCTGGCATGGCAGGCATGTTCGCTTCAGCAACTGGTGCAGGGACTGCAAACCATCTGTCTTTACTCAAGTCTGCTGGGGACAGCGGGGGGGGGGGTGTCCTCTTTGGTGTTATTGGCCCGACCTTCGCTATGGAAACCGTCTCCTTGCCCCCCCTGGAGAGCTGCTGGGACGACCGTTCTCTGCGTCCGTTCTCGGCCAGCAAAGGAGAGAGGTCCGATAGGGAAGCTCATGCTACGCTGTTTACGAACTTCATTATCTCCAGCTAACGGCACCTGCTGGAAGTCATTAATGGCTCCATTAGGTTTTCTACTGCCTGAGTCAAACCGCAGATTGCAAGTTCTTCCTTTGCGGGACTTCGGTCGCCACAGAAACAAACAAATGTCAGGATGGCTATGGTCTTAAACTGGTTTTAGTGGTAAAAGACAAGGCATCTCTAAAATCATGGATGACTTGGAGAACTTTGTCTTGCAGTAACCTGAAGCTATGCGTTTGAATTACCTTAAGGGTCGTCTTTGCTGGGTGTCAAGTAAGCTAACAGTCCCAACTGTAACTTTTTTCTTCAGCGTCTTCCATATTCTAGTGCTAAAAATTATACCTGACATACAAAACGCATTTCATTTTGATTAAATGTGTGTTGCCGGGTGACATTTAACCTCATGGATGCTGGAAAACCGTTGCTATAGGATTTCTTTGTTAGACATTTTGAAGAACTTTTCAGCTTTTTTGTAACCTTGATTCCCTGTGGGACCTTGACGCCTCCAGCCAAAGGATTATGTATCGCTTACAAACCAGGACCTTTCTCAGGGGGTGTAAGGCAGGGGTGGAATAACGATCCCGGATTAGATATCGGAAACACTGGGCTCCTGCTTCTGTGCGATGGAGGCGTAGGTGGTCAGGGGATGGATGATGGGATGGGTCTTGCATCCTCAATGCAACCTCAGTGCTTTAGTTGATCTTATAGATTAGACCAGCCCTCCTTTTCAAAGAATGTGAAAGCCAGTTGATTATATGGGCGTAGGGCTGGACGAGAAGATTAGGCTGTCTGACGAGGGAAAGGGCATTTCAAGGACGCTTCAATCCATATTTTGATCTGCCTCATTGTTCCCTCTGTGAACCACAAGGGATTAAGTCCCTCTAAGCGCCAAAGTCTGCTAAATTTAAACGGGATAAAAAAAAAAGCGTCTAAAAATACCGTGCGGTGTACCATGCGGTTTTGAAGATGCGACCCGTTCGAGGTTCATAATTCCCAGGGACGTGTAAGTGGGAGACTGGTATGTCTGTGAAGGCCGAACTGTCATTTTACCGTGATTGTCAAACTATGAACAAAGTGTCATTTTACTGTTGCCTGATGAAGCTGCAGCAGTCTGTAGCCCAGCCAAGATTGACTGTCCTGCTTTCTTTCTTTGTGGTGAGGCACTCTGATTCCAGTACAGCTGTATTGATTTGAATGTGATTTCATCTTATTGTGTGTGTGTGTGTGTGTGTGTGTGTGTGTGTGTGTGTGTGTGTGTGTGCGCGCGTGCGTGCAAAATATATATGTACTGATACATGGATAAATTGAATTTATTCAGTGGCACATTAATCGCATAGCTATTTAATGACTCGAATACAAATTTTGTTTCTTGGTTCCTTCCTTGGTTGTCGTGAGGGCTGTTTATTCATAAATGGTGAGATCCTGTTGGTTTTGTATTTCACCGGGAAGCAGTTATTTAGATAAGACTGTACTGGCCACACCTCAAAATTCCGTCATCTGCAGCCGTGTCATGAAGTCGAAGTTTGTTTACTGTCCTAATGAGTGTGGCTAGACTGAGGCGCGTTCTACCCGCTCACCCTCACTGGCATAAAGAAAGTCGTCTCACTTTGCTAATTAGGCCTAACAGGATAAACGTGGTTCTGCTCTGTGGCATATCTTTATTGGGAAAACAGTTTTTTGATGAAGGGGGATTTGGCTGAATTTCTGGATAACGCGCTTATGAAGCCGATATAGGACCTTTATCTTCAGTGTTATTGCCTTCAGGGTAACGTCGGACGCTCGAGGGTCCCCTTCCTGTGTGTCTCCGAGATCCTTTTAGATTAGGTGCTGTTCTAAACCCAGTTCATGTTGTGAGCTTCGCATGAGTTTAAAAAACAAAACTAGAGCAGCTTTCCATTTATAACTATTTTTGTTTGTGTAAATTTAGCATTCAGAATGTGTGTCATTTGTTGTGCCCAAAACATGCAAATATGTCTCACACACACACACACACACACACACACACACACACACACACACACACACACACACACACACACACACAGTCTTATGTGACCTGTGAAGTCCCGGAATTAATATAACATGTGATCCCCAGTGAACCATGGAGATGACCATTCCCTTTGCCTGAAAGCTCTTAATCATCCCAGGGGGAGGGCGGGGTAGCCTTGCTTCCTTGTGGATACAGCGTCTGCTTGAAGCCGGGGTACATTTGGTGCGTTGCGGTAACGTTCCTGAGCTTGGCATGTGGACAGGTAGGAGTCTTACATGTGATCAGTGTTTGCTATCTTGACCACCTCATTAATAGCGATGCAAAGTGGTTCTCAGCTGACCAGCTTGGTTAACTAAAGATCAATAAGTCTTTTTATTTATTTAAACCATGTGACTTTTGGTACCTTTTTTTTTTTATATTCCATCATCCTCCTCCTGCAAGTCTTGCTGTTCCCTCCTCCTCCCTGCTAACTCCAGATGGACATTGACACCAGTCAAGAGACCAGCAGGTCTGAGGAGCTGCAGATGGGGGAGCAGCTGGGATAAACTGACCCAATCGAAACCTGCTCCTGTCTCCTTGCTTGTGACGAACCTTCACATCTGTAGCTTGTTGGGCTGGGTGTATAAGTGTTTGCGTTGCAGTTGAGTGTCTAAGACGTTTTCCTGGGAAGGATGCACAAGTGTCTGAACCTCATAAGTAGCTCAGGAAGACACAAGGGGGGAGGGGGGAGGCCTTGGTGGGCAGCACCCAGATGATTTTCTGCTTTAACAGCCTGAGAGATGCAAATGGTTTGTAGGTTAATTTACTTGCCTTGGCTGTTGACATAAAGATCTACTTTGCTCGGTTTAAGTACGGCAGATATTTGTCTGCCGGAATATTGTGTATCTATTTTTGAACCAACGGTTGCTAAGCTTGTCGCACGCCTAACCCTTATTAAATGCGGACAAGCCACGTTTCCTGAATGTCGCCGTCTCTTTTGCAAGCAGATTGTGTTGCTGTTGTGGGATTGATAAATGATGCAGAAAGAAGGCATTATCAGCCAGGAAACCTGACTCCTGTCGTCTTGTGTGTACCTCCAGCTTTCAATGTCGTGTAACCCTTTGCTTTGCTCACAAGAGAGGCGACCTAAGAGATTTTTCTTTTTTGAAATTGGCCCCTCTGCTTAGCATTTTGCCGGTCCAGTAATGATATTTGATGGAAATCTGACATGGCCTCTTTTCCAGTTAACCACTCAGGGCTTGTCCTTCCTCATGTGAGCAGGTATCTTGATGTGATATTCTATAAGGCCACCTGATACACATCCGCCAAAGATGGGTGACGGAAACGGCCACTCTAACGGCCGGTTGATTAGAGGCGTTGGCATAGCTGCCGTCTGTCTCTTGCGCCGGCTGAGGCGGTTGGCTGTTGGGGAGAATGGGGTGGGTATCCACCTTAGGTTGAGGACACCAAAGGGTAGGGATAAGCTTTTGTCCCTTTTGGAGAGACACCATGAGAAGATACATGCAGGTCCCACTCTCTGAGGCCGATGGAGTGTTCAGATACAGCCGGACACGGAGACGGACGTTTTTCAGTTTTGGTAGGTCGACTGCTCATTCACTTTAGGGGACCCAAGCGGTGAATGACTTCCCTTCTTGCATTTCAAGGCCACCATTTGCAGTTGTTGTGGATGAGGTCGCCAAAGATATGGAATCTTTTGTGTCAGAATTCTGGGATGTACCGGATGCATATCTGGAATGGAAATTTAAACTTCTCCCGAGGGGACTTGTGTTTTGTATTATTGATCTTATCCACTGCAGTGGTGGAATTCTAGAAGATGATTGTCAGTGTGGATTTCTCATTGGCTCAGGGTTTTTTTTTGTTTTTTTTGCTGAGTCAAAGAACTGTATTATCAAAAGGTTTCTGACTGGGTATAAAGCTACAAGCTGAACAGGCAGAGTTTTTGATTTCCTTTTTTGTGGTGATGGTGATGATTATTTGAGAATAATGATTAGTTGTAGAATCGGAGCTGCTTAGTGATTATCTTGCCATTTTCTGATCACTATCTAACTACTTTACATACTCTACTCATACTATTGGATACAACCTTTCTAGTCGGCAGCTTTTGAATACAAGATCTGTAAATCGGCATGTATCTGGAATGCTTCCTGTGGGTTTCTGACAAGGTCTGCTTCTGTGGTATTGTGTGTGAATTCGAGCAGGCTTATTCTCATTTGAGGATTAGAATCCGGTGGCCAGGAGAGTGATCATATACCCACCAGGGCCCTTGACTGAGAGGAAATGCGTATCCCAGCTTCTTTTGCTGTGTGGGGTTTGTTACTAGGGCTCAGGTTTAGGCTTTGACCCCACTCCTGTGTCGCTGGAATCATTTATATCTCTTTGGCTGCTGCTTTTGCCCAAAGTGACAGCCAAGTGAGGAAAGCTTGGGGTCAGAGTGCTGGTCCAGCCAGCATCCCTGAAGCTGTAGGAGTTAAGAGCTTTGCTCAAACACTTAGTAATGGTAAGATTACGATCAGCCATGGGATTTGAACCCATGACTTGGATTCGGGCACAGATTCCTAACCTACCGAGCTACACGATGTCGCATTGCTTTGTTGACAGCCGTGCTTTAGGTGGAAACCCTGCAGGTCCTTGCAGCACTTACTGACCCAGGATGGTCATCCCTGTGGTGGCTACATGTGTAGAGGAGCCCTCTGGATTTTTCTGGTTTGAACTGTCATCTATGGTGCTCATGCAGGCACCTGGCAGCCATGGTGTGGTTCTAAATGCGATCTAGACCCTGTTGTACATTGACTGCCGCAGCCACTGCTGGGCAGCCATGGGTGCTGGCCTCGATTTACCTTTTATATCTTACTGTACGCCTGCAGTTGCTTCAGGATTATGAAATGGTCTCTCTCTCTGTTGGTCTCTTTGCCGGTCTCCCTGCTTGTCTCTATCTCTCTGTTTCTGTTGTCCCGGTGTGTCTGTCTCTGTTTTTTTTTGTGCCTCCGTGTCTCAGTCTCTCTGTCAGTGTCTGTCTCCGTTTCTCTATCTTTGTCTTTCAGTCTCTTTGCTTAACTCTGCCTGTTGGTCTTTTCATGTCGATCTGTCGCAGCGTTTCTACCTTTTAGCACAGGCAAGACAGCTAAGAGGGCCTTTCTGTGGATAAATCCAGTTTTATATGGGCTCCCCGCCCTACCCTAGGCCACTTTTAATTCAGTCCCGGGGGGTAAATCTCAGTAAAGTGGTTGTCGTGCCCCCAGCAGGTAGGATTGAAAGCATGTGTCAGCTTGTTTGCTTCATTTCCGCTGAGTCATGTGGCTCTGAGGCTGACAGCACGAGCGTGTATGTTTTTAATATTGTCGAGGGGGCGTGGCCTTAGGGGGAGGAGCATTCATTCGTCGACTGCCCAGGGATCTGTACAGGGGGTGGGGCCTGCTTTAGAGGGAAGGATCACATTGCATCCACCCGCAGAGTGGGCTCTGAGCACAGTGGGGGGGGGGGGGGGGGACTTATCTGACAGATCAGAATCTTCCTGACTCCTCTTGTTCACTGTCTGTGTTGGGGGGTGGTCATGGCCAGATGTAAGACCTTCTGTGGTCCCCTGAGCAAGTGCAAAATGGAGAGACATTAAAAACAAACTCAAATGTACTACTGGGCTCTGAGCTGATGAATAATGAATCAGCCTTTTGCCACGGGAGTCATTTATCACCCTAATATGTGGGGAATGGAGAGTTTGGGGTGATTCCCAAACAGAGCCTGCGGCCTGAAGGGGGCAGTGTTATGGTGCTTCACCAGGAATGTTTAAGGAAGTCCAGGTCAGTTAAGCCCTCGCTTTGCAGCCGTGGGGATCGGGGTCCTATAATCCATTATATAATCAAATTATCATGCGTTCTGATGTGTGAAATATTTGTGGCCTTTGTAGGGTCCCATTTAATCCTGGATTTCCATGTCTCTCCGGTCATTTTAAATACTACGTTTTAGCACAATGCCTCTGGTCTTTATAAGACCAGACGTAATGCATGAAACATACTATAATACTTATCTCTTGAATATTGTAGCCAGGTATTTTAATATGACTAAAACGTTGATTTTTACGCTGTCACTTTATTGAATGTAGAATTGTTTGTTTGTAATGCAGGTATTAAGTGAATAGTACTTCAGTTGAGCGATTTTCCTCAAAGTCATGTATGTCTCATTTTCAGTACTCTGACTTTGTTTTAGACTTGGCCCATGCTGAACTATTTTGGTATGAACAATATAAGTGATTCATTTGTTTGCTTCCTGCAGAAATTGGAGGCATAGGGCTGCAAAACCCACTGTGGGGGTGAATCGTTTGCCCAAATGCATTATGGGTTATGGTGTCAGTTACTTAATTGTTTCTTATTAAGTTAAAGTAGTGAATGATGCAGAAATCTCACCAGCTAAAGGTTTTATGACTATCTTTGCAGAAAGGCAAATGGCAGTTTTTTTTTTTTCCTTGATACATTTATATTGGTAGTGGATAAAATAACCGTATCTTGACAGATTGACTTCCTCTCGAAACCTCTTTCGTCGTGCTTTTTGAAGAAACACTATCCCTTCTGGGCACCCTGACGGGACACTGCGCTCTATTCCCTTCTCCGTTTTCCTGAATCTGACATCGACGGCTGGTTTATTTCCGGAAGCCCTTATCTGCTGGGGGGGGGTCAGTGTTGGCAAAACTCCCTGTTGGAGGTCCAACCCAGAAAGCCTTCAGTGAAACCGGACACATCCCGGTATGGACCGAGTCCCCATATCGATCCGGCACACCGGTGCAAGGCGGGGCTGCATGTCGATCGGGAACATGAGGAATTCGCTGTGCAGCCGACCTTTTCCTCACGCCGCTTTAGGGATTCGTGGCATGTAATGTCACAGACAGAGAGAGGGGGGGCTTCATTTATGCCTGGTATACATCTCCCTGCTTCTTCTGGCCTCAAGGAGATGACAGGCTGTCGGTGGGGTTACGTGGGAAGTAGCGGACACCCTCGGCCCCCATCCCCCGTGTCGTCGCAGTGATGTACTGGACTGTAATCAGGGGAGGGGGCAGCTTGAAGCTGACGGCATGCTTCGCTCTGTATGTGACTCGGCTGAGCACCGTCAGGCCGGCTGTCCTCCAGGCTTCCCGGGATAGAACGTTCCGGAAGGTTTCGAAATGGGTCCTGCGCTACTCCAGGCACTTTCTGTGTCTTACCATCTTGTGTCGTCACTCACCATGCACCCCGAACGTCACTCTACACATCTTCCGGGACCTTCTGAAGATGCTGTCTGCAAATCCCTGAAATGAAACGTATTTTTTTTTTTTTTTTTCCCTGTCGTTTTGTGTGTTTTTTATCCTCTCTCATGATTCTAATCTGCCTTGGCTTAACAGCATTGCTGGGTGGGCTGCTTGAGTTTTACTGAACCCCCC
Organism: Mormyrus proboscirostris; assembly: GCA_026779585.1. Classification (NCBI taxonomy): domain Eukaryota; kingdom Metazoa; phylum Chordata; class Actinopteri; order Osteoglossiformes; family Mormyridae; genus Mormyrus; species Mormyrus proboscirostris. The sequence continues at coordinate 2,080,911 of JAODKF010000089.1, forward strand.
CCCATGTGCTGTGTCTGTCTTTCAGGAGTCTGTGGCTGCTGCGGCCCCCTGAGGCCTCGCTACAAGCGCCTTGTGGACAACATTTTTCCCGAAGACCCCAAGGTGACAGCCTCTTGTTGCTATGCCCGAGTGCCGGCGTTCCGGCGATACGTCAGTCAAGACTCTCAAATGTCAGGTTATCCTTCCGCTTACACCCCTGATCTAATCACAAATTTAAAATTATGTTATTGAATCGCGAGGTCGTTTTCATTAATCGCCAAATGCAATTTGGTTTATGACCTTAATCATAAACCAATGTTATAGATTCTAATTATCAGCCTCTAAGAGTGACCTCTGTTGCAGTGTCGGCCGTTTCATCCAAATAAAATAATATCGCTTCATTTTTAAGGTTTTAATTTTATACATAATTTTTACAGTCTTGTACAGCTGGTAATGACCGTAAATATCATGACCCTAAGTGAGGAGGAATGTGATGAGGTAAAGGGTAATTAAAGAGGAAAGGATATTGTCAGTGTTACAGGAGCCTGAGCCGGCCTCCCAGTCGCTTCGTAAGGTTGCTTTACTCTAGCCTAGCACACTAGTGGTGGCTTAATGGTTAGGGACGTGCACTTGTAATTGAAAGATTGCAGGTTCGAATCCCCGACCACTGAGGTACCCTGAGCAAGGTACCGCCTCCAAGCACTGCTCCCCGGGCGCTGAATTAGCTGCCCCCTCCTGTCAAATCGGCATATATGCAGAGAACACATTTCGTTGTCGTGTGCTGTGGTGTATCAACAATGACAATCACTAAATTCTAAAATTCACTAGTAAGGAGAAATTGATGGATATAGTTAATTCTGCTTTTCACATAGTACATAAACTTGAAATGGGTAGAGAAGGATTCCATGTGATTCCATGTGATTTTGCTCGATCCCGTTTTCCTGCCTTCTGTGGGGTTCGACGTCGACTCGCTCTTTCCCTCTTATATTCTTGTACATGTTAACCCGTCCTGTCGATTTCCACGCTCCGCTGCGCTGGTAACCCTGTAAACGAGAAACTCATTAACTTGCTTATTAACTCTTGATCCTGTTAATTAAAATGCAGGTATTTATGTGATTTCGGAATAGGTAACCCCTTCTCTGCATAGAATCAGAATTGTTTATCGGCGCATACATTTACATACAAGAAATTTTACTTCGGGGTGTCGTGCAGTGAAGCACAATCAAGAAAATCAGTATAATAAATGATAATATATATAATATATACGTAAAATAATGTGCCTAGTGCAGATGACGACTCCGGCTTCCCCCCCCCCCACCACGCTGCTTGCTGTATCTATATGTGCGTTTAGCAAGGTCGGATTGAGAGAACTACCCAGTTGCCCCTTGGGGGTGTATGAAGTGTGGCAATTCTGTTATGATTTGCCCTTGTTGCCCCACTTGAGAGCTGTAATATTAAAGCCGCCTAATTATGGGCTTTCCGGTGCTGAAGGTGACTAACGCTCTTTCCCAGGGAGATTCTGCTGGAACCCCTGCTGCCCTGGAGTCAGCCCCAAGGAACTGCCCGGTTTCCGATTCGGCTTCCATCAATCTTGTGCTACAATATGCTGTTATGCTGTAGTAATAATAGTATATAATGAAAATGAGTCATAGGTGAAATGAGGCTTCTGAGCCTGTAGTGGGTGGAATTTACGGTCCCATCTGACATTGGTTGTCAGAGCACAACCAATGGGATGCTGATATTCAGTGATTGACAGCTTGCAGTCAGAGTGACGGCGCACAGTAATCCCTAACCCTCTTGCTCTGTGTCCTTCGTTGTTGCTTCCTCAAGAAACTGTAGCTGACTAAGTGCTGGTATTCAGTTGGAGCAGATCTGTGGAAGGGCTTTTGGACCCTAAGCAGAGAATTCAGAGCCAGTTGTCTCCTTTTTACACGTGAACAACTGAGATGCTGATTGGCTGGGGAAGCCTTTATTTAAATAGCTTAGCATTGTTCAGACCTCACAATTGGAAGTCTTTTGATGTTATGATGTTTGGATGGGACGCTTTGGTTTCCCCATCCCAATATGCCCCCCCCCCCCCCTTTGGTTGGCCTTTTAACCAGCAGTGTGTCCTCGTGTTTGCTGCTTAGGATGGCCTGGTCAAGTCGGACATGGAGAAGCTGACGTTCTACGCCGTGTCTGCCCCAGAGAAGCTGGACCGCATTGGGGCTTACCTGGCTGAGAGACTGACCCGGGATGTCCTGCGACACCGCTACGGGTACAATTGTTTGCACAAACACTCTTTGCATATGTGTGTGTTTGCGTCAGCTTAGGGAATACTCATTTTTCCAAAAATCAACTTAAAATAAAGGGAGTAATTCGTCAGAGTCCGCCTTCAGCGAGGCTCTCACGGAAGGTAAAGGTTAGTACCAGGAAAAATGTCACTCCTTGCCCCCCTTGGAGTAAAACTTGTGATATGATGGATTTGCAACTGTATGATTAAAAAGAGGGAAAACGAGTTGGGGATTTTCATATAAAAAAAAAAAAAACCACACTGTGCCCTGGGTCATCTCGTTCTGCAAGGCTGTAAACCCCTCGGTGAAGATGGCGCGTTTAACGGGAAGAATGCCGGCATGTGCCTGTTGCTAAGAGAAACAGCGCCGTGGAGCCGCGGAGCGTCGTACGAAGCGGCTTGGGGGAAGGCACGCGGCGCCGCGGAGCGTCGTACGAAGCGGCTTGGGGGAAGGCACGCGGCGCCGCGGAGCGTCGTACGAAGCGGCTTGGGGGAAGGCACGCGCCGCCGCGGAGCGCCGTACGAAGCGGCTTGGGGGAAAGGCATGGCGGCTTCCCTCTCCGTCAGGCTGCCTCGTCCACAGGGAGCACATTTCCATTCACCAAGAGTGAGCCGTTGGAATAATGCAGAAGCGTATAGGTCTCCAATAGTATGTTTGTTTATTCGTTGTTGTTTGTTTTTTTTTTTTTGGAATCTCAAAGGCTGTGTTTTTAATTGTGCCTGTGAAAGGAGCCAGCAGAGGGCTTGTGTTTTAAAAATAGAGCATCTTAATCTAGATTAATTCTGAAGTGCTGTGTCAAGACTCAGGTTTCCAGAGGCACCATGTATGTTTCTATTTTTAATATATTTACCATTTTCTTTCAAATCCGTGGAGTCGCAAAGGATTATGTAATGTGTGGGTTATGTGTGTATTACCACAAAGGGCTGTACGAAGCACCTTCAGGAAAGGGATGGTGGGCTTCGTGTGCGTGACTCGTCTGCAGGGAGGACAGCTTCATCCAGAATGTCCCCACAATGTGATTAAAAACCTGTTCAGTTGACTTTTCGGTCATCACAAGAGGAAATTCAAGTTAAAAAAAAAATATATATATATGACTGCCATCAACTAAAAATGCTAAAAGTCTTGTATTTTTGGTTGGTTGATTATGTTTAAGGTTGGGGCTGTGTAGGGGTTATGGTTCTCATGGTTGGGGTTTTGCTGTTGTCCAGTGGACAGTCCCTGCAAGGGTAAGAATACGTGTGTGTGTGTGTGTGTGTGTGTGTGTGTGTGTGTGGATTTACGGCACGCATGTGTGAAATCCGTGACAGGAGAAATGTATACGGTTATTTATTTAATGGACCCTTTTTTTCCAAAGTGACATAGCAGTGAGGACAAGCTGCATATTACAGGCATATAGCTGTCAAGCAGCCAGTTTGGCTGCAGCAGCCTGTAGTGAGCGACGGGTAGCAGGCGTAGGATTGCTATGGAATAAGAGCCGTGGAAATGCCACAGAGAGTAGGATCTGGAAAATGTGGGGCAGTCGAGCTTAGAGGTGCGTCTCGACAACGATGCCGCGTTAATTGGGTTTCTAAACGCCGAGGTTGGGTCGGAACTGCATGGGTAGATGGTTCTGTAGACCTTTACACTGTGGGGAGCCATCTACCGGTTCCCCCTCCCTCTGGGAGTTTCTGTTCCCTATTCATGTGCTCAGCGGTGCCTTCAGGATGGCAATTAATATACTGCAGGAGCTAAATATAGAACCTTCCCCCACCTTCCCGAGTTTGTGCTCTACAACAGAATCAATCAAACGTGATGTGTTTATGAGGCATAAGCATACAAATGTTCCAGAAACTGATGTGCATCAGGCAGGCAAATGGCTGCAGTTGTATAATTCCATCCTGCAGGGGGCGCTGGTGTTCACAGCCAGCCCCTGTGCTATTAATTTGACGGGTCGTTGATCCGGGTGGGTGAAATGCAGGGTTGGGCCCTGAGCCTTGTCTCTGGCGTGCAGTTACGTCGTCATCGCCATGGAGGCCCTGGACCAGCTGCTGATGGCGTGCCACTCTCAGAGCATCAAGCCCTTCGTGGAGAGCTTCCTGCACATGGTGGCCAAGCTACTGGAATCCCAGGAGCCAGACCTGCAGGTCCTTGGGACCAACTCGGTAAGCGGCTTGTGGGCCGAGGGTCTGGGGCTCAGTCCCATTCTCCCGGCTGCATTTTGTTGACTTTTCCTGTACCTTTTTCCCTGTAGAGCTCTGTTCTCCTCGAACATACGAGATCTTTTCTCCACCCTTCATGCCGATCACTTTAATTACACGTCACTCTTCTCCGCCCATCTTCCCTATAACTTTCTTGTTTTCTGTTACAAATTTGTTTTACCTGTAAGACGGAATGATTTACTAATCTGTCAGAAGGCTCTACTTGTATTTTTTTTTTCTAATATGGATTTCATTAATGTTTTTCCTCTGCTGTGTTTTGTTTTCTTGGAGGTGTGATTGCAGCCCTCCATTTTTCTCAGATTTAACACTTTTTTTTTGTTCTGGCTGTCGGTTCCCTTTGCAAAGTATTTTCTCTGAAACCATCTTTGGGGGGGGGAAAAAACTCGAACTCCAAAAACAAAAAAAAAAAATCAAATCGGCATCTAATAGCACTATTGGATTTTTAGTCTGGCTGTGATGTGAGCTGATGAGTTTAGGGCAAATGTAGCGTTAGAGGAGAGAGTAAAGTATGGAGGGGGGGATTCCGAAAGGGAATGAGGCGGAAGCAGAGAAAGGGGCAGAGATCATCACCATCTAGGTCACGCTGCCTCTGACAAGGACGTTGCTGATTTGGATAGTCGTGCGAGATGTCGGGCGTTATGGACTGTTCTGGGAGTCTGGGATAGGGCGGCCATACTTTGTGAGAGGGGCGTAGCTGCTTCAGAGGGATAAACGAAACCCGGAGCGCTCAGCCGGATGCAGGATGCCGCTCCGGAGCCGGGAGAATTCACATGGCTGCATGGAACTGGCCCCAGGTGGTCTGGGAGACATTTCACTGATGACTGGCCAATCAGAAGCGGGGAAATGACATGGGTGCCTTGTTTTATGCATTAATTTAATGCGAAGGCCTTATTTTTAAATCTTTACATGCATTTGAAATATGTTTTAGTTTTATCGTGTCAGAAAGGTTTTTCTGTTTTATTTGGGAGGCCTATAGTGATGTAGCTACTGGGAATATAATCCTGAGAATGAATCCCTTAGTGCAAGTGTCACTGACAGGACCTCACATGATGGTTATTTTTAAGTTACTTGGCTGGGCTCTCGCGGGATCTTTGCTGGCCCGCAGAGCAGAGTGGTGATGCCTGTGGCGTTTTACGCCTTAGGCGAGACAGTTGGGACGGTTTTCAGAGAGGGGGGGCAGGGGGTGGGGTTCTCCTCACAGACAGACCATGTGTTTAACCTGCGGCTGATTTACGCCGCTTGCAGTACATCCAAGCAGCACTTCCCGTCGCATGAAGTTTTTTTGCGCGTCTCCGGTTTTAGATTTTGATGGAGGTTAATTGCGTTTGCTTGTCAGCTTGCCTTAAAACGAGTTGGGAAATGAGATGAGTTTGAACAGAAAGTGCCTAATCAGCTATAACCGCCTTATATGTACCTCCTGGAAGTGATGCCTCCATGAGTATAAAACCGCTAATGATTTTATTTCCAGCGTTCTTCGAAGTTTTAAGTCAGGGGTGGGAAATCCTATCCGCAAAGGGCCGGTGTGAATGTGGGTTTTCGCTACAACTCCCTAATTAGATTACTAATTAGAGGACTAATTGGCTGAACAGTCTTCACACCTGGGTTTGAACAGTTGACCTACAGGTTATCCCAAAAACCTGCATACACACCGGCCCTTTTGCGCATAAGATTGCCCCCCCCCCCCCTCCCCGTTTTAAGTCTTCCACAGCCCGGCATCACGCACTCGGCCCCCTGACGTCAGTACCATGACATGCCATGTGACTCGAGACCTTCGGAGACACAGAATGAGCCTCCCGGAGTTATTTGGCGTGGTCCTTCTCCCTGCTTTCGGCTGATACCAAAACAGACAATAACATGGTCTGGTCCTTCTCTCCCGTGGCCTCGGAGCCGTCACCGTAGTCGAGCAAGGCAGCGGAAGAGGGGTTGGGAGGGGCTATTCAGATGCCAGCGAAGATTCATTATTTATATTTGGTATTTGGAGGTGGCAGCGGTGGGGGCAGGGCGCCCTAAGGTGAGTGTCATACTTATTTAATATCCCTCTAAATATGGAACGTAGACCATTCAGGAAGCTGGCTGCTCTACAGCTCTTATTGGGTCTGAGGTGTATTTATTTCTTTATTTTTATTTTTTTAAACCCTAGAGTGACATTTCCCATGATGCATCGGTAGAACAGCTGCCACATCTGTACCTATAAAGCGTGTTTTCACCATTTTCGGTCGCGTGCTGAGGGCTTGTAATGTTGAGCCATTACTCAGACCTTAGTCAGCTGTTAGCTGATTAACTGGCATTATGTATGTATGTATGTATGTATGTATTGCCTGGGATAGGCTCATGCCCCCCAAAAAGATATTGAAAAGAGAGTGCAAAGTAGCCAATAAACTCCTTCAGGACTGTTGGAGAAGGTTTCCAGATGGTTTCATCTGGATGCTTGTTGAAAGAATGCCAAGAGTCTGCAGCGCGGTCATTGAAGCAAGGGGGATGAGTTTTGAGAAAATGTGATGATGAACACTTCTTTTGGTTGTTGCGATATTTATTTGATATGCTTTACTTAATTTCCTCAAGGCCTTTTCCTATGTTGTGAATAGCATAACTAAAATAGAGACAAATGCATTAAAAGCTGTACTGTCCAGACATTTGACTGGTACTCTACTATGCAGTGTTCATGACAACCTGTGCGTGCTCAGGAGAGAGGGAACCCACCAGTGGCATTCTTTGTTGTGGTACTGGTAACGCAGTCCATCAGCCAATCAGCTGGGAAAGGTTTAAATTGAAAGCAAGACTTGAAAGGTCAGGCGAGAGATGGATGATATGAATTTGAGGAAATCCGCATTTCAAAGTGAGGTTCCCCACATTTGAGGGGCCCTTTCAGAGCCAAAGGCTGAGATGTTCTCTGATGCCCAGCTCTATTACAGAATTCAAAGGATGGAATACACTCTGACGGATCTCCATTCACCTCTTTGCTTTGTCTGCATGGCACCACACAGCCAAAACATGGATTATGTGCCTGAGTATTTATGCAGTACTTCCAAATTGCACATTTAGATCAAGGTCGCTTCATCCCAAGGACAGGGTTTTTGATATCCTCAACTCTTTGTGTAACTTGGACTTCTAGGAAGACGAATCCACTATATCTCTAACTTGTGGAAAAGATACAGAGTTCTGTCTCTTTTCTCTTTTATAAAAACTGCCATTGATTAGCATCTAAATTTGGATAATTGGTAGGGGTGTAGAGATACATCATGCTAAACTGAATAAGGCAGTGAAATGTAGGATGGCAGAAGATCTCATTAATATTTCTAATTATTGCACAAAAGTTGCTCTTTTTGCTATCTATGGTCAAGGTAGCTAACTGGCTAGCTAAGTAAATAGTAAAGCTAGCCTTAAATATGCGGGATATATTGGTTAACATATCAATATCGGTCAATATTAGTTAAGCATCCAGATGTTGCTATCTGTCTGATGCATTTAAGCTTAATCTGTATTCAAAGGTAGCAGCGCCAGAGCTAAAGACCTCCCTACTGAAATAATGGTGATGATTGCGTTGGATGATCAGCCATTTTCTGTCATGAAGGATGAAGGATTTTTGTCAGCTCATTCACCACTTAGAAGAGGTCTCAAAGTACGGGCCCATGACATGCTTTTTAATTCATTGTTAAATCTGGCCCACAGATTGATTTTTGATAGCGTCATTCCACTAATCAGAGAGGGCCGGTTTGGCATGGTTAATGAGTGCCGTTAGGAGCCTGTTCCCTCATTAGTCCTGCTCAGAGGGTAAGATACCGTTCCTTCTTTTTAAAGCCTGTCACATTTACATTTACATTTACAGCATTTGGCAGACGCCCTTAGCCAGAGCGACTTACATAAGTGCTTAAGACTCTGCTATAAATTTCGTCCATACTAGCTCAGTCGAACCAAGGCTATGAATACCCGCGATCTAACACTCTGTTGTTGCCCGAAAGCTAATTTTGTTTGCTTGTTAAAATTATGCAGTGCCAATTAGGGCCGGGCGATAAAACAATAGATAATGATCGCAAAATAAATTTTCGTCGATAGAAAAAATATAGTTGATATAAAGTCAATAGCGCTCATTCCATCAATCTTTGGACTACACGAGAAGCCAATGGATGTGTTCCACTTGGGCTTAGTTCTGTCTGCAGCTGACGTGGCATGGAGCGAGATTTGCCAGCGGCTGCAGGGTTGGAGTATAAACTGACTGCAGCCAAGTCGGACAACTCCTACTCCTCGTAGTGTGCGAGACCTGACTGCAGTAGCAGCACTGCCAGAAGGGTGTAGATAAATCTATACAAATATCACCTGCATGCAGGTTACTTCGTTTACAATAATCAACTCCTGATCCAAACTGTTAGCAGTGAAAACAAATAAACTATTGTGTATCATGGCCCTGTGTAAAAAGATTTATCATCCAGGAAAAAGATCAAATATATGTATTTCAAGGATTCAAAGTTTTTATTGTCATGTATAGAGTACAATACAATTCTTACTTGAATGCCTTCACAGACTGGACGATTAAACAAATAAAGCTGCTCAATATTACAAAACCAACAACAAATAAACGACTAACTTACGTGTATTATTAGAGCATTTATTTAATTTATTTAAACTCTTTTTTTTTTTACCAGGTAAATTAACCGAAAAGTTCTCACTGCTTTACATGCTTTTCGGGAGAAATAGATAACGCGTCGGAACTTCCTGGGATACAAACGTTATGCGTGTGACTAAAATCTAAAGCATATAAGGGCAAAGTTGCGTCATCACGGAGGCAGTACCAGTTTGTGCAGCCGGCTGAGAGGTGCTGCACGATTCAATTTGTCTTGCTTTCGTGAGGTTTTTGTACCATGTGACATGGTGATGCGTGGTGACGTTTTGCAGTGCCAGTGTCATGGTGTGTTCGTTTTTCTCTCGGAACTTAGAAATTCCGAGTTCAGTGACATCACATCTGACAATCTCCCACTCGAGCTACCCAAATCTCGGAACAAACATGGCTGCCTCCATGAACACACTGCTGTGTGTTGTTGCTTTATAATTTAGCAGATTTGAAGTGACATTATTTTTTCTGAAAGACAAACAAACAAGAAACACGAACAAGTCAAACCACATTAAAAGCTTTATAAAATATTTTAGTACATTCATAGCGATATTCTTTTTTTTGAGAGGCAAACCAACTACAAACAAACCAAAGACATTAACAAGTCTGGAGAAAATCTGATATTGCATGCTAGGATACTGTTTACGGTAAGGCTGCACCATATATCGTTTTAGCATCGTCATCGCGATGTACGCACCTGCAATAGTCACATCGCAAGGGCGTGCAATGTTAACGCAAATAAAATTAAGCAGCGTGGACAACGTTTTGATGTTTTCGCTAAACTAACAAATGTCACACTGTTCTTATTCTTGAACAATCCACAAAAGTCTGTCACATAATTTAGGTCAATTTAAAGGTTTTTGGATACGGAGCC
>JAODKF010000089.1:2135223-2150289 GCA_026779585.1 Mormyrus proboscirostris
AAAAACGAAGCGTTTTTAAACGCTTCACTGGAGCTCCTGCTCAGTCAGCCAGTGTGGGGGGGGGGGGGGGTGGGGGCTGCACCGATAGGAGGCGGGAACCAGCACTCACTCAACAGGCACTTCGCTTTATTTTTAATAGAACTGGTTTCACAAAATATAACATTCCAGCAAAATATATACATTTGTATAAAAATGTGGTTGTTTCAGCCTTCATGGGGGGGCAGGAGGGCTGTTCTGAGAGCGCCCCCTGCAGGTACCCCCTGTAAGTGTGGCGGGAGGGCTGTTTCCTAGGCTCAATCCTCAGTCAGCTCCCCCAGTCCCACAGCTCCTTCATCGCTGGTCATTCTGCTGGTTTCCATGGCAACGCTGTCCCCCGCCTCAGGCCGGACGGGGCGACTCCGGGCCCCCTCCCGTCTCGTCCCCTCCCAAGTGCCACTCTCTTCGCTGGAGTCGGGCAAGTGGGCCGGTGGGCGGGGCCAGGGCAGTGCGAGCGGCCTGCGCCGGCAGGGGGACTTGGGGCCGCGGCACTGCTGCGGAGAGACGCTGTCGTTGTGCTGGGCGGCGGCCATGCAGTGGGCACTGGCTTTGTCACACACACACTGCAGCTTGTCGCAGACGCCGACCCCGAAGCCTGGCCAGGAAGCACATGGCAGCAGCTACAATAACGCTAGTCGATAGCTCAATCACTATAACACAGACGTCAGTCTGCACTGAGCCCCCCCCCCCCACCCCGCTGTGCTCAGTGTTAAGATTTTTTTTAGTTATTGTGAGCTATTCCATGGGGCTCATTTGAGCAGCGTGACATTGCGCAGTCCATAAAGGCTGCAGTGACGGGTTCGTCCTGTTGGGGGCACTCACACTGCGGCTGGCCCTCTTGGCAGGTGACGTGGATGCCCAGCCTGCGTTCTGGGCGGCATCCCAGCATCCTTATCTGCTCCAGGCAGCACTGGTGGAAGAAACAGCAGCTGGGGGGAAGAGGAGGGGGTATATGGTCTGTATTTAGCCACTCTCTGCTCTTGGCCTTTTCACGGTTCATTTTGGGGGAGTGGATGTTTAATATCTGATCCCTGGGGACCCACGGTAAGCCCATGTTAGCAGAAACGTTCCCGAGTACCAGATTAGGAAACGCTTTAATAATTTTTCCCACATTATGACGTAGCTCCGCCCACCTGTCTAGCTGGTCCACGGGCCGGCCACGCCCCTCCTGGCCGCAGTAGCAGCCATGCATCTCGTAGTCGTGCGGACAGCGGCCCGTCAGGCAGTGCAGCATCTCGCCCAGCGCGGGCATCTCCTGGCGCGGCCGGCCGTCTGCGCCGTACTGGGTGAAGGTGTGGCTGCACTCTGCTCTCCACAGGAACAGGGGCTATGCTGACGTTAACTGTACACTCACTACTGGCTGCCTCAGACCTTTACGCAGTACTGTAGTAGATCTGGGCGGTGTTACGTCTGCCTGCCTGCATATATGTATGTATTCTGAAGACAGGTGTAGCCTTTAGGTGAAATTTACCATGGGGATTTTACCATTTCACTGAGACTTCAAAATACCAGAACAGCGTCGCTGTTGAAAATAGCATCAAAAAAAACACAGAATGTCCCTACAAATTACCCTAAACAAGCCTTCGGAATGGTGTCAGCATATGCAATACTTTTGGTGAATGACTGTTGTCCAGGATTTTACAGGACTAAGGTCTCCTTCGCTGTCTAATGATGTTTAATGTATCACAACACATCTATGTAAAGCACTTTGGCATGACTGTCGTGCAAAAAGGAAATGAATTGAATCGAATAAGGTGATAACCCTACATATACCACAACATGATGTCTAAGTTACCGCCAAAGGTAGAGAGAGCGTTAGCTGTGCACCTGCAGTGTCGTGGTCCACAGGAAGGTCAATGAGGCCAGCCGCTTCCAGGAGAGAGAGCGCGAATAGGGGTACAGCCTTTGGTTTGGGCTGGTACGCTGGGGGGAAAGTGAGGTATAGCAATACTGACACCAGGAAACACTGCATGAGAGTTAATATTCAGTGTTAATATTCAGCTGATTGTTTTGTTCTTGCAAGATCTGGGTCTGAAAATGGATACACTTTGTCTTCCTTTGCAAAAAAAAAAAAATGTAGATTTTGAGCCTCACATGTTCGGACCCAGAATCTGGTTATAGAACAATCTCCGGCTGTTGTTCCACTTCAGGATTTCAAGCTGTACTTAGTCAAGAGCCAAGAATTCAAAAAGAGGACAGCTTAGCTCTATGCCATTAATAAACAAAGCTGTCTTTAATCTTTTTTTAAGTGTGGGTCAAGAACACGCCATGGTCATTTGCCAGCTGTGAGCCCTACTTCCCCCTGCCTGGTCAAACGCACACAGAACTTCTACGTGTCTGAGCAGCCAAAAACGGGTTGTCATACCTTACAGCTGTGTCAAAAAGGTTAATATTTTTGCGTTGGTGTCGGCTATTGAAGTAAATCCTTGTACCTTCTTTCTCTCGCGATTCATCGTGCGAATCCGTCTCTTTGCACGAGGGCCTGTCTTGCGGTTCGGCCTCAGCAGATGTGTCGGGTTGTGGCGCCGTCCTCTTCCCGTCTCTCTGAGCCGCACGGCCTCTTGTGACGGACACCGGCTGCTCACCTGTGGAGGTGCGGCAGAGACCGGCTCCATTAAATGCTTTGAAATTAGATCGTTTCAACAAAAAAAATTGTTAGTCTATGTTTTGTTGGGAAAATCATCCCTAGTGATCAGTGTTGTGCAGCTGTGATTAGATAAATGATGAATCTTAAGCACATTCATTCATTCTTTTTTTGTTTTTTTAAAAAGCCCCAAGGAATCAATGCGATACTTGTCAGGTCTGATTATATCCCTGCTTAACCACCTGACAGAATAGCAGCTTTCGCAGCGTACATTTTTAGCAGCAGTGAATTACAAGTAACCTAAAGGATTTGTGAACATTTATACGAATGTTAACACATCTTGATATATTTATTCATTTATTACAAATCATTTTAAATTAACTGAACTAGGTAGCTATAATTGAGTATTTCAGATCACATTTCTAACTTTTTTTTTTTTTCCTTTTCAATTAGGTCCTAATTCAATTTTTACTCTCTCCCACTGGAATCCTCACTGGTGTGACGACTGAACTTCAGCCTTAAATAATTCCAAGAACTACTGTGGCGCTACAAACACACTTGTGTGTATTCATCTGTTTTGGGGAATCAACTAGATGAGGAGGTTTAGGATCTCGCTTTTTGGGGGAGCAAAATTCCATTCAAACTACGGAAGGAATCTTCCCTGTCTGAGTCACCCACCTTCTGTGAAAGAGTCGATTTCTGCAGAGTTCAGGCTAGAATGTGTCGCGCGGATTGGTGGAGCCATCGTTGTTCGCATAGTACCAACCAATGACTCCGTTACAGGTTCAGTCACGTCTGCCAATCAAAGGAGGAAAAAACAAAGATATAAAAGGTTGTGACACCAGCTGTGGGTGATACGCTATTTATATATGAGTATGTTTGGTCCGTGATGAATTAGCCGTCACGAAATTCCGGTGTTTAAGAACATTCTCATCTGCTAAGGAAGAGAGTGTAAAATCGCGAGGCGAGTGTGCAAGCGACATACCCTCTGCCTCAGCGTCCATTTCTGCCGTTGCTGCTTCCAGAGGAGAGAGAGATTTGCATGATGCAAAGTGATTAATAAATGTATGTGACGCTAAGGGCTCTGCTTCTTGGACACTTCATACACGTAGAAAGAGTATATGCACCCATCATCTGTTAGATTATGGCCCAAACCAAGCAGTAAATATTGTACAGAAACAAGTGAAATGATATATTTAAAAAAAAAAAATAAAAATCCCAACATATGACCCACAATGGCAGCCATCACATGAGCAGAAGTGAGGGGAATCTCCACACACTGTCAGTGGTGGACGGGGAAGGGTGGACAGCTAGCGTAGTCTGTGTCTCCTGTGTCTCGGTCGGCACTGTCGTCTTCGTTTCTTGTCTGTTTAGGACTTTTTTGGGGAGTGAGATCGAGCACATGGGAGTCTCAGGGCAGAACCAAGACGAGACGTCAAGCTTCTGGCCCTCGGTGTGGCTGGGGGGGGGCTGCAGGTCGCGGCAGCTCACAATGACCTGTTTTACCTTCAGAGAGAGTCTCCGCTGGGACCTGCGGAGGCAGCTGATGGTTCTGCTCAGCTTCTGGGTCATGCCTGCTGCTCTCTCTCTCTCCTGGAGATGAAACCAAGGCATTAAATATAAAATATTACTTTCGGCCAATGGGATTAGGTCCAAATATAGGGGAAGTAAATTACCCACTATAGTCTGCCTGAGGTATCTCACTGTGTACACAGCTCAATGAGAATTTCTTTACGTTGATTTTTGCACTCAGCTTTGGCTTCTGCAGTGGCTCTCCTTCATATACGGGTAAACTGAAGCTTGGGTTGCCAAATATGAAAGGAGTCGTTTGCAGGATGTGGATCTAATTGTTTTGCTCTTGAAGAATCTGATGAATTTCCATGTGTGAGGTTGGCGGGGTTTGAAGGACCTTTTCTTTTACCTTCTAGAGAAGGACGTGGAGATCCTGCAGTCTGCATTTCCTCTGTCTCCAGCTCGGTCTCACCTGCCAATTTTAGATTGGAAATGTAACTTCCATATTTCCATATTCACATATCTTTGTGGTGATGTCATGAGTTAGAGTGAATGTAGAGAGTTAAGTCCCATGACAATAACCAGCTATCTGGGTTCCTTTTTAAAAAAAGACAAATGTAAACAACAGGGATACACTGTATAACAGGAGAGGGGAAGATCAAGCAGGTGCATGCTAACCGCTAACCTTCCGAGGGAGATGAGGGCTGAGGGGAAGCTGTTCCTGAGGGACCGGCGGTCTCCGGTTGCCATGTCACCACGGCTGGATCCATGTCCCCCCCATGGAGGGCTGTGGATGAATGGGGACAGACGGCGACGCAATGGCATCACGACCCGACCGCCATCCTTCAGTCAGGGCTGATCGCTCAGGGCCCAAGTACCGGCACAAAAGGCTCTCTACGCCGATGTTAGCCATTTTACCTTCATATAGAGATTCTGCGGAGACGTCGGCAAACACCAGGGTCTGGTTGAGGTCAGGATCAGGGTCCAATGTGCTGTTGGCCAGTGTTTCATTTTCTGGTAGGAGGTGGCCTAAAATAAATCACTATTATCATTATTATTATTACTACTGTTCTTGTTAATAATAATAATAGTATATGGTCCTTTCTTACAAGTAATTATAAATAATATGCATATGCTACTCAATTTGCCATGCAAATGCTAAGCAAAAGTTACATTTTTATGAAACCAATCATTTCAAAAGAAATATGCGTAGGATATATATTTCGATGTTGCCTTGTGTATATATTGCATGCAAGCATCGGTTCCTGTTCTCCTCCGGGGTAATGAAGCAGATTGGCCGACTGCTCTCACCATCGGTGAGGAAATCCGTGGCGGCTGGCGGAACCGCGGGAGAACCTTCCGCCCCCGGGTTCTGAAGGGAACCGTTTGTCGGCGGCCCAGAACCTGGTGCGGTGGCAGAAAACAATGACCTTGCATGTTAATTCCTCCTTTTGTGACGAGGCTGCAGTAACCTGGCCGCCGACGTGGATTATTTAAAGGTCATTTGTTTTTATGTGGCCGCTAGCTTGGTTAACCAGACGCGACGCCTCGGCACGCAACATTAAGCGGCATAATCGTCCGGAAATGATGTTTATTTACGCCGGGGTCGGCGCGAGGTAGGCCCGGCGTTTGGCATTTTCATTCGTCACAAAAATGATACCAGCAAAACCCATTATGAAAAAGAAGGATCCTCGGCTGTGATTTAGCCCTTTTTTACGGGCAGTAATGCAGTAGCTGGGAGCGGATCGTCCATTTTTGGAAACCACCTTGAGCGGAAATAAATGTGCAGTTCAGGTTAAAGGCGGTGAATGAACAGAACGCCATTCTAAAGCTGAAGCGGTGGTTGCCTGTCTCTAATTTCCTGTCCCGTCACCCATCCCTACCCCCTTGACACACGTAGGCGGGTCCATTCCGAACGTGACCCTAGGCATCGCCCTACCTGCCTGCCCTGCAGTCGCCCTGGTCCGGCTGCTGTTGTCAGGCAGATCTGTAAGACGGAGGGTCACATGGCAAGGAGACCTTCCACCGCTGCAACCTCCCCTCCCACTGGGCACGGGGAATATATAACCACCACCTGCCATTTGCTTCCAGAACCAAAGTGCTTTGCGCCTGCAGTGATTTACTAGCGCTTTCCGCTGTGGTGTTTATGAAGAGCACACCGGAGGAGTCATGTGACCCTCCAAGTCAATAAATCCATAGGGACCATATCATAGGATAGGGGGAAAAAAGCTGCCTATTGTCATGTACAAAAACTATATCCCACGAACGTTTTAGCTTTGCAGGTTATAAAAGCCACTGGCGGGTTCTGGGACCTGCCTCCCCACCTTTGCTCGCTGTCGGCCGACCGTGCGGTTTGTGAAACGGGGGACGCTGCAGTTACCGGTCACGAGGCCCGAGGAGCACGATGCGGAGTCCAGGTGCCGCCAGGAGGGGTTGTAGGGGGACCGTCCCATGCACTCGATGGCCGCCTTGTCACACAGGCACCGGTCCCGGGCACATGGATCGCTCATGTCTGCAAGGCCGGGTCAGGCTTGAGTACATCAATCGTCTACGTTTAATTCAGCGTGAATTTACCGGAAGTACTTTGTCTTTCATCCTGAGCTTAAATGGTGCCGTTAAATGTGCCGGAAATGTGCAAATCTCTCTCTGGCCAAGCCCGCTGGGCGGAGCGACGGATCTGCATCCCCGTACCGCAAGTTACGTTGCTCTGGCCGCAGGTGGCGCAGTAAGACGTCGTGTCCGGTTGCCGTCGGCAGCCGCGCTCGGTCACTGCTCTGTAGCACTCCCTGTGGTGGAAGCAGCACCTGCAGACCGAGGAGGTGAGGAACTTTATGGTCTCCAGCGATCCAGGGGTTTGGACTGAACACGGCAGCACTTGGGGAGAGTCCGGTCTCACCCGTCCATGTCGTCGACGGTCCTCCGCCCCCCCTGGTATCGGCAGGAGCAGCCGTAATCCTCCAGGTCTCGCGGACACAGACCCGTCGCGCAGCGCAGGCTCAGGGTGAAGTGGAAGAGGGATGGAAAACTGTCCCGCAGCTCCTGCAGCCAAGTGAAGCGTGTCCCCAGGCAGCCTGCAGGAGGCAGGAAGTGACATCGAGTGGCAACAGGAAACTCCCACTAACGGGTGGCAAAAACAGCAGGTACAACAGACTCCATGGGAGAAAACACGGTCCCTCTCACACATACTTCATATCTCTGTAATGTAATTTAAAAATATCATTAAAACCTGCATAAATACTGCTTGAATTCGATACATTTCTGTATAGTGCAAGCACAAAAGCCGGCCCAAGCCGCTTGACACTGGTGTTGTAATACATTACTAAATCACTTATGCATAACAACACAA
The DNA here is from genome assembly GCA_026779585.1 of Mormyrus proboscirostris. Taxonomy (NCBI): domain Eukaryota; kingdom Metazoa; phylum Chordata; class Actinopteri; order Osteoglossiformes; family Mormyridae; genus Mormyrus; species Mormyrus proboscirostris. The sequence goes on from JAODKF010000089.1 coordinate 2,142,702, forward strand.
AACGAGGAAAACAGAAGACAGAAAGGAACAATGAAAGAAAGAAAGCCAGGCGACATTCGACAATTTCCGTGACCATATAAAGTGATGTAAGTCAACACCAAAGTACAGCATCTTCACATTCTTTTGGGTGCTCTGTATGGCCGCTACATAATTTCTATGCATTAACTGGACCAGTGACTGTATTTTTTGCAAACGGCACCATCCTCACCAATCAGAAGCTGAGCAGCTGTGGGGTCGGCTGGCTCTGGGCAGAACGAGGAATTCTGGGAAAGGACTGGAGGCGCGAGACGCAAGATTAACAACTGAGAAATTACACATTCTTAACAGCGTCCTGCAAAGTTGTCACTCAGCCAGAAACTCCGGCTGCTGTTTACTGGAAACGGTAACAGCTGCTTTGCACCAGGCTGGAACTTACCGGCAAGAGCTGACAACAGCGTCAGCAGCAACGGGAGAAGCATGTTCTCCAGCTCTGCAGAGACACAGAAAGAAAATCCTGCAGCTTAATCAGGCTTGTAGTCCAAGGCTCTTCAAATTTGAATCTCAGTTCCGAATCCAGGCCGTGTTTTCATTTCTCCCAGGTACTGTAGTTCGTTTACTGATTACTGACTCTGATTGGCCACAGAGGCTTCATACCCAGCTCACAGGGAAAGGAAGGCTGGAAAATCAGCAGGGCTCGGACCTTGAGGACCAGGATTTGAACAGCCCTTTTCTCCTGGTTTCCATATTTGTCCAAAAGGTTTTTCCTAAACACTGACAGCCCAGATCCTTTTAGGGAATAAGCACCAACACTACTGAAATGTATAGGAATACTCATATGACGTCCCCGTTTTTAGACTGTTGGCGGACATTTTCTTGCTAGAAACCAAATATGTTTGTACAAACTCCAGATTTGTTTGTAACGTGCAATGGAGGAGAACTCCCCCCCCCCCCCTTTTTAAGGCGAGCATCTTTAGAAATGCCGAGATTCCGCCGGACACCCCCAGACTCATACACTTCCCTCACGTCGAACCCTCTTCCGCTCATTAAAGCTCCGGTTAGCTACCGAAACGCCGCATCCGCTTCCTTCCGCGCCACTTCTAATGAGGCCCTGCCGTCTGCCAGCCGGCGTTCTGGGGATCAGAAGGTCCCGCACAGCCCCCGCCTTGGAGTTCAGAGCCCGTTTCCCATAATGCACTGTGGCGCCATGTTAGCACGCAGGAGATCACCGCGTTGCTATATCGGGCCCATCCACGGCTTTTCCACCTGAGCCGCTGTGGAGCTTCGGATGAGGAGATCATTAGGCTTCTCTTCACGTTCTCTGAGATTTGCCCTGGTCATATCTATACATCTACAGAACTATACATCTGCTGTTGCAGCTTCAGATATCATGCACTAATGCCCCCATAAATAGAACAACTATTTTAATTAAGTAAATATTCTGTTTTCAGCTTGTTCAAGTCATTGATGGTCTGTGGCGATAACAGTCAAATGTGACAATCTGAAATGTAGCAAAGACAGTATTATCCTACAGCATAAACACCATCTAGAGCAGCGTTCGCCAGTCCGGTCCTCGGGGACCTGCAAACAGTCCACATTTTTGCTCCCTCCTAGCAGGAGCAAAAATGTGAACCGTCTGTGGGTCCCTGTGGACCAGGTTGGGAGACACTTATCTAGAGTCCTGAAACTCCAATAAAGGCTAACTATGCATTATTAGACATTTACTGAATGATTAGGTAGCAGCAACGTTTTCTCCATATAAGTGTCATGAATGTAAGAGCTAAGCTTGATGCAGAGGCCGGTTAAGAGACGGCAGGTGAAGCCAAACTCACCTCTAGTGTTTGGGGATGCGTGAGTCCTCATGGGTGATCTTCCATTCAAATGGGCTCTGATCTGATGGGCTTTTTAAAAGGTCCCACACAGGTTGCCTTGATTATGGGTTAACAATGAGCTGATACATACGGCCGGCCCAGCAGAAACGGAACCATTTGACCAGGCTTGCACGCACGGGTGGTCACCGTGAAACAAGGGTTCCCCTCACAGCACTGACTGAGCCCCCCGTAATGGACACCGAGAGTAAAAGGAACCACACAGCACCTAGACCTCAGGGCTGAACAGGTCCTGACCTAAGGGATCCAGGTCACGAAAACCTGTCCCCCCCACCCTCAGAAGGCAACAAAGCCCCCCTATACAGAGCCAGGCCTGTCCCCCAAGCGCCCCCCTGCTAAGCAAGCACACAGACTGAGTGACATCAGCGACAGGCCTGTCATTAAAGCAATTGTCAGGCAGACCTCAGTCCAGGTGCATCAAGAGGGGTTCTCACACAGCCAGCCGTTACCGGACCTCAGTCTGGGTGAGTCATCCGTTACACAGTGTGACACAAATGCCGCCAAACAGCCAGTTTAATTATTGATTCATCTGGAAGCTATTTACAGAAGCCCAAGACCTATATACAATATGTGTAAATAACTTCTTTTGTATCTCCATTTCCAAACTCATAAATCACAGTTAAAGGAAAACATGAGTGACCTCTGTAAAAGTATGTTTTCTAATTATAGAAATGTTTATAGCATGTATGAATTACACAAGCACCTACTGATAATCCATTATAATGTATATTTATTATTATTATTGCTGTTGTGCTATATTTACTAAGTGTTGTACTATGTGTTGATGTGTGATCTGTATGTACATGTGGCGCCCATTTAAATGTGTGAGGCTTGAGAAGGCATCCTGCCCCCTGCAGTCCAGAGCCAGCTACTGCGGCCGCGAGCATTCAGGTGGCAGATAAACGGCAAGAGCAGAGCCTGTTTCCTCAGGAGCCCCGACTGGAAGATTCTTCTCACGGCTTTGCGCACATCCTCGCCAGACACCTCTGCTTCAGATCTGCGTGAAGAAGGAAGCAAGGAAACTGGAGATGAGCAAGGAGGAGGAAAAGGACACACGCATGTGCACACACTGACACGCATATGCACATATAGACACGCACACATAGACACAGACATGCACTAACACACACGCACACACAGACACGCATATACACACATATACATGTGGGGTTAATATGGTCTGCGAAGTGCAAAAAATCAGGGTTCAGGTAAGTTTACGTCATATATATATATATATATACACACACACACACACACACTGTATTTGACCCTTTAGAATGAAGAGGAAACCCGTTATAATTAGGGAAAGAAAATGGAAATCTAAAATATCATAACGGTGTCAGGTTATCTTTTCGCTTTGATCATCTCTTTGAGGATGAAAATCACCGCTTTTAAAGCACCTGTAATGACCCCACGCACCCCGGTGCCTCTTTAATTACACGCTTCCTCGTTTTACACAGCGCCGCTTCTCATTGGCAGTAACAGCACGTGACGTGGCCGACCGCAAGATCACGTGATTCGTGGCTAATTGTTCCTTGTTGCTTTCATAACGCGCATTGAGACGTGCGGGCTGGAAGCGCAGGTGGAAGTCAGATTTTCAATTTTGCGTTTTATTATGAGTATGAAGAATGTGAAGATAGTTGTGCCCTATTATGCCTTATGATATGTAAACAGTTACGGTAAAAAGATCAAATTATCTTAATGTACTTATTAACAAGTTAATGGATTTACTAATAAAAAAAATTAAAAACATAGCCACATATGTATCCTTAGGACTTCCGGGATGGCAGACAGTGCAAAAACATGAGCTTAGTATCAATGTGAACGTCCCTCAGTAGCGAGGTGAGATGTCGTACTTATGGTAAATCATAAAAATTAGATTCTGTACAATATTAATGTTGATTTCATGATTTTGTTGTACAGACCAGCAGTCTGACCCACCAAAACACTTTTCTGTAAAAAGCCATTATCTGGACACTCGCTGTTAAAGACTAAAAAGGATTTGAAGAGGAACGAGCAGAGAGGAAATCTCTCCAAGTTAGATAGAATAGGCAACGGTAATGTCAGTGTTTATATGCAAAGAGTCTTACTGAAGCTCAGGGAATATGGATTTCTTGAATTTGCGTGCATGTGTGTGTAGTTTAATCTATATTGTTATGCTGGTGAAACAGCCGTAAAATCCATTTGCCAGGTTACTTAACACTTACTTTTTGAGTAGGATACTCGCTTAACCTTCCTGCACACCTCCATCGTGTACCTCGCATACCAGCGCTGGTTTTCAGCACAGTACCTGAAATTCACCGGGAGCAATTTCATTCCTATTAAAGGATAATCATCATTATTGCCCACATTCATGGAGAGTCATTTACACAATATATGCCCAATTTAGATACATAAATATGACACGTAGAATATGAGCTACTCATTATGAGCTTATTGTAAGGCTGCCATAGCAACGCGCCGCCCTACCGAGCCGCTCCGCCGCGCTCGGAGTCGCGGCACCGGCACCGCGTGAAGAACTTGCAGAGTTCGAGCAGGCAGGACTGCAGTTTCTGGGCGCTGATGGGGGTGGCGGCGGTGCTGGCCGTGGGCTCCACTTTCCTTCTCAGTGTCCCAGCCTGGGAGTCCGGTTTTTTCCACGGACAGCCTGCCGGGAGATAGAGACGGAGCCGCCTTTCCCATTTCCTGCTCTGACCTGCGATGCGCCAACAATCGGTACACTTTGGACCACCGAAACCTTTAAGATGGCAGACAGTGGGTCTGTGCATTTGTTGATTTTCATTTATTGCAAACCTCGAGCAGATCCACCTTCGTTGTAAATAAAGCGAAATGCTTACAACCCATTTTTACCAAAATTATTGCGACTATTACCGGGAAAATTTGGCCTCCGAGTGCAGACAGATTGGCTTTTTTATTTCTGTAGCTTTACAATGTGTCTGATCTCCTTTGAACGGAAAAAAGATTTTACTGCCCATTATAAGTCTATTATTCACAAATGTGCCTTAATGGTTTCTTATATATAATGCAGGTTTAATTTGTTTCCGAGTGTCTTTCGCACCAGGCAACCTCTCATGATCGTTTTTGTTATAATCATCAAACACCTGGTAAACCCGATTACCATTCCGGGTAGTGAAAACAGCGCATAGTGCGCAGTGTCAGTGCAATCACCAGTGTGAAATACCTACGATTAATACGTTTCCGGGACACCTTGTGAAAAAAAAACAGCTCAAAGACATTTAAAATGCAAAACAAGCACGCTTATCGCCTTTTAATGGGCAAATCAGAACATGCTTTAATCCGCAATAGCCCAATGATTCATGTTTCCCCCACCAAGTCATACAAGCCAGGAGGTTTCTGTGGGAAGATGCTGCCCTCTGGTGGTGGTGTTCAGTAGCGTTTCTTGAAGGAGAAACACTTTTTTTGATTGAAAACGCGATCTTTTGATAGTATTGTTTTGATTTTCTTGTCCGAAGATCGACTGTAAAGTCTTATACTGAATGGAGAAAAATATGGTTCGTTTTCTTGAGCAGCAGTAAGTCGCCGCAGTTTAAACAATGCGGAAACGCGAGGGGAGGATTTGTTCTGTATTTCTCCGTTGTTAGTGCCATTTGACTGCAGTCCAGCAATTATGCACTGCAAACACAGGCGTAATGGGTTCTTATTTTGTGACCGCTGGTTTTATCTGGTCACAAATCGCACCCATTATGCATTTATCCTTTTCCCCTAATCCATGCCCTGTACTGTGTGTGATGGAAACTGCATGCAGCGCGCAGAGGACGCCTCTTTATTACCGGTCCTTTAAGCCGTTTCGCCCTTGGCCCAATAATCCTCGCAATTCGAAGTTTATTTATTTCACAGTCTTTAAACACATCAGTAATAACAACACACACACACGCACACCACTTACCATGGCCATTTATCTGAGTGCCTCAAATAATAACCTCTATTATCTTATAAAGAATAACTATAAACAATAAAAATTGATAGACTTAATTTGCTTTTACCCTTTACTGACCTATGCTTTGAAATAACTGCTTGGAATGGAAAGCCGTTTCCATGGTTACTATCACGCGGCATCATTTTGCTATTTCCTTTGACTGGAGACAAAGAAGAACTTTGACCCAGCGATGAATCGAAAACTACAGAAGGTACACATAAAAAATCCAGAGTTATTGGTTCGCCTTCTCCAGGGCCCAGTTCCTCGATAGACGAACTACCCCGAAGTTTAAAAGGCGACTTGAGTCGGGGTTAGCCGGGGGCGGGGAGGACGTTGTGTCTTTGGAAGAGAACCAGAGGAGTCACCTGGATGAGAGACACAGCCTCGGGACTGTTCTCGTTAACAGCAAAATAAAAAAAAAAAAAAAAAAAAATACAAAGGCACCTGCAACCCTGCGTGGTCTCTCAGCGAAACTGGCCGGGGACACCGTCCTGGAGGTCGGGCTAGGGCTGCGGGTGACTTCACCCTGGGCTGAGAATGAGAGAGGAGAGGACGCAGCGCAAACTAAAGAGAAACTCACTAGTCACGGTCGAAGGTCAGATGGCAGAGGTGAGCCTGCCTGAGCCCCCCCAGCTCATCTCATTGCAGTGAGCCGGTTAAAAGTGTGTCCGCGGGGGCAGCAGGGCGAGCCGTACGAAGCAGGGGGGCTTACCGGGCACGGTGGCGTTAGCGGAGCCGTTCTGTGTGCCGCTGGGCTGGGCCGAGCTGTCGGTGCTGGACCCAGTCAGCGAATGGTGCTGCTCTTTTGGGGGTGAGATGACATCATGACGCTGACGTATATTGCCGCTCAAATTATTCAGGAATCAATCTATTACTCAAGAAAAAAAGACTTACATCATGTCCACAAGACCAAAACACAAGAGGCATGATTTTTATTGTATAATTTTCAATTTTATATTTTTACCCAGTAAATCTTACACTTATTACCCTGCACTTCAGAAAATGATGAGAATACACTGATATATAAATGTCTTTATCCCAATACAGTATTATATAGTGAATAACAAAATTACAAGGAATAAAGGAAATCCTCAATCTTAGAACCTATAATTATTGTAATTTATAACGTGCTGCCTACGTAGGGTTCTATCTAGCGGCGGTATTTACCGCAATTCAAATCAGACGTTTGATTAGGCCCCCCTGGTGGCCACAAACAGTCACTACACTGAATTTTACATAAGCACTTCCCTTATTTAGAAGACGCTGAAGCAGCAAGTTCTGCTAACCAGCGAGCAAGCTACGGTCCCTGACGCATCCCTGGTCATACCTCATCCGCATGATTCTTCTTTTGATAAAAATTACGAGAGTTTGTTCCAGTGTGAAATCAGGGGGGCAGATAAACACAGAAGGTTCTTACCCATAGCTAGATGAGGGACTGTGATGTTGCCTAGGAGAGGAAGGAATAAAAGAAGAGAGAAAGAGAGCGAGTGGGAACCAGCTAGCCTGTGATACCTGTTGATCTGACTCCAGCAGGAATGTACAGTGGGCAGGGAACCGTACTGCTACCATTGTTGTGGTTCTTTCACAGGCAAATGACGGGCAGGGTGTTCAGTGACATCTTACCTGCTCTGCCCTCATAGAGCTGCTGAGCTCTCCACAGTGTAACAACACAGGAGCCCAGGGGCTAAAATTACCTCTGTGGATGTCAGCAGTGATAGTCTGATTGAAGAGAAGCTTGACGGATTCCACCTCCCAGAGTTGAGACAGATCTCTCTCTGGAGAGGAG
>JAODKF010000089.1:2150487-2162474 GCA_026779585.1 Mormyrus proboscirostris
CCCCCCCCCGTCAAAGGGGATGGTTTCTGAATTATGAAAATGGTCATTAACAATATGGGAACCTAAGGCCTAATGCACATCAAACCAAATTAGTACCTTTAAATTGCTCAAAAGTAATAAAATACATATTCAGGATTGAAGATCCTCCACAGGATCAACACAACACACAGACGTCCTTCATCGGATGCTCATCGACAATGAGTCGCCGCGGTTCTGTCATTCTCCAAACTCAATAAGGCAGAAGTAAGGACTGGATAACTCACCCGTCTTCCCCGCCATCACACAGATGTATATGCAGTCCGAGTCCTTGTTCTGACTCACTGTGTAGACACATCTACCATCAGACATATTCCAGACCACCTTAATGACCTGCATCTCATGTAAATGAGGTTTATCCTGATTTCCGCTCGAACGCGAGGCTCGACACCAAACAGACCTTTCGCACAGGATGCCGACTTTCAGTAGCTTTGATGAAACCCACTCACCTGACAATATGGAGCTGGATTTGAAGATCTCGTGAAGGTAGCTGGAGGAATTCCCCATGATGTCCAATAATATGGCAGTGAAGTCTATGCAGAGACCAAACACGTCCAGTTGACAGTAGCCCTGCGTGACCGTTTTAGGGTATGCCCGCAATCTCATGTACGACATACTACCCAAGTTGATAAACTTCAAAAACTATCCTGATGCTCATCAAAATGTGGTCTAGGATTATATATATTGATCTGTATCTTGTTACCACAAAACAAGCAAGATGAATAACAGCATTTAGAGATACATTATACCTACAAAAAATTAAAAAAATGCATTTTCAGCATATACCATATGTATCTGCTTACCTGTCAAGTCGTTAGACCTATTAGTCAGACAGTAGCAGTATCTCATTGGAAAGATGCTGGTCTCGATGTTCCTGAAATTGGAAACTGTCGGAAACCAGGTTTCACCACACAGAACTGAGTACTTTCGATCAAATCATACAAGCTGTGTATTTCTGGATAAATTATCTGATGGGGCCGGTGAATGCCGGCGTGCTGAGAGGATTAGCCAGCCCACGGTCAGGACGTACTGTTGTAGACGAGAACGGTGAGCTTGTTGAAGGCCAAGGAGCTATGAGACGTGATGCTCAACAGAGTGAAAATGTGCTGGGAGCCTGCGAAAACAGGACAGGGGGCGAGAGCAGGAAACGCGCTGTTTCAAGTAAAGGGTCTGCAATCTCTGATACGGCCTCCAGGATCAGAGCACACCGGTGTAATGGAAGATTGATGGCTGGGTACGCTAATGCTACAAAACGCTAAAGCAAAATCCATTCCACTTCCTAGAGGCGTTAAATTCTCAGCCTTCTAAAAAAAGTAACTGCTTCTTAACAGTGTAAAACCAAAACTAAACAGCACAAAAGGGTGAAGCGTTGTCAGATTACCCAGGAAGATACATGATGGCATTATCTGATTTTATGGAACTTCGATGTAAATACTACTTGTCATCAATTAAAAGCTGCACAATGCTCAGTGGCCAGTGTACGAGCTACATTTGCTTGGTGAACTGCTGGCTCCAGCGAATCGTGTGGCTGTAACGGAATACTCGCAGTGCGCAGACAAGGTCAAGAGGTTCACTTTCGGTGTGGCTATGCATTTGAAGGGCCAAGGCACCTCAACTGAGCGATTTTGACCGTGGTGAGATTGTTGGCGTCAGATGTGGTGGTTTAAGTTTATCGGAAACCCTGCTGGGATTTTCACTGCAGCGTCTAGTTTATAGATAATGCTGCAATTAACGAAAAAACATCCGGCCAGTGCCATTTCTGTGGGTGAAAACACTGTTTTAATGCCAGAGGTCGGAGGAGAATGATACAACTCAACACCCCTTGAAGTGCTTCTGTGGGTTAAAGTGGAACCAACCTGGTATTAACTCATATACCAAATAAACTGACCACTGAGGGTGAATCTGTGCAATAAAAATCTGCAGCGTAACACTGCACAAAAACTTTGAGTGAATTATAAAACAAAAGTCACTCATATTGCAACATACCAGTTTGGGTCGAGTTTATTAACTTATTCACCAAGAGAGTCAGATCGGTGGTGGCAAGGTCAGTATTTCCAGCAGGAATTTCTGGGCAAAAATACACCACAGTGATGTTAATATTATGATCAGTCATAACAAAACTCATAACAGATTTTTAAGTGCAGACTGGGTTAAATTACAGAGAATGTCCACCCTCACAAAGAGGAAATTAAAATGATTAAGTTGGCTTTCATTAAAACATTATGCAGTTATTCCCCCTGTGAAATAAAATGATATTGATTAATACTGGTAAATATTTCAAGAGTTTATTATGAGATTTAAATCATTTTCTAAATCTGGATACACAATTACCTTGTGTTGTCCTTCTTTGAATCAACTACAGTACTTTAGCACAACAGTACCTTAGCACTGCATATTTATGGCCTTTTGCGTATGAACACTAATTTCGCTGATGTGCTCCTTTTCCTTAAGATACAGTGTTAAACAGACCGACCGTTTTCTTGAACTACCTGTCGATACAAGAATGTCTCTCTTCTCCAGATGTCTCTCAAAGTTGCTTTTCATGGCTGCAAATAAAAGTGCATAGTCACTGCACCGGTTCTGTGAGTTAATGGACGGTAACATACACAATGTGCGCAGTCAGGCGAAGTCACCTCACAGACGCCGAGCGGCAAAAGCAGACATGTGTGATGTCAGTGACTGACTGGATTTTGCAAATAATACTTTAATATACAGGCAGCTCTCGATTCACATAAAACCTACAAGTGAATCCAGACCGATGGGAAAAAAAAAATATCTAAAACACATAGTTTATGGAATCCCTAATGCGAAAAAGGCAGCGAACTCTGAAAATATATTTCAGCTTTTTTTGTTATTTAATGTGCTCTTCAGCATGTTTTATAAGTATATCTTTTGACATAAGAATAGTATGGGGGGGTGTAAATCTGATTTACATAAAAATTTTATGTAACAGTTTATGGAACAGATGATTTACTGGGGAAAATGGGAAACGTGAAAAACGGGTCGGAATTCCAATCAACTCTCTAACATGAAATCAATACTGTAACCAGCATAAATAAAGCGTTACACATAAAACAAAACGAACTATCGACTTTTTAACCAATAAATACACTTCCGGGTTAGGTGATTTGAGAACTGCCTGTATAGCCCTCCTGATGCTTAAACAATACAGAAGAATCGAACGTTAACTTTTGTATAATCAAGAAACAATAACCATTGCTGTCATGGTTAACAGTGGAGGCCTTTTGCACGTCTTTGGCCGGATTGTGGGGGATGGCGGTAAGGGGATCTCGCCCACTGCAGGCCGCAGCCCTACCTTTACCGTAAAGGACGGCCAGGGGAATGAGGGCCACGCACAGGCTGACGTACAGCCCCCCGTGTCTGCCAGCCCCCCCGGAGACAGCCATGGCAAGGCGACGACCTGCGGCACGACCACACACACCTTCACCGGCGTGTGCACAGACAGCGTCGCCTTCACTCACATTCCGCCACAGCTAGTCGTCAATTATCTCTCTACAATCACCTTCCTTTATGTCTGTTGATTTCTGTCATGCAACACATTCACGGTTATGGTAAGATGTTCAACAGTAAAACCAGTTACCCTTCATGCATATTATTAACATCTATAAACAAATAAATATCAGAGCCAAACGAATTCATTGTAAACACTTCTAAACACATCTTTGGACACAAAAAGGATAAAAAACACAAACCCAAATAAACGTAAGGTTTACATAATTACAAAACAATTACAATTATTGTCTTCTACTAAAGCACAGTGCAGCATAAAAGGATGTTTAAAATTCAGAAGTCTCACGTCTTTCACTGCATAAATCACGTCTGAGTATCACCTCTTTATACCCTTTTTTCCCATTTTAAATTCCAAGGAAACCTTCTTTCACCATTAATGGTGAGTCTGAACGTACCTTTTTTTTTTTTTTTTTTTAAAATATATTCTTGGTCCAAGATTTGTTCGACCTGAGATGGGGGTTACCGTCTTCGGGGTGAGATTAGTCCACTTCCATTTGTTCGGGGAGGGGGGGGGGTTGATCTTTGGAGATTGCTGTCTTATGTCCCTTTTGGCCGATCCCAAGTGACAGGTGGGGGAGATTTATCAGGAAAACCAGTACCGGCCCGACTCCGCGCATGGGGCGAAGCTGGGGTGGGCAAGTGAGGGGCTCGGCCCCCTGGCCAGGCTCGCATTCTAAACGGCCGTGATCACAGGCGGGCATGTTATTTGAAACTGCAACTGTAATTGCTCTCTGAGAGTAACTGAATGGCCTTTCTAATGGTGTGGTAGTAGCACCCTGATTCGCTGGTGCACAGCTTTAATTGGCAGGAGGAAATGAGGCTGAGCATTCTGGGTAACACCAGGGGTCTGGGAAACGCTCCGCTATGGAAAACTGAGACCAGGGTTGACAACCTGAATACTCTGTCACATACAATATTACGCATTTGCATGTAAAAAGCAGCACTGCTGTTCAGAGCAGCATTCAGACTCATTCAGACATAAATAAAAATCACAAGATATACGCGTGTCTGCAATACAAGAAGGTTTTTTTTTTTTTTTTTCCTCTCTCTCCCACCTCCTCCCTCACGGTCAAACTGATGGCAGTTGGTTGAAGTTAAGAAAGATTAAGATTGACACTCCTTTAAAATCTGTGCATCTCTGGGAGAAACTTCTAGACATAAAAAAGTCTTGCCCCTCTAGCAGAGCGGAAGTCCACATTTTTACAGCACCAACAGGTGGGTCATACCGGCAGAGACCTCCCACCAGTACCTGGGGTCTGTTCCCCCGCCCTCACAGCAGTTTTAATTTACACCCAGAAGCCCAACTGTGGATAATCATCAGAAAGACATGAAATGCCTCCGACTTCCTGCTGATTTGCACTTTCTGTGTTTTCCAGGGGATATTTCCATTCTGCCAGAGACTCTCAGGTGACAGACGCGAAGCCTGAACAGCCGTGACCTTCTTTTAAACAAACGGGGTCAGGGTGAGCCTGCAGCCTATCGCAGGAAGGACAGGATGTGAGGCAGGGCACCCCCTGGGTGGGACGCCAGCCTATCACAGGGCACACACATCACTGTGAACATAGGAATCAATAATACAGGCATTGCAAACACCCCAATGCTGGGATATACCGGCATTATTCATAAATGCTCAAGTAATTAAATCCCAGGCCAGTACGCAACCTCTGCATGTCAAGCAAACAAAGACTGAGTCCAGGGACCCAGAGACACCGGAGCTCACATGTGGCACCGTATAGTCGCTCTGCTACTCTTTCGGTATCTCACCTTACACTCGAGGTCTTTGGGGGCGGCTGGTTCTCCTGTCCCGGGTTTTCAGCCACAGAGGTGAGGCTGGCTGACCTTACCGTACCGGCTAGAGATCACTCAGCAGGTCACACTGCGCCCCCTGTCATTTTACCTGGATCATTTAGTCCCACTATGAAACTCCTTACTGGTAACACTTTTCAGAGAACATGGAAAGGTTCTTTTAACTGGGTCACATTTAAATAAGACGAAATATCACCTTCGGTCTGAAGTTTTTGAGCTGGACTGTTGAACATAGCAGTTTTAAATCGACTCCAAAACAACTTTGTGTGTTTTGAGAAAATAAATTACTTAAGGGACGTTTCAGGGAGCGACATCTATGGCGGTAAAGTATTGATAAGACCCCCAGACACAGTTAACGACGAGCTTCAGATTCTCCCAAGATCAGTTTGCAAATGAACATACTGGGGCTCAGCACAGGTCGCACTGTGTGCACACTGGTCTCTGAGGTCCAGAATTTCAGTGCTATGCGAAACACAGATAACTGCAGCGACTGAGAACCCCAGGTCTCATAAGCTGACATTGGAAATGCAGCCAAAACACAGTAACCCCGGACCGTGCCTGGTTCCTCACGGTCGATCAGCTCAAAGGTGAAGTGAGTTTGCCTCTCAGCAAATACAATATAGATAAATTACTGAAAGAGTCAGCGGATACAATTACAGCAAAGGTACCATCCCAGTGACATGGGTGAGAATGTGTGGGGGGTGTATCAGGGCCTATTCGGACACTCCACCTCATCGCTCCTCTCCCATATTTTATATAAACAAATTAAATATACGCACTGGGAAAGTGAGCAGACTGGCATGCCATTGGTCCTCTCATTGCCGAGCAACCCTGAGCCAATCACACTCACCTCCATGCGTGACTGTTCTCAGTGTAGCAGGAAGGCAGGGAATCGACATAAAACGCGCGGATGATGATGTGCATGTAAATCAAAGAACTGCACGTTTAGCTTCAGCCCCCCAAAAGCTGGGTTATGATTCTGGGGAGGGGGGGGCGGCACTGGACCATTCAGGCCGTAACGTGCCACTGCACATACATGCAAGTATTATACATGCAAACAATTTACACCTAACGTAAACAATGAAGACAGGAATATACCAGCCTATGAACGGATTTCCATTTTAGCATCTCTTTATTTTATTAGTAAGTGATGCAATAGTAAAGACAAACATAAGGGAAAAAAAATCAAGTAAGAATACCATTTGCATATTATTAAATGAAAATATTTTAAACTGGTTAGATCTAGAATATAAATTACAAGTACCATTTAAAAATTGCAATGAGGAAAATTATACAAAGCTCTGAAGGTCACTTGTATAAAAGTTTGTTCCCTTTGTTTGGAAAAAAAATAGACGAAAATGAAGACAAAGCAAAGAGAAGCTTTAACAGACACATTTGTTCGCTGTACTTCAAACTCGTACGAGGGCAAGGCACAGAAAATGTCTCGTCAGTCATACGCCCATAATTACAGTTTATGCAGTGCGTGTACGTGTGTGCATGGAGGGGCACGAGGCTGTGTCACGCTATCACTATTTAGTACAATCACTAAACCTCGATTATTCAAATAAGAAGAACGTTAAACATCCCTTAACTGCTGTCCGAGGGTAACCTCGAAAAGAAAAACGTTTCGAAAATCAACTCTGTTCAGAAGAAACATTAGGGTACAGTTATCTGGAATGACCAAATGAGAGCGAAATTATTAGAGTCGAAGTTCAAAATGGTTTGTTAAACTCATATAAAGTGCACCTTTTCAGGAAACCGACACTGAAGACAAGTATTCTAAAACGAATTGCATTCATAACAAGCCGCCTGTTATGGCTTTAGTTTTGTTAAGGATCTATAGCCACACAGCCGGGTCATCGGAAGGGAAAGCAGGAGGAAGCGTGACTTTAAGCGAACCGGCCAGCGGGGCCTCAGGAACCAGGAACTCTGCAGCCTTTTTATCTCTCATTTGCACTTTAACTGCACATTCATTCTCTTACATCAGTTTTCTTTTTAAAAAGTGACACATAACCATATATAGAGGTGACAGAGGTGAATTTTTACTTATCTTAGGTTACTTTGTAGCTCTTAACTATGATGAGCTAAGCGTCATTATTCAGTGAAAGTCAGTCTACCAGATGAAATTACCTTGTGTTAAGTGCTGTTGAACTGAAGTACAAACCGTACGCGGCACATGACGGACCTGGTGAGGAAGAAAATCACCCCTGTGCTCCCACTGGCAGCTGTAATTCAGTGAGGGGGTGAAAGAATGGCCTACACCTGTACAAAAAACATCCCATTCTCAGTCATTTAAAGGTAGCATAAATGTCTTTCGTGATCATGTAACACTCTGCATGTGCTTCCTGTGAACTGAAACGCAAAAGTCATTCAGTATCATCCAAACAAAAACGTAAAATTTGCGGAAGGTCATTGAAGGAACGACAATTTATTCTGTAATTAAAAGTAAAATATTCTCTGTAGCCACACATTGTAACAAAACAATCATACTCACTTCCAATCATTTTCTGATGTAAAAATATAGGAACTATGCAAGGTGACAGAAAGCTTATGTTCCTGTTCCCTTATACAATAGTGTTAATTGCACAGCTGTACTGCAAATTAGTTGCTGTCCCAACAAATCCCAAGCTTTAATTCAGGATCAGCTGTGTTATGAAAGGTTGGTTCTTTATGAGTTTTTTCTTTGTAACCTGACAAACAATAAAAAACGCCCTATAAAATGGCTGAAGACCTTCCACCTAGAAACGATTATACTTCGAGCGGCTGTTTGGAAGACCTTTCTTTATTTAAAAATAAGCGTGAAACTCATAACAATTGTAACAGTGACTATAGGAGCGTCTCTGAAATTAAGAAATATAACATAAATTTGCTTATTTGGCTATTGTCATCGTAAAACAACATATGGGGATTTCAGTAACAGTTCAGTAACTCATCCCAGAAGAGAATGCCTTTCCTGCATGTTTGTATATTGCCAATATTACAAAATAAACGATTAATTTCCTCCTGGTACGCTATCAGGAAAGTATTCACTTTTTATAGAGTATAAATGATGTCGACAGAACGTGAGACGTCAACACTCCGCAATCTCATTTGCTCTCGACAATGCAGCGCACCAGCAGACCCAGTATTACGGTGGGTGGGAACTATGCCTTTCAAAACTTTAAGTCTACTGCTAAAAAGTCTTAAATAAAAGTGTGGCAACTTAAATACGTTGTTACTGTTATTTTTATTATTATTATTATTATTATTAATAATAATAATAATAATAATAATAATGGAATTTTATCCCATGTTTCGTAATTCATAATTGTAAGGGTAGTAATGGTAGCGTGGAAGTTTACAAAGAAAAAGCCTTTGGTCATACAAAGTCTTCCCATTCGTATTAATGAGGGGGTCGGAGCGACAGAAGCGTAGCACAGCACATATTGCGGCCGCTGCAAGCAAATGGGACACGTGCTATAAAAGGCACCGTTATGAGGGCGACGCCGTTGGCCTTAAACTGCCCTGCCATTTCCCTTCACCAGGTTAACGTCCTACAGTCTTTGCAATTCCTGTACGAATCGGCTTTAATTTAATGTAATGTTTTTTTTATGACCGAGTGACACGCAAATTCAGAAATACGGATGCAGGGTGTATTTGTTTGTCTTTCAGAAGGGCGTGAAACTCGACGTGGCTGTAAAGGAGAAATGGATGTGATTTCAACATAAACGGATCTTTCTAATCGCTTAAATGTTACGTCTGCCAGGTATACCTTGTTTTGCCAAACACTGAACTTACGCATATTAAATAGGTCTATTTGCCCAATGCTTAAGTTAAATGCTATAATGTAGGTCTACTTCAGACTAGGTTTTTTTCCGTAAGATTAAAAAACGAGATTTTCATAACAATAGCATTTACCTACTTGCTGTATAACAAAAAATGATGAACAACTAACATGCGCCATTTGTATGTGATGCTGTAAAAACCAGTAATAATCAGTGTTAAGGATAAGTGTTAATACAGTATATAGGTGTTTGGTTTATACTGGGGTTTGAGGTTAAGGGCTGGAGTACCGACATGGTGTGGTACTGGGTTCCTTCAGCAGTGGATATTTATGTACGCCGAGTCCCATGTTACAACACGGTGGAAATGCTCAAACTTAAAATGCGTTGAATGCGTCAGTGAAGGATTTCAAGTTTCTTCTTTTCGGAGGACGTTGCAATGCCTCTCGTTCCAGCTCAGAAAATGTTTTTCACCAGTTAAAAATTTGTACCTGCTTTTCCTTTGAGAAATAATAATAATAATAATAATAATAAAATGCATTTAAAAATATAAGGCTACAATCAGTATGGGGGTTTAAAATCGATCCATTAACTTTCAGTTACTTTGCGGAAAAACAGGTGGAAATTTCACACTTGTGCAAAAGCTTGATAAATCCGGCCCTTCATGTGTACCACAAATAAACGGAACCAAATACAAAAGGCTGGGAAGTTCGCCACGTGCCACAGCATGCGACGAAAATAGGAGACCAAATAGATATTTCATTTTCGCATTCTCTTTTTTCTTGCCCAAACATATGTAGCCACACAACGTACTGCACGATAAAGCTGAGAAATGTTGTCAAAGGCATCCAGCTTAACCCTTTCAGAAACGCTGCAAATTCATGCAAACCATGCATTTAAATTATAATTAAAAAAAATAATAATAAATTATGTGGTATCTTTCCAAAAATAAGTTCTTAAAAACGGCATAGCATTTAAAGTATTCATCGAGTTCGTTTTTTAATGATTATTTTTATTATTATTTTTATTACTCCCCGTTACCTGAACTTTGCAGTGTCTATCACTAAATGTGCATGCATCACATGCAGCGCTGTTTGCTTTGCAGCGATAAATAAAGCTTTGGGTGATTTCTTTTTTTTTTGTCCTTTTGCTTAACTTTGCAATGGGTGCTCTGTACAAAGTCTGTATATTATACATATGGGGGCCGGTTTCCGCCCCGTTTAAATGTATCTTTCTTACCAGAAGGCAATAGCTCCGCCACATTTTCACTGGCCAATGACACGGGGTTAGGAGGGCGTGTTCCACACGGAGTCAGGGAAGCCCTCGCCGGTGGAGGACAGGGGGAGGGGCCCACTGGGGGTGAAGGGGTCGGTGTCCGTGTCAGTCTCACCTTCGGCCAGGTAGCGCTTCTCTTTCACCCAGCCGGGGGCCCCGGGACCAGCCCCCGTGCTGAACGAGACGTCCTCCCTTTCCTGTGAGATACTGAAGCCGCTAGGTGAGCGCTCCAGCTCTTCGTGGTTGACGGATGGCAGCGAGAGGGGCGTGTCCACGTCCCGTCCCAAGGTCCAGCCTTGACCGGGGCAGGGGCTGGGCCCCTCGCCTCCGAAGTGGCCCTGGGTCTCCAGGAGCGAGCTGATGGGCAGCACGGTGGGGCGCTCCGTGTAGGTGGGTGCGACCGGAGCCAGCGGCATGCTGTGGTCCTGCCTGAAGCTGTAGTAGGGGGTCACCTTGCTGATGGGTACCTGGTAGGGCATGTGTGGGCAGCCATCGGTGTAGTCGAGCAGGACGCGGCGGATCTCCGCGTACCTGCTGTCCTCCTTGCCGCCGGGTTTGCCGCCACGTGGGTCTCCCATGGTCAGCTGGGCCGCGCCGCCGGCGTCCACCTGCAAGTGCTCCGTGTGCTGCATGTGCATGTCCACCAGGAAGTCCAGCTTCTTCTCCATGTCCTCCACCTGTCGGGAGACAAGAACATGGTGGCAGGAGGGTCTGGCCGTGCGCTACCCAGTTTCGTGTCCGCCCCGGACCAGCCAAGGGTACCTGTCTCTCGACTCGGAGAAAACGTCCCATCATGCTTTGGTCTTCGGCCTCAGGCGCAGAGGCTTTGGATAGGTAGGGCTCGTGTCTGAGGGGCAGCAAGGGTGCGAGTCGTAGTCAAGCCAAAAGTCAGACACAATAAAACAGCTGCAGTTTAGAGAGAAACGGAAAGGTGGCTGGGAGACGGACCTGGGAGACTGCTGGGCAGGATACGTGAACGGCGTCTTCTGGGTCTTCTTATGCTTAGGGGTCAGTGGGGGACCGGGAGCGAGAATCATGTCTAACCTGTGTGACATCATGGGACACGCAAGGCAGCTTTACACTGAGTGACCCCTACTGAGACAAAAACTCTCAAAACTTCCAAATGCAGATAAAAATTCAATATCAGATAAAAATATTAGCAGATTAGCATTAGCTCTGGCCTTCATATTAGCAGATTAGCATTAGCTCTACCCTTCGTATTAGCAGATTACCATTAGCTCTGGCCTTCATATTAGCAGATTAGCATTAGCTCTGGCCTTCATATTAGCAGATTAGCATTAGCTCTGGCCTTCATATTAGCAGATTAGCATTAGCTCTACCCTTCGTATTAGCAGATTACCATTAGCTCTGGCCTTCATATTAGCAGATCAGCATTAGCTCTACCCTTCGTATTAGCAGATTAGCATTAGCTCTGGCCTTCAGATTAGCAGATTAGCATTAGCTCTACCCTTCATATTAGCAGATTAGCATTAGCTCTTGTAGCTGCTCTGGCCTCACCTTCCTTGCAGGTACTTGATCCTGCAGAGCATGTCCAGATGTCCGGCCGAGTACTGCTCG
>JAODKF010000089.1:2169793-2180186 GCA_026779585.1 Mormyrus proboscirostris
ACACTGTCATGTAGGAGTATGTGCACTGGCATTTAGGAGTATATACACTGTCATGTAGGAGTATGTGCACTGGCATTTAGGAGTATATACACTGTCATGTAGGAGTATGTGCACTGGCATTTAGGAGTATGCACACTGTCATGTAGGTGTACGTGCATCATCATGCTGCAGTCTCATAGCCCAAACCCTTCCTCTGCACACCCATTCCTGTTTCCCCAAGCCCTTGGTATCAGGGTTATTACTGTTAACAAAAAACAATAACTAAAACTATAAGGTAACATTTTTCAAATAGAAATAACACAAGATCCTAAAATAAAATTTAAAAGTGCAGCTATATGTAAACTATAAACATTGCTTTCGAACTGGAAAAAATCTAAAATCAATCGTCAAACCCTTCACTGTTTTTAATACTACTTAGCTAAAGTAATGATTTAATCTTTAATTACCATTATTAATTTGTGGAGGATGTTAATCCCAGTTTGAGGACATTTGTACATAATGTACAGTGTATTCATGCAGGATCCTCTAAACATCAGACACATAAAACATCTCACCGACTTTTGGTTTATCTTATAAATAAAATTACTGAAACTAAAAAATGAAACCATAACAAATAAAAACAAAATAGAAATACATCTTCAAAATGAAAAGTAATAAAATCGAGCAAAACCACACAGAAACCTAGTTAAAACTAAGCTGAATTGCAAAGGAAAATTGAAAACATTTTAAAGGTGAAGATTAAAAAATAAAAAAAAAACAAATTATAAGAACACTGCTCAGTACACTGACTACCTATGATATATGTGCAATTTCATTTCAACTTGCACTACAATAAACATCTATTTTGCACTGTGCCTTCTGTATAATCATCTTCTGTACATTTTTTTTATTCTTATTTGTATTCCTGTTTGTACACAGTGTTTTGTGAAGCATTCCTCCTGTATATTATAGTGTTACATGTAAATTATATGTTTGGCACTGGACCACAAACATCTGCGTTCGTACAAACTGGCAGTAAAGTGAGTTCTCATTCTGATTCTAACCTGACCAGCGCCACCTGCATGCGGGCATCGGAAGCACAGGACGGCCGGGCAGAGTCACTCACGGCAGGAAGTGCGAAGAATGAGACCCCGATGAGGGCAAAGGTGCCGGCTAGGAGCCGGCCGGCCCACGTCTTGGGTGTTTTGTCCCCGTAGCCAATGGTGGTCAGTGTGATCTGTGTGCCATGGAGACACCGTGTCAGCAGCATTTCATTTGGAACCAGTCACTATTGTAACTGCAACAACTATAATTGTAACAGTAACTATTTTAAGTGTAACAGTAACTATTGTAACTGTAACAGTGTAACAGTTACTATTGTAAATGTAACAGTGACTAGTTCATTTGGAACCAGTCATGGAGGCAGGAGTCTTTCATTTGGAAAACCTCTTTGCCGTTCTGACACTGTGCTCAATCACAGTATGTTAATCTTCACATAACAGAGGTCTACACATGTTCTCTTGGATTTTTCCAGTTTAAAACAACGGGCATGCCAAAGCAGAACTCATGTCCACCACTGAACATCTCATCTATTCTTGTAGGAACCTCCCCCCAACAAGGAACATAGACACCCTAATTCAATTTAGAAAGACTACATGAAAAAGAAAAAGAACCTCGATTTGCATCTCTGTCCATTCACAGTTATGTGGGGGAGAGACACAAAGGTTGAGAAGTGGGATCAGAAGATCAAATTCTCAAATTCAAAGCATGTGACTGGATACCGGAGCAGAACGTGAACACTACCCCACGATTCCAAGTCTTCATGTATTCTTACCAAGCCCCACCAGAGGGCATCGGCATAGGTATCAAAGTCCTGCTGAGGGGTTTGGGCAGTCGGAGCATCTCGGTCCACTGTGTCCGTGGTGATGTCATCCTTCTCCACCAAGTAGACCAGGAAGGAGGCCAAGATGAGGGAGAGGAAGCCGATGTACCAGGCTGTGATGAGCTCCTGGAGCAGGGGAAGAGCTGTCAGCACGTGGATCCGGGCCGGATCCCTTACGAGCCAGCGTCAGCTGTGACCGATCAAGTGCGGTTATCGTCAACGAAAGGCGCCGAGTATCTCAGTGGCAGGACGTCAGGAAAGTTGCGTGTACTTTCAAAGACACCCTACTTGGATGAAAGCACAGCGAGCCTCACAGCGATCTGGATGCTGGGCGGGGGAAGACCCTCACTGCGACGAGCAACCTTGGGCTGTTCCGTGTCGGAACCACAACTCGACTGGAAACCGGAGTGGGGGGCAGCAGGGCAGGGTCCGGGAGCAGGCTGGGGCTGGGGGGGGTAAGGCGGGGGCCGGGGGCCATACCTTGCTGTGAGCGTAGATGGCGGAGCCCAGCAGCTTCCAGGTGCCGCCCCTGCGGTCCATGCGCAGCATGCGCAGTATCTGCAGGAAACGCAGACTGCGCAGAGACGTGGCCAGCACATTGCCCTGGTTGCGCACCACCACCACCGGCACCGATGCAATCAACACGAAGATGTCTGCCAGAGATGAGAAGAGCACGCACACACACACACACACACACACATACACACACACGGACAGGGACACACACGGTCAGGCAGCAGCAGCGTGACCAACATCACCTGCAAAGCTGCTGCTGCGTGGTTTTGGGCAGTTTCTTCATTTTCAGAATTTCCACACAGTGCCAAGAGTCGTCAGACTCGTCTTCACTCAGTCATGACCTCCTAATGACGGCATCGGCCAAGCGAGTGACTACAAATCCCAACCCTTTCTAGCATCTCCATGATTTTGGTTTCAGAGTTTCAAGACGGCTTCATCGCAAGCCATCCGTGAAAGGTGTTATATTTAAGTTCAAGTTCAAAGTTTTATTTGTCACGCACACACAGTCATACGCTGTACTTCTCTGCATGAGATGCTTTTTCCACCTGCTTCCTTAACTGCCCTTGGAAGGAAATACGTAATAAAAACAAAAATAGTATAAAAGGATCAGAATAAACACCCAACACCCCTCCCCACCCACTCAGTCACAGTTACCTAAAACGCAGAGGGGCTTGCGGGCAAACTTCAAACGGCCCCTCCATCCCTTGTATCGGCAACAGCATCCAGCCGCCCAGATCCGCAGAACAAACTCCCCGCCGAAGATGAAGATCGTGAAGGTCTCCTGGACGC
This sequence comes from Mormyrus proboscirostris, assembly GCA_026779585.1. Taxonomy (NCBI): domain Eukaryota; kingdom Metazoa; phylum Chordata; class Actinopteri; order Osteoglossiformes; family Mormyridae; genus Mormyrus; species Mormyrus proboscirostris. Next base: position 2,172,960 of record JAODKF010000089.1, read on the forward strand.
CGGTGAACACGCAAAGCAGAGTCAGCGTCTGACGACGCGATGGATCCACATTTCGGGAGGCACACCTCCGGAGAGTGTGGCCAGATGGGCACAAACAGATATGCTGCGCTGTCATTCATATTCCATCCAACGGAAAGGCGTAAACAGACCCAGGCAAGCAAAAGAGCAGTCAGCGTCAGACAAAGAGACAAACCAGTTGCTTACCAGTATGACGAGCCAGTAGGCGGACAGTGCTTCATGTTCCTTGAACGTGGTTAATATGGATAATATTAAACAGCCAAGCACAATTAAGAATCTGGAAGACAAACAGAATAACCAACAATCAATCATCACAAACTGTATTTGCTAAGGTAATGTTTCATCACTCATTAGTTGGGGTGCCAGAGACAAAGCTCATGTGGCATATTTTATCACATCTGGCCAAAAGTAACCTGCAGTAAGATTACCAGCAGTACTCAAGCATTACTGGGGAAAAGGCTGCAAACTGTAATATAACCACTAGAGGGAGCTAAACATCTAACTTTCACTTTTGAAGTTCGGAGCACCTTTCTCAGCCGCAGCTCAGAGAGTATGCAGAGTGTGCATGTTCTTCACATGCTGCTGTGGTTTTCTTCTGGGCCTCCATATACCCCTCCCCACCCCAGTAGTTCATAGAAATGCCAGTAGGCAGATCAGTACTTGTAAGTTGCCTCTAGTGCCTGTGAGCTTCGGTCCGTCCCCTGACCCTGAGCTAGATAAATGACTGCAACAAAGATGACTGAAAAGTTTTCTCAAGGACATACAATTGACAATGTGAGCCACATAGAAATGTAACTTCTTGAAGACATTCAAACATAAAAAAAAACCTGACCCAGCCAGTTTGTTTACCAAAATACTGGAGAAGATACAGATATCATCCCGAATGCACAAAATCACGGGAGATTACTTATCAAAATATCTATGGTCTCAGCCAAATAGAACAACATTTACTCTTCCCTTAAAGGGGAGGGGGGACCCACTGATCTAGTAATTTTGTGACACAAGATGGAAGACTACATCCAAATTCCCCAAATCAGCATCACACCAGGGTCTCCAGTTCATGTCAAAGGTCACAAAGACTACAGGGGACGTTGAAAAGTGGAAAGGAGGGACAGTGGGGTACAAAAGGAGTGAAAACGGTGTGACAAGATATCGGTGAGAATACGTGATTAAGAATACGCAATTTCTCACGGCAGGGATCAACTTGAAAGGAGAACCTGTATTGAGCAATATATCAATCCATACATTATCTTTTTTGTGAAGAATGAATCAGCATTCACCTCTAGTTCTATGCATCTCCTTCTCAGCTACATAAGCCAGAGAAATGTTACCGAACACCCCGCATTTTTGACACATCTGAAGTCTAGAGAAGGACTTGGTTTTACTCATGCTGCCCGATATTAAACCTCCATCCTGAATAGTAGCACGTCTGTGGGCTTCAGAGCTACAGCTGCCTATTGAAGCGGCTTCTCTTCTCTTCAAGCCAGTTTGCTGAGCACCGATGGAGCCTGAATGCTTCCTGCGGTCGACATGCGCTGCCGGGCATGGAGGAACAATGGGCACATGAGGGGTACGAGGGCATGGCCCGCTAGGATTCAAGACCGTATTCCATCACAGACAGGGGAGTATACAGGGGCGGGGCCACTGGCCCCAGCTGAAAGCTGGTTGGCCCCAGGAGAACCCTTTCCCTGTCATTCACCGATTCAAAACACATCATTAGCTAATGACAGGAATGGGCCCTCTGTATGAATTATGGTTCCTTTTATGCACCCCAAGCACAAGGTCACCCGTGACAGGCTCCTGTATCCCCTCTACCTGTCCTACCACCCCCCGAGAGTCAGCCATGGGAGTGTGATAGCTTCCCATCGCTTCCCCAACACGGCGTGCGGCGCGACAAAGCAGCCCAACCCGACTCAGGCCGTTAAGCACGGACCATCTGGAGAAGATTCCCAAAGTGTCAGGAGGCACCCAAAGTCCCCCGCAAAAGCAGGCGACTGCAAGAATGAGAGGAAGGTCAGCTGACGTGAAGAGTGAGCCAGTCACCCGTTAAAGCTCCCTCCCGCCACGTATCCATGCGCAACCCCACACAAACTCCACACGGGCGCCTCGCTCCCTGGCGACGCCGTGCCGCGAGTCAAGCGATTGGCTGTGCCGCCAGCTGCTTGGCTGTTTCCCCCGGAAACGGGCAGTTTTATGGGGCACTGAAGATTAATGTGCCTTCGCATGGCCCATTCACCCCACAGATTAACGGAATGGCTTCATTTGCAGGAATAAAACATTATGCTCATTGGTGCTGCTTCGCCATGGCTAAAAATAGGTGGCACTTCGGCCTCTGATGGGGGGTGGCAATCAGATATAGCACTGATCCCCAGCTTAAATATCCATATCTCCCCCACCCTGATCCTCCGACACCGGCAGCCATCCGCTAACCTGGGCAACAGTTTGTCATGCTCAGATCATTTCACTGCGACCTCTTAAATGGGAGGGCTCACTGGGAAGTGTGGCTCGGTAGGTACTACTGCGCCGTGCATCCTGGTTTGGGACTTCAGGGAAAGCATGTCCTCCCTGTGTAGCAGAGGTGCCTTCTGGGTACTCTGGGTTCCTCCTACAGTCCAAAATGCAGTACATCCTGGCAACTACCATAATTGCCCCAAATCTATGATGGTGTGTGAGTCTGTGTATGTATGTGCCCTGCGATGGACTGGCATCCCATCCAAGGCAGACTCCAGCCTTGAGTCCTATGATACCAAGAATACCCCCCCCCCCCCCTCCATGTCCATGACCAGGAAAAGCAGTTAGCAGACAGATGAGTATCTGGACACAGGTGTACACACATCACAGAGTCTTCAGCTTACAATGCAAATGCAAACGTAAGAGATAAGCTCTCTTCCCCGACAGAGAACTGCTTGTACAGGCAATATGAGCTCTCATATTGATGGATGGTTGAGTACCAATAGCATTGATGAAGACGGATGACACATAAAACGATGATTATCATCGTCGGACGGCGTACTCGTGATGTTGGGAAGAGGCCGTTGCCACGTGAGCTTGTTACCGCTGGATGTGATCATCGTCGTGGGAAACTCTCTGTGACTCGACGGCGGCTGTAAATCATGAAGGGGAAACGAGATGCTACGCCCAGCGAGCCGGTGACCTTGAGCCCACAAGTCATGCCTTCCGGGTCTCCTGCCAATTAAAACATGGCTAACAAGAGTGTCCACTGATCTGAAACTTGACGGCTGACAGTGCAACCGGTGGCGGGATCAAAACGGGCGCCAAGAAACAGAAGCGCAGAAACTCGAAAACACTGCAATGCGCGGGCTGCCGGTGTGACTCAGGAAGGAGGGGGGGATGATCTGCAAGACGGCAGAGCCTCATTGGTGCTCTGCAGTTGGATCGAGCCGATGAGCATCTAACCACAATCCAGTACCAGATTGCGAAAGGTCACTTTTAAAAATGACTGGCAGCCAGATGAGAATGTCTGCGCATCTAGTATATGCCCCGCTCGGACAAAGATTATTAAATCAGGAGCACTTGTAATAATGAATTAATTATTTAAATATCAACATACAAAGAAAGCTGCAGCAGGTGGTAAGAAGATTTAATCTACCTGGCAAATTTGGGCACCTTTGTTGCCTCAGGTGTACGGGCAGGGAATTAACATATTCCAATATAAGCCTGGGGATTACGCTTGTTTTTAAAAATTGTTTGAGACTGTTTTGTTTTGTTAATTAAACCCCAGTGTTCCCTTAGAAGAAAGACCAAACAATTGTGTGTTTCCTGCTTATTTTAACCAAAATCAAATGAAACCGAATATCTGTGAGATCTTCCTCCCTAAACATAGTTTATGATCCATCCATCCATCATCTAACCACCTTTCTTCAGTAGACAAACCATAATAAACAAAATGTCCGACGCATGTCTGGATCATCCATCTGCTGCGATCGTTTAAAGTCAATCGGAGCACACAAACATTATATTTTCAATGACTATGTTGGCCCGAATACAAGACAAATTTTCTTTCCTCAAAATACTTCTGCAAAAGTGATATCGTCTTATATTCGGGGTCTAGATGGCGCCAAATAAGTTATTTTGTAACGAGTGTTTAATACAGATTTGCTGTAAGACTTCTTGCGTGAGCATGAATCAAAAAGCATGAGTGTCAGGCCGGATGCGTGACAGTTGGCAGCCCTGCGTGTGTTTAATGTGTATCCCTTAGTGTCATGCAAATTGTTGGTTTCCCTGTGTGTGCTATTGCTAGTATTAAACTGATACTGACTGTCAATAAAGATATCAATATTCATTTTAAAAAAGCAGCCATATCATTTATAAACACGCCTCTGCCTTTCTCAGAAATGCTTTTTTCACCCTCTTCATGTGGGTCTGCTGCATCAAAGACATTCTACCCCTTAAGGGTTGTAGAGTTACTAATATTGATTATCTACCACCTTCCCCCTGAAACAATGTGTCTGTTTTTTAAAATGTTTTGCTGTTTAATACACTTATTGTAATCTGATTGCCTGTGGTTGCTGGTTATCTGATTATATGATCTTGTCAAATAAAATAATTTTTCTTTATATAGGTAACATTTGGTATTCCAAAAACCTTTTTTCCAAAAATAGTTCCCAAAAAAGTGGGGTATACTATAGTCTTATATTCAGGGCAATACGGTAGTTAATGTCCTGCAGTATTCGTAAACACCCAACAAATAACTCAAACACACTCCTTAATGGAAGCAGCACAGTGCGTCTCCTAAGCATAATATAAAGTCGTAGTAATGATTCCACTGTGGACCGTAGTAATGATTCCAGTGTGGACCGCAGTAATGATTCCAGTGTGGACCGCAGTAATGATTCCAATGTGGACCGCAGCTCAGAATTCGCTGAGTCCTGTGTAACTGCACACCGGCAGGGTTTGGAAACATCAGAAGAGTGACCACAAGCAAACTTGTTTTTCTTCTGCCATCACTCGCTTTCCTGCAGTAAAGGAGACATTTACCGCTAACAGATGCTGAGAAAAACACTATTTATCTTGTTTTATACTTTGTGTGGACAAAATAATTACCCCTAAACACATAAAGAAAAAAACAAAACATCATGATTTCAAAGAGATGTAAGGAAAAATTATATGCATGAGATATGTGGACAAAAAACGCAAAAAAAAAAAACGGTTAAGTAATCTTATTTAAAATGGCAGAAGCCCCAATGAAATTTGACTTTTCAGAGCCAACTAAGCCTTCTGTGACAATTTCTCAGTATTTATCACAAGCAGAGATCACTCACTCCACATCCCCCCTTTTCCTTGGGCCTAACATATCATGAGTGTGACAAGCACAAAGGAAAAATTAAACTTAAGGGATAAGCCCCTCCCCTTTGATTCGTAGCACCTTAACAGAATTCCAAGCAAGCCAAGGACCACCACAGACCACAGGAGATGCTGCAGTGAGACAAAGTCTTCCAGGTGCCAGACAAACATGTTAATAAAAAAGAATGACCCATCTCTTTTGTTGATCAGAAGAAATTAGTAGTGAAAAGCCCATCAACCCGATATCAAAAAGGGCACCCGCCAATGTGACACGTACATCTACTCGACTAACAACATTCCAGCTCTCAAGGGTGGTGATACAGATTATCAGGTAGGTGTGAGAAGATGTTCCCATACTTCATTCCTGAAAAATCTGAAGCTTGCTTTGTAGAACTTCATGATTACCGAGCACTGAATACTGAAGAATACTGAAGAATACTGGCGCTGGAATACTGAAGTAACCGCATACACTGCAAAACAGGCATTGCGCTTACATAACCTCCCCACAGTGCCCCCGCAAAGACTTTAAAGAGCGTTTTGCGTGCTCACGGCAGCTGACAGGCAGGCACCACGCGCGAGTCAGGGCCACTGTCACTTTCGGTTATGTGCGTAAATGCTTTTTGTCACCTATCTGGACACTCTTTTCAAGCTTGCCCGTTGGATCTCTCACATCTCCTCATTTCCTCAGTGAAAACTGCGTGGCAAGACCAGAGCTGCGCATAAACTTTTAACTGGAGTCGGCAGTAATGGGAGCAGGGAGATCTGATCACTGGCCCTGGCACCTTAAACAAGATCTGGAAAGGAAACAGGAGCTGGGAACGATGTTACCGTCGATCACACGCAGACAAGAACTCGACGTAATGAAATGAGGAGCAGTGAGCTGCATGCTGTCTTCACGCCGCTGTGCACTGCAGCCAAATGCAGACTGCTCATATTTTGCATGACTGCCAGCTGGTTTATGTTTCTTCACGCCGCTGTGCACTGCAGCCAAATGCAGACTGCTCATATTTTACATGACTGCCAGCTGGTTTATGTTTTGCTTTGGCAGGTGATCTTGTTAAATGATCAAATCAATACTGTTTTTTTTTTCCCACGGACTCCTTATTAACCACAGTGATAAGATGAGTCAGAGAATCATCTCTGCGGACGTTGCCCTACAAATGTTATGTTTCGTCTTTTCAGTTCAAGCACACTCAAGCACATTGAACTTGCTGGAAATTTCCGCTGTACCCGATTTACCCATCTGCACCTAACGGGGCTGTTTGACAATAAGTTTAGCCTTCCGAAAGCTCTTTTAATAGAATCTGTGGATTTTGCAATGGACTAATTTTTTTAGCACAGACTAAATCTTGTGCTGCTAGGTAGAACCCCCCCCCTAACAGGAATGAACAAATAAGAAAACTCTATAAAAAAGGAGCAGAAAGTCCTTTGAGGGAGAAAACCCCCTCAGCAACATCACATGACCAATACCTGTGCAGCTGCAGGACTAACTGGAGTCGCGATAAAGGAGGTGGGGGATCCGGTCTATACGCAGTGACATTTTCCCAACCAATGGGAAGTACTTTTGAGGGTTGGGGTTGTGGGTTAAGGGTGGGGCAGGCTTGGTGTGATATTTGGAGAGGCACTGGGTTAGCCGCAAGGCGGAGAAATTAATTATACAGAGGTTTGTCATACAGATCAGGATGAAATCTGATTATCTCATGGTATGTTCAGCATAAACACACAAACGGCTCTGCAGCCATTATATATAGGTCAGTTTGCACTAGTTCCTTTTGTATTGTTGCCTAGTAACAGTCTCTTCAAGCAGTCATGTAAATTCTTGCTGAATAATGCACTGAGGAGGTTCCGGAAGCACAACGGGTGAGCAAGGTAGAGGATCTTCGGGGGGGGGGGGGGGGGGGGGAA
>JAODKF010000089.1:2190193-2207685 GCA_026779585.1 Mormyrus proboscirostris
GACGGCCTGGTTGGGGTCCTCATACGTGTGGGGGTGTATGTAGGTCCTGATGCCTGGGATCTGACCTTCATTTTGGGAGGAACCACACCCCTCGTACTGAAACCCTATATTTTCCATGCTGTGTTTTTTTGGCATTATAAATTGGCAGTGGCCGCTACAGATACGTGTCCTGGGGTACAAATGCAGATACGTGTCCTGGGGTACAAATGCAGATACGTGTCCTGGGGTAGAAATGCAGATACGCAGAGCATTAAAAAAAGGACAGTGCACTATGGAGAGATACATGCAGGGTGTAAACAGCCTATTTTACTCCGCAGCCTGAGTGTGGGCTGAAGTGGGACAGGCTGCGGGATCAGTCTGTCTCAGGCCTATGATGCCAGCACGTCTTTGGCAGTCTGTGTAATATTTTATTTTCCGTGGAGTTTCTCCCAGGCGGGGGGCAGGAGGGGGGGCGATGGTAGGCAAAGCGCACATGGGCAGTGTTCATTTCTGTGTCCCAGTTTTTTGAGGTTACAAATTGTAGCTCTGTAAAGCCCTGGAATTAATTAAGCCGCATTAAGTTGGTACATAATGAGGGTTACTCCCAAGAATGTAATTCTAATACTTAGCGTTCAAAACCAGCATTGCGCAGGTCCCAGCCAGACCCAGATTCAGTAAACAGGCTTAGCCTCCTCCCCCCACCCACCCACTCACTCATTCACCCACCCACTCAAGATGCCCCCACGATGGCCCTTTCAGGATAAGTGCATGCATCCTCCCATTTTAAATGTGATTTCCATGTAAGCTTCCCCAGAGAGAAAGAGAGAGAGAGAGAGAGAGAGAGAGAGAGTGAGGAGTATGAATTTGAAGGGAAAAAAAATAAACGAATCATAGATTTGTATCTTAAAAGACACCAGCATAATAACACCACATCCCACTCACGCAGCACGGGGACGGGAATCCGGGTTTCCAGGGAAACCATGGATGCCTCGCGCCTATTTTTAGGGCAGAAACGTTTCCTCACCGAGATGTGTTTAAGCAAACAGAAGGCGCGCCGCTTTCAGTGAGCATGGTCCTGTCCCACCCCTCCCCACCCACTCTGGAGCTCAGCGATTTATCACCCGATCCATCGCAGACGGGAAGTGCGTGCGTACGGCGTACATGGAGCCGCAGTCACGTCTGACTGTCAGGAGTAAACTGAGGCACAATTTCAGGCGTCCATTAGTGAGAAAAAAAAACAATGCATTTAATCACACTGGATGCCTACAGCATCTGCTCTTAACACATATGCAAATACATTATGTACTTTACCTTCATGAGTTCCACAGAGGGGATTTATGTTGAGCACTGGACCATTGGCTCTTTGTCTTAAGGCGCGGTACAGAGCATCTACTTAATGTGCAAGAGTATACTGTACGTGCAGGAAAGCAAACACAAATAAAACATTAAAGCTATTTACTCTCCTCGGGGGTAAATGCTATCAGATCACAGAAATGACACAAGCATCCATAGTCCCCATTACCTACTGCCCTCCTGTATGGCAACCACCCAGGAAAGGGCTCCTTCAATAACCCATCAATCCCTCCGCAGCATCAGAAGGGATCTTCACAGCGCCATGCCCCAGTTGCAGAAGTGGGCGGAGCTCTCCATGTCACATGGCCCTGCTCCACACCCAATCCAGCTCTCTGACACTTTCAGCAGTCCTGATCCAGGACAAATTATGACTGAGCACTTCATCCCGATGCCAGATTTAGTTAAACGGAACCGGTGTAACAAGCTGCCGACATTATGGCATTCTATCAGTCTTAACGAATGAGGGCATCAGTCAGTTCTGAAGGAACGCAAAGTGCTTTCTGTTTTTTGACAGATTAACACAAGTGAGCTTAGTTTACCAAACTAAGCAGCTACACAAACTGTGACATTGCAAATCACACTGTCAGAGTTTTCCAGGGAAGAAGAAAACAAGGTTTATCTGATTAGCACAGAGAAGCCAGACAAGTTGATTTCTAAATTTTGGAAGAAAAAAAATTGTCCTTTAAGCTATCATTCATGTGTGTCCATCTTTAAAACCCTAATGAAGGAATGTGCTGGCTTAGCACCCATGTTTTAATGGAAAAAAATGTATTCAATTTGTATGCCTGTTTAATTGGGTGGAGTGGTAGCTCTGAGGCTAGGGTTCTGAACCAGCAACTAGAAGGTTAATGGTTTGAATCCCATGAATGCCCAGAGTAATTCTACTCCATTGAGAGTAGACTGCAATTGCTTTGTCCTGGGCATGACGTTAATCCAGCCCTCCAACTTACAGGGGAAAAACTTGGGGGTTGGTGGCAGGACTGACACTCCAGTCACTGGAAAAACCTTACACTGGTCCATTCGGACTGGTGTGGTGCTGAGTTATCACGCGTCACATGGCTGCACTCAGGATCTCACGGCTGAGCTGGTTTGTCACGTGATGGCTGTGGCAATGCACTGTATCAGGGCAAGCTCCTCCTTACCTGCTGAATTAAGAGAGCCTCTAACTGTATCGCATCAGGCCACCAAAGACAGAAGGACAAGCATGCTGAACTCCACGTTGGGGTAGCATCCCCGTACGATTCATCTACGCACAACCTGTCTCGCAGGAATCATTTGATCCTTAATAGCAATTAGCATTTTATCATCCATCTTCAATATGTAGCGCTAAAGTTCAACTCGATTACAGAAAGGACAATCTGCAGTGGCAATTTCAATTTTTAACATCCGTGACCCATTACGTCACGCAATAAATCAGCCGGAAACTTCGAGTCTCAGACATACAAACAGGGACTCGCTCAGGGAAGTTAATGGACATTAGGTTGAAATCCCTGGAAGAAAAAGTCCTGTTGTACCCTCACTGTATCTCTAATGACCTCAGTGTGCCTTCAGCGTCAGATTGAGGACAGACACATCAGGAGCGGGTGTTAACTCGAACAGGCTGGAGGATTACAGCATCCAGGGGGGTGTGAGTGCTTCTAATCTACCTTGAGTACAAAGCTTAGGCACAGGATATGGATACGAGAAAATTATGCAGATCCACAGGAATGGCAATAAAAATACAGCCTTTCTTAAGGAACACTTAAAAAGGAAGTAACTCCTCAGCAAAGCAGACTTACTGCTGATTAGAGGATCAGCCGGAGGGAAAAACTGATCATTTGCTTTTTTTATCTGAGCAGGAAGCTGATTATGGGGCAGGCCGAGGCCCTTCAAGAACCCGGAAGCTCACAGTGACTATGCTGCAACAGATATCTCAAGGGTGGAAACTTCTTCTTCAGGAAACAGAGAAGGAAATCCTGAAAGGGAGGGTCCACTTCCGGAAAGAGAGAGAGAGAGAGAGAGAGAGAGAGAGAGAGAGAGAGAGAGCTGAGGAGTCTGAGAAAGCAGGGAGATGAGGGAGATGAGGGAGATGACAGCTCGGCAGCCTTGAGAGTGGATCACAGAGTCTCTGTGGCTGCGCCAAGAATGGGAGATGGCGCAGTCTGCCAGCAGGTTTGACTCTGTCTTTGCCAAACCAGCTCGAAAGGATGCAGAAATCCAAGAGAGATTCCAAGGATAAAGCATATATTACTGCACCTCTAATATTCAAAACTGCATGCAAACAAACTCATTAGTCAGGCTGATATAGTTTGGCAAAAACCCAAAACAAAGGGAGCACCATGAAGAAAACCATTTGGCTGAGGTGAAGGGCATTTCCAGCTAGCCCTGGTCATTCATCTGTAATGTACCCAATTTTATTTATATTTATGCATATTATGTAGAGCTGCAGTTGTACTTTAATCATATTTTTCCAAAGATTTATTCAGTCACGTTTCCCTCAAGGAGGTCATTTTCAGAGGAATTTTCCATTTTCTTTGGCAAACAGAATTACTTTCCCACTTTTTTTCACATTTACAGATTGCATTAAATAAAACGAATGTCAACCATACTCAGCTACACTCTCACTCTTCAGAGAAACCATGGAAATGGCCTTAAGTCTGACGAATGCCACAGGAGATTCTTCACCTCTTGGATCACGCAAAGCGGTATTCACCCCCACGTTCTGAACATGGGAAAATGGGACAATCATTCACGTGTCTCTCCAGGTTGGCAAGAACTGGAAAGAGATGGAAGGAAGCCCCTTCAGCAAAGAAAAAAAACAACATCCAGTTCAAACACATCAGCTAATGCAAGGAAATATAGATTACAATGACCAACAGCTAGAAAGACCAAAAGACAGAGACAGACTCGGCTTGGGGGTCAATCTCAAAAGACAAGCTCAAAAAGAGTCTTTTCTTTTAACCGACTTGGGTTTCCCAGCATAACTGGTGTTTAAATCAAGTGGATGATGTGGCAGAAAGGTTCATGTTTTGGTTTTTTCGGGTTTTTTTTTTTTTTTTGTTCCCATTTTGTTTTGATACGAATGAGTCATCTTTTCCTTTTCTCTCCGAACAGCACAAGCACGGACAGATCTTCACAGCAACACTGAAGCACCTCAGATGCTCAGTCCCCGTTACCCGGGGCGACAGGCCGGCTCTCCAAAAGGTCACTTGTGATACGCGCATATCGGTGTCACACACTCAAGGAATCCTGATGGTTATTTTTGTATAAATTAACAAAAGATTACGCGCATGCTCCGTCTGCTGTGCGTGAGCAGGGTGGGGGGATGGGGTTAGGTGCCAAAATGAACTGCCAGACAGCTGCCGCGCGATGGAGAGTAATGCGTCTTCACCGAGAGCTCGGCTGGCTTGATTCATGAGCAGTGCCAGTCCACACAAGCAGATGATATGCGTATGTGGAAAGCACTAAATCTCTCTCGCCGCCCAACGGCTGTCCAGTTAAACTCAATGCTGAGGTTGCTGAATTGAAAACAGTAGATGCTGATTGGCTGGATTCTTCAGAGAGATGATGTAAGGGTCTCAGATCGATGACCCTCTAATTGTCCATAATGAAAACATCGATATCCATGCTATAATCCTGCCCCTATATACATATTTTAGTTGTATTACTAAGTAAGGGGATTTTTCTAGTTGAATTTTAGGACCATTGATTGAAATTGCACATGCCAGAAGGGAAGGGGTATTGGTAATCCATGGATGCTGAAGAGCAGGTCCACAGACGCTCTTTGGAGCCAAAGCTCACTTTCAATCACTGTGTCTCTTCGGAGAATCCTTGGGTACCGCTGGTTCGACTTTGTGTCGAATGAGCGCTGGCTAGAGGAATCCCGAACGAGGCACATTACCTGCATTGTGAGGGAGCGTCAGTTACGGCACTACAGCCATGTGGCGCGTTTTCCCTGAGGGTGACCCGGCTCCCAGGATCCTCATTGCTGAGGCCCCGAGCAGCTGGACCAGGCCAAGGGGACACTCACATGGCACCTGGCTTTGGCAGATGAATGCCCATATCCGGAGGGTGGGACTGGACCATGTGTCTGCCTGGGGGATCGCCGGCCAGGATCCTGAGGAGTTTTGCCATGTGGTGGGTGCGGCAACGTGCTGCATCAGCACATGCTCCCTAACCTGACTTGGCCAGACCTGAAGGCTAGGGGACAGTGAGAAGTTACTTTTTGATATGTACACATCCGAGGCCTTGGAAACTGAAGTTTGGACATCATTGGTGGAGTCAGCTGATAACTGCCATTACATCAGACTCACGGCAAATTCCCTCCTTGCAGCTTGCAGAAATATTACACTGAAATTTTCCGCAACACCAGAATCTGTTACATTTTCCTGCCACTTGTAATAAAAACTCTCATATCAGTGTGACTATTGAACAAGCTCACAGTAAAATCAGTTTATGCTGAGATGTGTACACCGGACAAACCTTTGAAGTCCGTGGTCTACAAAATCACACTCGTCCATCTCGATAGCAGGGTCCATTCTGTGCAGCAGATGAAACGAAACACCAGCACTTTCATTTTGATACTTGCCAGAGTGAGTGACAACAAAAATTCAGCCCATCTCTCTGCTAGTCTCCTGACTGAAACCTTCAAATATGCAGCAGTCAGACATCTCTAAATGCTCACAGAGTTACTATAAATTTCTGTTTGATTAGCTGAGACTTATTGAAAGCGGTTTATGATTTCCAGCCATTTAAAGTGCCATATATTTTTACGGAGGCAATTTATATTAAGAATGCTGCTTAGTCCCGCTGTAGCACATAAACTTGTAGCACTTAAACCACCGAAGGACAAGTTACAAATCCAAGTCATTTACATTTACATTTACAGCATTTGGCAGACGCCCTTAGCCAGAGCGACTTACATAAGTGCTTTAAGACTCCGCTATGAATTTTTCCCCGATACTAGCTCACTAAGTCCTTAGCCTCCAAGCCAGAGAACATACAGATCAACAAACTCCAACCTAAAGAAATCAATATATTTAACATTTATCTGACCACCAATCAGAAATCAGAGCCCACTACACTGTTTGTGCAACTAACCACAATTATAAATCTGATGTTGCAGCTTCGATATGCAAACAATCATTACTTCAACAGCTTTTAGCAACTGGCTAAAGGGTAATAACATTAAGTGCATACATTGCAGATGCTACATTATTAGGTTGCTCCATAAGTTCCAGATAAATCTAATCCTAGCCATAGTTAAGGATTTATCAGTTGGTACTCACATAACATTATTATGGTTCAGAGACACTGCTGACACCACAATGGGAAGATTCACCAACTCCAAACACCAAAGTGCATTCTGGGAAATTATGCAATGATATATTTGGTGCAAAGCGTAAATCCAAACATCTTGCCCAAATGGATTCTTGGGCAGTGATTACTGGAGCTGAGAAAAAAAGAGTCTTGCATGAAATTACAATTATTTCAGCCAAGAAGTATGGGACAATAAACTCCACAGAGCCATGAAAAGCGGCATTCCTGAGGTGGCAAAAATATTTTAACTGGAAAGAAAGCAGCTTATTCCCTCTACGTGAGCGCCACAGTAACCTGCCTGTTCTTGTGTGGGTGTTGGTGTCTGAGTGGAAAGAGCTATTTGGCCAGCATCCATTATCCAAGCTCACAGGTGAATTTACTGCTTGCTAGGCATGGAGGGGAGCTCGGCTGTAATCGCCACATCATGAAGCACGGACAGCCATAGTTCCACTGAGACAGAGGACAAAGCCCCATGAAAACATGTATCCACAACCCAACAGGAGGGGGAAATGTCTCAGAAGGTCATCAATTCCCATTACCGCGTGATTTAGACAGTGCGAAGCAGGGATGATAAATGGGAATAGCAGTAATGACATTTTCATCCTTGACAACAGCAGAGGGCATAGTCTTAAGGACATAAAGGTTGCAGGTTAAAAGCCCAGTAGGGTAACTTTTTTCAGCCATAGGATGGTTACTGAGTAGGTCCAGCTCCTGCTCTATGACGCAGACCAGGGATTCTCTGGTGGGGCTTGGGAGGAAGGGCTTTGTGCATAAGCGTTAAAATATTAATCTGATGTTGCAACTCAGATAACAGATAGGGCGCACTCACACTTGACCCGGTTGCCTTGTAACGTGCCAGAGAACGATTAACCCCCTTTCCACTCCCCTGCTGGTCTGCGCTCACATTGTGCTTAACGTTCTGGGCCTAAGCGCGCTTTCATCAACACTGCGCGACATTTTGTGTACGAAAACATAGGAAGAAAAGCACCATCACGAAGCGCAGTCGCGATCATGATTGATGTCAACATTTTGAGGCTTATCTGGAGTCATTTTGGGTGTGATGACTCATGGCCCTCATAGATTTGTCAAGTATGCAACGCAACGATTTTCATTTAATCGTGCTGAACATATAGGAAGAAAGTACCATCACAGTCCTTGCGTGCTGCATCCAGTTGTTCCTGGACACTCTAATCAGCCCCAAATTTCCAGCAAACTCTGCACCTCTGTCGTGGACCGAAGTGATCCCTTTACCGCAATATTTCTTACGTGTCTGTCGCTATCCAATCTTTACAGCCTACCCTATCTGCTGCGAATGGTGTATGTTTGTGGAAGCGTGCTCGGGTATACTACAGAACACCTAGTGTGATTACACCCATACAGAAGGCAATACTGTCAACAATGGCTAGGGACAAGATTCAGCGGCAAATCTGGAAGGACGAGTTGCCAGTCAAGGGCGGGAGTGACATGGAACCCCAGCCAGGTCCCGGAGCCACAGCACCTCAGTCTGACCTGAGCGCCGGCCACCCGCACGGCGTCTGCGCCGTTTTCATGTGCCAGGAGGCCTGGCATCGCAAGAAGGGCATTTATCAGCAGGCCGGCCTGGAATGGAAGACGAATGATGTCATATGACAGCGGTGGGATTGGGGGAGCCAGCTAGGAAAATAGATGTCCTGACAATGGGAGGTGAAGGGGAGGAATACTCAGGGAAACTCCGCCGAATTCCCTTGAAACCCTGGGGAGGGGTTAGCTGGTATGCAGCTTAAAGGGACAGAGACATAAATCACTGGTGTGCTGGAGTCTGACAATATAATCTACTTAAGGGGGCGGAGAGAGTGAATGTGTTAGTGCAAATACATAACATGTATATACAATAACTCCTTAAAATAACTGTGCTTGTTAACTGGGTTCACGTGGATAAATATAAATGTATTCAGTTCAATTTTGACTAACAGCGATATCATTTTTTTACCTGTTCTTTATGTGAGGTGGCTGGTTACTGTTCATTAATGGATTCAAATATATTACAACTAATAATACAAATCATAATATATTCATTAGATAAATTTGAAAAATTGATGTCATTTTTTTATTAGTGAACAAAAAATAAGACTTTAACTTCTTGGCGTGGAGAGCCACTCCTGCCCCCACATCTAGGGGGAGCTCTTCCACAGACAGTCAAGCGCCCTTAGGATTATCAGGAAATAAGATGGACAGACAGAGCACCATGCTGGCAACTGGCACCAAGGCGGATATGCAACACGGCTGCTGCTGGTTTACTTCCCAGGAAGATCCGGTGAGTTTGAGAGGTTTCCTGTCAGGGGCACCAACGATGACCCGTTGCCAAAAGTAAAACCATGATGCAAGCCCCAGCGACGGGTTATTAATACAATTTAGAGGCGAAATCATAGGATTCCATCTCATAAAGTTCCTCCGACATATCGGATATGCTGATATCAGAAGTGAAATAAGTGATAGTGAGTTTTAGGCCGGAGCCCTGACAGGAGACTGGCAGGAGAAGACGGCGAGGGAGGGGGCGGCTTTCCGCTCAAACGGGGCCCCGTGGTGCCATCCTAACAGCCTCTCAAGGAGGCCCACCTGCTCCCGTCTGCTGGCAGGCAAAGGGAGGCCCCTGGAAAAACCGGAAGCGCCGCTCCCGGTGCCGCTTCAGCTCGGATTGGACTCAGACGAAAGCACGTAGGCGGCCAAACATGCCGAACGGCTCTGAGACGCCAAACTCACAAACGAAACGCTCAGAACCAAATATAAGGGCGTTTTTATATGAGTGAGGCAGTTAAAATCACAGCCGGTTGTCACTGTCCATTTAACGCGCACGTGGTTTTCAGGAAACCCAAACCGCTCATTCCCCACGTGTGCCTTTCCTGACAAGGCAATGGGTCAGATTTCCCATCAAGCTTCACTCCACAAAGACCGACCTGAGCCTAGCTTACCCCGGACATACTCCTTTGCGACAAAATGCAAGAAATTCAGAACCTTTACTTCTCAATCTGCGTGTTCTGTGCCGTTCCACATTCGTTGCGCAACGTGAAGCTTTAACGCCTATAATCTCCCGGGCCACAGTGATGCTGTTCTCTTGAACCATTGGCGTACTACATGCTAATGGAGTCCAGCACGGCCGAAGAGCATCCATTAACATGAGCAGAGGGCATGATGGAAAGGCAGAGGGGAGTATGGTGTCTGATCTGGCAGCCCCTCAGAGAGTAAACCTAAGGTCTCCTCAGCTCCTGTAGGAGGTTCACAGCTAAGCTGCTGGTCCTCATGAGTCATCATGCTCACCCCCCCTGCCATCACCATATTATTTTGTCTCAGACCTGATTTCCTCCAAAGTGCCTTTCCTTCTTTGTTTTTCCCGGAGACATCCAGCCATCGCCGCCTGTCGCTCAAGGGTACGACAGCCAGACCCCTCACGGGATCTGGGCTTTCAGGCCAGAACAGCTCCGTGTTCTTTGCTGCGCCACCGGCTGTCCTGACATGCCTCCATCCAGGCTGAAGTATCCCTGTATATTCCTGTATGCCCCGAGCACCTCACCCCTCCCAGAGACACAAACACCACCATGTTCCAAGGTACAAGTTCAAATCCCCCGCTTCGGTAAACAAACCCTTCACTGTGCCCTTGCCAAGCTCCCCCATCCAATTAAAAAAAGCACCTCTCCGCTCGTTTTCCTAGCTTCAGAAGACCTGCAGTCATCACTGCTCCAGGCCCTGGAGACTGTCCTGAGTAATGACATCATAGCTGCCTGATCTTCTCTGACCCTTTCAGGTAGTTGTACAGTATATAGTGCGGGAAAAACGCTAAAGCAAATAAGACCAACAGTTGGCATGGCAACCCTAATCGGGTAAGCGGCTCTTGGTAACTGGTCAGGCAGGTAGATGAATGGTTGTTAAACACTTATTGGATGGCTGATAAATGAAAACCTTCAGCTTCCCCATTTAAACCAGTAATGAAGTCTGCAAGGTCAGTAACAGGCAAAGGGGGATAAAAGGGGGGTGATGGTGAACTACGTGTGGCAGCATTACGATCTGAAATGATCGGGCACGGCTACACACAAGATCCACAGACAGAGGCCGGCTATTTCAAAACTGGGAAATGAACAGCATATGGAAATCTGAGAGCAGCTGTCACTGAACATAAAAATGGACTGTGTTTACCCCCCAGGCCTCGTCCCGTGGAGCCCCCTCGCCCAACAGAACAGTCGGAAAGGAGGCAAGCCAACAGCACAGACGGCCATGAGGCCAGAGTGAAAAGGCCACACGCTCACAGACGCACGGGCGTCTACGTGTTCGGGCACTTCCTGTTAAGACCCCCCTGTAAGACTCATCAAGCTACTCCTGTGAGCAAAGTTTTTTTTTTAAAAAAAAAAAAGAAAATGAAAAGCTGCTTGTTTTGTTAGGGTTTTTCCTGTCTGCCAAGGGGAAGCCCCCCCTGCCTCAACAGCACATTCCAAGGGACCCCCGCCACTACAGGCAGTCCATGGGGTCCGCCCTTAGCAGTGATATAAGCGCTGCCTGTCTGCACCATCGTGTCATCAGTCATCACTGATAGTGACCTTGCAGGTCACTATCGCTCTGTGTAAGAGAAACCATTTTGCAATAAATTCTGCTAATACTTGCGGAAACACACAGATGTCTTCAGAAGTGGTTTTGTACTTGGCATACACACACACTTAAATGTTTTACATTAAATGACACTGCATGCATTGTAATAACCCTAATACTAAATTCTGCACAGTGGACATGTGCGGGACGTCACATCACATTGTGCAGGAAACTTTATACGATAACATCCACAGGTGTGTGAAACCTCACAATGTAACACCCATATGCATGTGAAACTTTATATCAAGGGATTGACATAACTGGTACGCAAGTATGCATTCACCTTTAAAAGAGATACGTGCAGCAGTCGATTGTTGTAATAGCATGAATGTGTACATATTTTATGTGCATTTGCGCAAATATGACGAGAAACTATCGTGCATTTTAACCTTTATATGCTAATTCGTACTTCATTCGCGGTATAGAGGTTAAAATGCACGGTAATTGGTGAATGCACATAAAATATGCACATATTTGCGCTGTTAATCGATTCCTGCATGTATCGCTTTTAAAAGTGAATGTGTACTTGTGTACCAGTTATATTTATATCCACATGTGCGGGACACCCACAAAGATCATTAAGGAGACCCTTCAAGCTTATCCGTCCAGAAAGTTGCACGTTTGTCCAAGAAAGCCCCAGAAATGCCATTTTGTTCCACTTGCTACTTGGTGTGTCAAACGCACAGCCCAACCCATACGTGTGGGGGGGGGGGGGGGTGGGGGAATCCATGCTTATTTTTAATTCCGAAGCCTGGGATGCTGGCGACCTATCAAAGGCCAGCTGCTAGCAGGTCCTCTGCCATGTCCGCAAACCTGACTCCGGGCCTTGGCGAGCATCTGCTGTACCCATGCACTTCCCATGCCGACCTGCAGGGGGCCCGTAATGTGATGGAAAGGTCAGGGGTTACAATAAGGCGACCAAAATGAGACTACAACCTTGGGATTAAAAACTTAAACCTTGTACAACAAAATTAACACAGATATACAACAAATTAGGCTTGGTGTTAGTTTTTAATCATTGTAAATGTTCTTCTTAGGAATGTGCATCTCCATCCAAATGTGATACACATCTTCATGCATTGCCAAAGATCCAAAACATTAACGATATACATGAAACAACTACTATTGCAATTGGAGATGAGAGAATGCACTTGAGAAACAGTTGACAGAGCGGGAATCAATCTAAACATAAAATACTTGGTCAGAAATGACTGGTCACATTTCTAAATTATATAGGCATAGGGCTTCTACGAATAATTTAATATTTATGAAACCCTAGCCATTTGCTGCTTCCTGCTTGATAACTCAGCATAGTGTTTCAGTATGTTGGTGATGTGATGTGATGTGATGTGGTATAGTGAGGGAGGTGCTGGCCAGGCCCAGGACCCTCCCATCGTGACACTCAGCATAGTGTTTCAGTATGTTGGTGATGTGATGTGATGTGATGTGGTATAGTGAGGGAGGTGCCGGCCAGGCCCAGGACCCTCCCATCGTGACACTCAGCATAGTGTTTTGGTTTGTGGGTGACATCATGCAGCCACAGCATGGTAAAAAAAATATTACGAAATTAATAACGCAAAATGATTTAACTTAGTATTCTACATTAATAAATCGGATTTTACCGACACAAAGATGTTACAAATGATGCATCCCGAATTCATTCCGAATTGTATCCAACATACAATTTCGTATAAAAAAACACAATTTTTATACCGGCGCAGTCACATCATGAACTTTTATACTGGTGCAGCGAATTTGTTCACCATCCCTAGTTCTCATACACATTTCACTCCCAGCCACTCCCATCCCACGTCAATTGATAAATCTGGATGCTCACAGAAGCAATGGCAGCTGAGTCCCCCATCTACAGAAAAAAAGAGCAGTCCTCAGCAGTAGGAGCAGTAACCGGCCACAAACAGGAGCCGCATGTTTCTCTCTAATCCCAACTTCACTCACAGCTAAACTTCACCATGTGAACCGCAGGGCGTCATTCAACAGGGGGCGCCCCACTGCGCCGATGACAGACCCTCGCACCCTCTGTGTTGTGGCAGCCTCCCCATCGCCTCCGCTCTGCCAATGGCGGGAATAACACTGTCTGAATCCATGTTACACAAAAACAAAAATACTTTCGGCCATGGGGGGTGGGGGGGGGGTGTTGAAAATAACATCACAATCACTGAATCTGGGAGCCCAGTCGTGCTTTTATAGGATCTGCAGGGTCTGCAGATTTCGCTACATCCCAGCAGTGGGTGGGTTAATTATAGTAACCGTTTGGAGAGGAAAAAGTGACTTCTGGCTGTTCTGGGTGTGAATGATTTACTGACTGGGCTGCTCTCCTGCTCACATTTACATCCAGGGTCCAGTGACATCACTTTCAGGCCGGACGACAGATCCGATTAATTACATTGCTGGACGTGAAGCAAAACCCACAGGTCCCAGCTCACCTCAGAGGTGTGAGAGACAGGACCTGCCCTAGATTATAGCATCGACAAGCCTGCCCATTCCCAAGGTGCATCAAAGGCCTGGTTGCTATGGAAATTCAGACATTAATAAACGCTGATAAAAAAGCTGATGAGAATTGTCGAGCAGGCATTTCATAAAGGGGAGGGTGTCCTTCCTTCACCAGACCCCTCTGCCCCTCACATCAAACTTCCTTTGTGCTGACAGAAAAACAAGGATCACACAGCGCTAACCAGGCTCAGGAACACTTACTGCATGACCTTTCGCTCGCCGGTCATGACCTCAGGCCTAACTACGACTGGAGGCAGCTCAGCGATCAAGGATGTTAACTTGTTGGTTCAAGTTCCAGGGGAACTTAAACAAACAGCCTTAAGCAAAGTAATTAGTCTAAGGAGCTCCAGCTCAATAAATGAGTAAACATTAAGCCAGACCGATGTGTCAGTGAAACTAAATGCAGTATCAGCGCAGTCCTGACTACTGCCCTTTGAGGGCCTGCAACGGTAAATGGACATAGGCGTTTAATGGTGGATGGACAGTGGGCGTTCGAAAAAGCTGTAACGTGACAGGAACGTATCTCAGATCACCGAATTCTTCTGTGACTCACCACTCTCCCCCGTAAGCATGCGGAACGCAGTGAAAGCTGCACCCCCCCAGAGAGTCGTCTGGGATAGCTTCATGCCCCTGGAAAAGTGCTTCTGATTACCGGAGCTGCAGGGTCAGATTATGCGTGCATTTAATGACGGGAGGGGGTACGCTCCTGACTCATAATGTCAAACTTGACCTAAGCTTGAAATACTTACTGACACCAAGCCCGCAGCACAACTGGACTGATCACTCCTGCAATGCACATCACTGCCTCGCAGCTCAGTTTACACTCATATGCTTGGCATCTGGGTTACCATGGATACAAGCGGTCTGGATTCTGGATTCTGTAAGCTCACTCCCATTATGCATAATCATCTTGGTTCCGTTAAACAAATCAACAGTGTTCACTGCTGTACTTTGAATAGCACCTATGCAGTGTGAAATGGAATCACAAGTAGTGGAATCAATAGGAATATTAGATGTCGAAACCTTTAAAAAGTTCAACAAGCCCTGCCTGACTTGAAACGCTTCTGAGTAGACTTCAGAACGCTCAAAGGCATTTGATGAGTGTGATTTCAATGAGATGGAGACTTCCCGTGGAGAGCAAAGCTAACCATTACGTCAGAATCCATGACCGGGCAATTTCTGTAAGTAGTTCAGTTGGGTCTGTAGTTTAAGGTGACTCTTGGACAGCCCTTGACCTTGCACAGGTGATGGAGATGTCCTCTTCTAGTATTCCTAACAACAATCCATTCTTGAAGGGTCATCAGGTCAATTCTCCCCATGCCCCGAGTATCATACTCAACCATGAAATAGACACGATTTAAACCTATTTTAACCTGCAAACTATAAACTACAGGTTACCAGTTAATGTATATGGAACACTATATCAGGCACTCAGTAGTTGGTGATGGACAGGAGCTGGGGAATATTGCACCCCCCCCCCAACAGTATCTAGAGAAGCACCACTTCACCAAACAATTACACGCCTATAGCAACAGCTAGACTTCCATCCACATTTACTTCGAGAAATGCACAGTCTTACTCAGTTCCACTTCAGAGTCAATCCGGCAGGGCAGGACGGAACAGGCTGAGCCAGATAGTCCTGGGTAAGGTCAGATAACCTCACCAGAGGCACTTCCCGTCGGCTCTGAGGACAGAAGGTTCAGGACAGGCTGTTACATGTGCATAAGGGACGAGAGTGGGGGGAACACAGGACAGGCAGGACCCGCTTGCATGAGCGTTGATAAACAAAAGCAGGGCAACTCTCTCTCTCTATCCATGTTTCTATGAAAAAATCCAGCTACACTACTGCAGATCACACACCCTGTTGCGGTACTTTTTCCTGAGCACTCAGTGCAGTTTATTCAGCTCGGATCTCGAACATCGTTCCATCTGAGACGCTTCCAAAGCATCCTTGGAAGCTTCCCACTCTTCAATGCTCTAAATCACACCAGGAGATTCGCCGGTACGGAAATCTCCAACACTTCTCCTCATCGTATCCTTGCATCTGTGTGCCCACACACACACCAGTTTCAGATTCAAATCTGTGTCGCTCAATCCTACAGTATTTCTTTCTCACATATTAATTCAGACATAAGGCCCAAAAATCAGATATTTAAAAAAATCAGAGTCGTTATCAGAGAAATGTCAGTCAAAGAGGAAAAAACACCATGTGACAGCAGTAGGAGATAAAAGAAACCAAATTCGAAATCTGTGTGCAAGATTTAAATATGGTTATATATTTGGCACCCACGACAAATAACCCAATACTGATTAATCTGTTCTGTACTAATAAGCATCAACAAACCCCATATATTTTAGCATAAACATATGCTAGAGAGGAATGCCACTGTACTGGTAAGACATAACTGGAGCTCATTTCACCAGGAAAATCATCCCAAGCAGTTACTATGTTTGTTACTACAGTATACCTGCTAATTCTGTAAACCTTTGTGAAATACTGAAGGAACTACTGAAGCAACAAGTCACGAATAACACAAGTTAAAAACTGATCTCATATTTGTTCATAATAAATTTATTGTGACCAAGGGCATAACTTTTGTTTAAACATCGGGGGGTTGAGGTGTCCAACCATTTACGGGGGTCCAGGAGGTTGTACTGGCTGGTTTTGATTATTGATTATTGATATACGCCCCCCCCCCCCGTCCCCTTTAATTTACGCCCCTGATCGTGACGCATATTTTATCTCAAAGAGCGACTGTATTTTTTCATGATTTGTTCATTATTCGTACTTCATTCGTAACTGAATTATTATCTGTGCCTCCTCGAGTAAAGTGTCAATATGAATTTCTCAGAGTCAACTTTCAGGCGTACTTCGAATAGCACAGCTTCACTTGAGCTGCAAAAACCCAGCGTGTCCCAACCACCACGTCAGCACGCCGCCAGTCTCGTTACACAACCGATATTAAAAGGAGCGAAATGACAGAAACACTGGGGAAGGAGCGGTAGGGACGTCGGAGGCCAGGAGGGGATGTTCAAACAGAGGCTGAGAGACCGTGATATGGGTGGGTAAAAAAACCGCAAGGAGCTGATAGACTAAGCATACACATGTACAGGGGGTGTTTACCTGCGACCCACCGGGAAACGTGTTTCAGGCGCGTTTTTAAAAGCGGTTTTTCTTTCTAGCACTTTCCGGATCGGCAAAGAACGCGGCGCGCGAGCGCTACGAGCGAGGGCGTTGCCCGAGGTGGCGTCACGTGACCGCTCGCCTGTCTCGCGCCGAATACCGCCCGGCGGTCCGGCTCGGAAAGGCGAGACCCGCGGCGAAACGCCAACGGAAGAGAGTTCCGGAATCACGGAGAAGAGTCTCGATCTCGATCAGCCTGTAAGGTAAACACGGAGGACGATCTCCTCTCCTGTTAGCAGTATTTTCCTAGTTGAGGGGATCCGTCCATGACCGGGGTATTCGTGCCGATACTCCTACGTGAAACAAGGGGAGATTAAGGTTGTGAGCAGGCAGACATACTTCATCTAGAGTAGAAAAATACTCTCCATAGTTCACAAGACGACATCAAAACCCGCAAGATTGCTAACCCCAAAGAAACATTGACTGGTCAATCGTGGCGTGCTGCCAGGGGTCATTAAACTAGGTTCTAATTACATTAAAGCATTTCAGTATCCACACCTGGACTGGCACTGGTTCTGAAACATACTGGTCCCCCCCCCCCCCCCCCCCCCCC
>JAODKF010000089.1:2233902-2244428 GCA_026779585.1 Mormyrus proboscirostris
ACAAGGACCAGGATTTTGTTTCAACCAACCTGGTCTGGATTTTTACTTTCTGGACCTGAAATGTCCGCCTCTGTTGATAGGAGATATATCACAAACACAGAAGAAAGGTAAACCTACAATAAATGCACCGTCATAATGCATTCATATAACATTCAGGGCACCTTCATAATTAAAGCTGCTTATGAATGTTCTATGAATGCATTATAAAGGTATTTTGAAGGTGCAGTTAATGTAAAGCATCACCAAAAAAATGTGTTGCAAAGCATTTTGAAAAGACTTCATTTTCATTATGTGTGCGGATAATTGTACATGTGACCTTTTTCATTAATTGTACATACTGTATATGTAACCTTTGAAACACGATCACTTAATTCTCTCTGCTTATATAGGAAACCACAGCTTTAACCATGAAAGGGTCCTATTTCACAATCCATGCTCAGCAAATAAAAACTGCCAGTGTAATAATGCATTGTAGTATCTGATAGCCCATCATCCGCCGTGCTCTATTTAGGACGACCTAATCACTCACGAGGCGTGGTGTCCTGCTCCCAGGCACGCAGACCATCTCTGCAGTGATGACATTTTAGCACCGAGGAAGGCCGATGGCACCATATCGAACTTTCTGGCCGTGTGTTTTTTACGGCTTTGATGAAGTATGCTGACAGCCATGATGGTCACTGGAAGAGAACACAATGGTTTATGGGTAAATCTTTTGAAAGCAGTGTGAATGGGAAAGAAATTGGTTGCATGGAAAACCATACATTCATTAGTATCCTT
Organism: Mormyrus proboscirostris; assembly: GCA_026779585.1. Classification (NCBI taxonomy): domain Eukaryota; kingdom Metazoa; phylum Chordata; class Actinopteri; order Osteoglossiformes; family Mormyridae; genus Mormyrus; species Mormyrus proboscirostris. Next base: position 2,234,680 of record JAODKF010000089.1, read on the forward strand.
ACTGGGTATGGTTTTGTTTGCTTGTGTGCATCTATACCAAAGAATACGGATGGAATACATTACAGAAATGACTGATGACTATTAGGACTATGATTCATTCCATACGTACGCCTTTGGTTTTTAGACAAAAAAGATAATCATAAATAGGTATTTAAATAACCATGTAATAGCTCAGTGTATAATATATGTAACGTATAGACAGATGGCGAGATTGAAGAAAGAGGAACTCAGAAATCGGAAGTTATCTTAAAAAGACACTGTTCTGAAACATGAAGAGTGATTCTCCCCAATGTCCAGGACTACTAGACGTCAGTTTCAATCCTTGGCCTCTGAGCACTGGGGCCCCGGATAAATTTGGACACTAGATACATAAAAGTGTTGACACTTACAGAACCCCATGGAATTTCATCTTATGACCTGTGCCACCGTCCTGCACACTGAAGCAGTATCGGTAATTACAAATGGCTGTCCGTGGAACCGGTGCTATCCACCCGCAGCTTTATCTGAAGGGCCCTCATTATCACCTGTAAAAATAACCTCTGTGCACTTTGGCCCAAACGATGCCTTTGACTCTAATGCTCGTCTCTGCCGAGAAAGTCGGCAAATTTCGGCAAATCAGGGCAGATGGTGCATGGAGATCGAGGCCCCATCTTTTGGGACCTAAAGCTTGATACTGACTCATGCTTCTTCTGCCTCTCAGAGCTTCATCTGTCGGCGGCCAAGAAACGTAGGCAGTGAGGTAGTGCCATCAGAAAGCAGCTCAGACATTGGCTGGTTTGGCACCCAGCTTAAATAATAATGGAAGGGCTCTGCGTTCTATTGGCTGGTGCTTCTTAGTGGGTGGGACCAGGCCAGGAAGTTGGCCTCCTAAAGCGGTGGGGCAACAGAAGGCTGTTCCATCACTGTGGCCAACGTTTCCGTCCGCCTCAAGAGCGGGAGAGCTCAACATTAGCTGGTAGCTAATAGAAGGTAGCTGTTAGCAGATAGCTGAGTAATTGGTCACTATGACATGTTTATGATACTGTTACCTACTCCAGACACCTAAGATGAAGGGGAATTAAACATTTTCATTGGCTTTAAGGGTGATTCCCTTGAAGTCTTCATCAGAGTAATAAATTAATGATTTAATTGCCTGGCAGACTATTTGATGTGGTTTGCTGCAGTGAAAGGTCTTGCATGTGAAGTAACCAGCACAGTCAAATAACCAGCAAAAAGCTTTACACAAAACTAACTAAAAACGACTCTAAATAACAAGGCGAAGCACTGAGCAAAATACATGCCTGTTCCGGAGCATTCTTTACATCAGTGACATTTCAGTGTTAAAATGACAGTACAATAATCATTAGAATGCGTGTATGAAATGATTCAAGAATGAGAAACGTTAGAATTCTGAGTTTTTCAATAGTTATATTTTCCAACTTTGCCACATATGAGATTTTTATTGTATAAAGAAACCGTGGGCGCTGCAGATAAACTCCGCCTATCTGGTCACTGAGCATCATCTGACCAAGCCCCCCCCCCCTCGGCCCCCCGTGAAAGGCGACCTTGTTCAGTCAGCACTTAGCGCTCCTCAGTGCGCAACACCCTACGCATCTCGCATTACGTGCCCACACTCCCAAAGAGTTCCCCCTAGCAGCGAGTAGACCTTATGTCAGCGCTTTTTTTTTGTTTGATGGTCAGTATTAATGTGACTTGCATGTTGCATGTTACTGGAGATGGTATTTGACTTCTCTGCCCGCCCCTTGACTGTGTGCGGGGAGGTGGGGGGGGGGTGTATTTGACCTGCAGAAACAGCTCTGAACACATACAGGGATCTTTCTCTCAACTGCTACCTCGGTTTTACAGGGTGATAAATTTTAGCACTTCACAGTGCAGTGACTACCGTGAAGTAGCGACAGGTGAGTAGCACATTGACATACAGTGAACCCCCGCTATATTGCGGTTCAGCTATCTCGCCCCCCACTACATCATAGATTTTTCCCCGACGCATCACAGTTCTCTGTGATGTGTGTATATATACATATGCATTACATCTCATTATTATTATTATGTTACTCATATCCTTAGCCCAACATCCACATATATATATATATGTGTTTACAAAGTGTGTTTTAATAAGTTTACATGTGTTCAAAGCGTGTAGGAGGGGTATTTTAAGGCTTAAACTATAAAAAAATGATTATTTATATGGTCTATATTGCGGATTTTGACCTATCGCTGATCGATCTGGAACGTAACTTCCGCGATAGGCGGGGAATCACTGTATTTGCCAGATGCATTTATCCAATACAAAAATACCTGAGGGAGCAGGTTCAACCAATTGGGGCTAAGGTCCTTACTCAGACTCCAGTGGTGAAATCCCTTTTCCAGCATTGGGATTTAAACCCATGACCATCTGATGAAAAGCACAACAGCCTAACACACAGCGCCCCACAAACTGACTGTAAAATGCGTGAAATACAGTACATCTTGTTTTAATGGTTTAATCCTTCTCATTTGCTTGATGCGATTAGTGAATCCAAAACGGCTCATTTCAGGAAAATGTCTATCAATAAGGGGCGGATGGCGAATCGCGATTGGAGACCAGGGCTGTTTCTAGGAGTTGACCCTTAGGTGGTTTCAGGCCACAATCTGAAGAAATACAAGAAGGAATCTGAACAATTTTTCAGGGCATCAGAGACAAAAAAATAGGATGTATGTACCCCTCTAAATAGAGTCTAGAATCGTGTATGATTGGGACGAAAGGACAGTCTGCTTAACATTCTAATGGCAGTAATGGGATTGCTGGGAGCACTGGAAGAGGCTGTTCTCAGAATGTTTTGCTCTTGGGACCACATCTGCTCCCATAACTGGTTATTTGATTTCGCCCAGTCACCCCAGCTTTCAGCTTTCCACAGAAGTTTTTAGATTTCCTGATATAGTAAACGACAAAGGACATCCGTTAATCACAGCAGAACAGACATGCTTAAAATTTTTACTGGTAAATTACTGAACTTCACTCACACACACTCACACACACATGCGAGGTCTAATGTCATTAGATTCACTTGATGACAGTTCAAAAGGTTCTGTCTCTAAGATGTATGATGTTAGCAATAATAGCAGCAAAGCAGCTGAACAGACAGCATCTTTTGTTATAGGGGATTTGAAAGGCCATATGAGAGTATAGATAGAGTGATGCGGGGGGGGGTGGGGGGGTGAACGCACCCCGGCTGGGCACAGCAAGGAAGATCCTCAGTACACATCTCTACTGCATCACAGTGACAACCTGGTTTACAGTGCACGAGAACCTTCTCTCCACGCCGCATGCACGCTAGGCCGCGGCGGACTACGGTGATAAACAGTTGTCATGGTGACCACAAGGAAGCAGGAATTGCTCAGAAGCTACCTGTAGGTGTGTAGCAGGCTACTGAAATTCACGTTTCACCACGAAAGACATACATGAGGAGCCAAGTTGACCAAAACATGGGGGGTCAAGAGGCCAATGCTCTGTTAAGAAGGCACCTTTCGCCCGATTCGTGCATCCGGAAGGTTCCAGATTCCTTTCCTTTCACGAGAGCTGCTCTAAATGATTTCCACATGGGCACAATCTTCCAGAATGCCCCATTAATTGTGGTCCCACAAAGCTTTCACGGCTGCTTTTCATGACAGGCCCGGAGACCTTTATCGTGCCCATGTGATCACTGGAAAAAAGACTTTAGGGTCACCCTTCATTTTTACTGTCACTGTGTCGGGCCCAGGAGAAATAGGAGGCATGGAATGTGCCAGCATCAGTAAATCCTCTCCGTGTCAGGTGGCTTTGCTCTGGACCCAATAGTCTCTGCAGGGGAATGACAAACGGCGCCTCTGAGCTCGCCTAGCGTGACGATGCTCAGGACGTTTCCCCGCCGCAGACAAGCGCGAGGGGAAAACCCTCCCCACTCCCGCCAAACATTTACACTGAAGTCTTCACAAGCAACATCATAACACTTCATAATCACATGGTCTTTGAAGGGCATTCTGGGTATTTTTTTTGGCTGTGGATCACATGATCTTTGAAGATCATTCTGGGTAGTTTTTGACTATTTCTGCCTTTTTCCATTAGGTACCTGCAATAACCCCGATTTTGTGTAATTAGGCACCTCATAGTATTTATAACCTTAGACATTTAAGAACTTTGACACCTTCTCTAATGTTAAGTTTTAATAATGGAGGTATAGCTTCAGGTGAGAATGAGATTTATTCTAATACAGAAACATTCAGTGCTTATGCAGAGTAACTTGGTATATAAATGCAGGTTTGCAGATAAACACATTTACTTCAGGGATTTTGTTTATTTTATTCTCAGCATGGTTCCACTGCGGTCGAGCGTATTATGCTTGTACAGATACGACTATAAGTATATGCTGTCACACTATTATTACTATGGAGCAAGAATGGCTGGATTACGTAATTACACATTACCTCAGTAATACATTACATAATTGCACATCCCTTTTATTACCTTCTAGTAAACCACAGTGACTCAGAACTATTATGTAATCAAATGAATTGGAGTGTGTAGGGACAGAAATTTGGAATTCCAAAATGTGGAATCGGGTGACTGTCACATATGTATTCAGAAGCTGGACACGATCCTTAACCTTGTACTGTAGTTCCATGTTTCCATGTAAACAAATACCTCTTCACCAGGTCTAGAAAGCACTTCTGCAGTTGCTCAGTAAGACTAAGCTCAGAAGATGTTCCAGGCCTCAGAACATCAGGTCACTAAACACCTCTACAATAGTTATAATTTAACACTCGCTTTTTACTTATATTCCCCACACACTTTATTGAGCCATCTTGCACATCTCTTGTTTTTCCTTCTTTTCGAAATATCATTCATTCATTCATTCATCTTCCAACCCGCTTTATCCTATTGGGTTGCGGGGGGTCCGGAGCCTATCCCGGAAGCAATGGGCATGAGGCAAGGTCGAAATATCTTTCTGTTCCTCATTTATTACATATTTATTATAGCTATTTTTCTGTTTTATTCCTTATTGCTGTTTATTATTATGACCACCTTGCATTTCAGTACAGGTCATAGTCTGACTGTACACCTTTCACATGACAAAGAAAATCCCATGAATCCCTGAATCCTTATTTCTGCTTCCAGACAGCGGCCAGCCCAGGAAAGTTGGCTTGGGCCACAAGAAGCCTTAGACTTGTGCTGGGAGTCAACCTCTCCCCCCACCTCAGTGAAGATCTGTAGTCTGATTTACAACATGTTGTCCCCTTTGCCTCTTTGTAGCCTTTCAGTGCCTGACAAGTAGCGGTAGGTGGCTCACAGTAAATGGCCGTGGCCATTAATGTCCTGCAAAACACGTCTCATTTCCATAATGAGGGTTGGCCTGATCGCTCTCCGCAGAACAGAAGCCTGAAGAATTAACCGCTCTGCAGTCAGGGAAGAAACCGTCAACCAAAGCCTTCAAATATTTCACAGTTGACCAAGCCACTTACTAATTTGCTTATCAAATCCAGAACTTCTTATAATCTAAATTAAGATACATCCGTCCATAATCCATCCATCCATTTTCTGCCACTTATCTGGGGTCGGGTCGCGGGGGCAGCAGTCTGAGCAGGGACGCCCAGACCTCCCTCTGCCATCTGGGGGGACACCATGGCGTTCCCTGGCCAGATGAGTGACATAATCCCTCCAGCTTGTCCTAGGACTTCCCTGGGGTTTCCTCGCAGTTGGATATGCCTGGAACACCTCAGCTAGTTCCTTCCAGCTGGTTACAATCAGGACATTAACCCCATCCATCATTAGAAGAATATGGACATTTAAGTTAAAGTGCTGCAAAATAAACTGATTTTAGTATCAGAATGCCGTGTTTCACTAAAGAGGCCAGAACACAAATGTCATTCTTATGTTACAAATGATCTAGATATACAAACCAAACATGACAGAAGACACAATGTAGAAACAGGTAGACATGGTACCCTTAGCTAACCCAGCCACCCCCCAGAATCTAGGCTGTAGCAGGCTGCCCGGCCCAATGGTCCGATCCAGCCACGGTGGTGAAGAGAGAGATAGTCGGTTCAATAGATCATTACAGAGGTTACGGGGTCGACTGCACAGGATTCTGCAGTGGAAGTTTCTGACTATGACCCATAGCCTTTGAGGGCATGTCATCGGCTTGCATATAAATCAAACAGATACTGTAGGAGAAAGAGCCCCCAGGAGGCTCCAGAGGAGCAAGCGGCTCCCTGGTCGGGTGGCGACCCCACGAAGCGCTGGGGTTTTCAGCGTGGTTGGTGAATTTCCGAAAGTAAACTATATATTTTCAAGTTACGCCTTTTTATGACCCCTGAAGATTGTACATTTTATTCTCACGTGGGAAAAAAAAATGGGGAAAACTCATTAAACCAATCCTCCTTGGTCCAAAAGTTTTATTGATCCATGAAACTTTTAAACGACACAAACCAGTCTGTGGTCATAAAGAAGCTGGGAACCTCTAACCTCTGATATGGGGACAGCTGCAGACAGAGCAGTGGGTTAATGTCAACGTCATGAGACGAGACTGACCATGTGAGCCATGGCTGGGGGCTTCTGGATGATGGGGGGAGGTTTCTATTGTAATGTAAAGAGTGTCTGAACCTCGCTTTGCTAACAGAGTAAACTTTATTTCCAAAATAATTAAATGGGCTCAGTTTCAGTTCCACAGTGGAGACAGGTTGGTGACTCATTACTCACAACTGTGGAGGAAGTAAGACGTGGGGGGGGGGGGGTTAAAAGCACCCCAGTGAAGGAAACACCAGCAGCGGCAGCGGAGACTGTCAAGCGGTCCTGAGCCAAGCGCTGTCACGGTCCCCTGGGACCACTCTCTGGCGCCACCAACAGGTTCCACGAAGCGAAGCACGTTTCACACCTACCTTATCGCTCTCATCTCCCATTCCTGCTGATTTGTATAATTGTGGCTAGGAGGCAACACTTGAGACCAAGATATTAGCCATTCAAAAAAATAACACAGATGACAACGGCAGTAAGAAATTTTGACTAGCTAGTTTGCTTGTAATTAAAAACAGACATCTGGTCATTCCATTGTTATGATGCTTCCTTGAAATGAAACTAGCTTTCTTGCTAGATAGACAAATCAAGACAAGTTAGTAATTCAAACACACAAATCTAGTAGTTATAAAATGCAAAAACGAGTCAAACCTTTTAGGTATTGTTAATTAAATTGTTGTTGAAATAATCAGGAAGACTATTAAAGAGTACAAAAAATAAGGTAGAGAGCAAGGTACAGTGACACAGGCAGAGGGACATCCTTGGGGCCACGTCCTCCAGATGTCAGTCCTCTCCTCTTCTGCAGGGGAGCCTTTAAGGACTGACAGGGTTTGGGTAGCTGACTGTGAGCTACACGGCTAAATGAGACTCCCAAGTCGAAACAGGGGGAAAGTCAAAGCCAAGGTCACAGAGATGTAGAACCTCGGCAAAACAAACAAATCCAAATCTCAAACCCAACAGGACCAGAGAACCGGGTGATGAGAGAAAGATTTAAAGCTAGTCCAAGAGACCACGACAGAAAGCTTAGGTAGACATGACCAAACTCCAAAACTAAGCCAGGCATTAAATGAGAGAGAGCTGAAATAGATTGATAGACTGCCTGAAGGTGTGGGTGATTACAGAGGGACCATCTGGAGATGATATGTAGCCATGGTACTATACCTGTAGCAGGTGACTCGTCAAACTGATTCAGTACCAGATGTGACACTTGTTGCTTAAAATATATTTTATTGTTAAAATTTTATTGTATTCAAGTGTAAGTGGATGCATGCAAATGCTTAAAGTGAATACAGCGATATACCAACGGTCCATCTTCTGGCCAATTAAACAACCCAGTAGCAGTAATATTACCGAGAATAATAATACATACAAATCTTTTGCTTTGCGCCACCTTCGCTAAAATATCTCTCCCGTATTGCTAATCTATGCAGCCATATCGTTTCCACATAATGCCACAGCAAACACTGAGGTAAGTGATTTAAAACCGCATCATCACAGCTGCCCACACGCTGCATTTTCGTTTTACTGTCAGGGATCCTTCCGGAACTGTTGCGTCGCACAGCGATATCGAACACTGCCCAACGAGCAGGGCAACGACTGCTTACAGGCCCGCGAGCGACTTCCTCCCCCTGCAATCATATTCTGATGTCTCTTTATAAGCATGTCCAGCGCCCAGCGGTCACCGTAATTAGTTTTATCACCCTCCATTAGGCTGTGAAATGCCTCAGAAAAAAAAAAGGACAACACAAATGTCTGTTATCTTTATAGTCCAACTGGCACACGGGGCACCTAGATCATGTGTGTATTGTTTGGGAGGAATACCGGTCTATTTATAACAGACGCTTCAATAGGCCGAATTATTCGATGAATAACAATGTGACTCTGAAGGCTTCACCCGAGGCCTACATTCTGCTACACGGACCTTACTCCAGTAGCGTGGAACATTTGCTAACCTGGTTATTTATGGTTGGCTTCTGTGCCGCCCTCATAAATTCACACGCATAAATCGCCGGCACGATACGTTTCCTGACACAAACGTAGGGGAGGCATCCTCAAGGTAAACGGCAGCTGGCTGTGCTCTTTAGAGACACGGCACCACAGCCCAAGCGTGACCCCCGCCGCTTGCACGTTTCACCGAACATCATGGAGAGGGTAACGGTGGAAGAACTGGGGGACCGATGTGGAGACTGACCCCGTTTACGCAAGAAAGGGAACAAACTGCAAATCGTGACTCTGTTTCATCTCCATAGTCGATTTCATTATAGACTCCGCTTCTCTGCATTAGCATCAGGCTACCGTTCCAATAGCTCCTAGGAGCAATGCCTTTGTCACATTTTAAATGGGAGAATAACTAAGATTAGAAAAAGATTTCTTAGTACTTGATGAGTTAATAATAGCTATGAGCCTTTGCTGTTTTACAGAAGTATTTGTCACTCTCAGTAGGAGACTCGAGGGGCGGCAAAGCGGTGAAGCGGTTAGCACTGTCACCTGGGACCTGGGAGTGAGTCTCTGCCAGGGTGCCTTGTGTGTGGAGCCCGCATGTTCTCCACGTGTCATTCTGCAGGTTCCCCCCCCAGACTCCAAAAACATGCAGACGCTGATTGGAGCTACTAAACTGCTCATAGTTGTGCATGTGTGACTGTGCTCTGTGTTGGGTTGTTCCCTGACTTGTACCTGTAGGCTCTAGACGTCTTGCAACCCTGAATAGGATAAGTGGCTTCAGAATATGAGAATGTGACTTTTCATCACTGAATACTTGATCTCGGGGTGGCATAGGGATGCAGTGGTTAGCACAGTTGCCTCACAGCTCTGGGACAGGGGTTTCAGTCTTCACTCTGTGTGTGTGTGTGTGTGTGTGTGTGTGGAGTTTGCATGGTCTCCCCATGCCATTGTGGGGTTTTCTCTGAGTCTGAGCACTCTGGCTTCCGCTCCACATTCCAAAAACACGTTGAGGTGATTTGAGGTTACCAACATGCACATGTGAGTGTGCCCTGTGATGGACTGGCACCCCATCCCGGGATGTTCCCTGCCTTGTGCCCTGTGATGGGGTGGCATCCCATCCCGGGATGTTCCCTGCCTTGTGCCCTGTGATGGACTGGCAGCCCATCCCGGGATGTTCCCTGCCTTGTGCCCTGTGATGGGTTGGCACCCCATCCCTGGATGTTCCCTGCCTTGTGCCCTGTGATGGACTGGCATCCCATCCCGGGATGTTCCCTGCCTT
>JAODKF010000089.1:2286110-2311821 GCA_026779585.1 Mormyrus proboscirostris
CCACTAATCAATCTATTCTCTCTAGCTAAATACCATTGCTACTACTGGTATCTTAAGCTTGTATGTCCCTTTCGCAACAAACATCTTCGTTAACTCTAGTTCCACTTCTTGTGAGTCCTGCACCTCTCTTGACCTCAGCTAATTATTCTTGTCTCAACAGACTCCAGATGTACCCACAGGTTTCCTGTTGCCTTTATCCACCAGCCCACTTGCCCCATCTGTGACCCAGCCACTTGCGAATAGGCCTAGCGTGCGAGTCTCAGAACAAACCCACACATCCTGCATTCTCAACAAACAGCACGTACACACAATTTTCTTCATGCCCGATGCCTAAAACATTGAGAGCAATCTAAGGCTGCCTCTGACGACTTTTTATGGATCAATGTATCAATTATTTTACTAATTGCTCAATTAATCTAAACAGTTTTCCTTCATTTTATTTTTACAACAAAACTGTATGTTGTTGCAGGGCTTTGGACAATGAATGCCAGCACTGTAGGGACATTATTTTCGCCGACAGTTCTACAAGCAGATTAGTGTATTGTGATGTGCAAAAGTTACTAAATCTGTATAAATTCAGCACACTCTTATGCTTATTAAATTCAGTTAGCGTCACCTGCCATATACAACTGTTTTGGTAAATCATGGAAGCGATAAGAAGAGCGATAAGTCGCTGTGAAGAGACAAATCAGCAACCACAACATCTTTTGAAAGAGGAGTTATTTAGGTTAAACAAGGTAAAAAAGATGTTGGTGGTGTGGTGGCACTTTTTGCACATTAAAGTCTGACTTATTTTAATTTTTTTTAAATAGTTTTCATGTTTATTTCAGTTCACAGTTTTAGTTTACGATAACACTGGTCCCGTAAAGTCCAACGTGCATAAACACACTGTAGAATAAGGCCAGATTTCAGCCTAAACCTTTTCCCAAACACTTATTCAGTGGAGATTCTAAGGTAGCAGGCAGACGACTGTATGGCTTTAATAATGAGGGTATTTAGCAGTTACAAGGACAAAAGATATAAAAAAAAACTGTCCATACTCATGGTAATTTTAATAACGCACATGGTGGTTTTGCCTTTTCTGGTGGTCCATCATCCAGAATAGCGCCTGTGCGCTTTCTCACTTCAGGCGCTCCTGCATAGCACTAGAGCCGCTGTGGTGTGCCATCGAAACTTTGCACAAGTACAAAACCACCTTTTTGGTTTTGTGAAAATTTGAACTACCCCCATAATTAGGTAGTGATATTAGAGGATAACATTTTTAGAATGAAGCTACTATAAAAAATGGCAAAAGTGTCTGCAAAAACTCTCGCCGGCTGCACTGCACAAGCCACGTCCACCTTCCCCGCGATCACCATCTGTTATAACTTTACTGCTGTTTAAGTTAACATATTGTGTGTTGCTGGAGAACTACATTTCCCATGATTCTTTGGGGAGGACTTCCGTTCTCGCTGAAGTTGGTATGTTGTTTCGGTTGAGCCGAGATCGAGGAGAGACTAACTTATAGAGGCCGTTGTGTTCCTGTTGTTCACCATTTCGAAGTATTGTATAAAGAATTATCATTTACGTACATTTCGTTAAGAGGTTTTGCTATATTATCGTCATCATTTAGCAACAACAGAAGAAGAATATATCCATGTTCAGGAATTGGTATTATTATCAGAAATGCTTTGATAAAAATTATGTTCTGGGACACGGACACAACCTGTGATCTAGCAAAACTTTACACTACATTTCTGAATATGCATAAATTTCCCAAGAATAACTTTATCTAAGTTTTGTGTATCTTTGTATCCTGTTGACTTTGCCTTTGTTTTGTGTTTTTTTTTTCTTCTTCACATTTATTCATAGGTGATGCCCAGTTCATGGCGACAGTGGAACCCTCATATGCTAGCCTTTGGAGAGACGATGATTCAGACTCTGTACGTTCAGGCAGATATTCATGTTTCTCTTTTCTGTGAGGTCTGTGAGGTGAAACGCTGGGACTGTGTGACTGAACGCTCCAGTTTCTCTCTTGCAGATCGCAGATCACGATGGAAGGTTTGAGTTGCAACTTATTAAACAGGAGATACTAGAGGAAGACTTTGGACAGAGGGACTGTCAGGAAGAACTGAAGATGTATGCAAAAAGTAAGTTTTAAGGATTTAGGTTAAGTTTAAGGAAATAAGTTCATCATAAAGGATTAATTCTACTTTTAAAATGTAGTAGAAGTAATACACAGGTTTTATCATGCTTTCTAACTTCAAAAAGTTAGATATCCATTAAAGCATATTCAATGTGTGACTTTCATAGTTCCTTAAAAGACATGTAATAATATGGTTCGAAGCTGTATAGCAAATGTCTGGTTCTTGTTGTCCTTTATAGTGTAAAGCAGTGTTTCTCAAGACGGTCTACATTTTTGCTCCCTGCCAGACAGTGCAAATTTTTTCTCTTTCCCAGCTACCTACTAGGAGCTGGGGAGGTAGCAAAAATGTGTTGGGCTCCCTGAGGACCAGTTTCATAAACATTGGTGTGTAACATTGATCTCCACCTTTCTCACATGAGGTGCTGAGGGGCCTGCAGAAGCTGCTGCAGGTTTGTCTGTCTTGGACACAAAGACAACATCTTCAGAAGATGTAGAGGAGCTTCCTGGAGAGCAGAGAAACGGAGCCAGTGTTTGGGAAGACAGCAGGTCAGGTGACAACCTCAAGGCTGAGCTAGAGAATGGGACCCTGAGCCAGATGCCCCAGGAAACGGGATCTGAGAAGAGCATGGATAGAGGGGACGTTCTTGCTTATGACTACATCACGTGCGAGAGGCTTGGTCACGCTGACGGTCTGTCTGCTCCGAGATTCTCCGACAGAGGAACCAAGGAGGTATCTGCCTTCTACACACCAGAACCTACGTCCAAGTGCCAGCCTCTTTCCTCCAGCCTTCAGTCGCTTCCTCCACCATGGAGCCACACTGGAAACTGCACACCTTCTGCAGAAGGGCCTAATGTGAAATTGGGTGCCGCTAGGATGGACCCCGATTACTTTAAAGTCGAGACGGACCTGAGTTCTACGTGGGATGAGGGGGGGGGGATGGCCAACATGGGGCAAGACCACCAAGAACAACAACAACAACAACAACAAAGGCACAGCGAGTCGTCAAATTGTGCTCCCGCGTATTCCTCAGAGTCTCAAATGGCGGAGAGCGAGGATATAGCAGCTGAACTGAAATCCAGAGCCCCAGGCCTAAATGGATGGGAGCCGTATGATAACCAGTTGACTGAAACTGTAAATACCGACAGCAGTGTGGAAGCAAATATGGACAGACTCATTTGTGTATATTGCGGAAAGGGTTTCGCCTGTCAGGATGTCCTTGAAACACACCAGAGATTACATACTGGGGAGAAACCATTTCAATGCACGCAGTGTGAAAAGAGATTCGCACAGCTGAGTAACCTTATAATACACAAGAGGGTCCACACTGGGGAAAAACCGTACTGCTGTACGTACTGTGGAAAGCAGTTTGCCCAGTCACGTTACCTCGTGACACACCAGCGGGTGCACACGGGAGAGAAGCCGTTTAAGTGCACACAGTGCGGAAAGCGCTTCGCTCAGTCCAACAATCTTATACGGCACCAAAGTGTGCACACTGGGAGAAAACCCTTCAGGTGCTCGCAGTGTGGAAAGTGCTTCACGACCTCAAGTCACCGGAAACGACATGAAAGTGTTCACTCCGGGAAAAAAACGATGTAACTCAGCGGTGCGGTGACTTGGATGGATCTTCTCTGCGTTTGGCTACATGGTTTTGGAAATACTTCATGCAGATTTGCCTAACCCAAAAAAGAAAAACACAAATGCAGTTAGAAAAAAGGAAACTTAGATTTACTCTAAAGTAGGAATATCATTGTTTCAAAAATATGAACTGCAGACAAATTTGCCCTCACTAATATATCATGGTATTTTAGTGCAATTGTCTTAGTGAGTGGCACAGTAAGTTCACACTCAGAAATCAATCGGGGTTTAACCCCATTCCAGGCTGTCTGTAGTTTGCATATTCTCACTCGCTCTGCAGCTGCAGGTTTTCCTCCCCAGTTCAGGGACATGAATTTAGCTGAACTAGTATTTCTAAGTTGCCCTTAGCGGGTGATTGCGAGTGTGTGCCCACTGTGGTGACCCGGCGTCCCGTCCTGGCTGTCCCCAGGCTTGTTCTCTGGACATTCTGAGATGGGCTCACCAAAACCCATCTCTGGATAAGCAGTTACGCAGGACGGATGGATGAATGACTCTATCGTGACTTACAAGTCATTTTTTTAAGGTTCAGAGGCAAAATCTGTAAAACTGTAACTATATATTGTGCATCACTGAATTAAAATATTAACTTGACAAGCACATTGGAAGGTTTTATTATTTGAAGGATGAAATATCTGCAACATGGAAGCAAATTTTAATAAACCGGGGCCATTCATAGCAGGGGTATAGCCAGAAAAGTGACTTTGTTGTGCCACAAGAAGACAAGGGGTACCGGAACTCAAGCACAATAAAGCAATGTCTACCTTCGTAAGGACGAAGCAAGTGTTGCGCCTCTGTCAGCCTGAAAAGATAAGGGATACCCTCCCCCAGGGTCCCGATGATAAAGGGGAAGTGTAGGAACCAAGGACCCCCTGTGCAAAAAAGCAAAAGCAATCGCCAATGCAGATGTTTGAGTGGCATTCGGGCACCCTGGCACAACCTTGGCTATGTCCCAGATTCAAAGTGGAACATAATCAACAATATTATGAATTTTGTTCATCAGTGAGATTATTTTGGATAAGGTTATATTCATCTTTCGCATTTAAGATGTCCGCTACATAAACTCAGATTTGATCATTGTAAAACGTGCAGTTACATAATGCGATATTTCCCCTTACCAGTAAAACTAATACATATTGTATCGCTCAGATCAAAAGACTGTTTCTGTTAACTTTCAGTTTGTGCCATGCATTCTATTACGACTTCTTAAAATGAGGAAAAAACAGTGATTCTATGCTAGAAAAATCATTCTGGGGCTATTTATGTGGATCAATGAGCATTAATTCAACAAAAAATTAAAAATGGAATTTGATTGCTAAATAATTGTTAGATCTCGCAGAGAATAAGAGCCCTGGGCCCAAGGACAAACTTATCAGCTTCTGTCCCCAGGCCATCAGCCTTCCAAATAAGTACCCAAGAGAAATCTCATAATCTAAAACCACAAGATTTATTAAGTTATATACCCACTTACACCATACCCAAGCTGTTTGCACATTGCATATATCCATTTGTCTATTTATTTCTTTATTTATTTTGTCTACATGATTGCCTCATCATCGCACATCTCCAATAAAAGACATATTTTTGCCTTATTACACTTATTTGTCCATGTACTTTTGGACGTTTAGTTGTATGCTTAATTTTGCTTATGTCATGATACCACCCGCATCAAAAGAAATTCCTTATTGTTCTATGTACTTGACGAATAAAAGATTAGGTATTCAGAATGACAGTACTTCATAAATTTCAGGTATGTTTTCACGCAAAGTTGGCGCTCATTTTAGGTTATTTACGGTAATACTTAACGTCAGCTTCCGGAAGTATAAACACGGTTATTTAGTAGAGCGCTCTCTTTTGCCGCGGTGTTATCCGACATATGATTGAATCGAGCACGATCTGTGTGTCATTTATTTAGTTATTTCATAGGTTAGGTACAGGTCTTCGAAATATCGAAGCACTGGCCGCAGGGCATTACGATGTCGACCAGTGTTGGATTTCAAACACAGATAACCTCCATCATGGAGGTGTTAACTAAAGCGGCCGTGGCTGAAATTTGCAAACTTGTGGATGAAGGCTACGCAGTGCTGCAGCTGGAGATATCCAGAAGTCGCCAGGAAAACGAAATTCTTAAACAAAAACTGTCGATACAGATGATGGCGACGGGGGCTGCCCAGGAGATACCCGCAAACGGTAACCCTTCCTCCTCATTGTGCACCAGAGGGCATAGAAACGTCAAAGTTCATGATCAAAGGAGCATCTCTTTTCATTTCTGATTTCCATTACAACGGATATGCAATACGTCTACACAGCACCGTTTTAATTTAGCCAAAAGTCTCTTTATTGCATTTGATTCTATTTTTTTCTGCTGTTGTATTTATTTCAGAAAACATTATTCCCAGCTCAGCTGGAATTTTTGGGAAGCCGCTGCATCCCCGCTGGAGAAACGGCACTGCTCCGGTCCTGGAAAGGGTACTGTTACGAAGCGGGTTAGGGTTCAAACAGAGAGATATCTGTGTACTGCTTCATTGTAGTTTGTTTAGATTTGATAAACTTTATTGATCCCTGGGGGGGTTATTTGAAAAATGTCGTCTCAAATTACACTGATAATGTTACATACATAATAAAGTGATACTAATGCGTTGTTACCTGGCTCAGAAGGCTGTTTCCTTTTATATACTTAGAATCATTTATATACGTGAATGCTGGATTTTGTGTTATTTGTGATTTTATTTTTATCCTGAACTATCTTGTTTCTACAGCATTATGTCTAATGGTCGCGGTTTTATTTCAGGTTTCTGACATTGAAGAGGAACGGCCCAATTTGCTGCTTGTAAAAGAAGAGGATTTGGCAAGCGCCGACTCGCTGAGAGAGCTGAACATCATTGAAGAGAGTAGGCCCATGTCAGCAATGCTAGACCTTACCGTTGGCAAGGTTACAGCTCAGCAGTTGATGCATTTGTTTGTGTCGTGTGCACCCTTCCCTCCAGGTTTTGCGGAGCTCGAGGCTGCGGAAAAGCCCGGCAAAGCAGACGCCACGATTGGCACAGCAGAAGACGTGAAGGGTCTTGGTGCGTGGGATGACGGGGGGCTGGGCGCAGCCCTCAAAGCGGAGATGGGAACGGAGCTTGAGGACCACGAACACCAGCACGCTAGGCCGGGTCTCAGCGCAGAAAGACGGAGCTGTCCGGAATCTGAAGTCTCCATGTTTGACAAACCCCCTCTAGAAATGTGCTATGCAGAAAATCCCGGATTGGAACAGGAGGATCCAGCCGGCTCAGAAGGCGACTTGGAACTTTTCTCAGCTGAAACAGTGCTTCCTCACTTGGGACCTTTCAACAAACCTCTATGGTTCACGGACCAGAATGCAGACTTGCGGAAAAGACGCTACGATTGCGACTACTGTCGCAAGACTTTCAGCTCATCCCAAAGTCTTGAGGTGCACCTGCGGGTGCACACCGGCGAGAAGCCGTTTAAGTGTGCACACTGTGGGAAAAGATTTGCCCAGTTATGCAACCTCATAACACATAGGAGGGTTCACACCGGGGAGAAACCGTTTCACTGCGCCGAATGCGGCAAGCGATTCGCCGATCCAGGTTACCTCAAAAGACACCAGAGCGTTCACACTGGCGAGAAACCGTTTATCTGCCAGGAATGTGGGAGAAGTTTCTCATTCTCCAGCAACCTGGCACGGCATCGCAGTCTTCACGCTAGAAAAGACCCGTTAAACTGTAAACGTGGTGCGAAGAAATTTATTTCTACAAGTCACACATAAGGGAAAGCGCATACCAGAAAAAAATTATCAGCATGATGTTAATGTCACTTAATATTGTCCAGTTAATATTCATCAAAGGCCGTGGATATATGTGAACAGTGTATTTGCGATTTGACTGTATTTCCCCATTTTATTTGGTAGATCAGATTTCTCGTTTCAACCTTAAGATAACATACCAAATACGTGCATATGTTGTTTATGTAATTTTATAGTACTGACATCCTGTCCAGGGTGTACCCATATCCTTTGACCTTTGACCCCTGGAATTGGCTTGTGACCCTGCCTAATCTAGACGAGTCCAAAGGTGGATTGTTGGATTGGTAATTTTGCCAAACAATATGCTGTAATATTCAATGACACTGACCCGAGTCATTTTCATCAAGTGCAATTATGTCAAGGTGAAAAGCTGCTGCCTTTTATGAACTACAACATAATCTCATGGCTGATAGTTTGACATTAACGGCACTAGTTACTGTGTTAATACTGACTGTGTTAATCTATCTGTCCATCTTCCATAACCACTATCTAGTATGGGGTCACACTTAGACTGGGGTCAAGCCCATGAAGTACAGGCCACCAAATGCCATGGTCAATGTAGAAAGGTTGGCAACACTCAGTTATTCAGAAAAATCTTTAGGTCACGGTACTGAAATTCTGTGGATGGATGCATTTTTAATACGGGTTTTAAATTATGGGTTTTAGGTTGATAGATTTTAATTTGTTTGGACAGTGGTTTGAAACATTTTATCTGTATTTAACATAAGCCCTTTTTTGTTTTAGAAATGCACAAATGTCATAACCCTGACCTCTTAGATTGGTTTGTGTTTCTGGCTGGTAGGCTGTAGCAGTAATATTAAATGTAAATTATGTCCCTGTGAAAATAAATTTTCAAGTAGGAGTGGTGAGAAAAGTGGGGAATTCAAATATATTTGTCTGTGTGCGTTTATATTTAGGGTTAGGTTGGCCTTAGGGTTAGGTTTAGTATTAGGCTTATGGATAGGATTAACATTAAGGGCTGCCTTTAGGATTGATACTAAAATAGACTGAAGGTTGCTGTTGACTGTTAACATGTCTGGCACTAGAGTTAATATAGCTAATGTGAGGTTTATGTTTGTTTTTATAATTCCAGTTAGGGTAAGGCAGGGTTCCCCAATTCCAGTACTGGAAGGCTATTTTCATGCTCAAACACACCTATTAAACCTGGTAATTAGCTAGTGAACTAAATAAGGTATGTTTGAGCAGGGAAATTTACAAACTTTGTTGCAGACGTGGTTCTCCAAGACCGGAAATGGGGAGCCCTGGGATACAGATTGCACTGGGTTTGAGAGAGAGCTAAGGTTAAGCTTAGGGTTAGGTTTAGCATTAGCATTACTGATAAGGTTAGTGTTTAGGATAGGGTTGGCATTACATTTCAAGCTATGTTTATGGTTAGGTTCGGTATTCAGTTTATGGGTATGGTTGGGTATTATAGGTAGGCTTAGATTTCCCATTTGTGTAAGGAACTGGGATATGATTAGGCTTGGGGTTGAAGTCAGGATTAGCATTGACATTAGGATAGAGTGTACAGTTAGGGTGCCACACCTAATCTGTTGATGAGAATTTCTGTGAGCCATTATAAACATATTAAATCTCATCTGTAGAACACATAATGAAAACATAAAAATGTTGCTTAGGTGTGTGAAAAACGTCAACCCTTTGGGATTGTCCGGTTCGCATTCTTTTTCCATCAGTGATCTTATGGTTTGACATTGAAGCATTCGTTCAGTAAAGATACAGCATTGTGTGTGCAAACTGTCCTATGAAAATTTGAAAGAACTATATATCCAGTTCTTCTGATATGACACTGAGTGTGTCAAAGTCACGCTCCATGTTACGACAAGACAGCGTGTTCCCTATTAAAGGTCAGTGTGTATTACAGTACTATTATTAATGTGATATTGCAGATTAGCGTGAAGTGTGGGTGTTTTAGAGGATTTACGGTAATTTAAAGTCACTTCCTATGGAGTCCGGAAGTAATATACCCAACACACTGTAATATTACTCCGTTACCCATCGTATAATCCCAAGCTACGTTGTTGAGGGGGCAGCGCAGTATCATTGACTTATTATTTTTAAAATAGCAATATTATAACATTACTGCTAATATATATATATACATATATATTTTGTAAATCAGGCATTCCCAGGTTTAACTGGACAATGCAAACAGCCATGCCGAACTGTGCTGCCTTTCACGCACAACTATCCTCTATAATGGAGGCGTTAACTAAAGCGGCCGTAGCAGAAATTTGCGAGCTGGTAGACGACGGCTATGCAGTGCTACACTTAGAAATATCCCGGAGCCAGGAGGAAAACGAAGCTCTGAAACGGAAGCTGGAGATGATGGAGCTGCGTATGGCCCGGAGATGCGGCACGAAAAGCGGGGAGCAGGGCGGCGCGGTGCACGGTCGCCTGAACGGGGTGCTGCCCTGCAGTGAGCCGAGAGCAGCGCGCAGTATGTCTCCAGGCGGCCTGCCTTTCAGATCTAGCAATGGTCTGGTCTGTAACATAACCTCGTGACACTGACATCGCTTTAAAAATCGTTCTCGTCTTTTATTGCTTCGCAGAGAAGAGTGCGCTCCAAGGAAAGGAGAAAACATATGACAAACAGTGGACGGTGAGCGAAGGAGAGCCTGCGGCCAAGATCAAGGTCAGTAGATGGTACAGCCGAACGCGAGTGCGTTCGAAAGTGCACCAATTCATTCAGATAAAAAATCTCGCTTGTCTGCATAGAATTCCCAATGAGGTCTAGTAGAAAATGAATGCATTGCTCTGCCACAGCCTGCTGAGAAAGATGACGGGAGACCTGAACCGATCGTTATTAAAGAAGAGAATCTTTACGAGAGCTTGGAAGACAGCGACCAAGAAAGACGAAAGATGGCCAGAGAGAGTGAGTGACCAGCGCCGGTATTCCTCTATATCATCCCGATCGTATCACCCGTATACGCAGACCGCTCTCGGGTTTTAGGTAACGTCGTAAATGAACTTGCAAGGGTGTCACGTGGAAGGGAGGTCCCGGGATGCTGAGAAGTCTCATGCTGCACGTGGGATCAGTACCTCTGGCCGCCGCTCGAGGCGAAGTAAATAAACAATATATGTGTGATTTAGTGGTTCAAATTCTGTGCATTATCTTAAATAAGTAAGGCGTGTGTTATGGTTAATTGATGAATTTCAGTAAGCAGGCTTATTAACAGCATGTCATTATGTTTGTGCTCACAATCAAGGGCAATTTGCTTTCTGAAGTAGTGTTGTCTTTTAAATGAACATCACTATTATTCTGCACTTAAATGTAGTTTCTGTATTTGATATGGCTTTGATTTTTAAATTTGTCTCAATACCAACAATCCTTTCTGGTCTACGGGTATAGTTTAATATTCAGTCTCATTTTCTACTCGTTTTAAACCTTTCCCTCTAGGAGCTGAGGATCCGTGCTCTGATGGTGAAAGCAGATGCTGTGTAGATACCCAGACGAAGCCTACAGAGGATGCAGAAAAGCTCCCTAGACAACAGAGGACCAAAAGCGGCTCTTGTGAGGACATTGGACTGGACTCTGTTGTCAAAACGGAACCAGATGACGAAGCTGGAGGCCATCACTCTGGAGGGCTGGAGTGTGATTACGGCCCCCTGTGTCAGAGTGCCAGCCAGCTGCAGGCATTCTTTGCGCAGGCAGGTTCAGAGACGGAAACTGAGGAACCGGCTTGCTCTTACTCTGTAAAAACAGCCTCGTCGGATGTTCAGATGGGTGGTTCAGAGGAGCAGCCTGCTTCTGCGGTGGGGAAAAGCTCCTGTACTCTTCTATCTCCTAAGAGATCTGAGGTTGTGATGAAAGATGCAAACATGGCGGTCCCCATGGCAGATAGGGTCAAGGGGCATTCCACGTGGAGCAAAGAAACCATGCTGGCACACGTTTATCCCCACCACGTACAGTACGAAGATTTTGGGGAAACACAGGAGTTGCAGTCAGAAATTCTGACCAGCATGTGTCTCCCACTTAACCAGATGAATGCCAGGAAGAACTCTGTTAATTCAGAGTCAGACATGAGTAATTTAACCACATCAACAGGAGGTCAGAGTCAACGCAAAGCAGGCACTAGAGAGAAGCGCTTCATTTGCGGGTATTGCGGTAAGTGTTTTACTTGTCCGAAGTACCTTCAGACGCACCAGAGGGTTCACACGGGAGAAAAACCCTACAGCTGTCCACAATGCGGGAAGAGGTTTGCCCAGTCAGGGTATCTCAAGAAGCACCAGAACGTGCACACCGGTGCGAAACCCTTTGGCTGCAAACAGTGCGGAAAGAGGTTCGCCGATTCAAGCAATCTCATAAGGCATAGGAGCGTTCACACGGGGGAGAAGCCTTTCATTTGCACTTACTGCGGGGAAAGATTCGCAGGAAAGCATAACCTCAAAATACACCAGCAGAGAAACCATCCGGCTCTTTGGAGCGTGAGATAATACGAGAGCCGGAAAAGGAGGGAATGTTTCCGGTGAATCCATAGAGATTTTAGGGCAGTGCTTTTCAGTCTGGATACCGGTCTGACCAATCACAGACTACTGCTCTTTTACGAACAATGCTACGGAAGCAACAAAAAGTCAGAGCTTAACTTGTGTGACGTTATCTTAATTTGGCTTGGGTGCTAGATTGGTATACCGTGATATTTCGGGTATAAGATTCCAGGATTTCAAAATACTTGAATAGTGTTACTTTTGAAAATACTGTCAAAAATGCTGTATACCATGGTATAATGTCTGGACGGTATGAAGCATAAACACCCCCAAGTCTAATTCATGCATCAAACCCCAGAAACAGCATTCAAAAATCCACTCAATTAGGGTAAACCAACCCCTCCATTACAGACGCTCCTCTACATACGAATGAGTTACGTTCTGAACAGCTGTTTGTAACTTGAAATGTTCACAAGTCATTATTCAACATCATTTAAGGGTATACGTAAAGAACTAGGATGCTGGGAGTACGCACGCTACGCTGCTGCATGGCGGGAGTAGCGGCCAGAATTCGTACTGGGCGGAATTGGCACGCAGAAAAAAAAAATTGACGTTGCGGACAGGAAACAGGAGCCCAATGAACACAAGCCCTCTTCATTCGTATGTATAAAAGTTTGTAAGTAGAGGAGCGTCTGTACTGTTCAGTGGTACTAAACTATACATTATTCTCTCATATGGGATACCGGCCACTTACAAAACAAGGTTAACACCTCTACTATGTTCTGTGATGTTTGATGGTCGCAGCCTCGGTTCTACGTCTCGTCAAAAGGACAACATGATTCTCTTAGCTCTTAGCTAGGTTTTGAAGGAAATAGTACCCTCTAGTGGCTAGTAGCCAACATCACTTGAAGTAGTTATTTTTCATGCTGTCCGGGCTCAGCTCAAGGTCGGTAGCGCGTAATGTTACATATTTTGTATACAAGACTGGCAGTTTGACCAGTCTATACCACATTTTTATATGTACTGAAATGTCCTTTCTGTGTGTAATATCCTGGTATGTGAATCAAGTTAGTAGATTCATTTTCGTTGCATTAAAGTGGTGCGTTGCTTTTACAAATAAGTTACAAGCGATATATTGTCAGTATATTGTTGATAATAATATATCGGCCTTGTTCATTTTAACACACTGTAAATTTTATATATACAGTACAGATTCATATTCTTTTTGTGTTGATGCTGATAATTAAATTTGTTGTATTACATACTTTCCATAAATTATTTGTTGTGTGGAATAAAGCAGTCTATGAGGTACGTTGCATTGAACAAAAATAGTGTATCCAGGTACCGATTTACAGTATAGCACATTTATGTATCACGCACTTAAAATTTATACTTGAGAAAGTAAATTTTTAAAAATGTACTCTATTTTGATACAAAATACCCTATTTTTAAGTGTATCAAAAGTCTGCAAAACCCAGCCCCCAAGCAAAGCACAAAATGAACTATCACTGCTTAATACGACACAATACAAATGTGAAACCAAACAAAATATCAGATGTTTTGTCTTACACTGTCTTAAATATATCCCAAATACGTGAACGCTCAGATAATAGTAAGTCAATCAAATGAAAAAGTAATGATCATGGTTTTTATAATGTAATTCACTCAAATTCAAACTGGTTCCCCTTTTTTTGCACTACAGATGCAGATAACTCAAAGAGCAAAATTTTAAATGGAAAATGACAAACATAATTTAAGACCTTCGCTTAGCAACATTTTAAAAACGAACTAGAACAAAACAGTAGCCCTGAATGGAGCTTGTAAGTGTTTTGATTCAACACAAGTGACCAGTTATTGGCTCCTTTGATCATTCATTAAAATGTCAGAAAAAACTAAACTTCCTCCTTGTGTGTGCCCAAACGTTGTTGCGCAAATGACGTTATCACGCGTATAAAATATAAAAATACTAAACAAGTATTTTGGTACAAATTACATAATCATTTTTTATTAAGTAAGTCACATACAAATTGCAAAATAAAAAAAATTATTAATAAATATTTTAAGTACTTGCATCAGAATTACTGCCAATCCCTGACAATGATAAACAACCGGTTAAAGACACTTCTAAAGCAACACATGGGGATCCTATTTACGGTTTTGTGTTTATATCTCACACTAAGTGCTTTGCTTACTGGAAGTCCGCAGGAGAAAGGCCTCCTATGCTGGCTGCCGCCGTGACTCTCGCAAGATGGATGGACGGGGCGATGGATGAAGGTATGCAAGGATGCATGCGGTAGCAGACCTGAAGGAGATCAACTCGGCAAGTCGGGATGGTGATGGAGGAGAGCTATCCGGCGGATTTAGGAAACTCTCTCTCTCTATATATATATATATATATTATATATATTAGTACAATTTATTTTAACCCCTTGATCGATTGTACAAGTGCACGCCGCCCTGTAACGTTAACAAATTATACTGCTGTATTTATGTTGTACTTATAGGTGATGTTGTTGTATTGTATTCTGTAACAATAACAATAATTAAAAAAAATATATTAAAAAATGTCAAAGGCCATAAAAGGCGAACTAGTCAAAGAAAACTGTTGTCCCCCTACCGCGGACTAATGGGGGAAGGAACAGTGTCGATAGGGGACCGGAAGTGGCCTTCGCGCGACCGGAAGTGGCAGAGGAAGCTAGGGCTGTGCTTATGCTAGTGGTTACATCGATGGGGGCTGCGTTAACATCCAGCTAATTTTATAGACTTTTCCACTAAACGGCAAAGCAGAACACCCCCTCAAAAAGCCAAAAGCCAAGCGGATACGGAGATCCCCCGCGAGTAGCAGCCATGACGAGTTGCCTGGCTTTTAACACACAACTCGCCTCCATCATGGAGGTGCTGGCTAATGCCGCCGTGGCGGAGATATGCAAGCTGGTGGACGACGGCTACGCGGTGCTGCAGCTGGAGATCTCTCGGAGCCAGAAGGAGAACGAGGCCCTGAAGAGGAGGGTACAGATGCTGGAGAGCGGGAAGATGCGGGAGGCCGAGCAGAGGCCGGCCGCGAGAGAGAGGAGGACGCGCCGAGGCGCCGGCTTTCGGATGGGCGACGAGCAGGGCGGAGATGCTGCTGGTAAGAAGGCTGACCAGGCTGAATCAAAGCGTGCACACATTCCTGTAGCTACTAAAAGGTGTGTATTAAAGCATGTAGACATTCCTGTAGGTACAAAAGGT
The DNA here is from genome assembly GCA_026779585.1 of Mormyrus proboscirostris. NCBI lineage: Eukaryota > Metazoa > Chordata > Actinopteri > Osteoglossiformes > Mormyridae > Mormyrus > Mormyrus proboscirostris. Next base: position 2,301,354 of record JAODKF010000089.1, read on the forward strand.
GTGTTTTAAAGCGTGCACACATCCCTATAACTACTAAAATGTGTATATTAAAGCGTGCACGCACCCCTACAGCTACTTAAAGTTGTGTATTAAAGCGTGCAAACATCACTGTAGCTGCTAAAATGTGTCTTAACGCTTGCACACATCCCTATAGATACTAAAAGGTGTGTATTGAAGTGCGCAAACATTCCCATAGATAATAAAAGGTGTGTGTTTGTGCCTTTTTCCAGGAGAGAGCCGCTTCTCAAGCGTAGACAAACCCTTCAGCGCAGATGTGGATGCTGGTCTGTGGAGGGACAGGGAGGAGGACTCTGACGAGGTTCATGTGTCTTTATCGAGTTGCAAAGAGCAGGTAGAATCACAGACAGCGTCACACCGCCTAACCTGTGATCAAGCTGTGCTCATTGCTCAGTCTTCTTTACCTACCTGATATGTTCTCTGTGGTGTTAGGACTCTGGATGTGTCATGTGAGAATTCCTCTAACAGCAATAGGTTACAGCAGGGAAAAAATTGAAAATTGGCCCAGGGAGTGTTTAATAAATCAGAATGTTTGATGCCGGATGAAGAGACACAAACTTAAAGTTATCTTTAGTGGTTTTTGAGCTGTTGCTGTTGGGTTAGCCCCTGACCTGATTAGCGAGTCCTCACTTCCTTTGCGGGTTTCCACTTTTCGAACAGCATAGAGTTTAAAGCTTTATTTAGGTACCTAATTCGGGGGGTGGGAAGGGGGGTGTTGTAGTCTTCTTTGAAAAAATTGAGCAATGTTTTAATTGAAGAATGCTGAAAGGAAATGTCACATTTCGATGGATAGTTTTAGTGGGGATTTTGAAGGAAATAATGACAAGGCATAGGTTAGCAAAAAGAATGAAGTATTTTCCTTATTTCCATGAAAAAGTTAAATGTGACATTTCTGGACATAGAAATGAGCTGAATCTGAAATGTTTGGGGCAAATTTTCCTCTAGGTAGTGTGGCTATTGCCTAGCAAGTGCAAAGCTTTTCTGTATGTTTTTCAGTACCAAACCACGACAGACTGATTAATATTTTGTAAGGAATTTATCACTGTATCGTCTAGCACGAGACCTAGTTTAATATCCCATCTAGAATTTGCAGCAGCAGTTCTGAGGTCTGTAACCGTGGTAACTGTTTAAATATTGAATTGTTTTTTATTATCGTTCTATGTTTTACTCTGTTTAGAGTGGTAACTTTCTTCCTCGGCAACATGTGGAGAACCTGGAAGAGGAAAAGCCAAAATCGGTATGCATTAAGGTGGAGTGCCTCGAAGACGATCTGGAGAACGGAGACCAAGAGGGCGAGCTGAAGATCATAGGGGATGGTAAGTGAACCTTATGACAGCCTTTCAGATAGTATTAGTAAAAAATCGTAATAATAATAATGGGTCACATTCTTCTTCCAGGGGGGGTGGATGTGGCTGACAGTAACAAAAACATTCCCGGCATCTTGACAAGAGCTGTAGCTACTAGAGGCAGGGATGAACCCGCTAAGCACAGCAGGAACAGAAATGATGTCTTGAAGGCCAATAACAGCCTCCTCAAGGAAGAACCGTCAAATGAGACCAACAGCCAGCAAGCAGGATCTACGCAGGAGGCTGGAAAAATGAACGATCTGGATTATATCATGTACGAGAGCAACAGTGAGCTGCAGACCTTCAGTTCCCACAGTAATGCAGAGGAGGAGGCTGGCGGCCCAACCTGCAATTTTGAGTCTGAGGACCTTGTAGTTTGCTCTGAATCTCAGCCAGCAAGTGCTCCAGGGAGGGATACGTTTTCTGAATGGGACAAAGTGGCCATGTTGGGAGTAGGGCACACGCAGCATGGCTATTACAGGGAAGACGGTCTCCGAGATGAGTTTCCCCTAGGAGAGATGTCCATGTTTACCCCAAACATCCAAATGACCGTGGGAGAGAATATAGCATCCAAACCCAACATGCCTCCCATCAATGGATGGGTCTCCGGGGACGACCGTCTCGTCAAATCGAAAGGCGTCAAGAACCATCGGCGAGTCGGCACCAGAGGCAAGCTGTTCATCTGCACCTACTGCGGGAAAGGTCTGGCCTGCCTGAAGAACCTGAAGACGCATCAGAGGGTCCACACCGGGGAGAAACCCTTCAGCTGTGCCCAGTGCGGCAAGCGCTTTGCCGACTCGAGCAACTTCAAGCGGCACCAGAGCGTCCACACGGGGGAGAGGCGATACTCCTGCACCTACTGCGGAAAGCGCTTCGGCCAGTCGGGCTCGCTCAAGGTGCACCTGAGGGCACACACCGGACAGAAGCAGTTCATCTGCTCACAGTGCGGCAAGACCTTTATCTCCTCCAGTCACCTTAAGAGACACCTGAGTGTCCACATCGGCGAGTCTGTGCACTAGTGCTTGTGATGACTCTCCAGTCTGACTTATTGAACGTTACCGTTTTACTTTCAATGGGAACGATGTCCGCATCGCCTATCGAAGGATCGCCCGGTAATCGAATACCTGATAAATGGTACTCTAGTCATTTAATATTTACTAATGTTTCCATATTATACTGAACAATAAATATATGCATATATATATATTGAAGTACATTTTTGATAGAATTTCTAAGCTACTGAACGTTAGTATCTGTGTGTATATATAATGACCTAATGGAAACTGTTCATGTTTGAATTTCTGCATCTGTTGTATGGAAGATCTGTTTGTTTTGTTTTGTTTTCCAGCCTATCCTGTTGGTGCTGGACAGCTTTCCTGTTCATGCTGTTTACATAAATACAGTGTGTAGTGAATCATCCAACGTCTTGGCTTAGTTTAAACTTCAAGTCTTCTTTTTTTTTTTTTTTTTTTTTTGGCTGAAAAATTACTGCAAACAATATTTTTTTTTTCTACAAGACGGTTGATGCTTAAGACCGCTAAAAGCATGGATTGAGAAAGTACACCAGATGGGATCTGCTGTTGTACTGAATCAGTTCATGTACAATGCACAGTGTTTTCATTGGATAAAACTGTGTGTGTTTTTGACCAACCAATTCGTGTTGAGTACACAGACAGTGTTCTTAAAGTCCCATTCTCACTTTGCCGTTACGTTCTAGATGTTTTCTTGACCGGGTTTGCCGTTTCTTTTTATTTAAATGAATTATTTATCACTGAAATGCATTGCTGAGAGCTTGCTTTCTTTTCATTATCCGTGCCTCTGAATTAGTCATTTAGGTTATCGTCTATAGTTAATGTAGCCTTTTATTTATTTAGTTTATAAGTGTATTTTCGGGGGGGGGGGGAGAAATACGCACATTGTGAACAGAGTTGTACCGAGAGAGGCATAGAAAAATTGGCGCTCTGCTGCTGGGTTTTAATAAAACATTAAGAGTAAGAGTTGAACCTAGTTTTTTTCACAGCACAGGAACTCCCAAAACCGTTACTTACTGCAAAGCAATGCGCTCTAGGTGTCACTGCTCGATGTCTAAAGTAAGCATGCCAACAGAATGGAAAGGTCGTTAAAACGAATTTAACAATAAGATGAAACCCTTTAATTCACATGAATGAAATGAACAAATACAATGGACTACCAAGTATCGGGAATGAAGTCAATGACATTTAGAACGCAATAGCAAGGATTTAAAGACAAATGCATTGGAATTTAACAGCTCATATCAAGAATGGCAGTAATGAACCACTTGCTTTTTACAATGTCCATTGTTACAGGTCATGGTGATTTTCTGTAATTATCAAGACATGCAATCAAAAATAATTGGAAAAGCATTTTTACACCCATTCACTGTATAATCACACTTACTAGCTTACAAGCGTACAAGAATATAGATTGTAAATTTTAGTAACAGAATATAGAGTTCATTTATAATTACTGTAATCTGCAGCTGAATCATAGAGCTGGGAAACATCAGGAATTTCCATGACGAGTGAAAAAGGGGGGGTGTTTGAATGACAACTGGGACATTTGCTCAGTGGGAATGAAACTTATAATCACCCACATTCAAATTGCAGCTTGACAATAACGGACAATGCTTTTAAAAACGTAATTGTGCATTTTAATTTTACCAGTCTTAGTATAAGAGAATTCAACAGACCCAAGAAATTTCTTGGAACAAACGCCGACCGTAATCTAGTTAATGGCCACTAGATGGCCCATTGTCAGAAGAGAATAACCGTTACTTGTTAAGAGTTGTTTTTTAGATATTTGTACAAACGGAATCAATCAAGTAAAAACTGAAAAGTACCCATTTACTAATAATGTATATTTTTATTTAATGATTAATTAGAATAAGAACAACAGAAACAGCACAAACATTTAACACATTTTAGGTGCAGTGGCCTCTGCCATCACACAAAACATTCAATGCTGGTGGCTATTCTGTGGTATGTCTCTGAAGAACATGCTGAGAAATGTCACCAGGAAAAACATTCAGGGCTCCCCTTCTTTTGGAAAAAAACGTTTGCCAACTGGGTCAATCGTTCTATTGTATTTTACTCAATTAGCGTAACTACTTGAATCACTTGTCATATTAAAATGTTTAAAAACAGAGAAAATATAAAAAAAGATGAAAGTGTGCAATCTCAGAAGTGCCTTGAGTTTATTTGTGTATAAATGTTTGCGAGGAACAAACACACACACTAATTTTACAGCACTGAAAACAATTTTGTTTACAATAATGTGCAATATACCCTAAGTAACTTTTCTTCAGTGCTATTAAATCATGTCAGAATTCAGATAAATTACTTTGTTCTCTCCTAAACAATACTACGTTTAGGATATACTCATCAAGAGTCAAATCTACTACCAATGCTCTAAAAATCTTGGCTTTAGACATAATTTGTACTTCAATTTCAGCTTCAGCTAAGGCAGAATGCTGATATTCAGGTACGTTTCAAGTGCTTAGAAGCTGGAACAGGATTTTACAAGAGCTATTTTGGTTACGAGACCCACAGGACTTATTTTGATGTTCACTGCCTAAAAATGACAGACGGCTCACTGGCGAAAAACACGCATCTCTGCTCTTATGGAAAACACAAGTCGCCTGCAATAACCCTTGGGTTTCCTGAATGACAATATTTACTTAAATTTATCTTTGTGCACTTCATTTCTAACCCAGTTGGTAAAATCTGATGAAAACATTTATTGTATCTAAAGAAAGTGCTGATATGAATACAAACGTATTTGGCACTTAGAGCTCAGATTATTACACACCCCTAAGTATTTCTTTCATATGGGATCTATAATCTGAGAAGCAAACTAATGACATAAGATTTATGTGGAAGCACACATAGATATTGAATTACAACACAGCAAAGCGATGTCCCAAACTCTGGAGGCCGGTCAGTTATGCTAGTTACTGCTGGACTTCAGTACAAACAAATCGCAGTTTCATTCCCATTAAACCGAAGACATCATACAAGGACTCTGATTTTTAAATAACATTTTCAAAATTACCTTAAGTCAAAGTCATTTTTGGCATAATTTGTTCATTAAAATTGATTCTACTTATTTAAATGATCATTTTCAGCTTTGTCAGTACTTGTCCAGTGTTTAGGTATGTAGGGAATCATTGAATAATTATTGATTAAAGCCCACCAAGAATAGAGTTTGAGACACCTGCTACAAATCTACTATTATAGTACAACAGCATTGTTTATTACATACCATAATTCTTGATTTCTCTAACAGCTTGGTAATGCAGGACACCCAAACATGATTTTATTTTTTCCCATAATACAAAACATAGCTTCATAAATCTACCCTGGAACGTTTCCTTCGGAACATATTTTGCTTTAAGTTTAACGACACCAGTACTGTCTGTACAACTGTAAGTCGTAAACGATTTCTCTGTTCCCAAAGTCTAGGTGATGATATTAAATCATTAGCCATCAAAAACATAAAAATCGCTCTTTCAAGTCCATCCATTGCATATCTGCTATGAGAGGTAATTATAGATAGTGCCAATGTAAACTAACAATGACCTAATTCTGCATAACGCATATTAATACGCCGTAGGCTTATACCTACGTCGTCTGATATTTTGACAGTACGATTGGAAATCAGTGTTCGAACTGAAGAGTGTCTGGGGGGGGGTCCTCGGATTTCACATAAGACAAGCACCCCTCCCCCTCCCCAAATATAATTTTGTATTACAAAAACTCCTCGATATACGATGGAGTCACATTCCGATGAACTCATCGTACGTTGATAATATTGTAAGTCGAATATGAGTATGTTATGACAAATAATTAACAACTATGACAGAATAAGTAAACAAATTATTACTGTGAAGTACCAGTTACTGCAAAGTAAATAAATGAATGCAAGTTCATTCTATCATTAAACATGCAGTGCTGTTTGGTTAAACAGAAAAAAAAACACACTGTAAGATACGGTATTAAACGCCGCGTGGCGTGTTTAGACTCATGATCCCTACGGAGGCTGGAGGTGTGGACGCTCTCATCCCCCTGCATCAGTGAAAAGCATTGAAGACCTTATCTGTAGCCCCCAGAACGGAAGCAGAATCAACGTTTGACGACTACAACTACACTGTCGTCGCACCATCGTAAATATGAAATACCGAACGTGGATCCCCACTCCGCAATTCGAACACTGTTGGCACCGTCCTTCTCACAGATTGAGCTCTGCAGAAGTCAGCCTGTAGGCACTGAGCTGATTTTGCTGTCAGGCACATTGCGACTCGTGGATCCAGAGGTCCCTCTGTCGACTCAAAAGGCACTTTACTCATAGGCCTGTATTCTTACGCAATCTTTTGGCCGCAAAACAGTGGCACTAAATACCCATTAGGAATTTCAGAAATCTATGTGCTGCTCAGAGAGCCCGTGCAAATAATTCAAACAATTATTACTTTTTGGTTTATCTTCACAGGATTTGTTCTATTTTTTTCTGATTTACAGATCATATATCTTCTATATACATACACCAAAACCATGTTGGATAGCCCAAAACAACCAAGGCAGTCTACTAGACATCCAATATCAAAATAAAATGAAAGCATCAGTATTGGTAATTACATATACTTTCATTTTATTTTACTGAGGTAATAATACCTATTTTGTATAATTCATTCACAAGAATTAAGAGTATTTTATTTACCACAAGTATATAAAATACCCTTATTGATAAACAAAATTTGATCCTAGTTATAACCATTGACAAAAACCTCTCCCAGACATGACATGTTATGGTCGATATGTTTACATACATTTCACTTATAATCCACAATAAAATATGTGCCACTTTGATCTTCCTTCTCCAGTGTCTGTCTCATCTTCCTTCTTCCGTTCCTCTTTTGTTCTTGCCAGTCATCCTCAATTCCCATGGCTTAGGAAGCAAAAAACACGATAATTAGCCAGCAGCGACAACGTAATTTTTTCACGTGTGTTTTCCAGGAAGGAGACAAAGAAGACCTGCTTTCCGTTCGTCTATTCGTTTCTTGAGCTGATATCCTCTGTTTTCGCTCCGGCCCACTTTAACGTCGTCCCGAATGTAGACTTTACAAGGACTGCAATGAAAGTCACGAATACATTGTTTATCACCAAGTAGAGTACAGGTTAATATTCCTTCCCTCATAAACGTGCTGTTCTGGGCGAATGACTATCATTAGTGTTAGTATTCACCTCTATAGACCTAATGTATCAACATGTGGACCTTGATCAAAGTTGCCACATCAGTTCACGGCTCCGCGGGGCGAGCACATTCAGAACCTCCGACATACTTATGGGAGGGCCTCGGTACTTACAGAAGGACGTCAGGATCAGGGTGAAGGTGATTGACCCCACAGCGACTCCAGCCAGCAGGGACCTGGAGAACATCATGAGGTCATAGGAGCCTTAACTACTCAGGACTAGTGTTGTCAAAAGGATCTAAAGTACCGAAAGTATCAATACTGTCACCTACATAAGGGTTTTAATACTGATTTTTCATAATTTTGAATCTACAGCCTGCACTGTCAGTTTGCTGGAAATACTGTTTCTTTGTGCCAATAAAGACTGTAAACCACACAGCATATGCAGGCCTGTGTGCAAGCTATGCTATGGCGCAATACTCACACAAGGGGGGGCAAACACCCCGAATTTAGCTAAACATTTAAAGGGCCGACACGCGACGCAACACAGAGTTCTGTGATACAAGTATCTTATTTCTGAATTAAAGAAATATTAATCTGTGCGAGTCAGTTGCAGTTTTTGTAGTCGGTTAAACATATCCGCATTAAAGAAGGCATGTAAAAGTAATGTACATCGGTTCTACTATGCAGTGTAATAATATTATACAGTAACGTCTAACTTTTCATAATGTTTACTACTCACAAATGTCTCTGTGATTGTGGCACAATTACAGTGGCTATTACTGACTGAGCATTATTATGCTTTGACTGACAATGCAATGCGAAAGGTTAAACAAACACACACACACACACACAGTGATGTTTGCAAAAGGTTGTGAAGTTTTTACTGCAAACAAAAATCCAGTTGGAATAAATTTTTTATGGAGTTAGTTATATAACTGTGTTGGGTATTGAAAATGGTATCCAATTTGAATACCTTTCTTAGAATCATATCGAAGTTGTAATTTTGGTAGCGTGACCACACTTTTTAACCGGAGCTTAGAAGTTGAAACAGGCTGCACATCTCGCGGACGCCACGGAGTGCATTCCGGAGCGTCGATGCTTCAGCAGTAAATGTCCTAGCACCCACAGAAGAAACAAAACCTAGGTGTCGCCAGGAAACAAGAACCTGAGGATCTTAGTGTACGGGGAGTCCGTGAAGAGCTTTGTAGGTGATATGTATTAATTTATATCTGATTCTGAAAGTAACTGGCCACTGTCATTAACATTTATCCTATCAGTTATTGATTGTATTTGATCCAATTTTGTGGTACTGTTTATCTACAGCCATGGGCACAAGGAGGATCCCAACTGGACGGCGAGATTGTCCTACACCCAAACACGCACGCTGACCTACACCGTACCGTACGCCCTCACAGCCTGACCTCCAGGAGGTACGAGGCAGCAGTAGAAGCTAGCGGGCCGCCAAGACCCAAAGACCAAGCAGTATTCCATACATGACGTGGTGGGATGCAGCTCTGGGTAGCACCGGTGCCTTCCGATACGGTTTGTGCCGCAAAGGCAGACGTTACCTGGAGAAGAGAGCTGTGAACAGGCTGACGGTCAGGAAGATGAGGAAGAAGGCAGTCACCATGGCAGAATCTGAGAAACACAGGGGAACATTCCGGAAGGGCATTATTTATTTGTTTGCCTTCTTTTACTTTTTTAGTTAAAATTCCTTGCTGGGGAAAATCAGCAGACCCTTGAACAAGTAAGAAGTGGCAAAGACATATCGGGGAAAGTCATCTCTAACCACTCAGTTTCAAAAACAAAAAAGATACAAGAAAAACAAAAAAAAACGACAAAAAGATTCAGGCAGCGAGTGGACACCCTTGGGTCCTAAATGGCCCATTCACTGGAGCCACTCTTCAGCCAAACCCTACCATGATTTGAATCTGGGCCATGTTAATTGCTGAAATCTGTTCAGACTCATTCCCTGCTCACCACAGAGGGTGACTGTCAGGTGCCAGTGGGTGGTGACAGTTAAGTCACTCCTGGAGGCGGAGCTTAGGCCCCTCTACATGGCCGCGGCTTATCGGCAGATTAAAAAGATGATATAGTGGGAGGGTGGAGGACCACTGGCTTTCCACCTCAGACTCACAATACTGACTTCCTTTAAATGTTAAAATATCCGCGGAACTGGTCAAAATAACAGATCCAGCTATTTCATTCGCGTTCAGGTGCTGCGCTGGGAGCCCGTGGGTGGGGACTAAAGGTAAGGAACTGATTGGAGGAACGAGCAGCACTGACTCAACGGCCCAATCGGGAGGCTCACCTGAGGGGCGGGGTTTGTGGTGACAGCAGCTCTTGGCATTAAAGAGCGAGGGGGGCGGGACATCCAGGAAACCCCCCAGGGATTGGCTGAACTGTTCCTTGGAGAAGCAGGCCTCAGTGTCCAGAGCCGAGAGCTCGCCCTCCTCCTTCAGACAGGATGAGTGGCCGGGCTTCTGTGGCGTACTGTGGTCTGGAGAAGGTGGAGGGAAGGTCTCGTCATGAAGGTACTTCAGACACACAATCACATCCACGCTGCTGCAAGCCCCATTCCTGCTGCGAGTTTACATTAAGGTTCTTCTAACCTATGCATTGTTAGCACAATGTTCTAATATAAGGTTCCCCAATTCATCCCGGAGGGCTGGAATCCAACACAGTTTGCTGATTTCTATGCTCAAACACTCAGCTACTGGGTTTAGTAGGTGTGTTTGAACAGGGTCTCCAGACCTGGAATTGAGGATCCCCGCTGTACTTGTTGAGCTACAGGAGACCAGGACCAGAAGTCAGATAAGTGAAGTCTTTCTCTCCCAGACCTGCACACCTTTGTTCTTTCCTTTCTTGTTCACGTTAATGGCCTATTCGCCCCCCC
>JAODKF010000089.1:2321370-2334136 GCA_026779585.1 Mormyrus proboscirostris
ACCATCTATCCATCCATCCATCCCTCCCTGAGTCTATAGCATATACCATGAAGCACCATCTATCCATCCATCCATCCCTCCCTGAGTCTATAGCATATACCATGAAGCACCATCTATCCATCCATCCATCCATCCCTGAGCCTGTAGTATATCCCATTAAGCACAGGGTGCTAGGCAGTGGACACCCTATAGGGACCTCAGTGTATAGCAGGGCACACAAAGTTTTCATCTCATCATTCTGCATGTTTCTCGTTATTCTTCATATTCTGTTAATGTCACGGATCCTGTTTCTCAGACTGAGCCCCAAGGACACCAGGCGAGTTTTGTTCAATTCTCCCGGTGCTCAGCAGAACACTTGCCCCGCCCCGCCCCGCCCCGCCCCGGGCCGGCCCACTCGCCTGGCTCAGCTTGGCGTGAGCGCTGCGGTAGTCCTGGACCAGGTGCTCCAGCTGCTTGTTGATGTACTTCTCACGGCTGGTCACCTTCTCCAGTGTCTTGCTGATGTCTTCCTGCAGCTTGTTGAGGTAGCCCTGGAGAGATGTGAGCCTCAGGTCAGCACAGTGCTCACAAGACACTGGCCCTGTGAGCCATTTTCTGCAAGCATTTATCCCGTGGAAGGTTACAGTGAAACACAACCCTATCCCAGGAATTACAGAAGCAGGACACACCCTGGGTGGAGCGCCAGTCCATCTCAGATATACAGTATGTATTATACAGTGCTCATACAGCACTTGGGATGCTTGCTTAATTCAGTAAAAATGTTGCTAATTAATTGGTGTTAAAACAAATATTATTTTCTTAATTTGTTTACAATATATCACAATCAAAGCAAACAGTATATTAAGTACGATATTCAAGTGGTTATAAACTGAAACCCAAATTATAGTCCTAAAAGAGCTGTTCTAATTTTAAAAGTTCATTGACAAGCAGTCTTACTGGGTGCTTTTGAATTAGTAACAGCTTTGCGATAACATAAAACACCAAACATTTCTGTTTAGTAACACTTTGGGAGCCAATGACTACAATCGTAATTGGTGGCAAAATGGCAAGAACAGAACTGACTGAGTCACTTAAAGAAATGACACTTAATAGAAAATGTGTCTGCAGAAGGTATGTGCAGATACGTTAAACATTCTTTGCCACTGGACTTTTGTTATGAAACAAATACATCTGCGACATTTTTACACGATTAAGCAAGCGTCACAAACCCTGCGAGCTGTGTGTGTAACTGTGTGTAATTGTATATTTAATTGCACAAACATACTTATTTGCAAACATCAAGTCCTTATTTCCATGGAGCTACCAAAGCGTTACTGTGTACATTAAGCACAGCTGTGCTGCCATGTCCATCTCACACCTATTTATATTCAAGATGCCATGTGTCGACACAGGTCAGCGTACCTTGGCTTCCTTCAGCGAGGATTCGATGCCGTCTTTGTGCTGGTGCATTTGGTCGACGTGTATCCTCCAGTCCTGCAAAGGTGACCAGACAACCCACTGGCTGTCACTACGGATAAGCTAGAGCTGCCTAACAGTAATGATATTAATGTGAAATCGTAGGTAAATGGCAGCAAATCATTTTCAAAGCAGTCGCAATTTGCCAGAAGTCCACATTATGTGGGATACTAAGCTCTCGGCATTGAACTTTCAAAACAAAAAAAACGTATTAATCTTCACTCAGTTATGTATTATAGAGGTTATTCTAACGGTGACATGCCAGTGTTTTTCATACCACCTGAAACAAATGTGTAGTGCTGATGTCTTACCTGCACTTGAAGGCGGATTTCTTGAGCACTTTTGCTGAAAAATTGGGATCCTCACCTTGTTGTCGGCTCTGACGGTCACCTTCAGCTGTGGAAGGACTCTCTCAACTTCCAGGTTCCACTCGGCCACGTCCGTGTTGGACTCTAAAATCTCATCTGGCTTTGAAGAGCCATTGGCCTCCTGGAAAGGAACATGTTTCAATACCTGCATTTTGATTGAGACTCCAACTGTCGAAGGAGAGCCCCCATGGGTGTGAATGTGATACGATTCTTAACTAATAAGACTAAACCATGCAATCAGGCTTACATTTTGACTGGTCCTTGCCTTCAGAGCTTCCAAGTCAATGAGATTTTCTTCCTCGTCGTCATCGGGTTCCTCCTATTTTGGAAACGGTACATTTTGAATGTTTAAATTCAGAAGAAATGGCAAGTACTGTGAAGCACTACTAGAAGCACAAACTACTGCTAACACAACCAGCAAGACCTGCACGGAAGGAACTCGGAACACCTTATGCACAAGAACGTCAATGCTAAGATTTCTTCAAGGCACGAAATATTTGCGCGGAGCGTACAGTCATATCTTCCTCCACTTTGCTCAATGTGAGTTCTGCATCGTCTTCCACAAGAGACTCCTCCTCCAGTTCCTCTGTCGGATACTTTGGCCTGGAGAAGATCATGGGGAGCATTTGTGTAAAGATGAGATGAGGAGTTAACCTAACGCATCAGAGCAGGAGAACTGAAACAAGACCCCAAGAAATTGCTAGCATCCCCACACGTTGGTGGGGCTTCTATAGGTTGCACTAGAAACCCATATATTTTGATATGGTTCTTCAAATCCCAGACCCCAGGATCTTAGGGTTAATATACAATCAGCAGTTACATTCTGGAAGCAGCAGTGAAAAACAGAAATTTACCATCACTTCTGAAATATATGGTATCTGCGGGTAGGGGGGGTTGTATTCTCAAGGCAGACTCACTTCTTCCACGCAAAGCCCTTCCTTTTCAATGCCTCGTCAGCCAGGCGGTCCAGCACGTAGCAGACGTGCTCCCCGGAGCCGGCCTTCAGTCTGGAGGGGGGAAAGTCGACCTGCCCACCCTGCATCGACAGAATGAGCTTTCATCCAAAACAGCCCACTGATTCGTATGCTGAAAATCACTCGTTTTAATTTGTAAATCCACCAAACTCATGCAGTTGTCAAGTATAGCACCACAAATGTTCAAGAATAATTCACATATTTCTAAACATTAACACAGTAATACCATACAGGATTGTGCAAAAGTCTTACTTTTGTAGTGTTGCTTTTAATTTGCATATATTCTAATATTAAACTGTGTTGTTTGCTCTGAGCAAATGTGCATTTACTACCCAGATAAATAGCTTTAAACATTTTGTTTGCCTGCCTAAGAATTTAGCACTTCACTGTATTTTTATGCATATATGCAAATTAAACGCAGGAGAAAATCAACACCAATTATATAACTTTCAAGCCACTACCGTCTTATTCAATACAGAATGTTTGGTAACATTAACTGCAGCTTCAAAATACATTCATTATGCATTCATAGAACATTTAGTGTACCTTCATAATGCATTCATAGAACATTCAGTGCACCTTCATAATGCATTCATAAAACATTCAGTGCACCTTCATAATGCATTCATAGAACATTCAGTGCACCTTCATAATGCATTCATAGAACATTCAAAAGAAGCATGTAAGTCCACCTTAATATCCTGACATATCTGAACAGCTATAACATACATTAATAACAAAACATTATACAATTATCTTACAATAATGTTTGGTGTTATCTTATAATGTTTGTTATTAATGTATATTAAAGCTGTTAGGATGTTAAAGTGTACTTACATGCTGACTATAATTGTTCTATAAATGCATTATAATGGTATTATGAAGGAGCGGTGAATGTAAAGCCTTATCAAATGTTATCATTGTTGGGTTGAGCGCCACGTACAAAAGCCCGCAGCTCTGACAGGATGTTGGACACCGTGGCATTGGGGTCGTCATATTCCTGTGGCTGCTCGAAAGGTCTGCCCGCTTGGTTGATAAGCCACGACGCCAGGATGGTGAACATGTAGTACTGCTCTCCTGAGTTGGATGGCATGTAGGGGCTGGATGCAAAATAATGCCTGTGCAGATGACAGGAAATTGATTGGTGTGAAGATCATGCATGTTTATCTATACATACATACATACATACATAAGTGATAGTCAAGACCACCTAAACTGAGACCAAGTCATTACCAAGACCAGAGTGTAGAGACCAAGGCAAGGCGAGACCCTGACAAGACCAAGACAAGGCCAGACCGAGACAAGACCAAGACAAGGCCAGACCGAGACAAGACCAAGGCGAGGCGAGGCAAGACCATGACAAGACCAAGACCAAGGCAAGACAAGACCGACACAAGATTAGAAACAGACTGTCTGAGTCTACATAACACAACACACTATAAAATGTGGAGCATAGGTCCCATCTTGGGGCTAGGCAGTATGGTCTAAAATTTGTTTCACAGTATACGGTAATTTGGACCATAGACTTTTTTTCTTAAAATTTCAATATAAATTAGTTGCATTTGAACTTTGAAACAGGACATTTTACACCCAATCACAGTACTGTGTTAACTTCTTTGAACACTATGCATTTTTGAGCGTTTATCTATCCCTTTGAGTTTAGGCTTATTACATGCTATGTACAGGAGTTAGCCTGTATTCTGACACAGTCTTGATATCATCCTTTTTATGGAGAACTACTTGCGCCTATTGAAATTTCTCACTTCTTAGTCTCATCTAATATAAAATTGTGCAGGCACTGCAAATATAATCTTTTTAATGTTGAGATTAGAGTCTCTATGATGTGGGAATGTAGGGGTTTTACTGGGGACCTTTCTATGGCTTAGTATTGTAAAGGAATACGTGGTTAGTGCCAGACGGAAATGAGCATCCACAGTTCACGGTTTTATATATGTATGTATATTTTTCACTTATTACTTTATAACACCTTTAAGAGATTTAAAGGTAAATTGAAATTTGCGAAGGAAACTTTTAGTCTTTTGTGTTTACATGTAGCTGTTCCAGTTGTATTTCAACTGTTTTGACGGAGCGCTATTATACGTATACAAGCGTCTGTGAATAATCAAGTGATTGTCTTCCTAATGAAGAGAATGCTGCGTTTTGTTGTTATTTGTAGTAGAACTCTAGCCCGTTTTTTGAGTCTTTTTCTGTCCCTTTATTTAGAGGCGTATAATAAACAAACTGTTAAATGAATGTTTTTTTTCCCCCCAGAAGGGTAGTGCGTGGATCTTGCGGAAGCGAATATGCGCTGTTTCCCATCTAATGCGAATAATATCCCTGTTTTACGGATTATTAGGGATGCTTTTTTCGTGGTAAATATTTAAAATGTACGCCTGATTACACAGTGCTAGTCTGGAATACTTCCAACTTGGACCACCGGATCGACTTTCATGTCTTTGCACTATATTTTTCCGAAGTTACGAGCCTGCGATTAATTTGTGCGAAAATCAACACATTCTGCGTTTGCCGGGATCCGTAGGGTTAACAAACATAAGAAAACTGAGTTGTTGTGATAAATATTGAGGCATTTTGATGAGTGGTCTTGAAATAAAACCTAGAGTCGAGACTGTCGCGAGACGAGACCAAGACCGCAAAACAGTGATCCCGAGACCAAGACCGGTCTCGGGCACTACATCAGTAACATACATACATCTTCCATAACCGTCTTTCCAGTACACTGTCATGGGGGCTTATCCCAGGAAGCACAGGGAAAAGGGGCATCCTGGGCAGGATCACAGGGTACTCTCTCTCTCCCTCATTCTCACACACACACACACACAAAAGCAACAATTTTCTGGCAAAAAAACTGCTTAAATTGCCGTGGAGGCATACTGCATACACAATCAATAATTTTAATTAAAACAAACAAAAAAACGAACAAACTGAGGTCGCGAAACACTGGTTGCAGCTGACGTCGGCCAGGGTACCTAGAAAGCGCTTTCATGTTGTGCTTCCCCAGAACCTCCGCCTCATAGTCTAGAAGTTTTAGCTTGTCGAGAAGGTCCTCCATGACCACGAACATGTTATAGGCAGCTCCGGGACCGCGCTCATCCTCATCCCCTCGTCTGGCCTCATCTGCCATATCGGCCGGCTGTTACCCAGGTGTATGCCTCGGTAACACAGAAGCGTCGCTTAGCACAGTCTCGTACTCCGGTTATGAAGCGCCAAAACCAGCATCTAAATGAAACATAACTTACTAACTAGCCGGATATCTAGTATGCAGCGCAGCAAATCGAAGCACTAACGCGAAGCCCCTTCAGCGCTGCAGGAAAACATCGGAAAATTGGAAATAAGAAAATATGGGCGGATATGGGCTTCGTTATTCCGGAAGTTACAGTTGCCATGGTAACGCGCATGCCTGCGTGCAGTTCCAGCCGTGCCCATGCAGGGGCATATTACAGATTGGAATTTCTAGCAAATGAAGAAGATAAAATATTTCTGGGTCAAATAATGGTAAAAGGTTGCCTTTTAAATACGTAACTGAATGTAGATATTGCAAGAATTTGAAATAAATATGCTGAAGTGGGCGCTGTTCTAAATGTCCGCCGCAAGGGGTCAGCAGAAGATCGCAAATTGAAATTTTCGACGCCTGTCCCGCAGTGAATAAGACAGGATGCTTCTTTACATTCTTCTGTACGGCAAAACAAGTCATGTCAACAATTTCAGGCGATGTTTTAATACTAAATGTTAAACAGCAAGTACCGGCGATGATAATAAATTAGAGTATTTCGAGCAAAGGGGAACCTAAATGTTCAATTTCCTTATAATTTGAAATGGAAATAAGATACAAAGGAATTGCCGTTTTCAAAATTCGTTTAAGAAATGAGAGCTTTTTTCTAATTGGGGTGTGTGTTGTCTTAAAATGGCTTAATAAAAACAAAAATACATGCATTTCGATAAGCAGAATTTGTGGCATTTGACAGAAAACAATTGCCTAATAATAATACCAATAATAATAATAATTAATAGCGTCCTAAAATATCGTTTGTGATTCTGAGATTAAAAATATTTTGTTGAAAGTACTTGATTTGTCAGGCAAGTGATCTCAGAAAGGGGCAAAAAGCATAGGGAGGGTCCCAAAAATGGTCTGCATTAATTTTCCATCCATAAAAGAGGCACTGTCCTCCAGACAGGCATTCTACCCTGTTTTACTGCAGATTGACCAGGGTGGAAGAACTTAGTCTAGCACACAGAAAGAATCTGAATATTCTTTACAATACTGGCACTTTATTATTTCTCTGGCATCTCTAGCATATATTTTTCAGGGGGACAAAAAGACACGTGTGTTGTTACTGAATGTCAGATATCACCACCCCTCCCCCCTTCCCCAAAGGAGCCGGTGATGTTGATTGTTATGGATATAGCTGTGAGTCCCATGGGCCTTTTGCGTGTGCGTCTATACTGCCAGCCAGTCCTGGGGCGGGAACAGCTCTGCCTTGTTGCCTCACCAGACTGAAGATGTATTGCAGCATTTGTAACTGCTTGAACGCATTTAAACTATGCAATTAACCAATTATTCATCCTGCATGGCATGCATGATTTATGTCATTTGCAGGTTGTACCAAAAAAAGTACGAAAATGCTTCACACAATGCCCAATCACCATCTAACTACCCAAATAAGCATGGAAAGTAGAGGATTACAAAGATTACAGTGAATTTCCTCGCAGCAGAAAAAAATTCTGACATTAAACAGCTCGACTCAATTTTTAAAGACCCCGTGGAATGAGGATTTGCTGCAGCCATTGTGGGCTGCTGGCCACGGAGGAAATTGTACCGGTTATTGGCTGCCTATTAAAATCAATGCAACAGTCGGCAGTAATAAAAGCGAGGGCCTGAGCAGTCATATAATAAGCCTGTCACAGATGGATGTGATTGTGCTCAGATTCTCTGGGTGTAATCTCACGGAAAAAGGTCTACCTCAGCCTTGGGGAGCTATAATCACTGTGTAGCAGCCAGACTGTGTTTACCTGCATTTATCTGCCTGTGATTTTTTTTGTTCGCTTCGAGGTCTT
Organism: Mormyrus proboscirostris; assembly: GCA_026779585.1. Lineage (NCBI taxonomy): Eukaryota > Metazoa > Chordata > Actinopteri > Osteoglossiformes > Mormyridae > Mormyrus > Mormyrus proboscirostris. The sequence goes on from JAODKF010000089.1 coordinate 2,329,241, forward strand.
TGTGCCGGGGCCTGGTAGGTTAATCCCCTCCCCCCACTGCTGCAAGCCCAGACTGATGACAGCAGTCTGTGTAGGTGCTCTGAGGGAAAGCCAAGAGATTTGAAATCTCTTTGTTTCCTTTGTCCTCTATAATAGCTCATTATAACGCAACATGTATCTCTCCTTTTGTCTTAACCCCATTTCTGAATGCACAACGTAGGCTTTTGCGTTGTGTGTTGGTTATGGGTTACAAGTGTACATCTCACTGACACTTAGAAATTACGTAGGGTACAGGGAGAACGTTTTGTTAGAGGCGGACTTTGTTGTTTTGGTTGCAAAAGGATTTTGGTGATAACTGGTAATCAGTTCGCTTTCAACAGACACTTATCCAATTTGGGAAATACGGGACAAGTCCAGGAAAAGCCGGAATGAGATCCCTGTCCGGTAAAATGCGCTGACGCACACCTTAGGGCTGATTCAGAGACACTGATCACCTGAGCAGCATGTTCATGGAATGTTGGTGTGTGTGTGTGTGTGTGTGTGTGTGTGTGTGTGTGTGTGTGTGAGTGTGTGTGTGTGGGACTCATGAAGGAAATGGAAACATTTCATGTGTAAACAAAGAGAGAGATTTGAACCTACAGTCCTGGAGGCACGGGGCTATGTGCGTCTAAGCTATCTTATAAAGTCATAGACACGTACACAATATTTACAACAGCCAATGTCTAGGAACCTTTAGACACAGTGTCAAAAAAGGTTATACAACCACTAATTAAAGCCACGATTTGTTTCATTGATATTCCCTTATTTAATATTCTGATGCCTGAATTTCACAAACCGCTTAACACATTAATATTGTAGTTATCATGTGGAAAATCGCTTATTGTAAAAAGGGGAGTTGCATTGAAATGTTGTAATTCGAAAAAATGTACTCAATAACGCATAACATTTTTCATTAACATCTGGGACCCATGAGCTGGTTCTGTTGGCCACTGTAGTTCAGTGCTCATGATGATAGTTTGGCAGCGACCAGCACGATCTTCAGAATTCAGACTGTTCCTAAAGCTGGCAGCCAGCTTTTCCTCGTAATATTTTGTATGAAGAGAGAACTTTCTGATCTGACTTCAAACAATGGAGGACCTCTGCGATGAGCTGTGGCCCATCTTACGTGGTCTTCATTACTCATGGATAGAACAAATGGCTTTTGCTACCGAATCAGCTTTTCTTCTGGCCGGCTACCTTCAGTCCATAATCATTGTGTCCAAACCAATCTGCATGTATATCAGTTTACACTGTTTTGCATCCATTTACACTCTGGTGCTACTGACTGATAGAATGTTCTTTGTGCTGAAGGACACAGGGAGCCACCTATAGGTTGATCAAAGTGTCCATCTTCTTGACTGCTGGGCAGGGTTGCCGTGGCGCCCGCTTTGTTTACTTCCTGTGGCCCAAGGGCTGTTTTGATTTGAAGCAGCCTGCGTGCGGCACTGTGGGCATCTGGCCCCCAGTCCGGTCCGCTAATCCAAAAGACGACTTCCTCACCGGTCGTTGGCAGGTCCCGTGCAGCCAAACAATGCATCCCTTGTGCGAGGCACAGCTGAGTGTCACATGGACGCATGTCATTGATGGATAACCAGTATGCTGGAAAACGAGACTTTTCAGACAAAGGAAGTCGTGTTCCCCCTTAACTTAATCGAACAAAATGGTGATTCAAATGCCTGTATGTAAAAATCATTATTTATAAAAATGGCATAATGTAAAAATTGCCCCCTACTATGCAGAGCCAGTAACCATTCTCATTTAAAAAGTAATTTAGCAAGTGTTTGATTTAAAAGTCATTTTTAAAATATTGACTATATTTCTCCAGTTACAGCCCTTTGTGAATAGCGGGGACCACAGCAAATGAGTTTCACATTATTAAATTCTACATTTGGAGACATTTCTCCTTTTTAAATGATTTTGGTTCTTTGGAAAACGGAGGCTGTGTAATTGTGACACACCGCTGTAAGCGTGCCGTGTCTCTGAGAGGCATTCGGCTGTGGTCGGGCATGTCCTCCCAGGGATGCTTTTTAAAGGGCTTTGCTAACCTCTGCTTCATCAGTTTTGGGTCACGGGGCACATCTCCTACACACTTCTTCTTAATGTCTCTCCATTCATCACATCCTGGCGGGTCTTTTGAGGTAGAATGGGTGGCTTTCCAGGTGAGAGTTTAATGACATAAATCTGTCCTTAAGGAGACAGACCAGACACCCAGGGGTGAAGCTGCAGTCATTTTCACCCCCTCCCCCCTTTCATCAAACCAGTCTAGATTTTGCTCATTTGTTAGCGGTATAAGTCCCAATAGCTGTCTGGCCTCAGGGAATTCTATCCCTTTAACTGTGATGCCACAGTTTAACTCTTTACCTGTTGCCAAGTCCATGTGTCTTACAGTATTGTAGGACTGCTTTTTTTTTGCTCTCTTCCAGCTCCCTGCCAGACAGCCCACATTTTTGCTCCTTCCCAGCTCCCAGACAGTCCACATTTTTGTTCTCTCCCAGCTCCCTGCCAGACAGTCCACATTTTTGTTCTCTCCCAGCTCCTGGAATTGCGGACTGTTTGTGGGTCCCTGGGGATAAGTCTGGGAAACACTGATCTAGAGAAGATGTGTTGATTTTGCTGGAACCAGCACTAGACCGCTTTGCCACCCCGCAGCACTGACCTTGTAGTCATCAATCACCCGTAATGTCTGCTTGACACACTCCGACCTTAGCGGTAGCCAGCTGGTATCTCTGAACACATCTACTGGGTTCGCTTTCGGAAAACAACATTTCCTGCGCGATCTGTGATGCAGGTGTGTTCTCCTGGAGAGATGAGCACCTGCGCAGAATCGTCTGATCTTAATGTCCACTCCAGTTATAAAAACAGAAATGTAGATGGCTCCCTATTGATCCGGCCATAACCTTCAAGTTTTAAAGGCTATTCTTTCTCCCTTAGGTCTGTCATTCATAAAAGTTATGTGTCCTCCAGTGTCAGTTCCTGCCATCTCCTGTTGATTAATGTGACTTGGCACTAAAGGGGAATCTTACATAATGGGGAAAGTACCACACTTCAGGACTACCAAACGATACCAGAGTCTGTATCTCCAGCTGGAAGTTCAGACATCACCAATGCAGTGATCTAAGGTGTCATTTGCGATTTATTATCCTGCTCCCAAGGACATTATAATGACAAACAAACCCTCAATATTGAATGTAAATGTGTCTTATATATGTAGCGTAATATATGAATAATAAGCAAGTTAAATAAACAAAAGAACAGTTTGAAATGCATTCAAAGCTTCTTACTCAGAGAAACACTTAGTATTCCATTGTCCTGGGAAACAATTAATGTCCGTTTGCCTATTGCCCTAATAATCTTTATATCATTTTAATAGCTTTCAATGATTTTTTTTTATTTTTTAGATTCCCATTTTATGTTCTTAATTCTGGGGTGTGTAATGGTATGGGGGTTCCTAAAGACGTAGCAAGTACTTCATAATAAACATGACTTTAATTAGGTATTTAATTACCTAATTAGTCTACATCACCTTCAGAGGTCTAGACTCTAGTGTGACTGAATAATGTTCAATATGATGGCTTCCACAATAGTTCTGGGACCTCTGGTGTCATGCTCCTAAATTTCCTCTAGGTGGCAGTAGAAAACTAGCACTCTAAACCAGGAGGAGTAGAGCCGGTAATCAATGTGCATTAGTTTCCTTTTAAGGCAGTGGGAGGGATGAAATAAACACATTGTTCTGGAGATAACTGCATGTGTCACAGTGCTGTACCAAAGTAGCCTGATATACAGCGTTATTGTAAGTGATCTGATTATCGTGTACCAGTAACCAGTTTTAGCCATTCGATGTTTTTTCAGACATATATTACCACTAGAGTTCACATATTGTATCGTTTATTTTATTGCTAACCTGACATTTTATGTAAAGAAGTTTAGATTTCATTTTATCATTTACCGAGCAATACATTAACCAACAAGGTGTCTCTTTAATCAAAAATGTCACTGGCTTCCTTATGGTTCATTTGGCTTTTACCTTTTAAGAAAATACAGTTAATCTCAGGTTTATTAGGTACCCCTGAATGCACAACACTGCACTCATGCAAACAGCGAATCACGTGGCTGCAACTGAATACTTACAGCACACAGGCAGGGACAAAGGGTTCAGTTACTGTACGGCTATGCATTAGGGAGGCTAAGATGTGTGTGATCTGAGAGACTGTGAATGTGATGTGATTTGTTGGTGCCAGACACGGCGAAACCAGCATTGTGCTGTATAGAGTTTACTGAGTATGGTGCAATAAACAAACATCCAGTCGATGGCATTTCTGTGGCCTTAATGAGAGAGATCAGCTGAGAATAGCTGGATTTGTTAAAGCTAACGGGATCATTGCAAGTGCAAAAGAAAATCCAGTTCAGTCCAACATTAGTCTGCAGGCACAGGAACATGAGGCAGTGAAGGTACTGTACATGAGCTGGTACTGGAACATGAGGCAGTGGAGGTACATGGGCTGGTACAGGGACATGAGGCAGTGGAGGTACATGGGCTGGTACAGGAACATGAGGCAGTGAAGGTACATGAGCTGGTACTGGAACATGAGGCAGTGGAGGTACATGGGCTGGTACAGGGACATGAGGCAGTGACGTACATGAGCTGGTACAGGGACATGAGGCAGTGGAGGTACGTTGTCTTGAACAGGAACAAGAGGTACTGGAGGTACATGGGCTGGTACAGGAACATGAGGCAGTGAAGGTACATGGGCTGGTACTGGAACATGAGGCAGTGGAGGTACATGGGCTGGTACTGGAACAGGAGGCAGTGGAGGTACGTGGGCTGGTACTGGAACATGAGGCAGTGGAGGTACGTGGGCTGGTACTGGAACATGAGGC
>JAODKF010000089.1:2342506-2362660 GCA_026779585.1 Mormyrus proboscirostris
CCCCCACCTCCAGGGGTACCGCACGCCAGTCCCTGTGCTGTGATACCCCAAGCTTGCTCTCACCTGGCTCTGCGTCTCATAGAGAGTAACATGGGGACAGGCTAAAAGAGAATTTTCCCCACAGTGACAAGGCTGCAATGGTTTTACGAAAAAAAAAAAAAAATCAACCTTTTATTGTACCAAATAGACTTTTTGACTTGAAATGATGTTGCCCAGTCATGAGTAAACAAGTTATAATAGGAAAATTATACTCATATTCTAACCATGCAGATTTCTCTCTCCTTGAAGATGCCTGGCATTATTTGGAATCTGTAGCTTGAACGCTTGAAATGTTTTCTTAATAAAACAAGACAGATGTCTTCTGAGAATGAAAATGAGCTGTGTCATCTTAACCATCTGATGAGTCTCATCTTAACCACTGATGTATGTCTACATTTTTTTGAAGTCAAACATAAAATTTGACAAATCTGAGGTATATTCTCTATATACAGTAGACTGGAGATGAAACCATGGTATTACGTTTTAAATCCTAGATGAATGAATGTCTTCGTAAAGTTATGCATGAATCAGAATATGAGTAGGAAATTACTGCGCTATTGTAGATGCCAGTGGAACAGTAAAACTGCCAGAGTACTTAAGCAGTTATTGTGCAATGGAGGACTGAAGTTCACTTGCGAAACTGTAAAAGAAATGATTTGATATAGCTCATACGGCTTTAATTTTACACTGTTAAGGTCCAACATAAAAAGGGAATCAACTTAGCCTCCTGGTCTGAAGTCAAAAAAATAAAAATAGTGCAGGGGAGGACATGGAAAAGCCTGGAGCGTTTCGCTGTTTTGCAGTCATGAGCGGGAGCAGTTGGACTAACCTTTCGTGTTAACATCGCTTCCAGTGAAGCAGCCTCTACGAGCAGCGTGTCTCGTTATCTCGATGCAGCGTAGCGTGTAGCATAGCGGCTAAGAAGCTGGAATGCGATAAGGACCAAAACCAGGGTAGATAGCGGCTGTCGCAGCTTCTTAAAAAGTGGTACAAATGTTGAAAATGATCTACACAGCAGTATTAAGGGGGAGAGAGGTGTAAGTTAATCCTTTAATTACTCGGCATGTAGCGGGTGTGGGAATGACACATAGCGTTAGCTTTCAGAGGCTATCGGGAAGAGGTCTGTTTTACAGCTACACTCTATCCCCCCCAACCACAGCCAAAGCTGAATAAGCCTAATGATTACCTCTTCCCCAAAGATCTCCTCTTTGTTCACTTTCCCATCTATTTTGTGTTTGCCACCAATGTATTCTCCCCGGGAAACCAAGCTAATTACTCAGCTACAAGAGCGTTGGTACTTAGCAAAGCCTGTTGGCTGTAACATAAAGAGTATGATCGGCTTGTTATAATTTAGAGTGTATCATAATAATCTTTCTGCCCATAGTCATTTTCATAACATTTAAATAATCATAGCAATTTAATAAGTGTTAATGAATTAATGAGCTGCTAAAAATATCAAGGTCAGTTAAATCTTAGCTATTAAATTAATTTTTGGAGAAAATTCTTAAATGTTACATGTGTCACTGACTATTCATGAACAGGGGCGGGAAGCAAATGCAATGAAGGCGGTAAACTTACTTCTCAGTAACGAACACTGACCTTTGTACTAATTAAAAAAAAAAAATAAAACATTTGAAACTGTGGGCCAGAGCAGTTAGACATGCATGAATGTTTGAGATGACTGGTGGGTGAGATAAGCTCCTCTAGCTTACCATCTCGCATATGACTGCTGACTGACTGCTAGAAGTCTGACTCAGCCTGTGATGTCAGAGGACTTGCTGAGAGCCCATTGGATAATGTCCTACATCCTGCCTGCCTTTAAATCTTCCCTCACAGCAAACCTTGGGTTTTTCTCAGCAACAAATATGCACTGATTATGCTTGAAGTCTTGGCAAGAACGGTCCTGCTAACTTGCCTCCTAAGAATAATCTTCAGACACGATAAATCATGGGACTGATCTCATTGGTGAGGATCCAACCGACGTATCCTTGATATTTGGGGTGGAGCAAGAACATCTGTGGATTTTTACCATCCACTGTACTTCTGTTCTTAGTATTGGAACTGGTCTTTGGCAATGGAAGATGACGCAAAACAGGCACAGGAGTAAACAGGAATGGTCAAGTACACATAATGAGGAACACCCCAGGGAGAGCCAGCACCAATACGAGAACCTGGCAGGTCCCACACCAGAGGTGGACAGTTCAGCTCTAAGAGATGGAGATGGACACCATTGCTTCTGTTCTCCTGACAATGGGGAGATTTCAAACTGGCTGGTTGAAACAAAATCTTGGTCTGGATTTTCAATTTCTGGACCTGAACTATCCACCTCTGGTGTGGGACCTGCCAGGTTCTCAAACTGGTGCTGGCTCTCTTTTTCCCTGTTGTCAGGAGAGCAGAAGCAACGGTGCCCACCTCCAGAGCTGCACAAGTACAGAAGAAGACTGGAGTCTGAACTGGTTTCAGGGCAGATCTTCTGCTGCACATTTGCCAGCACCAGTCCATACTGCACCAGGTGCTTTTAGACTGAAAGAGGATGGCATTTCCAGAATGCACTGGTGCAGAATGCGCTGACACGAGTGACATATTGCTGACAGGATATTGAAATGAAAATAATCAAGAATACCCGAAAGTGGAATGCAAAAATAGCGGGGCATGTGGCAGTGGTATTTCGTAGCATTGATTCCCACACCACGGATGATGGCCAAGAGTTTCACATTGGGGAAACCCCACAGGGAATCTGCTGGACTATTAAGGCACTGGAGAATTCCCCCTCCGGACTTTTTCTGATTCTGTCTCCATTACTTGCACACCAGCATTCTCCTAGTGCCAGGATAGTTTCATGAGGCTAACGTTGCACTCGCTTTATGGGAGAACCTCATGTCCCTCCTCCCCGACTCAGGTGAGCACCAAGGATGGGGCTTCATCGATTTGAACCCAGGGAACGTTCCCTGGATTCTGTGGAGTGCTGTGGCGGTAATCAGAGGTCACTGCTGCAAGAGGTTTTGGTCCCAGTTACTTAGGAACAGAAAATAGCCTTTTTAATTGTAAAAAAAAAAAACAACAAAGAAAGACTACAAATGTTGAACAGAGTCTGTGTGTGTGCAATGCAAGGTAGATATTGAGGGATTCGAATGTAGTTCTACGAGATGGGCAGCTCTTACCAGAAACCACAAAACATCTTCAGCCTCTGTCTGTATAAATGCCTGAACAAACTACATCCCAATGGTAATCTTCTCCATTCTCTATCTCATCATCTCAGCACAGATAATCTATCTCTTTCTTTAAGAGAGGCCAGGTTTCCTTATTCACATGCTGAGTGGCCACTTTATTAGGTAAACCAGCTCTATAACACAAATGCCTGCCCATCCAAACAACACATACTGTGTCTGTGACTGTCTTGCATTAGACCAGTTGAGGTGCCTGATCTTAGCCACACCCCGGGGGACATTCACGCACCACGGTGTCTAGAGATCACAGAGAATGGTGTCATACACAAAAAACATCCAGTCAATGGAATTTCTGTGGACAAACACACTGTGTTAATGAGAGAGATCAGAAGCGAACAGCAAGACTCATTAAAGCTAGCAGGAAGGCTACAAGTTCAAAGAAAACAGCTCAGTACGACAGTGTTGTGCGGAAAGGATTTCTGAAATCTCTTTTCCTTCATCTACCTAGTGCCTGTGTACCTACGGCCTGCGAGGGTCAGTTGGGCATGATTAAAAGAATTTCTTTGGGGCTGAACTTATCAGAGGTTATCAGGCTGACTCCAATGCCCTGTTCCACCCAATAAAGACTCAGTAATTTCTGTATGGCCGATTGCAATCAGTCATTTGATCACATTTATAACACAAACATTTGATGAAATTCAGCACAAACCCTCGTAATTCTTTTCATTCTCAGTGAACAAATCAGTCATTAAACAGCAAAATTATGGCTTATTATTAATTTTGGATCTTCTAATCTGAATTTTAAAAATCAATTTTGCAGTTTGCAAGTGAAAGCTGTTAAAATATTACTAACATTCCTTTTAGTCTGAAAATATATGCAAGTCCAGACTAAAAAAGCAGTCAAACACGCGGATTCTTATGCACCTCAGCTATCTTTAAATAAATCTTAATTCTGGGCTTTCATGTGTTTGTCAGTCCAGAATTATTTGCTTTTCTTCTTTTATCTATAGAGATGGCGATTGTGCTCCTGTGTAACACCATTAACACAAGCACGTCTTTTGTCTTTCAGGGAAAATGTCTTGTTATTTTCGTCTACAAACACTCAATGCCCTTTTTAAAGCAGCATCAGCCTCTACATATCTCTAAGATTCACTGGACCTCTGGACACATTATCGCACTTAGAAATGCAAGAAAATTCAGACACCATGCTGAAATAACTACCGATACTGGTTGCACTACATTTGAAGGCTTCCTTATACTGTAAATTCACTTTTACAGCTAACTTATTATTCTGAATGACATTTTAGCCTTGAATGACGTGTAATATCCGGATGTGCAATCGCACAAATCTAGATGTGCAATGGCACAAATTTGGATGTGTACTCTTCATCACATAATATGTACACCAGTCAGTCAAAACATTATAACCACCCCCGCATGAAGTAAATAAGGTAGACTATGTCATAAAAAATGGTACACGTCAAAGTCTAAGATATAACAGGAAATAAGCCAACATTCTGAACCCGTAGTCGACATGTTGAATGCAGAAGAAATGGCCAAGGGTAACGACCAGAGTGACCTTGACAAGAGCCACGTCATCATGGCCAACTGACTGGATCAGAACATCTCCAAAACAGCAAGGCTTGGGGGGTGCTCAGGGTCAGCCGTGTCGAATACTTACTGAGAGAGGTTCGGGGAGGATTTACTACCTAAACCATCAAAAGCATTCAGAATATTGCCTTTTATAGAAATGGACGTCCTTGCTCAAACAATGCATGTATCTAAAGCAGTTTAAATCACATCCCCCAGGGGAAAAATGGCAAAGTTAAAGAAATGTATGCCTGCCAGCTACTATATGATCTGTCACATGTCAGGAAATAAAAGACAGAAACTGCAATAGTTCTAGTTTCATCATACAGAAAGAGCAGGTTTGATCGACGAACATGAAGATTGTTTAAGATCCTCACATAAATATCTCAACAAGGCAACTGTGTGCAGGGGTGTAACCGAGGGCAACTCCATGTCACAGACCGACTCGAGCAGAAAAGAATCCATGTTGGTCTTTGATTTTTATTTCAATATTTATCTTTAAAGCTAGTTAATAAGTTACAACTGTGAGTTCCACTGAACAAATAATCGTGGGAGAGGAATTTCAGCCTCTTAGTTATCAGCATGAAAGCCAGTGAAGAAGAGCCAAAGAGTTCAATAATAAAGGCGGATTTGAAATGAACTACACAGGCTTGAGGCAACATCTGACCCATTTTCTAAATAGTGTGATTATGTAAATAAAAGTACATCAGTCAAATGGTGTTTAGCAAGTAGCTGAATCTATAATATTGCTACATTGCAGAATGAAAATGTTGTCTGTCTTCTGCTAATTGTGTTTTGTTTGAACCGATGATTTCTTGTAGCTTTCTACTACGTTAAATAAAATAAAATAAAATATTAAAACAAACAGGGTAAAAATCCAAATATAGACAGTAAAGGGTTTTTTCTTTAAATCTTGCACAGTATGTAAAAAGTTCCTTAGGAATCGTTAAATGAAGAAGAATATTGTATGATCACTGTCACTTACGCTGGGTAAGCCAATTTCATCTTTTAAAGCTTTTTCAGTTACAAAGTGCAGTTGAAAGTTATGGCTGAAGGATCCAAGCAATCCTCCAGTTTTACACATTCTCTAATTTAACAGATTCTCTGCAATCTGAAGACACGTACAAAGTCCATTAATGTTCACATAGGACGACTGGCTCTGTGGTTGGTTGTACCCTTCACTCAATTACTGTTTCACCTTTTTCAAAGTTACTTCAAAGGCGACGGACCCTTGGGGAATGGACTTTTGCGCAGAAAGCAGAAATATCCCAAAATTAAGTGGGAACCTCTGTTAATGCATCCCGTAATTCAGATAAGCGAAGGAGAGTATGTACTGCAAAGTACAACCCTACAATCAGCGGACAGGGATCTGAGGCGAAGACCTGAATGGAGTGACCAGGAGCAGCGACAGAGAAGAAAATCTGGTAACACTTCACTTGAGGGGACACAAATACTTAGTAGTTACTCAGTGACTATTGAAGTACAACTCATGAAGAAATTTAGTAACTACTTATGATAAAGGTTGCATCATGATGAATTAAATATGAAGACATGTTATTGACTCCCTGTTCCTTCAGTAGTTCCTTCAGTAATTCACAAAGGTTTACAGGTATAGTAACAAATATAGTAACTGCTTGAGATGCATCATGTTTCATTAATGAACAAAAATGGGATAGGCATCAAACTAAGATTCAGTCTGTGGTTCATTAATACATACATAATAGCATAATATTGCATTTGTATATACAGTAATTGTGCCACCTCAAGTAAAGTGTTTGACAATTGCCACTCCCAACAGAGCCCTGGCCACCCCCAGTGCCACCCCGCTGGAAATGGTAAACATTAAAATACACCAATGAGGAGATCGGGCAAAGATTTGAGCGGCCCCGAAGGCATCCTGATGCAGCAGCACCCTGCGTGCGCTGCTTACTGACGTGTCATTGGATACACGATCCAAAACACACCCGCGGTATTGATAACAGCAGGAGTGAAGCAGGTATTTATAACATATCACACTGCATTATCTACCTAATGAGAGGTGGTCACACACTTACAGTACATAACAAATAGCAGCATGAAAGCGTCGCGCACTGTCTGCTCCGTCTTTTAGACAGCGTCTTTGTACGTACGTATGTTTTAGTGTACATGCTGAATTATAGCGTGTTATTATTTTAGCAAAGATAGCCTTTCCTTGAAGTCTGTGTGGTAAGTGTATATGTGGAGAACCAGTCAGTTTTCTACTGCATGTGAGCATGTCATATTAAAGCTTTGAATTTCACTACACTGTAATGTGAGGGTTTAATAAGCTGCCTAGATTCATTAATTTAATTGTTTTTTTTCCTTAATTTATCATATTTATATGCACCCCTCTGAGAAACCCTTGCTCACCCTTTGGCTACCCCTTAAATAAAAGTCTAGTTCCACCACTGGTTGGAACCACATCATCATCATCAACCCAAAGTTATTTTGAACCACTTTCTGTTCTGCAAGTTGCCATATTTTCTTTTTAAAGTTTAAAGTTTTTATGTCGTTCTGAAATTAAATTTTATCTCATGGGTTGTACAGTGATTTGCACCTCCAAGACTAGACTTCTGTCTCTGTGGCTGTGGAGGCCATCTCCAAGTCACCCATAATGCCCTGTGATGGACTGACATCACTTCCTCATGCCCTGTGCTTCCTGGGATAGACTGTAGGGTCACTATGTCCCTGTTCTGGGTATGGGTTTGGAAGATTGATGGATGGATTTTATGTCAACAGCAATTTCACCCTCAGCCAACCCTTTATTTTGTGGTTACAAGTATGGTTTCCAGTGTCCCATGTCAATAACATGACAGCTAGTGTTACTCTTTTCCTAATTATAACCACCGTGAGATTTGGCTTTATCTAGTCATCAGAATGCACTCCTGATAACAGACAAGTGTATGGGTCTTAAAACAGGTATATTCACACTTTTGGTACTGTACGTTTTTTATATTCAATATTTATATGCAAACAGAGTTGATAGTTCATAAAAGCAGGAATCATATTCAATGAGTTACGTATGCTGTTTTAAACTAAACAATAGGTTACATAACACAAATGTTTCTTATTGAATATTTAACCCAGCTTTTACGAAGAGGGCAAAATGGCACAAAGCGCTCTATAATGAGGAAAGACTGTGTTCAGAGGGCAAGGTTAGACTTCCAATGCAGAGAACAAAGCAGGCTGGGAATCCATATCTTTCTAAACTTTCATAAGCAGGACTTTACATAATCCAAACAAATGTTGTCACTTTCAGACAACATCATGCAGTAAATGACTAAAATATTCATCTACACAAATACTTAGAAGCCAATACCAGCCCACATTTTATCACTGACTTGGTTAACTGTTTATTTTGGAGTCTTAATGTAATTAATGATTAGAAAATGTTATTGTTACCAGCAAAGTCATTGACATCATAACATTGGTGATATGAAAATAATTAACGGCGAGATACGGGACCATCTGAGGGGGCGCGGGGAGAGGCAGAGACATTAGCTGGAAATGCAAGTGTGGAGGATTTTCCGTAGCCTGAAACATGACCTCAGACAGCTTCCTGATTTGCTTTCTTACACCGAGCAAAGGTGAAACAAGTCCAGGCCCGATCCGGTCCCGAATCCACAGCCTCCCCCTCGTCAGAAACAAAGAGGTGACACTATCACGTCCGGGGGAAATCAAGAGCGGCCCACGACTGCGTTGGTAGCTTCTGGTACAAAGAGACTCAGTCGCTGCGCCAACATAAAGCAAGACAGTCACAGGTACCGTTACAAGCTAATTCCAAGCCATGGATGCATGGAGTCATTCCTCTACTGACAATTCCGCTGTATTTGAAACGAATAACACTGAGAGGGGAGTAATACTGGGCTCTGAGCGATATTACACTATTAGGCAAAGCAGTAGAGGAAGAAAAAAGTAGAGGTTAGAAAAAATTCTGACAGGAGATAACTTACTACTAAATTAGCAATGCACCTTTTATATAAGCATGAGAGGCCCACCAAGGAAATGACAAATATCAGTCTCGGCTTAGCAACTGCTGCGAATAAATCAATTTAGCACCCAGTAATGAGGCAATAAATAGGCCGTTTAATATATAATAATACCAAGCAGCAAGCAATATCTGGAAGCCGCTGGATTTCTGTGGTTCTCAGTCTCTGGTATTAATATACATATACATCACCTACCAAGGAAAAGAAACCTTAAAGAAAGCGAGTGCTGTGCATCTGTGGAGATACATCTGTGTCAAAGATAGAACAAAGAAGTAGATGTGAATAGATCCATAACCAGGGAGCCCTTTTGAATCTGAACATCTCTGCATATTCCCAGCGTGCGTAGCTGCCTCTCCAGTGTATATGAATGTACACTTTGCATTTAATGGAAAATGCCACCACAAGGATAGAAGCGCTCAAAAAGCAGGCCCTGAAAGGAAATCCCCCAAAAAAGTGTGCTTTTTTTTTTCAACTATTCTGGGTATCGACTTTCATACGTCTTGCTGACGTGCCGTAACAAGTCTTACTGCTTTAGACTGAGCGTGTTCAGTGTGGAGATGGAACAATGACAGCTAAAAAAAACGTGAGTGTGTGTGTGTGTGTCTTTGTGTGCATGTTGAGAGGTAGAGGAGATCCGACAGATAACCAGTGACTGAAAAGCACATACATAAAACATCAACAGTCGATGCCTTGATCTGGACAGGCTGACAGATTCTGCTGCAGGACAGACAGAGCGGTATAGCTCATGACAGGTAGAACATTGCTGATATACGACAGTCCTAAGGCGGTCTATGGCAGATATGAGACTCTAAAATTCAGACTAGTATGAGACTAATGTAAGACATGCCTGGACAGGCTAAGCTACTTTGAGAGGTGGGCTAGTAAGTGATAGACAAGATGCCTCTACTAGTAGTTAGCGTATGAGAACGTTCTGGAGATGCTGACCTGAGCAGGCAACTTTCATGCATTACAAAGTCAATTTGAGTCTGGGAGATGGCAATTTCTTTGCTGGCATAGGGGATTCCAAATGGAACAGACAGTTTCTGGCAGTTGGAGGATCTCAGCAGGACTTGCTCTCCAAAACCCCTGGACCCTGGAGACGTTTGTTCACCTTTCACAGTGTGGGCCCGTGTGAACAGATAAAAAAACTGTGTTTCTTTGCAACTGTCTAGAAGCTAGTCTATAATCTTTGCTAGTTTATACCCAGAGCTAGTCTATATTCTGAGCTAGTCTATTCCCTGAGCTTGTCTGTATCCTGAGCTAGTTTCCACCCTGAACTAGTCTATATGCTAAATTAGTCTATTCCCTGAGATAGTCTTTACCCTGAGCTAGTTTATACCCTGAGTTAGTCTATACTAAACCCCTACCACAGCCCTCGTCTGCTAAAAAATCCTGCTGCATCTGTGTTTCCTCAAACAATATATTGCGCAAGTGGATCTTATCCCTGGAAAACATTTTCACTTCAAAAACCGTTTTTCCAAGTGGTGTGTTTACATATTATTTACATAAAGCAAGAATAAATACTACACAGATTCTAAGGTGTGCTGCAGTTCTCAAGGACCTTGTAGACCTGATACCTGGACTTTGCATTCTAATAATTCATTTGGAAATGCTATACAGCATGTGCACCCTCCGGTGGACTGGGGATCCATACTAAGCGTTCCGTACAGTGTGCCCAGTGTTTCCTCAGAAGGCTCCAGTCTCAACAGAACACTGCATTAAGTAAGTGGAAGGATGGGTGAATGGATGGATGGATCGATGGATGAATGCTTGCCAGATGCTTGGCAATTTTTCTTAATACACTTTATATATATCTTACATATTTATCTGTCAGTCATACTTCTAACTTCTTATCCTGCTCATGGGGTTAAATATTTCTGCAGATAATTATTCCTGAAAACATTTCCAAAGAACTACTTTGCTGAACTACTGTATACAGCAACATTCTGCTGTCTGGGATGAGCATCTTGCACTTTTTTCATCCTTTAATTCCCCACAGGGCCCAAAATGCCGTAGGAAAAAGGATGCGGTCCCAGCCGTGATTCCCGAGGGCAGGCCTCGTAATGGGCTACGTTACCGCGGCAACGTCGCCGGCCTGATGTTGGTGACAGCGAGCCCCGATGGACCGCGGCCATGGGTCGGCTCTGGATGAAAAGGCATCATAATCACACGAAATCAGCCAACAAAACGGGAGATGCATTCTTTAATCACTGAATGCACCAGAAATGTATTTCAATTAAATAAAAAAAAACAAAATGTGTGTTTATATGTGAGGCGCAGTGGAGGAACATTGTTGCTGACTGCGGGCTGTAGCTGGCTATTTCTCAATAAAAGGAGAAGCTATGGCGTAATTTCATACGTGCATGTTTACAAGGGTGCCTGGGAGCTTAATAATATAATTCCCAGATACAGCAGACAAAAAAATCTAGTTGTTTATGCTAATTTGATGCCGCTGATCCAGGCAGTGTGAGCCAATCACATGTTCTAATGTACCTCTCCCCATATAAATGACAAAGGAAGGGCCTGGGCTTCTAGAATATTCCAGAGCCTGGTTACCAGACCCAGGCGGTTGTGACTGCGGAATTCAAGCGTGGGATGTCACAGTTTGCTTCTCACCGTGCTGCATACTCCCACTGAGATGCTGCACTCGTCAGGCGTCTTACGCGGCGACTGACGCTCTGACGGCTCCCTCCTGCTCGCTGGAAGCCTCGCAAAGGAAATATTTACATGTCAGGTTTCACTCGCATTCCTCGGGGGGGGGGGGGGGGGCGTATCAAGGACCGCCTGACGGCCGTGCGACCACGTGGCCGTCACGTGACATCCCCCGTGCGTCCCGTTGTCGTAGCTTCCCAGACATACGCGGCTGAAGGTGATGATCCCCCCACCCTGCGCAAAAACACCCATTTCAACTCCTCGCCATATGACTGCATCCCTTCTCCAACCACAAGAATAAAGATCCCTGGGGGGGGACTTAAATGTGTGTCCCACCTCCATAGCAACGCAATTCCTCTGCCCCTTCATCATTGCAAATTCGCTTGTCGGCCGTGGGAGCAGCCATGTAATAACAGAGCCCCCCCCTAGAAACTGCAAAACATGCATGGGGGTGTTTCATTTCAAATAATTATTAAATTGTTTCTGTTTAGCGCAAATAATTCTGCGGGAACGCTGGTTCACGCTGGCATGTAAACAAGCCGTTTATGAGAAACCAACAAGATGTCTTCCTCTCGCTGGTCACCGGCAGCTCAGTATTTCAAGCAGTCGCTAGTGGCTTTCGCATATTACAGATGTCATTATATGATAAAGCGGCGGTAATATTGCAAGTCAACCCAACGGGGGAGGCTATTTAATGGCCCACTGCCTGTCACATGAGGAAAATGAGAAAACCATAGTTTCCCATTCAGCGTTATTTTATTTTATTTTTTTTTTATTTGCAAATGTTTCTAGGCAAGGAATATTTTTTTTTTCCGATTGACTGTACAATATGTCGACGTACTTAGAAGGCTGATAAAAGACTTCAATTTAGAGTACACCGTCTATAATGCAAGGACGGAAAGATGACGAAGAGCTGTCACAGCATAAAGGCAGTAATTTATGTGCTGACACATGCTGCAGCTTGCACAAACTGCTCTTTTCTCTTCCACCATCAACAGTAAAATTTTACACTATTGTATCCCTGAGCATTTGCCTAACAGGGAACAGGATAAACTCCTCAGCACTCTGAGAACATCCGAGGATTTTTTTTTTTTTTTTTTGCATAGCAGGAGATAATTTCTTTGCCGGAAATTACAAAAAGTCAACACTTTAAAACTCTTGATTGTACTTTCCATCGCATCCCAGGGAAATATTTCAGAACTGCTGAGGAACTTGGGAATTACATGCAGCCTAAAATGAAACAGTTAACAATCATGCTAATTACTGTAAACACTCTGCGGAAGGGAGCCATGAAACTTGAATGTAATTTAAAGAATCGCAAGAATATAGTAACTTTCAGGCAGAGGCAGCTGGTCTATACAGTTAGAGGAGACGGTATGTCCCGTATTTTTGAATTTTGCATTTTTTGAAATAACACTTCTTTGGAAAAATCTGCTACTATAATATTGTAAAATGTATTATCTTCTCAACTTTTTTGCCACCATCCACTGCTGATTTCGTTGTATTTCTTCGGCAGCCTTGTTTTAACACCAGTCATGAAAGCGACCAGTTATTGTTGTGTCTAGGAAGACTAGCTAAAACGTACGGCGAGCATCTGAGTGTTAAGGGCTGCTAATGAGGTCGAGGCAGAGCGGCCCTGCAGGCTGAACACCCGAGGCCACTCTCCAGCTCATGCCTCACCGCAGACGCACTTTCATGTGACAGTCGGCCCGACACGGCACTCCGACGGGCACCTACGCGGCCGGAGACAGACCTGAAAATTCAGGCGCGTCTGCAAAGCTGAAGGGAAGGACTAAGTAGTCAAAAACTCCCCCTGAATGACAGCTGGCTCATTAATGTTCAAACGGTTTCTGTCCCACGGTGGATTGGCTTAAATGCTGTTTTGTATTATTCTGGGCTGGGATGGAAACGCAATTATTTTACTATGTAATGTGTTTACTTAACATCATTAATCAATAATAAAGAGACACTGGCTGTCTCAGATTTAGAGCATAAATTGTACTGGGAGGAATGATTATGATTATGAGACCATCAAGATAGAACCAGTGCCAGTAGTAAACAGAGAGGTCAAGCACATGCACTGAAGTGGCCAGGAGTGGAACAAGATTACTGCTCTCATTTGATTCTAAGTACAAGAGCAGAATATGAAACAACACAGATTACTGCTGACAACACACAGAAGCTGCACTTGACTGCCAGAGATACCGTGAAGAAGGGGAAAAGTCAGGATGATTTCCAGGGCCCCAAAGTGACAGAAACCTTCATTTTGTAACATAGATTGGTCTGAGTTGGCCGGCCAATGTGATATGCTTTCACGGGGCGCAAAATTTCCAGCGGCGCCCTTGTTCACTGGATATGCTAGCTAGAAGTCCTTCCCTCAACCCCAGCTAGGGCCAAAGGACATTGAATTCTCCAGAAGTGCTTCTTCAGCATGATAACAGAACACGGAAATGAGAGTCCCTGTCATCGGCCGGTAAAGGGATCTGGTGTCTGCGTTCTCGACGCACGGCACCTGCATCTTCCTGGCGCAGAAGAGGGCCACAGAAGGGCCACGGGGTGCTGTTTCAAGAGGTATAAATCTATTACATTGCAAATTGGATTTATTCAAAATCACACAAAAAAACCGCCATCCATGAACGTGTTATGTACTTCAATTTTCCCCCTGCATCTATTACTTTTCAAAGACCTGACAGCAATTACAAGGGTGGGGGGGAGTCGCATATTTTTTTACATGAAATGCTTTTATGAAATTCAGGAATAAATTCAGGATTCCCAGCCTTTCTAAGGGTAACAAAGCAATGTGAAATATATGAGGTTTCCTAATCATTTTACTACTTTATGTAGACTGGTGTTTTATATGCTTTTTCAACTGCTATCTTTGCTCCACAATCTTTTCCTCTATCCGACCAACTGGGGCTGGATGAATGGGAGTGAAGCATAGCTGCGGCAGACCATTGGAGCCAGCTGAGAATATCTCATGGCATCTGTGCTTTGGAGACATCATCCATTGATCTTCTGACTAGTCATCTTGGTCACAGTGGTGGGGCCTGGACCATATCACAGGCAGCAGAGGGCACTAAGCAGGGGTATAGCCTGGCCAGTCCATCAGAGGGCACATACAGATGGCATGGGGGGGGGGGGAGACGCTATGCCAGGGACAGCGATGTACACATCTGCATGACTCTAGACCACAGGAGGAGTCCAGCGTGGCACGGGAAGAACAGAAAGCTCCACACACACGTCAGATATAGGATCCAAACCCCAAATCATGCGAGGCAACCGTCCTACCCACTGACCCCCCCCTGCCACCCAGAATTAACATCATCAGCAAGAAAATAAATGAATAAACAAACAAATAACCCATGTGTCTCCATTGTTAAAACATCCATTATAGGCAGAGAAATTATTAAATGAATGCATTGTGTGAAATGCTACACAAATAAACGTTTTCATTGCCAGCAAGGCCTTCATTTATTTAGACAATGCCCATTTATACTCCTCTGGGAAGGCCTGATGTGCTCTAATATAATACAACCATGTACAATAAATATGATGATTTTCTCTACAATTGCTGGATTCTGTTATTTACTTGTTTATTTATGGCGCTCAGCTGCACAATGTGGGAGATGGACTCCCGCTGCTTATAATAAACTGCGCGCTTATTAAATGCTGGTGATTTGCTTGTCATTTACCCACCTGAATAATGAAGTTTTGATAAGGAGCACACCGTGTTACAGTCCATCAAAGTGAATGAAAACCAGGCACGGGTGTTTGAGTTGGGGGGGAGGAAAGTTACTTTTTCCTTTCTTAATTTATTTCATGCGAAACGTGCATTAGATGAGATCTAAATTGCTCATCATTTTTCAGCTCATTGGGAGGATTTTAAGGGAGTTTAAATCATTTCGCAGTTAATTCCGCTATCGCCAGAAAAGCATTCCTTTTTAGGTGTGTATTTTAACAATGTCGTTAAATGAGAAATACTCAAATTAGCATCCCGGCTGCAGTCTGCATCACTTATTGCTGTTCAAGAAACACCCACTGATGCACCTAATCAATGTAGCTGATCTTACAAATGCCATTTATATATATATATATATATCGTTTTCCTAACAGAGCTGCAGGAGTGAAACTGAATCGGGACACTGGGATGGCATCATGGCTTGAATACAACCCCCATGAAAAGCAACAGCATCCCTCGACAGCGTCATTCACTCAAAGAGCCAATTGCAAACATCAAACTCCTGAGGTGATTGGTCAGTCCCCAACCAGTGGCCTGCTTCAGCCCATCCTCCGTCCCTGATAACCCCCTGCGTGACAAATGACAGTGGGCAGCCCCGTGAACGCACACCCCAGAAAGCCTGCCTTCCAGTTAATGACGGCTAGTAAGCCGGGCCCAGAGACCTTTTGAATTGCCATTCTGCCACTGCGCCACCGTCAGATCACAGGGGATGGGGGGTGGGGGGGGTCACTGGCAGCTGTCAGACCAGTAATAGTGGATCGCACTGCGAATTGCCTGGCTTCCCTTCAGCCGCCACGGCGTGTCATTTATTCCGTAAACAAAAGAGACTTTACTCTGGCCCCAGTGCTGTTAAGTTTTAAAGCTTCTGTAATCTCTCTCTAAGCAGGATTCATACAGCAGCCAACGCTAAACCATGCACCCCATATTACTATAGACGTTTTAAAATTAAGTATTACAATTTCTTTTTAAAGTCATGATATTTTATATGGAAGTTTAATTTAAATTGATTAATATTTATAAAGTCATTTATCATAGTAGCTTGACTATTAAATGTGATTTATTAGCATAATAATACCTTATCGGGCTTTATTTTATTTTGTTTAAGAATGATTACAGCTCAGGAAAATCCTAACAGTTGGTTGTGGCTCTGTGGGTTCAAATCTCGATAATATCATCATTGGGCCCTTGGGTGAGGCCCTGTAGAGTCAACTCCAAATACGACTCAAGGGTGCCAGATAAACGGCCGACCATGTGCTCCGACTCCAAGTATCTCTCACCTGTGTTTGAAATGGCATATTTCACAATGCAAGGATTCTTGTGCATTCGAGCAGGTGGGGAATAGACTATAATTATAATCATATTAACATTGTTGTGCTACTATAACAAGGAGAAAGAGCCATATAACCTTGTCAGAAAAAAAGCACTTCAACATGGCTCAAAATTTGAGCGATGAAAAAGCATCGGTTACTTAGGGACACCCATAATGTGTGCATGAAATATGGCTGTTTTTTGTTGGGGGCGGAGCTGGGCACTGTTTCGGTCGGCCACGTCTCGCTGCCGCTCCTGCCAAGTCCTCCCAGCGGAAGGTGACATAACCCTGCACGGCGGAAGCGTTGAACGTTGAAGACGCGACATGCTTGGAGACAAGTTGGCCTGCCAAGTGTGTCGGCAGGCCTGGCCACCCGCAGCTTCTCTCTGTCAGCTGGCTTTCACTTGAGATGTTTACGCTACGGTGTAGCCGGCCTTGTCCTCTTAAAGGCCCCTCCACGCTGGCATAATGCAATAAAAAAGACAGACATCTCAAATTCAAAGTCAACTTTATTGTCATTGTGCACATGGGCAACGAAATGAGGCAGCAGCTGTCCTAGTGCAAGTATCACACATAGCAATAGGAATAAAACTATTACAGTAGAATGGAATAAACAAGATTACATTAAAAAAATGTCCTGTATGGTGTACGGTGCACGACTGAGGAATGTCGAGTGTATTCTGACAGCAATGATAAATCGTATCACAATCATACACATTTCTCATTTAAGGCATGTTCCTGAATATACATGTAGAGCGAAACATAAAAACGGTGAACACAGACAGAGTCACAGTTGGCATAGTTTACCCGTGTTCTGTCCAACTAAATCCAGCCCGTCTTGTGCAATCTGGTTGATTCCGCTTAGCAATCCTCCGGCCTCAAGCCCAATTTTAGCAACCGAGAAGAATTAGCATGTGGATCGCTGTCAGATGGTTGACGAACAAAAACTACTAATCCAGGAGAGGTTGACACGTTTAGACTTCTGAAAGCGACTTACAGGATACTGAGAATGTTGTTCCGTTGCCAGGATAGTTTATTTGTCCTTCTTAAAAGATTTAGGAAGTTTTTGAGAGTTTCTGTTCAGATTCTTTTCTAGCTTTTTGTGTGTTTATGGAATGCTACCAGAGGACAGTTTTTGAGACGAGGACAAGGTAACTCCGAGATATCCCATCAGCCACTAGGCTTGCCTAGATTCCTCGCCAAGCTGAGGTTTCTGCTATTGAGTGGAATGTTCTAAGCTTGAAAGCTTCATCCAAGCACTTCATCTTTTGAAATCAGCGACCCTCCTGTCAGTCCTTGACTTACTGCCCCTTTCCTCCGATTCGTCTCCCTTGCTTCCCTCACTTTCTCCCTCCTCTTCATCTCACCAGCCCGCTTCCATTTAAAACTGCGCTAACGTGCTCATTTGTTGTTCTTTTTCTGACAATAGAGGGACGAGAGGGAACGGCGGCAGAAAATTCCTACGGAGATGCTATCGAGGAGGCGGCCTGGTGTGGCGAAGATAACGGCGGACTGAAGAAGAACGATGCTGGAAGCTGATGAGGGACCAGCCACCCCATGAGTCCCTCAGTCTGCTATCACCGATTCATTTCCCACCCAAAGGCTAAGCAAGCTAGTTACAGTGCTGGCAGCATTTCCTTAAAATAACCTCTCTGATGTCCTGGATGTGTTTGTTCACAAGGGAGTTTGTCTGATTCTTCTGTGCGGCCGGGATGCTAATGTGCGATGAAAGTGCTCTCTATTCTTTCTGGAGGGTTCTCAGCACGCTGCCATGACATGCAGATGAAAGACTTTTTTTTTTTTAATGGCTGTGAGAGCCCACGCAGGGGATGTTTTTTGAGTAGACTGTCCACGACGTCTCTGTATTTTTGTCAGGTCTTCTGTATGGTTGAGCGGAGCGGTTTGTTAGCACGCGTCCGTCATTTTGATGAATGATTTATAAACATATACGTAAACATAGCGTAATAGTGCAAACATAGTCCGACAGTGCCTTAATTAAATATATTATTAATAGTTCAAATGTACTACTTATTGCTAGATAAGCAAGAAATAAACTGAAGTGACATTCAGAAGCAAGTATACACACAGAGTTTATAACTTCAGTCAGTTCTACTCATTTCAGATCGAGGAATACAGGTTTGCAGAGGAATGCAGAATATCTCACTCTATCATTGTTCTGTAAGGTTACAGCTTATCGTGTCTTGTGAAAGCCAGGATCTATAAATTCCGATATTTACTCTGGCTCCAACATATTGAATCTGTGTCCAGGTAAATGTTAGAAGGAGTTAAGGAGAATGGAAAGCACTTTAATCAGACTCTCTCTTACTCAGAACTGGCTTTCGCTCTGTTTTGATGTCTGGGAGGTTTTAGTTTTCTGTCACACGGTGCTCTTCTCCTGATCTTCTCTTATTTGCACCCTCTGACGGGCTGTTACCCTCAGTCACCGTACACCCACACAGGCCAGCTTAAGAACTAGGGCCACACCCCAGAACTGTTTTTCTGACGCCTCCCTCCCTCGATAACTCGCTGTCAAGGGAAGAAATGAGTGAGTGAGCGAGAAAAGGTAGCGAGTAAAAAGTGGTATCGGGACACACCTGCACTCTTGATGACTTACCATGGTCTGTGGGTATGTGTGGAATCATCACAGAAGAAGAAGCTTTTATGCTGCGTCATGGTGTGGGTGTCACCAAAGGTGAGTTTCTCTTTCGCAAAGGGAAACTCTCACAAGACTTCCACACGCCCCCGGCAAAGTGATTTGAGCAAAAGTCGGCCTTTGATGACACAATCCCTAAGGTATTGAGGCAGCACTTCAACATCTGGAATATGGAAAAACTACTGGGGCAAAGTCAGCGAGGGAGGAGGGCGCAAATAAGGGTTTTGGGATGTAGCCTAGGGGTTTAAGTGTGCCAGAACTATGAAGACGAGCATGACATTTTATACTTGACATTTTATTAAAGACTTTTGTTAAAGTACTTGCTGTATTAGTGACATTTCTGTCTTGTGTTCTCTGGTTTTTTTTTTCCCCATGATGAGGCTGTTTATGTTGCCAATTTGACCCAATCTGTGGATTTTGAAGTTTCATCTGCCGCCGGTTTCTATAAACTCGAGATCTTCTCTTTGGCCTCCTAAACCTACAGCCCTTCTTTGAGCGCGTACTGCATCGGGGTGCACTTTTGTGTCGGGGACCTCTCAGATTTACGTCGCGCCCCAAAGGGGAAATTATTCTGGTGTTACAAACAAGCCCAAGCAAACCAGAGACAGTGACAGAAACAGCATGAAGCATCGCTATCTCAAAATCATAGAGGCAGTTGCATTTTTGCATATTTTATAGGTGTGTATAAAAAAGAGAGGAAAATAATCACCGTGACTCAAAGTGACAACCCTTGAGAAAGGAAAGTTATTTCTCCTGACAGCTGGAGTCAGCATGAGGATGTCAGGTGTCAACTCGCTCTTGGCTTGATGATGCAGCAATCGAAAAAGGGTCACCATTTTGGGCACCCCTGCCAGGAAAGATAGCTGATCCCTTCTGCTGTCTTTTCCTACGAAGACCCACAATTAATCTTAGTGTGATGCAAAGAAAAAAAAAAAAAAAATATATATATATATATATATATATATAAACACATCTTCTTAAATGGCATAAAATAGAAC
>JAODKF010000089.1:2362760-2375257 GCA_026779585.1 Mormyrus proboscirostris
AAAATATATATATATATATATATATATATACACATCTTCTTACATGGCATAACATAGAACCCATAGGTTGAAGCAATTCTAGTAATTATGACGAAAACATTCAGCATATTTATTAAATCTGTCACAGTAAATGAATAAGATCAGCTTGCCTAACTTCAGTGGGTTTAGTAATAAACTGCCTGAAGAATGCCATCCTATTTATAACCAGTTAGGTATAAATGTGCAGGACAGGCCATGTGGTGGCTGTCCTTAACGACTAAATAAGACTAAATAAATCTGACTCCTTGAAAATGCCATATAATCACGGGTCTGGTGCCTGAAAATTAAACTGAGCTGGATGAGTACATGGATACTCTGTAAAAATACTCTGATAAAATTAGCAATTATTGGTTGGGTATATTTTTTATTTGGTGGAAAGAACATCCAGTTATATAGTGACTGCCAGTGTGTTCGGCTTAAAGATCAGCGGCGGTTTGTTTCTCTGTGCTTAGCGGGAAGCCACAAGTGCTTAGTGGCTAATGTCAGCCACAGTGACAAAAAAAAAAAGAAAATCGTGTAGTCTGTAATCCTAGCCCTGCTCAAACTGGACTCATGACTCATTTATGGATCATCCAGCTGAACACAAACCAAAGGGCAAAGGTCCTTCTGACGCACCCAAGCTGGCTGAGAACCCTTACAGTAAGGAATACGGAATATCTCGGAATAGCAAATCTCTGGAATACTGCGGGGTCAAAAACCATATTTAATAATCCTCGTGTTGATTTTCCATGTCATGTGTTGGCTGTTGGTCAGAACACAAATCACACTGTTCACAATATTCTTAATGCATAATGTGTTTGCCTGACATCATACTGAAGTCCCCGAGAAAGGATTTGACAATGATGAAATTCCTTCATTTCGCCGCACTTGTTATGGGTCCCGGTTCAGTTGGTTGCGCTAAGAGTCTGGATGCTTCATTATGCCGAAGAGCTTGACGATAATTTGAAATTGTTTTGATGTCTAGCAGATGCTTTTTTGTAGACGCTTCATTCCAGTCGAAGGTCACCATGCATAAAATCAAGCAGAAAAAAACAGGGGACGATGCACATATATTCTCTCCGCATTAGCAGAACGTGTCGCAAATTCCCAGCAGACTTTCGTATTAAAAACAGGATGAACATCTCTGCTAGATGACATTTCCCTCCTTCTGCGTGAGACACGGTCCCTCAGGACCCCAGTCGTGGAGAGATCATTCGTCATAGATGAAGGAGAGACGGAGTCCCTTTCCCTTGGGAATACCCCAGATGCAGAGCTACAAAACAAGGGGCTGTTCGCCTTTCCTCGTTTTCCACTGGGCCTGTTCCATGCTCACGTCGCGTGTGACCCTTCAGTGATGCGGTGTCGCTATATGGCAGATCCTCCCCTGGGTCTCGGGTGCAAGCTGAAGATAAGGGGATGTGAGAGCGACAGAGCAAGGCAGAAAAGTGACCACGATGTTAAAGCCGGTCTAAAAAGCCAGACTGCGTTGCTCCTTCTCAGAATCTTTGCAGTGGTTCTTTAACACACACGTGACCAGAATGGTCAGAACGGGGTCATGGTGGACTGACTGTCCTCCTGAGGAAAAAAAAAAAATCAGCAGACACAATCCTAGATGGGAGGCCGTTATGTTCAGTAACTTTTATCGAAGAGCTTATGAATATCTAATACTGACCTACGACTGTACTGAGAGGTAACATTCATCCAAATCATCTCAGATTGAATCCTACACTTTTAAGTTGGCAATGCAGTGATTAAGGACACTAGCGTGTGAGTGAACTTGAGCTGAACCCAAGGCACTTGTAATTTTTGCCCCAAAAACAATCTGTCTCCTTTAACGAGCCTGAACCAGTACCATGTCATGCATGAAGTCAGTCCCATTCAAAAAGAAAGGGGGGAGAGGAAACCCAACACATATAGATAGTGTGGGTCCAAGAAACCACACAACTGTCATGTCAAAAGGAAAAGAAAATCAAAGGAAATGTATTAACTGCAGGAAGGGCACATGGTCTCGGGCCAAAGGGCACAGTGTGAAACACACACAAGGATGGGTCTTCTGCCTGTCAGTGAGCCTCTGAGAAGTCAGTGATGGCACGGCTTGGGCCGCTGACTGCAAGAACCACAACTAAGGCAGCTAAGGACACAGGAGCTGAGTGACAATGGTTTTCACCAAGCATGGAATCCAAGGCGCTACCAAGGCTGGGTTAACTGGAACCTAGGTGCCAAAATGCAAATTCACTGGTGATTAAACAATTCCAAATTAATAAGACAAAGTCAGAGATTAGCCAAAAAAAAAAAAACACACACACAGAAGTAGCTGGTCCACAAATGCTTATCAAGGAGAGAGAACAAGCTCAAACGCATTGACTGCAGGTGTGGCTGATTGTACATCAGCACCATCTGGAAGTGGGCGTGGTCACAGGGAATGGCCACGCCTCTGATAGGTGACTAGTGAACTGGAGTCAGGCTACAGTCCTAATCACAGTGCCACCTTGTAATCCAAAGCAAAAATAATTGACTAAATAAGTGCTGAAAAATTATAGCACAGAGCGATAGAAATTCAGCCTGACGTTCTACAGTACTGATCCCATTGCTACTCTCCATGACCCACCATATACATGGTTTTGCAGCAGCTGAGCTCTTAATTAATTAGGCTTGATTAATTTGCTGATTAATGCATTTCACGATTTGAATCACATAACAGAATATGTTACTTGAGGACATGCAATAAATTCTAATCTTGTTAACCACATTAGAAAAAAAAAAGTTACATGCATTTCTGCTAATAAAATGTTCCTGTTTTTCAATCATTGCTCTAACAAAAAAGTCTTTACTAATTTATTTAATCAGTGCCTTGGTTAATTGTTCAAGGGCTTCAAATATGTAGCCTTTATTTATTTGAAATTTGATTAACAATGAACATTATGAAAACCCAATATTTAGAAACATGCAGTGATTCTTTTTTCTGATATATTTGCCCCACATAATTTCATTTTCCACAATTAGAAAATTAAAGCAGAAGAGAGATTAATACGAGGTGGGTCGGTATGGCAAGGGTTGTAAAGCAGCATATTAGAGGCTGAATGGTGTTCTTCTCATTGGATTTGGTCTCTCACTACTCACCGCTTGTTAAGCACCATAATTGGAGGTGGTTGCCAAATTGGAGGCCGACTCCATGAGTCTGCCTCCTCATCACATGCCCAAAACTTGCCAGACTGCTTCTCTTCTCAGAGGCAACCCACATCTCAGTCTACCCGGGAGCTTCGGGAACCAATAGCTAAGAAGAACTGCATGCATCTTAGGCTTCTTCAAACGTTTAACTTGGAAAAATCTGCAAAATATGTATCCATCTCGCAACCGGACATGCAAATGCCACAAACTACAGGCAAGTTCGAAACACCAGCTCACCTGGAGGAAACCCGAGTAAAAGTAGATCTGGAGTTAAAAAAGGTTGGGCGCCTCTGCTCGAAATGAACGTTTTAATGGGAGGATTAATAACCGAGAGGCGCCAAGGCTGCACTAGCTGTAGTCAGCGTCCCTGTAACTGTGTACATGTTCCTGTTTGTTTGAACAGTGCCAGTCACTTTTACAGGATTGTGCAAGAAGGCAGTCAAAACAAACGATGTTTAAATGATCTTTATGTTCGTGTAAAACTATGATATTATGTCAGTCAAAGTGTGCCAATTGAAAGCCTCTCCTAAAGTCACCCCAGTATTAGAAGCAAGTATCTTAACCTATCCTATCCTATCCTATCTTCATCTTAGTCCAGGTGGTGTTCATCTACCTATCCAGCAAGAAATCATTAAAGGCGGCAGAACAGAAGAGATTCTTAATAGTTTTTATTGTGTCACTGTTAAGTTACATATATCCTATTGTTAAATTGCTTTATTCTGAGAAAATAAAGACTTAAATATATATAACTTTTCTTGGACTGCCGAAGTACTGTAAATGAATGAAAAGTTAGAGGATTCTGTCATATTGTTGCCTGCCTCCTCCCTGTCATGACCCTAAGAAACCACGTCTGTTACTTGTTTACTTCTCTTGTTTTGCCTTTCATTCCCAGCACTCGTATGGAAATCTCACCCAGCTGCCTCTTGTTAGCCCCTTGTCATTCTGTTGTATTTAAGTACCTGTTTCGTTTGTCATCCCCACTCTTGTCATTATCATTGCAGCTTCCTGTTGCTTGTGCCATCCCTGGTTCCAGTCCTCCTGTTTTGATTCCTAACAACCCTGTTTATTTCCAGTCTCTGTTCATTGAGTTCAATAAACCACCTTTTAATTTCGCTACAATGCCTGCCCTCAAGTCCTTCATCTCGTCTGGCGTGACAGATCCAGCCAGCCAGGATCAGAGTCAACGGACACTGTGTGTTGAGATAATGACCCTGCAATCTTGCCCATCTGACCCCGGGCAAGTTTCAGCATCATTATCCGATTGTTAGAGGAGGTATCGCATCAACTGCGTGCACGTAAAGAACGAACAGGATTATCACAGCACCAGGTCTAAAACTCAAAGGAAAAAAACTCAACCAGCTGGAAATCTCACACACCACTTTTCTATGATAAGGAACAAAGCTGCCAAACCAAATATGAGCTTCCAGCATTCTAACCAGGTTTTGGGTGTTTGAAAGGCAACATTGGTGTTACGCTTAAAGTTGACTTTGTTAGGATCTGTGTTCTAAATATCAAAGCTTCAAATTGATGTTTTTGTACAGTAGGAACATCCAGAGTTTCTAGATATTTGGAAAAGACACAAACTCCCGCACCTTCAGCTTAATTTGCGAAAATGATAATAATAATGATCCTGTTGACTGCTGTGCTTCCTGAAATAAGCTGCAAGCTCACCATGAATTCGTGAGGAATCTGAAAGATGGATGGATCATGGTTAAAACCAATTATGCAAAATGTCTTGACCCGACCGGCAGGAGTAACATCTGTAGTAATTATGCCTTTCGGAGTAAACGCGGCGCACAGAGCAGTGTGAGCTGAAGCCGAGGCTGGTGGCTGAGCCCATGAGCACAAGGCTTGGTGCACTAGTGACACTGGAAATTTAAATCATAAGAAGTGAGCAGACCTCTTTGCAGAAAATTAGTTGGATCAAGGACAGTTTGGGTTAAAGACTTCCACATAACAAAAAGTCTTCTTTATACGTTTAAAATAGACATGGGGAAAAGTGCAATGCCAATCATAATCAATTTTAGAGATTTAAACGCAAAATGCATGAGACTGTTGACCCCAAAATTTCACATTCCGGTTAAATGGGCCATTTCACTCGTTCTGTTTCTTTTCTGGCTTTGAATGTAGCGTCACTAAGAATAATCATCCGATGGAAAGTATGTGATATATAATATATGTGTGTGTGCCTGTGTATGTGGTTTTGTGTGGAAGTTTTGCGAGCTCTGCTTGGCGGCTCTGTCCAATCAAATCCCCCATGTAGATCCTCTGGTTTCCTTGGTGATTCCTGGGCCTAGACGCCATGATTAGCCTGCACCGTGAGATGAAAGCGATGACCAAAGCATCACTAATGCTTTAAAATGCACAGTCTGCCAAAGAGAAGAGGCCCTTCCATCTTCAGCTGAGCCAGTCAATATGTGTCAGCCGTTTTTACTTCTCTTCCCTCACAGTAGCATTTCACAAGCATTCATTTTAAAGAAGTGACACTTTCACTCCATTTATCTGCTGTATTACCCTCGCTTGGCAATAAATCTGTGCCCTTTATCTAAAAAGAAATGCACCTTTTTGAAACTTAAAATGGAGCTATGATGTCTACATGACTTTTTAAAAGTTAATAGCTATCAATCACTAAAGCAAAGTCATAGCTATTTACACATGAAATGCTGATGTATTCAAAACCCCTTGAACTTCTTGATGATGTTCATGTAACGGCAAGTCTGTGATATGATTCGGTCATGTGATTCTGAAGCAACCAGTCAGAAAGGGTTTTTCCCGTCTGCTGTATTGTTTCCCAAGTTGGTTCAAAACAGCTGTTTAACATTCCAGTTGGTGGCTAAGGAACAAAAAAGCTGTACCTTCACACGTTAATTTTAACGTAACATATAATTTATGCACAGTCTTCACAGTCAGCAGCAACATAATTGGACAGGTTGTATGAACATTACATTTACTGAAAGTTGTCGTTTTTTTTTTTGAAATGGAATGTATTTTATGTTGGCAGAATGAGAAATAACAAGTGCCCGAGCCAGACGTAAATGGTCATATTTGGGGCAGGAGGTGTTGTAGTAATCGTAAAGTATTATATTAGTTCTATATTAGTGCACTGTATGAAAGGTGGTGCATTGTTTTGGCCTGGGCTATCGATGTCAGCAAATTGTGTGGCAGTTGTCAATGGCGTTTGCTTTACAGTGGAAGGTAGGAAACGCATCCTGTGTGAAAAGACAGCTTTGTCCCCTGCGCTAACTCATACCTACGCTAAAGCTGGGACAATGGTATGGGCCCCCTGCTTTCATGGAGATTCCTCTGAGCATGAGCCAGAGTTTTTGGGTGTCAGGAGGTGGGTGGTTAAAGGCAGAGTTATGTATCTCACTGTCCGAGGACAAGCTGTCCCTGGCGAGGGAAAAACCGGACCAGGTGCAGGCACACTGGGTTCCACAGTGGATTATGGGAAAAGAAATGTTTATGATTTTTTTTTTTTCTTTGAGTGTAGTTTGTGGCCTGTTGTTTGAGGAGCAGGACTTTTTGAGTCGCAACAATGAGGACGCCGTTGAAAAGCCTGTAGAGACGGCCGGGATAGATCCTGGATAAATGTTTACGGGCTCACCTGCAGTCTGCAAAGAGTACGAGGCACCTATCAGCCCCCCGCAGATCCTGTGAGACGGCATCAAAGTCACTCTTTTTTCAAACCCGACGATTGTACCTGGCTGTACAATGACTGTAACTGTTAATTTGGCTGGTAAGTATTTTTTTTCCCGAAAAGAAAAATGTTTTATAATGGCACGGCATTGGAACACACTGTTATAAATGTGAAATAAATCTTCTCCTAATGTTCTTCGGAGTGTATTTGAATGGAGACCTGGGAGAAACTGACAAAAATGCAAAGATAATATGGCTCCGGAATAAGACATTTGAAAAATATACAACCTCCCCCGATCCACAATGAGTTTTGGAGTGACGAAATTTATGTGTGTTTGGAAAGCAGAGTGATTAATAAGTGCTCTGCTATGACTGGAAGACAGACTTTTGCGTCATTACTGAATATATATGTGAATTATACATATAACTTTCAAATTGTTTCCTACACTAAATGCGGAGTACATATTGCTAATGTGACATATTGGTGAATACACAAAGTGCAGACAGGAGGTGAGATTCTGTATTTAAATGTACTGAATAAGGAAGCTGGAAGATGGATATGGAGATATATATATATATATATATCCATCTTCCAACTTCCTTATTGTGTGTGTGTGTATAGTGTACACACTCAGAAATAACGAACATGCACACACATTTTATATACAGTATAAATAGCATAACCCATAATCTTAAAAAGTGATTAGGCGGTCTCTATACTGTTAGTCGTGTGAGTGATAATCCTGCAAAGTGTGATTGTCGACCTACAATCTGAGCTTTAACTATCAGTCTGGCGACAAATTTCGATGTATGAATTCCCAACATTGTTTTCCATTATCCAGGATGCCAGCAAAAGACAGGGGTGTTTCATTTGCACTGATATGAAATACGAATGAACAAACAAATTCAACGGAGCCGTGGGTTTGAAGTAAAATGATGAATAATCAAACCCCCGGCGTGAGATTTTTAGTCCTCGTGATAAATTTATCTCACCCCACACCGCACCACGTTCACCCTGATCCTCCAGCTCCTCCTGCTCCCACCATCTCTCAAGGAGCAAGGAAGACGTGCACCCACACCCTTCTCTCTTCTGGCGCCCATGTGGTGGGATGAACTTCCTGTAGATGCCTGAACAGCGGAGCCTTCAAACGACGACTAAAAACCTGCCACTTTCGGAAGTACTCGGATTAGCACTTCCAGGATTATACTTTATCATTTTATATATATATACTTTTGTACTTGGCAACACAGTTTTTTAGAGTGATAGTATTTAATAGATGCTACTGAACCAGTATCAGGATGTACAGTATTCACTGGTGAGACTTCTAAGCACTTATGTAAGCTGCTCTGGTTAAGGGCGTCTGCCAAATGGCGTAAATGTAGATAAGTTTATCAAATAGAACTAAATACATATTCAGGAGTTACAAAATACAGGGTACATTATTATTAATGTGAACGCTTTATGAGCATTTCCTATTATATCTTTGTGGCAGAAGTCATTTAAATGTGTTGTTTCCATCGAGATTTCAGACTTTTTCACCCAGGCAACAATGGTTATTCAACTATTCTGACTTGACAGTTTCTGACCCGTCCGCTAATTGGACTGCTTTAGTTTTAAATTCCCCAGCCTCTAGGGCCGAGGTGACCAATCTTATCCGCAAAGGGCCGGTGTGTATGCAGGTTTTTGGGATAACCTGTAGGTCAGCTGTTCAAACCCAGGTGTGAGGACTCTTCAGCCAGTCAGTCCTCTAATTAGTAATCTAATTAGGGAATTGCAGTGAAAACCCGCATTCACACCGGCCCTTTGAGGATAAGATTGTCCACCCCTGCTCTAGACCATGGAAACATAGAAATTTAGAATGCATACATAATGCAAATCTGCTTCTTGTTATTTATCTCTAACTCATTTATATACAGTATATAAATGCCGTTTCTTTGGTTTGTACTCCAGCTTTGTTGACCCGCTTTGTCGTTTTCTCAGTCATGGCTGATCCTATGACATCACGTCCTGTTTATCTGTCTTCCATTAATCCCACTTCTCTGCCATGCTGACGGTGAGGGGGCGTCTCTTCCTTTCCGTGTCCTTCCCTGCCACATGATTCGAGATGACGGCGAAAACACGCTCTGTGTCATCCGTCCGCTGTCCGTTCCTGGACTGCTGTGTCTCGTAGGCCGCCCCCGAGACCGGGTGGTACAGATGCTGGATTCTTACTCTGACAGAGATGATAATGGAAACTGCGCAGCATTAGCGACAGGAGCCCCCCTCCCCCCTCCCCCTTCAGCCGCTGTCTCTGTGCCTCTGCGACTAAGTGATCTGGAAGTTGGCGTTTTATGAAATAGTGCGCCGTCAGCCGATCGGCAGACTGCCGTGACGGATCGTCCCGCCTGCGGTGAAACACGGGCGAGATGCGCCACCGATAAACGAGGGAATCCACCGTGATTTGAGTACTCATTGCCACGCTGCGGCTCCCCTCTGATTCATCGCTGAACAGACAGGGAGAGTTCTCACCGTTCGGCAGGGCCCGGCAAATTGAAATCAGAGCTGTTTTCCATCTCAGGGAACATCTAATAGTGCTTAGGAACTGGCCAAAGGAAGTCACTTATGAAGCATGTAAAGAACTGGTGATGTTTGTATCCCTACCGCAATATATGAAACGGGGTATTTTTTAGCTAGAGTATATCCTGGCGGTGAATCAGGACTGTTCTTGAATAGAACTCCCTTCCCGCTGTCACGACGGAGCAGTGAACCAGGTAGTCACCTCTCCGTCACGTGTCTCATTGGTGGCTGGAATGACACGAGGACGGGATGGCGATGTAATCAGCAGAGCCTGATTACGGCTTGTACCTGCGCTTCTCACGTCACCCCCCGCCCCCCCATACAGACCACTTAGTATTGGCGTCCAAATAATGAGCCCAACTGGAGAAACCATGACAGAGTGAATGGAGGTGGGACGGGGGTCATGTCTCACTTTGGCTGTTCAGTCTGTCTGCCCAAAAAGTGCGTCAGCCAGAGAAATGTATCCTGATTTATAAGGTATTGTCATGTGTTTTCAGTGCAGTGTTTTCCTGACAAAAACAAGAGGGAATGTTTCTCACCAGCTCTTACAGATGCATATACTGTAATCAGAGGCGTCAAAGGGGCTTGGATACCCAGGCAGAATCGGGGCAGAGGACGTAAAATTAAATAGACACTGAGTGGAGAGAGCAAGTCGAGCCTTATCCCAAACTCTAACATCCACTCTGCCGTCATTCTGAGTTACTATGACTTAATGAGGTCCTTTGACCTAAAGCTGAGGAAGATTTCCACTAAAAAGATTTGCGATGGACTCACCCCCGCGCTGCCTTTTTCAGTCCTGCAGTTTCATGTCAATGTTTTATGTTGTGACGCGACAAAACGGCTCCTTCAAGAAGCTGCAGTGTTGTCATTTTTTTTTTATAACCTACGAGTTTTTAAGAAAATCAAAAATGTTCATCCACCTCCAGAAGACAAAGGTGGTGTCATCACGCGGACTGCGCAATTTAGTTTGAGTTCATTATATATCATGCAATCTAGGCTATGCTGTGAGCAGTGCGATGAATCCTCTTCTGATTAAAATTGTACAACTGAGTAAAAATGGACAAATATTACTGTCATGCCTATTCAGCAGAAAACGAACTGTCTTCAAAAATGTTCAGTCACATATGCATGTTTAGCCATTTACAGTAGTTGCATTAACTTAAGATTAACTTGATGTTTAATATTTTATTTTAATATATTCTTTTCTTACATTTAAATGGCAATGCATCATTCTCAATCTTTTTTCATAGTGCTCTGTTTCCTGTGTGCAAAGCATTGTGGGATATTCAGGCGGTAGCGGAGTTGCGTGAGCCTGCACTGCTTCATAAGGGCATAACTGGCCTCTCCCCCTTAGCCCTTACTGCTTTGAGACACACTTCAATATGGCGATGGGTCTCGGGAATGCACAAACAAGGGTGGAGCGGTGAACCGGAGAATGCAGGGTCCGGTTTGGGATTGGGCCTTTGTCAGGGGGCCTGGAAGTTCTAGCTACATCTGTGACTGTAATAGCTTATAATAGCGTTTCCCTCACAGCTCCCAGCATGCCTGAACCAAACAATCAAGAATGAACCAAGCAATGAAGAACCCCGAATACCTGCTGCAGGAGTTAGTGTACAGTAACTGGGAGGGAGCAGAAACGTGGACTGTCTGTGGGTCGCCAAGGACCGAGTCTGAGAAACGGCTTATAGCGGCTTATAACGGCTTATAACGACGCTTGAACAAAGAACTCTACAAGAGGTCTACAATAGTTGTAGCTTTCAAAGGGTGGAGCCACAGTGGACACAAAAGGCCAGGCCTGCGATTCTGCAGCACGCCAGGCCCGCGGTGGAGCTAATTGGCCCGACCCGTTTGCTCCCGAAGGTTTTGAGCAGCGAAAAAAGGAAGCGGGGGGCAGGGGGATGTTCTTTGAGCTGAAGGTTGCAGCCTTGGAGGATCGGGAGAGTTTCGGGTAACGCGCAGAGAGCTGGGGCAGGAGGTGCGGTAATGAACGCTCTCCGCCAGGAGGAGGGAGGTGTATCACTTCTGTTTATAAATAGCTATTGATTGAGCCATTGATCTGTAACTCGACATGCGGCGCGCTTTAAGCGCGTAACACCGCTCTGAGCCCGACGCTCTGCGCGTGTCACGGAAAGACTTACAGCTTCCCGGCATCCTCGAAGGCGTGTGGAAATCTGGGTGCCAACGCGAGCCCAGCGCTGTCCCTTCAGTCTCGATCTGGGACCTCGTTCTTCTTATTCTGCAGCAGCGAGGAGACCTCCCGGGTTCCGAGAGCGAGAGGCTGGAGAGCTCAGATATGCTGCGTCAGCGGAACCACGCGACCCAACGTGGGAGATCAGGCAAGGAGACACCGGTGTTTTCTCTGGATTATCACATTCGGGGGGATATTTCATTTCGACCCGTGTGGGGGCATGATGACTCCTAGAAGTTCCATGGCTCATCATTACACCATTAAAAGCCCAGAAAGGCACTCAAACAGATCCAGTTAACACAATTACCTGAATCAGATGATTCAGTGCACAAGCGGAACATAAAGGACTTTTGGACCCAGTCCTCCCAAACCATAGTTTTTTGCTTCTGGTTTATGTACGACTGAAAGCTTATTCACGTAATCAATTATGGCTCTAATGATCACGTCATCAGTTACCATGTTTCCTGATAGTCAGTGTTTCGATATTAGGGATGTGTTGCCATCACAGTTAAATTTAACATTCACATATTTCGTATATCGAACAAATAAAACAGTCTTATGGAGAAGCTACATTAAATATGGCTGTTTAAAGGGTGAGATTTGATGAGTCAGTAGTAGCCCAGAGATTCTACCCCTCCAGGATTGTGTCTTCAATTCCTGTTCCCTGGCTGTGTGTGTGTGGAGTGTGCACGTTCTCCCTGTGTGTGTGGAGTATGGATGTTCTCCCTGTGTGTGTGTGGAGTATGGATGTTCTCCCTGTGTGTGTGTGTGGAGTATGGATGTTCTCCCTGTGTGTGTGTGGAGTATGGATGTTCTCCTTGTGTGTGTGTGTGGAGTATGGATGTTCTCCCTGTGTGTGTGTGTGGAGTATGGATGTTCTCCCTGTGTGTGTGGAGTATGGATGTTCTCCCTGTGTGTGTGGAGTATGGA
>JAODKF010000089.1:2379900-2393397 GCA_026779585.1 Mormyrus proboscirostris
CCCCCCCCCCCCCCCCCCCCCATACCATCGACCCTGTGTCTTCTGCCTCATTCCTGTGTGAGCAATCTACTTTAAAGTAACGCAATATTCCAGCATTTAAAGAAATAGGCTTTGACATCTTGAAATATAATCTGTACTCATTTCGCGAAGCGGTTTCCCCATTGCTGAGCTGTTGAAAAATGTATTGAGAAAAGCTGTTTTTTCTCCTACCAGCTTTTAGAGCGACGATGAGTGACGTTTTGGCCAGGAGGAGACGAGACCAGAGATTACCTTCGTCAGTGCCATTCGGCGATTACTCAGAGTCTGTCTTTTAAAGGGATGTTGGCCGTAGCGTTATTTATAAAGTGTCCCCATCTCACCGGCTAAATGGCTATGCAAATAAACAGTCTTTGTTCCGTCTTCCTACCTAGCTTTTAAAGGACTGCTTCACTCCTAATTAATGACGGCCAGCTGCCTCTTATCAGAGCTTAATTCTCTCGGATGGCATTTGAGTGGGCTGGACTACAGAAGGGAGAGAGACAGCTTCGGGGGTCCGGCTTTCTCCGGAGCCTTGCCGTTAAATACATTTCTGCCTATGACTGCAGTAATGATTCAAAGAAAACTCGTCTCCAGTTCATATTCCTTAATCTAGGAGGGGAAAACCTTTTGTTTTTTCCAGACCTATTGTTCTGAGTCTGTATTTCCAGCAAGGTCGATGGCGACCCCCAGAGTCTACCAGAGATCGCAACTTTGTTTATGGACCCTGATGGCACTCGGGGCCTCAGTGCTGCCCTCGATGTTGCCCCCATTTCCATACGGGGGGCCCCGCTGATGATTGCACACCTTTTGTCAGCAGAATATAAATAAAGGTCACAGTTAATGTAAGACTGAAAGCACCTGTCATTCGGCAGGCTTGGGGTCTGCACTCCACCAGGATGCCATCCAATGCGAGGAATGTCTACATTTAAATAGCGAATTTAAAAAAGTGGCAGTTCTCTGTTATTTGGGGGTGTATAAAGGGGTGGGGGCCACTGGTTTCAGCTGATTGCTCCCTGTCGTTCACTAATTCAAAGCATATATCATTGACTAATGATAAGGTTGACCCCTCTATATGAATTTTGCCCCCGATCATCCCATAATGATAAATCTTGTGTTTCTATTGGAGCAGGGGATTATGGGGGGAGGGGCCAGCTGAAATCTAATTTGCCCCAGAATTCCCCTGTGTCAGTCACTAATTCAAAACATATCATTAACTAATGATGAGTTTTGCTCTTCTGTACAAATTATGACCACTGTTATGACCCTCCCCCCACCTAGAAAGACCTAGAATTGTCCCCCGCTGTCATTACTCTGAGGTAGACCCGTAATGCTGAAAAGCAGAGTTTCCTGACCCCGTCCTCAGTGACCCACAGACGGTTCATGTTGTTGCTCCCACCCAACTCCCGGTAAATTGCGAACTGTCTGCGGGTCCCAAACGGACCGGATTAGGGACGACGCTGTTAAGGCTCAAACACCAGCGAGTACCTGCTGAGACTAAGACCTCGGGAAGTGTTTCGGGATGACCGGCGAGTGTCGAGTGTTTATCCCGCGCGCCGGCGCCTGCAGCGAACATGTCTATCGCATCCGCGAGTGTACATGTCAGTCAGCGTCACAGCGGACGTCCCTGCGCGGTGACGAGTGGCGGTAGTCCAACTTAATCCGCACGGGGACTCGGTGACTCGGCTTGACGCATCCACTCAGACTGACAGCACGGTATCTGAGTGGGACGTCATCCTGTTAAGCTCGACGGTCCCTCTGATGGTAGAAGCACCTGCTGGGTGGCCGTCCCACCCCCCCCCACCCCCCCACCCAGCTGTCACTCCCCAGGCCAGACAGTTTCCTGAAAATGGCAGGCATTTGTGTCACCCGCCGCCAGCTTCCTGCCTTGTCGGCTCATTCGCGTAATCCACGACGGCGTAAACATTTACCAGCGGGGCCGCCAGCGGCGACCGCCGAACGCGTAAATGTCTCCACCGCACGGGGAACCTAACGCGCGAGAAAATAACGAGCCATAAAGGCTGAGGACACCGCAGTGTCTGCTGGGGAAGCCCAGATGTCAAGTTGGAATGGCAGTAAATTGCTGATGACTCATCGTATTGCTACCAGGTGCCACACCCATTCAGGACGGCAACCTATTGAGTTCCACGGCTGATTCCCAGCATGCACTGCTGCCACTAAGAGTGGAGTCTGATGTTAAAGCAGATAGCAGCAAAATTGACCGACATTGGGTAGACTGCTGTGGCTGTTACCCCGCCCTATGGGAGGGTCCAGTGCACACACCCCTCCCTAGATCCACCATCACTATGGTTCAGTGGATGACGGACCTACGCACCATGTTTTTGCAGGCGGACCTCACCTGGGTCCACCTCCCGCTTCTCCATATTGGTAGTCATGCTGTCTGGCATCCCTTTACCAAGATGGTAGGGTCCATGTGCTATCCCACAATCCCGCGGGAGAGGAGACTTAGGAATAATGGACTCCAGGTGACACTTTAACCCAGATGAGCCCGCCTCAGAATAAAACCCGTGAAAAAAATGACAGGAGAAACACAGAATGGAGCTTAAACGTTTCAGCGCCATCATTAATTCCGTAGGCTTCCGTTTTCCAGGATGGGAGCTTTTATTAAAATTTCAAAGGCTATTCCTCTGCTTATGAGATTTCACACCTTCATTCAATCCCCCTTGGAGCTTCCAGTTTTACTTATTAGACTGTAAATATCTCGTGGAAAATAGGGGTCCGTAAATCACGCACATAACATAGACACATGCAGAATTTAATTCAAGTGAAAGCAGACAGTGACTGAAGTTTAATTTTTGCTCTCGCTGCCGTAGAGATAAATGCTTCCATTCCCACAATCGGCAATTTGATTTCAGCAGAAACCAAGAGTGGCTGGGAATTGTGGGATGACATAGACTTAGGACCAGGTTTGTGCTGCTCTACTATAACAAAACTCAAAGCAATGACAAAGGACCTTCTTCCTCCATTACCTGCGGATACTGGCTATATGCCTTCTAGAGAGAAAAATATAGTAGAAATCAGTTTTTCTTTCGTCGTCAATTCAGGTTTGCATATCTTCAAAGATATATATACGCCCGTCTTGCTATCTATGAAACAAACACAGGTAAATTTGTAACAGTGAAATCTTTTACTTTTTGAAAATTCTGTAAAGTGGAATTTATTAATATCTTATTTTTTATCCAGAGAAATAAATCTGTATATGTAGGGGCCCTTCGTCTCCATAGAAATGCTTTTATATTTAAATAAATCGATGCATGTTCCTTAATTGTACTTAAAAGGAGTTGACAGATACTGTTTTTGACTTCTGTTGTTGACATTTTGTTCTATTTACCTCACAGTGGCTTGCAGGCATGTGGTGAAATAGAACATTACTGGTTTAAACACCCCCCTCCGGAATCTGTGAAATTTTCTGGATCCACCCCTAAATTGCTCACATTGCTTCTTCACCCCCTCATCCCAACAGGTTGTGGGTTCAAAGCCTGTGGTTGGTAATGATAAGATTGTTGGGCCCTTTAGCAAGACCCTTAAAACCTACCGCACGCTGGATCTTCACTCATATATTCCTTCGGACAAACCTCTGCTAAAAAAATGCGATGAAATACGCGTGTCGACTGCTCTTCCTTTGTCGGGCGAGAAATAATCATCACACCAGTCATGGTTCTGTCATCTAGGGATTTTATTTGCTTGTATTTCAGTGCCCATGTCATAACACAACACGAGTGAGAGCAGAGACAAAACCCCCTTACAATTTAACTCCGCGTTAATGCTTTTCAATGAACGAAACAAATGTAAAACAGCTGAAAGATATATATATATATATTTCTTTAAACATGCCACATACTAATGCTGGTAGGTGAGTTTAATTTCGGGGGTCATTTCAATACATATCTTTCCAACCCTGTCCGGGATACGTAGCTGGAAGATGGATAAATTGACAAAATTTACATTTGTTTAGAAAAATGAAACAAAGAAAGCGATAAAATCATGCACAATCTCACCCTGTCTTATGCTATTCTAACCATCGTAGCTGTTTTCTGGGAATTATATAACTATAGTATAATACAATTAACATGTCTTAATTTTTCAGAAGACTTTTCAAAGCTGTCTTATAGGACAAAGTTGGGCAGAAGCGTATCCGGCTTTTGCATGGGCAGAATTATCTTTATGTTTATGATAAATTTCAGCGTACTCCTCAGAGACCAGCTGAGTAAGTCCATATACCTCCTCCGTTCATATTAGCCAAATCCGTAATAATTACCACTGTCCGCAATACGATTAACTTTCTAGGCGTACCCAAGCCTGTCCATCCGTCAACCTGCTCAGAACATAGTGCTGTTGCACACTCCCTTTTTACTTTTTTACCAGCACTTCATTGAAAAACAACATACTGCACAAGGTGAAAACACAATTTCACACCTGCCTTTACTTGAAGGCAGAACACATGCTAATGCATCACATCAGCAACTCCACCTCAGGCTTACGTAAAAAACAACTTAAAAAAAAACACTCTTTGTGCACTAATTTCCACAAAGATTATCTGTTTCTCAATCTCCTCTCCAAACCCAGCTTGATTATTATTTCAGAAAAGAAGAACTTTGATCAGCCCTCTTTTCCGAACAAAAGTAATGTTACACGAGAAATGGGCCGTCTTCATAAACCTACAGAATTATCTTTTTCATTCGCTAACTGGCTAGTTCTTCCACCGTAGCTGTGAAGATGACCCTCCAAAACAACGTTTCAGACCCAAAGCATTCATCTCCATATTCCCCGAAGGAAAACAATAATAATAATAATAATACCAAACCAGAAAAAAACCTTAATGAGGAGTCCATTGAATCGTGAATATGCATTAATAAAGGAAATCTGGCTGGCTGATAAGCCACATTCTGAATCTTGCTACTTCTGTACTCCCGGCTCCTGGTTCCACATCACTATCCCGCTTCCCAGCCGCTCCTAGGCTTTACTTCACATTGTACCCGATTCCCACCTCAGGCTTGTCTTCCTCTACTTTCTCCATGGTGAATTGGATCTTCTTCTCCTCCCCGACCCGGGTCGCGGCCACCTCCGACACCGGGCCCTCCCGCTTCGCCTCTGTCACCACCTCGGTGTAGGTGACGTCGGGGCTGGTTTTATGGCCCTTCGCCGGCTCCCCGGCCTCACTGTTCCCCTCGGCGCCCTCCTGACCCTCAGCCACAGTCCTCTCTTTCTTCAGCTTGATCCTGAAGGTCTCCTTGGAGGGTGCCTTTTTGGCGATGTTCTCCTTGATGCGGACGCTGGCCTGGTGCAT
This sequence comes from Mormyrus proboscirostris, assembly GCA_026779585.1. Taxonomy (NCBI): domain Eukaryota; kingdom Metazoa; phylum Chordata; class Actinopteri; order Osteoglossiformes; family Mormyridae; genus Mormyrus; species Mormyrus proboscirostris. The sequence continues at coordinate 2,385,224 of JAODKF010000089.1, forward strand.
CTTCTCGCGGCGCTCGGCTGGCACGATGCGCTCACCCAGGCTGCTGAACTTGGTGTTCAGGTTGTCTCTGGTCTTGGTCATGTTCTCGCGGGAGAAGGTCGACTTGATGTTCTCGATGCCCTTCTTGCCCGACTTCTTCAGGCGGGCCGCCCGGGACTCGGCCTCCTCCACCACCATGTACTCCTCATCCGAGGAGAGGTCAGCCGGGGCGTCGTAGGTGTCTGGCTCCACGGCCATCCCTGCCAGTCCCTCCCCTTTGGGTGTCTTGGTGACAGCAACGGAAGGGACCGTGGTTTCTCCCTGGAGAAAGGAGATCGGTAAGACTCGCCCCTTCATGAAACTACCATTCAGCTAGAATAAATCATATACATACATCCTATACAATAATCCTATAGAGGAACAGATTGCATTTGCATTTCCTATATTCCTATAATTCTTCAAGTCAATTTGATTCAATTCAATTCAATCAATTAATTTTTATACGGCGCATTTCACTACAGTCACCCCAAGGTGCTTTACATGGATCTGTTGTGATTCATTCCTGCATCATTCATACAGAAACACGAGTTTCATTTCATTGTGGGCTCTTGAATCAGGAATTGTTCAATTAGTTCATCAGCATGATTTAAAGATGTCAAGACCATCTGCAAAAGAAAGTTGTCACTAAATCATGAGTTAAGCATGATGTAGCTGTTACACCAGCAAGGAAGGAGACGCGCCATTGAGCAACTGGTTGGAATCCATGCTGCCACCAGCCAGCGAGTCGTGATTTATTTCTGTTTGCTGCTCCCTGCGTCCACACATCTATTTGTGTTAATAAAGTGGTAACATGAGCCCTTGGAACAGTTGTCTTTAATTTGCCCCCCATTTGTAATCTTAACTCTTCTTCCAGGCAGAGTCTGGGGGTGTGTGGGCTCTCTGCGTTCAGACACCATGCTGGTAATTCGAGGGTCATCAGGGAAAATCCTGCATTTGGCATCCAGACTCTGGCTGACCTTGATTCTCGATCATACGTTGCTTTGGACAAAAGCATCTGATAAATAAATAAATGTAAATGTAAGGTACAAGCCGGGTTCCCCCAAGAAATGAAAGCATATTCCCCTTTGGTCAATCATCACTTTCCGCCCATGTAGTGGTTTCACTGCCCCATGAAAACTGACCTGAAGGAATATTAATATGACAGTAAACAAAACAAACTGTCCAGTAATAAAAATGCATCCATCCGTCAACACAAAGACGTGCTGCGTGTGAGCGCACAACATCCCCAAGGTTCGTTTTCACTATGAAGAAGTGGATCTGCCAAAACCAGATGCACCGTCAGGAGAGTGTTTTCCTAACCCTAACCCTAACCCTAACCCTAACCTAAACCGGGTTTGTGTTCCAAATGGGGCAGCTTCCTAAATAAGGTAACACAAAACGTTCGGCTTCCACTGAGCCAGAATCTGCAGGTGACTTTGTATTTGAAACCTAATTAATCCTAATTAAGAGTCCGCAAGCCAGGGAGAGTCACGGCCATCGATGATGAACAAAACGCCTTTGCGCTGCCACGTTTGGTGAGTGACACCATTATCACTTTATGAAGGCATAACAGGGATTCTGTTTGATAAGCTCAGCTGATGTTCACCACAGATGGTCACAGTTAGTCCAAAAGTGTAAACGACAGGTAATGTTGTGGGTCCACAGAGCTGACGATCGATGAGACCATTTCACTCGATCATCACCCAGATCAGGTGAAGAGGAGCCGAACAGCTGTAGAATAACCTGCTATCTTCCATACCTCCTCCTTCCATATCTAGTGATGCATATGTAGCTTTTTGCCCCCTTACACACATGTACGAAGCCATCGGCTAAAGTGGCCATTTTCTACTGATTCATTTTTGACACCTGTGAAAAATGTAAGCTGCCATATAAATTTTATGTAACACATGGAGGAACAGATGCAGAAGAGGTCCTGTAAATAATAAATGTTTAAAATGTTGATGTCCAGCCAATGATTAAACATTTATTGAACCCTCGCTAGATCAATTAGAGTCCTGATATATGAGACAGAAGATACAATAACGGAAGCATTTGCTCCTTTATGGAAATGATTCCCAACCCACCTGTCTCCATGATCATTCCATGTCCTGCTTGCTTGATACTACTAGTCTATTGAGTACCAAGCTTAACTAAGTACCAAAAAATTGTACAGAATAACTACCCTAAAACTGATTGCGAGCCCTGCTCTCTTATCCCACCTTCTGTATTTATCCTCATCCATCTCCAGCAGCCTTTCGAAGTACAATTAGCAGATATTCCAGGTGTGACTTAATACTCTTTCTTAAGGAATTTCATGGGCTCAGGGTGTAAACCCTGCAGAGCTGGATGTGTGGATATCCATACGTCTTAACGTCTGTCATGAACAGCCACTGGGGTCCTGGAGGCTAAACCCCGGTATTACCACTCCTACCATCAGCTTACAGAAAAAAAAATAGAAAAGCAATCAGTCCGCTGTAAAGGATTTGCGAAGATATGCCATCCTCACTATACTGGGTGATTAGGACCCTCATTTTAGCGAAGAATCGCCAAGACACTAGTCAAGCAGAATGATAAAGTTCAATGCCTGCAACTAAGGTCATTAGCTAATTATCTGCTGGGTCTCCCACAGAAGTCTTTATTTTGTGTGACTCTAAAACAAATTATGGGACCACGACAAAGACAAAGTCCCAGGGACCTGGCAGGTCTGTCCCATCAGATAGGCACAAGCTTGCCGCATATTAGTTTTCGTGCAGGCAGCACATAACCTTTTTCTGGGCGGCAGTTTATCTTGTGTCTTCTTTGGCGGCACTGCATTCCAGTGCCTAAGAATAGCCCGGCTGTCACAGCGCTAGCAGCTGAGAGCACTGGACGCTGCCCATCCACACTTTGCCTTCAGAAACTGTGTGTCCTCAGGCTCCCTTGAGGTTCCCTACACTGTCCGAAAATCTTTGAAACTCGTTCTCCCCACTCTCAACGGTCAGCTGAGGACAGGGAATGAGACGTTTTAGCTGTGGACTCATTAAAAAAAAAAATCTATGGCATGGATTTAGTGCGTTCCTGAATCGCAGTTGCTTGCCCTTGGTGATAACTGCGAAGATCTTCAAGCTCAGGACCTTCAGCTTTGAGTGTCTCTCTATCTCTTAAGGTCCAGCTTAAGTGAACTCAGTTGTATGTTCTTCCTGTTCCTGTGGTTATTATTTTACTCAAAGCAGGCCATTTCATTGTTGAGATCTGAGAATAGGATTATGTACCTATAGAAGTAAGTACTTTTGCTAAGAGAAATAAAATAGTAAGAGACATATTTAAAGCTACCTAAAGAGTGGCTTGTAGCACAAATGGTTTTGAATGTATGGAGGCAATATGGGACTGACCTGATAGATGACGACCCGGAACTTATTCCTTGTCAGAAGCTCATTCTGGGTGGTCTCCACCTTCTTGACTCGCACATTCTGCTTCTCCACACGTGTGCGGACGTCCTTGACGTTGGCGCTGACCTTGCGGGTCTTCTGCAGGAGCTTCTCCACCGTGCCATTAGTGGTGGTGTGGTCCTTCGCTAGCTTGAGCACATCACCCTGGATGTTCTTGATGTTGTTCTCTAGCTCTAGCTGCCGCTCCTCCATGCGCTGCTGGCCTGCTTGCACATTGTCGATGATGCCCGCGACCCGTTCCAGCAAAGACAGAATGGTCAGGGCGCTGATGGGCTGGCCCGTCTCATCTTCCGCGCCAGTCAACTCCAGCTTCTCTGGCACTACTGCCTTGCGGACCTTCTGTTGATCCATAGCTGATGAAAGTTCACAAGGGTTTCAGGGAAGACAACCTCACAGGAATCACAAATCCAAAGCGCTGTCCTTTGCCTGTCTGAGTTTGATCCCAAGTCTTATATACCTTGGGTCACAGTAGGGTATATCAGGTAGATTCCACTACTACTGGTAATAAGAGGCAGCCCGTGGGGCACTCTCGGAGTGACTCTTGCTTTAGACCCCAACTTAGACGGGGTCTGGTGCAGAAGAATGAAGAGACTCCGCCCACTCTTCCCATTGATCAGAAGGGGAACCATAGAGAGTCGGCTAGGATATGTCAGGGAACGAGGGGTCGCTGGAGACTCACACACACTTCATACCTATAAATACATTTTGAAAGCTAACACTAGTACATTTTTGGAAGATGGATCACAGAGATAATGGAACCCCCCCCCCCCCCATCAGCCCTTCTATGTTTGGCTGACTTGGTTCCTCACTTCACTGGCATTTCCCCATTACCGCAGGATACATGTGTGAGTATTCATTCGTAGCCAAAAATTGATTCGATATTTAATTCTTTCACAGCAACAACTGTGAACATAAGGAATTACCAAATGCTTTTGGCCAAGGTTGTGAATTTTACCCGCGTGTTTCATCGCACGAGCCTTCTGATTCATTCTTGTCTCACACTTGATACCCAGAAAATAGTGCATAAAGAATGATAAAGGCATGTTAGATCTGCTGGTTTAGGGTCTAGACTGACAGAATGAATAGGATTGATATTCCGACCGGCATAGTCCACGGCTTAGAATTATCTTTCTGTTGACCTTGAATGTTTGAGAAGGTTTTTACTGCAATGTACAACACAAGCCTGCCTAGTCCCGCCATATTTTATTTTTCACAAAATTGTGATTTTTTTTTTAAGAAGATATTTCATGTAATGCACTGAGCGCAGTGGCTTGGAGAAGGTGTTTAAGACCATAGATGCCACTGACAGATAGACTCATACTAGGGTACTGTAATCCACTGCATGTGTCCTAAGGGGACTTAGCAATGCTATCGACGTGGAAGATAAATATACTGAGAATAGCGTTCCTCCCGTTAAGCCCGCTCTGATAAAACTCCACAAAAACTACACAGGAGACCCCATGGGTTTATTTTACCCTTTGAAGGTTTTAAAATATCCAAATGTCGCACCTGGAGACTGGGGACGTGTATATAAACCTGATGCGTTGCAGTGACAGACGGATTACGCTACATTAGCCGTCGGTCGTTTATCTGTGAGCGCCGATGGCCCGGAGAAAATGGCCGCATTTTATTTTTATTCTTCCCAAAGATGCACGGCCCCCAATTCACCCTGGCAGCTGGCGTGAATCTGTATGTTCGGGATGGTGGCCTTTCTGAAGTGATTCGAGAGAATCGCATTTTTATGTGCGTGCGAGCTCACGAACCTGGAAGCGAAAGCTGGGACACCGTACAGATTGCGAATGGCAGCATATCATCAAGTGGGGCAGCCCTTGTCGTGCCCCGAGGTGTCTTATCTCGCTACATAATGTGATATATTCAGGTGAGCGTGCCCGTGCGCCTGCTTTAGTGTGCAAGTCCTCGACTTTATTGGCTAAGGCTACATTTTTCGCGAATGTAAAAAGCTGAGATAAAGGTTGCCTTCTTTCGAGTCGGTTCTTTTTCTCCCAGAAGGAATTGCGGCATGTTGGACTCTCAGTGATCCACAATCCACAATTAATCCTCAGAGAAGAAGCTGGGGCTACACAGGTTGTAGCAACCTGATTTTTGCCTGGAAGTGAAAAATGTACAGTATCTACCCAATACATTTAAAATACATGCTACTTAGGAACTAGCCATTTTTCAGCTTATTCCATTGCAAGGAAACAATATATAATTAATGCTTGTAGCTAAACTTTATACCGTTGGGGAAAAAAAAGCAAAAAAAAAAAAAAAATGCCCGTGTTGGTCAGTTGGTCACATGACCCTGTGTTGTCATTGTGTCTATTGTCTATTTTTTAATGCCACATTTTAACAGAATATGAGGTCAGGGTGCTTGGTTCCCATGTCACATCGTGGAACACGCAAGCCGATGCAGGCTAGAAAAGCAGGTAGCTGCTTTCCCGGGGGGGGGGGGGAGGTGGGGCATGTCAATTGAAGCCCGCCGCTGCAGCAGTCCCCATAGCTCCGTCTATAATTACACAGTGGAGGGCAATCTCTCTTCATTTACATATAAGCCCCCCCCCCCACACTCCCTGGCCACCACCACCCGACACAGGAGTCCGCTCTCCAGTTTATTTTAACATAGCACCCCCCCCGTCCCCTGCTGAAATTCTACTTATGGAACTAACACTTTTCAGTGGGATGCATACTCCCGCGGGTGTGTACCTGTGCTCTGATTTACAGGGGGGAAGAAAACAAATTTGAGAAGCCTCATCCGGGGTGTGTGCGTGTATGCGGATGGCCCCGATACCACTCCGTGGCGTCCGCACGCAGCTCACACGCAGATCCGCTCTCGTGCAGCTAGCAGGGGTCATACACACAGGCCAGTGAGCATGCTCAGTCTGTGCCTAGAAGCGCGCGTCTCCCGTAGTGATGCACACAGTGGCGGCTGACGGCGGCCTCGTTAATCCCCGTCACGGGAGACACTGTGGGCTCGAGCCGCACGTTATCATCTCCTCAATGGGACACGCGTGGCTGACACCGGTCCGGTCCGGTCTGTCTGCCTGGCTTCTCCAAAGACCTGAGGAATACCAGAAGTTCTGAAATAAGCCTAACAAACAGCAGAAATAAACAGAATAAATACCCAACGTCTTTCCGGGGATGTTTCCGCGGCACCAGCCTGTTTGTCGAGAAGCCAAACTGTTGCCAGGGTTAGATGATTTTCTTCACCCTTCATGTTCCAGACAGGGTCTTACTTCAACGGGGCATTAAAGCTTTTACCAATTTCCGGAGACTCTAAAAGGCAACACTTCAAAATCCATAAAAACTGTGGAACGATAAAACTTAAAAAATCCAATGGAACGAACGCTAATAAAATATTGTAAATGATACACATTTAACAAATGTATGCATTAGAAACTAGGATAATCAAAATCTGAAGGGTGGGTTCACAAAATAGTAATATATAATACTACCTACATTGTTGTGGCTACTAAAATGGCCTGAAATTACAGCAGTCCGGCCTTTGCTTGCTTACAAATGAGCCGTTTCTATTTATGCAAATATAAATATGGCATGTAATGGAAGACTGGGTTGCAGCAAAGAGGAATTAATGGCATTAAAAGTGTAGACATTAAAAGACATTCTGACAGCTTTCTGTATGTAAACAAGCCATTTTCCCAATATAAACAACCCAGCAGAATGCATAAGGACGTTAAAAAAAAGTTTTTTTTTTATTTTTTTCATTGTTTGAGACAGAAATGGTTGACCATAAATTCCTACATGCAGAATATCAATAACGTCAAACAAACACATTCTACTCACATTTTAAGTCACCGCTTGATGGTTAACAACAAGTAGATTCGCTACTTTCGACAAACTATTACCAGATGTAACCAGAGACCCTCTTCATTAGACCCTCGTTAGTTTATACAATCAGGTTTTAAATTAATTACATATTGATGAATCTTTTTTTACCAGTTTGTTTGTTCTACCTTTGCAGACTATCATAATATTCAAATTGTCAGACGTATTAATCAGACGTATTTTTGTCCAAAAAGTTATACGATTAAAAATCGATCTAAAGACCTTAAAACATACAAGCTCTTACAGTCTGATGTCCCGTTTCAAAACCCATTTTGTTTTTTTTTCTCATAAAATAATTTAAATATTAAATGGCCCGTGTTAGATTTTGATTCCGATTATTTAGTTTATTTTAAGGTACTGCTTTTCCTCTTTGACACCCATTTCTGTGACAGCTAAAAGATCAATGGGTCAAGATAAACGAAAAAGAATCCAATCAAAAGATCAATTTCCATCCTCCGAGTTTCAATATACTACAACACGGGGAACTGGAACATGATAATGTTATAACCCTCTCCCCAGGAATAATTCACAGAACTCTCCAGGTGTGGTTCTGGAAACAAAAGCCTCTCAATAGACACAATCAGTTTTGTCATACCTCCCTCACATATGCTGACATCACTCGTTCACGCGGTCCAGGGTCCAGATAAATCATACATCAAGACCCGTGGAAACATTCAAACCAGGCTGGAGAAATCAGAATGATAGCGCCCATGTGGAAAGTACAGGTCTGTCCGGAACATACAGTACAGCGTTTAATTTAAGTTAAAACTACGTCACGGAACACATTTTCACAAGTCATGCGATATGCAGTTTCTACAAATTATACTCATAATAACATTAAAACAAAATAGCAAAAAAAAAAAAAAAAAAAAAAAAACCATTAAA
>JAODKF010000089.1:2412131-2424417 GCA_026779585.1 Mormyrus proboscirostris
TTACACTTTTGTCGCAATGGCAGCCCCTCTTGTATCACAAGCTGCAGCGAGTTTGCAAAACAGTCCAATTAAGTTAGTGACTCCCAAAATCGTCCATTGCTTTGCTTTGTCTCGCAGTTGCGTGCGCTTTGTTAAATGGGATTGTCCATGAAATGCTATTCCCACCTCAAATCTTTATTTTACATAGATTGCAAATCGCTGTGTTACTGTTAAAAGCGTATAATACTTCCATCGTCACGTCTTATCTTATGCTCCTCGTACTGCGAAGGGTATGCGCGTGACGTCACAGCAGGCGGAAGTCACTGTTCTCACGCCCACTGAGTAGCAAAAAAGACTGAGGGGCAGCGATAGTGTTCGATTTCAATGCCGCAAAAAACACATGTAAAACGGGAAAGAGCTGTCATGTGATTGATTGCCAAAAACTAAATAAGTAAGTATAGGACGTAGATCGGTCACTCATGGCCGATACCCGATCTGGATCAGAGCCGATACTGATCCTAATATCGGTATTGGTGCATCTCTAGTCTGAAGGTGATGACACTAATGTTTTGAGCAAAGTTGCTGACCAATGTTGTTCTGCCACCTTCCCATTGTTAATGGCTCTCAATTTTTTGTGTGAAAATTTTAAATAGGCAAACATAAATAGGCATTATCATCTGCCAATTTAAATACTTTAAAATCGGCAGAAGGCAACTTTTTGCCATCATCCAGATCCATGAGTGGCCCTTTGTCTTTCATGGTTGTGTTCTAGCAACATTGTTTAATTTCTTGGCCTGTGAATCATCACCTGTATTACCGATCACTGTCACCATCTTATACTCCTCACATGGCCTTGAGAACAGTAATCAGTAGTAAACTCTAGTAGCATTTCATATTAATATATGGAGGACATGAATTACTAGAAAACGCCAAAATTTCAGATACACTAAAGCAAAAGAAAAAAAAAACCACTAAACCAGAAACTAGACACACAGCCACCAAGCCACCAGGATTTTTACAGTGTATGCAACAGAAAGTCACAGTTGTCTTTCCAAAACTTTAGAAATGCAAAATTCAACTGGCAGTCCTGGCCTGGTGAAATGTTTACCAATCACACAAGGTGAAATCCATCACACAGGTCAGGGTTATCTGAGTAGATTAGTATGGGTAAAACTATCCACAAATCAAACAGGCTGAGAACAATCAAAGATTCTTATTGACGGCCTAACCGTCCAACCTCCCTAGATTTATGGTGAGCACAGGGACACACAATGAAGTATGGACGGCATTCCAGGGCACACACACCCTATAGGCAATTTAGTCACTACTGATTGCCGGAGTCTTGACAGGAGTGTCCATGCATGCTTTGCCAAGCCAAACAAGATCCAGTATGGGGAGACTGGCTGATGTGGGTCACCTTCTTTTGAGAACTGGAATCTGGCAGAGAACAGGCAGACACCTGGCTCCGGCTTGCTGGCAGGCCTCACTGAGTTTGCGTGTGTGTTTTATACTTTGCTCATACATTTCTGCCACTTTTGCATTCCGCTGCAGCAACTGAACATGACAGGGGGGTAGAGGAGGAGCGAAACAGGCAAACCAGACAGAAGCCGCTCACATGGAAATGTGCACCACATCATTTTAATAATTTCTCAGCCAGTAAAAAAATATAAAATTATATATAAACTTTACCCCACACACGCGCGCACACACACACACACACACACACACACACACACACCTCCAGTGGCCACACATTCACATTTTACAAGCATGCTTTGACTGAACTTCACATGAATGCCACTGTAGAGTACTATTCCCTACTCCAGTCTTCTGGGACCCACAGACAGTCCATGTTTTTGCTCCCTGCAATCAGCTTTACCAGAATTCAAAGCTGAGAGGACAAAAACACGGACTGACTGTGGGTCCCTGAGGACCGGACTGGGTAACAATGCTATAGTTTTTCACTTGGGGAGCAACTATCATGCAAAGAGTTATTTCTGTATATTACTGCTGGACAGCTGGGACTGGGAATCTGCCACTGACCTTTCGGGCCAACAGTTCCGTAGTTTAACATCACCCTGTTCTAACTTAACATCTCTCCCACACACACACAACTTTAAAAATACAATGTGAGAGTGAAAACTACATGTTCACCACTTATTCTGTCTAATACAAAAAGAGTTCATACAAACTTTTTAAAATTCCATACTTTTCTAGGTTAGGGTTCAATGTGTTTACCCTGTGCACATTCTTGTGGTGACAACCACCACACATTAGTGATTTCAAAAACATTAAGTAAATTCAAATGCTTTAACATTACATACCACAAAATGTTGCATTAGTCTGCAAATACCAAAACATTTGCATACCTATCCTTTTTAGAGGATTGACTCTCAGTTGTTATATTCACATCAATAAACTTGTACTAATTCCCTTCCTTATCATAGTTAACCTCACACCAACCATGTGACCCATATCTATTTAATTGCTACTTGTGTAACAGTTTACTATTTATCTTCCTCACATGCTTATCAAGAAGTACATTTATAAGTAAACAACTTGCCATAAAGCAGTAGCCAATATCAGCAAAGTGATAACCAAATGAAATAGAGCAACCCGCAAATTGTGGGGTGAATATTGCCAGTAAGGGACACAAGTAATGTACATCAAAATGGTAATGTAAAGCTTGTTTTTGGGTGTGTCTGTGTGTGTGAGAGTGAGAGAGAGAGAAAGACAGAGGGGGGGGGGGCTGGGGATATAAAACAAATCAGAAACACACAACTAAGCCTAGTTAAGAAGTAAATGCCGGTGAGTGAGGGGATCCAGGGTGTATCAGTAAAAAGAGGGCGCTTATAAATCCTAAACAGAAGGCCAAGAGGGAGTCGTCTGTTCTCATTAAAGCAGGAGGCGTCCCACTCTGGTAAGAGAGGAACAGCCAACACACGCAGTAGAGAGCAGAGAGAGTAGAGAGAGAGAAATTCACAAGCAGACTGGTGTTGAAAACACCAAGAGAATGAAGGCTGATATACAGCCAAAGGAAGGCCTGAAAGGAGAGGCACAACCCCTCTGCTACAGGGGCAAAGGAAAACAGCCACTCTAACAGAGCACTGGGGCCAGGAGAGGACATCCAAGCAACGATCCAGAAAGGGAGGATGCTAAAGTATGTCACAGCTCCACAGAATCCAAGACGTGGCTCATGCTGGAACTATTACAAAAGACTGATATACATATATATATATATATTTTTTTTTTTGGGATGGGGGGGGGGGGGGTACAAAAATCATTTCACTTCACCAACTTGTACTAAGCGTAGGAAGACAGTGGCCTCACCGGGGAAGCAGGGTCCGTCTGACACCACCGAGATGTGCCCCTGCTGCTTGCATGCGGCTTGCCGTAGGTAGCACTCGTTCTGGTACGTGTCTCCATTCGAGCCGCACACTGGGATGTAGCTCTTGTGGCACTGGGGCAAAATGAACGGAAAGAAACCGCAGCGTCACCGAACGTCTTTGCCGAAACAACGGGCCGGCTCTGTTGTGTGGAGCCCCTCTTGTGAAAAGAAGTTCTGTTTGACCTCTTGGTTAGTCGCTCATTTAAAAGCCCACATAAAATCAGAATTATGACAATCCTGCAGTCTGTACACGGTCATCCTTTGAGGCAATGATTCGCTCATTTTTTGTGAGAAAGCTTGACAGGCAGAAAATGCCTAAATAAATTACTATAGCATTTTGTGGATAACAGCAAACACCAACTGCAGCCCGCAATGTAAATCTGTTTGACCTTTTTCCTAATCGACACCTAGCATTAGCGATGCTAAGCCACAGCCTGCAATAGCTATGCTAAACGACACCCAACACTAGCTATGCTATGACACTCAGTGTTAACCCATGGCCTGTGCAAGCTATGCTAAACAACATCCTATGCTAGCAAAATTAACAGACATCCAGCACTGGTAGTGGTACTCCTTCAGCTAGCAATATTAACAGTACCCTGCACCAATTATGCTAACCGACACTTTGCGCTAGTGATGCTAACCGCAGTGCTACTGATATGGTAACTACAACTGAATTAAATGTTAAAGTCTTTTCACTAGACGTGTCTCCTCACACATTACAGTTGATTAGCTGTTGCTTCTATCAAAAGAAAATGACAAAAGAATTGTCTATTTTTACATGACATACAGCAATGCACCAATTAGGGCTTCAACCAGAAACCTTTGGTTGCTAAGTGCGCATCCTTAACCACAATGCCACCTGCTGCCCCTAGTGTTCCACTGCAGGCAGAGTCATACACTGGGCATTCAACTTGGCGTGAACCTTTGATCGCATCATACAAGACACGTGACTGACATGGGGTGTGCTCCATGTAAAATTCCTTCCTGCCTGCCAACAGACCTGTCATATGAGGGCAAAACCTAAAACTGGCTTTATAGCTTGCAAAATGAGGTAATTTTCTCCGTCAGTTTTCAATGAGCTTAGTTCCGAGTCCCTTAGAACTTGGAATTGGGAAATCGGCTGCAGAACGGCAGAGATATTTTCACACAGTGATAAAGAATGATATTCTAAGACAGGTAATTATGCACGCACGAAAAAATGCTATTTGCAACTGAAATAAGGAGCGCTGATGAGCTGATGAGATACTGTTCAGATTTGTGGAAATCGGTGGGTTAATTCTTCCAAACCAGCGTTTCTTAAAGAGATGCGCTTTCCCTCGGCAAATTTAAATGTGTATCTGAGGCACAGTGTCACCCATGCTGTGCTTCTTTTGGGGCGTGAAAAAAAAATCCCCTAAAACAAACAAAAAATATCACAAATTATGCACAATATGGCACTATTTCTAGATATATCTGTATTATGAGCTGATTGTAAATAATCCTGCATAGCTAAACAGGTAACATTCTTAGCATGGAAAATCCTGAAAGCCATTCAGCGCCCATTAATTATCCCCTCGGAGTTCTGTTGCTGCTGCCATTGCTGCTAGGAGTAATAATAATAATAATAATAATAATATCACAAAAAGCAGGACTGGATGAATGGCTGCTGTAAAGGATAGGCGATGTGGGAAAGCATCATTTGAAAATGTCTTCTATATTTGGCTATATTGCATCAAGCATTCAGTTGGCTTTACCAATCTGATGCGACTCTTCTGAAACAGAGGCTGCACGGGTCACCAGTCTGTCACTCTGGCAACGAGTATCAGAAAACTCACAAGTGACGGGCGTGGAATGTTCCAGATCAAGGCCCCTCTGCAAATGCAAGCCCAGCCCCGAAATCTTATTCTGGTCTGATAGATTTCAAAATCCAGATACAGATGATATACTTTCATGCACTCAAAGTCACTTCAGACGACAAGTGAATTCAGCTTTATAAAAATACATGTATATTGAAAACCAGGAATGAAACTGTGGCCATATTTTCAATTTAAGGAATTTATTACAATGGACTAACATTCGAAATTCATTTAGGAAGCAGGGACATCAGAGGTCTGCTCAAGGTCAGGAGGCCCCTTCAAACTAGCACTTATGATATTGTTGTGCCTCACTATTCCGGTCCTCGAAAGCCAACGCGATCACTCTAGCTTACACACTCCTCACTACGCATGCAAATCCCCCTTACAAACCCAGCCTTCCTGCAAAATAAGAGACAGGGTTCTTCGTCACCTCCTGGTACCACAATAGCAAAAAAACGACATAAGGAGAATCGTCCTTACATCGACAGTTCACAGGAAGCTGGACTGGCTCCTCATAACCGCAAGCATGTTGTCGTCTCCAAATCTATGGCTTTCAGTGAACGTCATAATATGGTATGAGATCACCAAGCTTCTCTTCACACGGCATAATGAGGCCATTAACACGAAACATAACTTTCCAGGTGCCCGTGAAGGCTTTTAAACACAACCCCTGTGTGGAAGTAATTACCAAAATGCCTGCTTTTAATTCATCTTTATAAACTCTTATAAATGTAAAATCATGACATTATCATTATATTTTACTTATTCGGGCTGCATAGAATGAATTTACTAAATTTACCGAATTTACTAAAGCCGACTGAATACTTAAATCTCAAGCAATTACCGTTAATTACGGAAGGTGCTTGTGGTGTTAGTCACAGCATGGTAGTATTATAATAATTCAGATCGGCTGTATTCATTATTGGCCATTTAATGTGAAATGATATGGCAGAGAACTGTGGATGCTAATTTTGGAGTTTATATTTTAAATGCAGACAGATCCTAGAGACAACAGTCTGCTTTTAAAAATATTTGCAGGACCACGGGAATATATAAAACGATATATGATAAAACCACTAATTCCTGCAGAAATGCCGTGTATATTTTGCCTGCGTACTGGTGTGTTTCTACCTAATTTTCCTGGGCAGGGCAAACAGATATTTCTCCATCTTATATGGCTGCCAGGTTATGTTTGCAAAAGCAGCCACAATTGAATCCCTCTGTTTTCCTGGCATATATCAAGCTGTCTAGAAGCCGGGAATGAAAGGGCCTCCGTGATGCACATAGAGACCTCTAGTTCAGAGGAGCCGTGCGACCAAATGTAGCACGCTAGCTTACAATGCAGCGCAGTCTGGGAGCTCATCTCAGGCTGACAGGCAAAGCAAACAAAAAGGATTTGTGTGTGGGATGCCCTCATGCCAAGTTAGGGATGCCTGAACCATACACCCCCCCAGAGCGGTTCACCTACCTGAAAATGACAAACACACTTCAGGTCAGCCCCGTCGTCCCGACAGCTGCCCCCGTACCGACACGTGGAGTCATCACACACACGCAGGTCACTCTTCTTCTCAGAGAGGTCTGCAGAGATGCAGGGAAGGGAAAGCGGCGGTTCAGAGTGAGGCCGTTCGGTCTCTCGAGACGCTCCTGGGCAGAGGATGCCGTTTTTGGCCGAGCCCAAGATCAAAACGCTCTCGACACAATTTCATAAATGATAAATTGAAAATATACCACATCAAACAGAATTAGGAGTTACAAAGCAGACAGAAAGAACTAACGTAAACATTTTGATTAGATATTCTACCCAGGCAGACTATAATAAGCAGGCTTTATATCCCAATCCCTGTCAGGAACACAGTACTCCGCGCCTGAGTGTGACACATGCCGACTGTCCTTCAGCCATCCATACCCACAATGCACCAGGAGCAAAACCACCAGTCAGACTGAGCTCATGCAAAGTAGGAGTTTGAGCGGAGAGGAGAACAATTTCCACCCTCCGGCTATGGAATTGAAACCCTCCACAACCTGCTGTTATATTGTATGTTATTCTCAATGTCAGCAAATTTTTAGTGTATTCTAATAAGATAGTGTTACTCATTTTCCAGGTCTGTTCACAATATTACACCTAGCAGCAAAATTCATTCTAGCCTGCTCATAGCTCTGGACTGTACCAAAGGTAAAAGTATATATCATTGCTGTCCAATGAGAAGCACGTATCTCCAAAAAGCCATTATTTCAGGAAAGCTGAAAAATACATTTTCTCAGAAACTACTTTACAAAACACAACATAGACACCCTTAGCATTGTCAAGAAATCTATTTAACACTGAAAAGTGTAATGTTTTAAATTGCCTTATGTGGATTGTTTTCAGTGAGGCAAATATGTCCAGTTCAACAAGAAATAAACTAATCCGGTTTCATATTCCAAATTATTAATGATTTTAGTTAGTAGCCTAACCATCCATACAAACGACCACCATGAATACAAAAGTTAACTTGTAAAAATAAATGCTAGCTGAATAGATAACTTCATCTAAAAACGTTTAATTAGTTAATTAGATGCCAAACGCTATCAATAGACAGAGAAGCATGTGCACGTCCCCCATTTATACTAAAAAGTTGTAATCGTTCATTAGACAGTGCAGATATACATATAAATTTACTAAAAATATTTTAAAGAGGTTTACTAAGGCTAACTGGAGCTGACCAGTTTTCTCCATCCATCCATGTTCCATATGTGTTTGCCCAGTATGGTAGGGTCACTATAACCCTGGAGTCTTCACACAGCCTGCAGGGGGTGCTGGTTCCCTGGTCCACTATGGGAAATTTTTCTCACACCAATTCAATCAACACCAATGTAGTTTCTCCCTCAAAGTGGTATTTTCTTCCAGCCACTCTTAAATACAAATCACCCTTATTGAAGTCCAAAAATACTGTCGTCAGGTTGTTAGGAAGCATAATAAAACCTTGGGAACACAGTGTGACCTTTGATTGTCATAAGGAATTAAAGGTTGCAATATTTTTTCCAAAGGCAGTCCTGCATTTAGCATGGGTAAAATAAGCAGATTTTAAGACGAGACAAATGACCCATCTACGGAAGCTTTGTTTGATGTGTGGATAAATGCAACCAGATCAATCTTCTTAAAACAACATCAACTACTTTAATACTTCCACAGAGCCATACATAAATCCCGAAAACTGTAAACACCTGCGGGGGGGAGTTAGGCACAGAGCAGCATCCATCAAAAGTGCGTTGTCTCTGGGAGGCAGCCAAATCCCATCACCAAAGGCGCTTCTGCCGGCGTCATACATCTCAGACCCTGACACACGGGTGTCCTGGACGGGAAGTTAATTTCCGCGCTGACCGCGCAGTTCACGGCGAGGTCATGGAAGGCAGATAGCTACCAAACCACGACTAACAAAACAAGTGCTATCTGTACAAAAACACACGTTTTACTCAGTTTCATTAATACAATTCTGAGATTGTTATGTTTCGCTCATAAAGCAGAATGACACTGGACATGAACAGGAGGGGGAAAAATAAGATTCCCTTTTACCCATAATCCTGTGCGTCCAGCCCAGTGGGCTGCATTCTGGTCCTAGCAGATCAAGTCAGACATGCTTCATGGTGATACCAGTATTTACAATTCAGATGTGCTATCTGCTACAACATCAACCAACACAAATCATATTTCCAGCATTCTGAATGAAGGAGACAACTATGGAATATGTATTAAAGAATGACCGATTACTGATTCGGAATCGCCACAGAGACAAGACCCTGGTAAATATGCCCGGATAATGTCTCTGCAGCCTGTGTCGTGACATACCTAAAATGTGTTCAGTTACAAAAAGCTTTTCATTAATGGCCCTGCCTGTCCACAGCATAAAGTGCTATTTCTGAGGACGCTGATGACAGGGATGTTGACAGCAAGCTTCTTCCTTTGTCATTATCAGGAACCTTTGGGCTGGACGACGAAAATAACAGCCTGCGGAACTCAGGTGCTCTCACACGAAAGGAGGAGGAGAGAAAAAAATGAAAACCCAAAAGCCCCCCGCAGGCAGTGGGAGTGCGGTAATATTAAGTCCAGCCCTTGGTAATTGCCGTAGAAAGCAGAGCTTTTTTAGGAGACAGCCAGACTTAATAGCCTTTGAGGAGGCCGTGTGCTCCGTAATTATCACCTTGCGAGTAGCCTGAACCTCAAGCTGCATTCACCCGCGGCCTGTCCCCTAAGACCAAACGGCAATAACAAGCAGGTCACCCGGCCAGTCGGTGGTCAGGATTGCGTTAAGAAAATCTCAGTAATGAAGATCTTTCCAGCTGTATACTTTAATGTGTATATTTAAACATATCACAACACTCCACAGGTTCAGATGAAGGGCTATTTAACGCTATTACGCAAATTCACGGTTAGTCATCATTGCGACAGGTTAACAACCATTCACAGAAGCTATGGAGGAGATATTTATGTTCTAGAAGCACAGGCATCCCATTCTGAGCTAGCAAATCGCCAAAGCCTTCAGATCAACAACCAATCAAATCCTGCCCTTGGGGAAATGCCAATATTCCAATAGCAGTGACTGATGACATGACTGTCTTGAGTTGTTACTATGGAGATAATGGCCCTGCACTTAAAGGAAAGATCTTATCTTCAGGTTTGGAACTTCAAAACACTTTGGAATGAATTGAGAACTTGGTATGGGGGGCAAATGGCAGAGTGACACTATGGAGGAGGTGTCTCATGCGACTTGGGAGGACCTACGTCCTATGAGAGGAGCGGAGCGTTTCTCTGATGCATGAGACCTAGACCCTTGGGTATCAGTCAAGTACAAGCTATACATCCTACATGTCAATATTTTGGGATCTATAATCAGGTTGGCAAACTGGGCATCTTTAGAGATACTGTAGACAAAGACTGGATTCCTTCCCAATGTTCTGAGACCAAGTCAGGTTTTCAGGTGTGAATGCAGGTTAGTAGTAGTGAGAATGACGATCGTCTCGCGCACCTTTCCCCCACCCACTCGACCCCAAACTAGCAAGGCTTGTCAAACCCCTCCAACACCCTCGGCTTTCCAAGTCTGGTCATGCTGCCGCTGTGATTCTTCCCGACTGAAGAAGCCTCATTCCCACCGTGCTTTTAAATAAATCCGAGGCATGGAGGGTGGTCCATACCAAAAGAGTGGCAATTTGCTCCGATTAACCTTCTCGGCAAAAGCAGATGGGAGGCTGCCCAGTCACCCAAGTAAACAATACACCCCTGTGCTTTTACACAGATTAGCTGAGCATTGCTGTTTATTTAATGAGAAAAAATCTGTTCATATTCCAGCATTTTTTCCCACCTACAATTAAATTTTTGGTCAGAGCGCACATCAGAACAAAAACAAGGTTCTCTCCCATTCCAAACATTGCCGATTAAACCCACCGTCTTTGGCCACGTGAAAAAATTAATCAAATGAAACATCACTGATTACCAGTTGCACTTGTGATGGAGCATTAACCTGGAGCATGCACCACCTTGGTGTTCCTGAGGGGCGGCGACACTGCTCAAGACTCTAGACAGCACAATCAACTGCCGTTCTACACACACCTGGGCCCCGAACCCTCCATGGCCTGTCATTTACTCTGGGAGCCCCCAGCAACCACGGTTTACAGCAACTGTCACCCTGTGCCTGCTTGCTATCTTTCATTGTTTCCTTCCTTCCGCGGGGTTCTGTGTCTTTCATGGCTAATTAAGTCTGCCCGTCCCTCCATCCATCAGAGAAGGATTGCAGTTGGCAGGGCACAGCGGAAGGTGTCTAACATTTGCCCGCCGGAACTTTCTGGACAGGCACGGGAAAGAATTCAATCTGCCCCTCACCAGCAAGGGCTATTTCATCACAACTGCCAGGTGCATTGTGGGTAGTTATGTACTATCCCCCACCCCCGTCCTCATAACAGTTCAGACAAATTGATAAAACTGCTGAGACTCTTTATCAAATTATTTTTTAAAAATGGGAAAAAAACTAAATTTGAATGCCAGTTCAATCTAAGGATTTCAAAAGAGATGGGATACTTTATTGTTGGGTGATCAGTCAGTGAATACTGTTCACTGTATTCTTTCGTTGAATTCAAAACAATATTGCATCCATTTTCTAACCACTCGTCCTGGGCAGGAACAGGGGTTGGGGTCTGGAGCCAATCTCAGTCAGCACAAGGCTGGGTGGGTCAAGGCCAGGGTGCACCCTGGATGGGACTGTAACAGTATTTTCAAGCAATGTTTAAGCTCAAAGACGGAGCGCACTGAAGTACTGATTCGTGCTCTAGAATTATGGAATTGTGCGCTGTTGTAAATTAGATTGTGGTTTTTAATATCCAGGAAATGGTAAGATGGCTCATGACTTTGTAATTTGATAGTGCTTGGCCCAATATGACATGCGTGAATATTCCTGATGCAACGCCAGTGCAATTATAATTAAATTGCTCCATTTACATAATGTGTTTAGGGGATATTGTATTCCGCTATGCAAATAACCTTCATGGGAACATTTCTGGTTCGATGCGACCGTGCTAAATGCCACCTGTTCGGTCCTGTCCCCTTACGGCATGTCACGAAGGCCACCTTTCCACACCGTGGATGGAGTCCGTCAAACGCGGATCACGCCCCATATGTGGGGCAAAGACAGAAGAGCTGGCTAACAGCCATTTAGCATCCACGAGTGGAATGTAGACCAAAAGTTTCATGTGGGGGAGGGGGGGGGAGTGTGATGACTGAGTGTTACTCTGAACCAAGCCGAAAACAGTGCAACTTTATCACTTTGAGCATTACGGCTGATGGGCGGAGGCCCACTTTATCAACGTGCCCCCTTGCTGTACACCAAGGAAACCCTGTCTAATCGAGGAGTGGCGCTGAAATGACCATTAATCAGAGGCGGGCACTTTGCGGTCCCGCAGGGGAGCAGGGGCCAAGGTAGCAGTCACTCTGTGGGGGGGCAGGGTGATGTATTTGGGGAGTGATTTATACTGAAAGAGTGCCATGGAGAGAGGGAAGGGGCACAGTGCTTCAAGGTGGACATGGGTGGGGGGGGGGGGGGGTGTGAGGTGTCTG
>JAODKF010000089.1:2434812-2483376 GCA_026779585.1 Mormyrus proboscirostris
GGGGCAACGGGGTCTTGAAAGGGAGGGTGGGGGATCACAGGCAGGGGACCGGCTGAGGAGAAGGAGGCCCGACACAGCAAAAGATTTAAGCGCTACTGGAATTCAAAGGCTGTCTGAGCGACGGAGAACTTCAGAGACTGCAGGCAGAGAGTGTTCATCATCAGAGTGAGGAAGGGAAAGCGACTGGAGGTAGGGACAGAGGGAGAGAAGGAAAAAGAGAGGGAGGGAGAAAGATAGAGGGAGGGAAAGAAGGAGTGAAAGGGGATGGAGAGAAGGAGAGATAGAGAGATGAAAAGGAAGGGAGAGGGGGAGAAAAAGTGAGATATATTTCCATGACTTCAGCAAGACTTTTTGTTAGCGGAATGTTATTGTCATGGATGTATATGAGACTCTAAGCAAGAGGGACGCGACACGAGCCAGACCCAGGAATCCCCGGAAGGGCGTGCCCTCCTTTCAGCACCGTCCCAGAGGAGGAGGAGGGTCTCCCTCTGCGCCCCTTTGTTCCTTATCTCTAGTCTGATCCTCGGCCACCCCCCCACAGGAAGCCTCGGGGCCGGGAAGGGGAGGGCACATCTGATGGCCACTTTCAGGAGTCTGTTTGTTTGTTCGTTTTCTTTGTGCTTGTTTCTTATCGGCCCACGGAGGCTGTACGATGTGGAACAAAGTGCCTTGCGGCAGTGGGGCGGCGCCACTCGGGTACCGACTCCCAAGGTCTTCCTCCTCGTCCACCGACACATAGCCGGCCGCTTTTTTTCTTGACCCTCTAAAAGCTGCTCATTCCGAAAGCAACATTTCATCTCCCGCTTTTATCGTTTCTTGGCCAAAATTTCATTCACTTTTTTTTTTTTTACATACCCCATCCAAACCACTGGGTCCTTTTTCCCGATGCCATAGAAATGCCTCACTAATACGATATTTCAGTGGCCTTTGCCAACTTTGCGGTTGGCAGCCCCTCTCTGGCGCACAGACTCCAGGTTCTGGAATTTTTCAGTGCACGGCCTGCTGGCCCGACCCCCCATGGCTCATTCTGGGGCCTCGATGGGCCCGCTCATGTGCACCCGCTCCCGTCTTCAGTCATGCACTTGGAGGCCATGCATTGACAGCTGCCAGAAATGAACAGGGCGTACCCATCCGTAACTGGCCCGAAATTCTTTAGAATGGGGCCCAGCATCCCCGCGGACCCCCTTTGACCATTTCCCATCACAATACACGAAGATACACAGACATATGCATATAAAAACAGACACAAATGAATAAGCACATTTGACAGACAGACTAGGTAAGCTGTTAGAGGATTGGCTTACGGGGGGGGGGGGGTGGGGGATTCCACTCCCCCGGATGGCCAGGTCTGCCGGCACCCAGCACCTGGGGACCATAAACCAGCTAAACGACCCTGTCACAAACTGGATCCCGACCGGCTTGGCTTCCCTTTGCCCTCCTTGAACCACTATCCGTTTTCAACGTGGTGCCACACATGCGTCCCGAAAGCCCCAACACCACGGGACACGGCTCTTTATACACGTCACCTCAATAAAGACCCGTTTACGGGCGCCCCACAATACTCCGTTCATCGCTAACACTTTCGACATGCACAGCAACCTCGGAGTGGGTCACATGTTCTTACCCATAATGCCGCAGCGCTTGATGACTAATTGCAGTCGTGAGTTAGCCATACCTAGCAACCCGAGGTAAATATAAGCAGTAGATGTGATCGGTTTGTGCCGTTTTGCACGGTCATGGTCTCTGCGTACGAAACATGTGCCCAGTTCAGGGGAACAGGAAGACCTCCTTTCTATTTCTGTGACCCCACATTACAGCAGATCCTGAGAGCCGTCTTGTTCCATTCTCGTGCTGTTCTATCCCTCGGCTTTCAGCAGACAGCTGACGCGCCGCAGAGCAGATGTCGAGCAAGCAGTGCACCAAAGCTGAACCAAACTCCGGCCACGATCCCTGCTGCCCACCACCAGTGGGGGGGGGGGGGACAATGCAAGTGGTCTACCTAGACCACCAACTGGCACATAGGTCGCGGGACAATTTTCATCGAAGTGTGTGGTTAAACAAAATGATTGTAAACCAACTTACCAGTAGCTCTACCCTGGTTGGCAAATTTTACCAGCTGCGTCAATGCGCACTCAATGCAAATGAAAATTAAGAACAGGGTCTGACAGTCCCACGGGGACCAGGACCGACCCTGGAGCTAAAGGGAACCAAGGAGAGGGCGGGCGGGGGGGGAGGCATGTTTTTGAGATGCAGCCATTTATCTGTCGAATATGTAACCCAGAACTAAACGAGATATGTAGGGTGGACACGGGCTACTTTATAAGACTTGCCAGGGGGGTGACGGGGGGGGGGGGGAGGCTGGTATGTAGCGGTATTGTGTTTAAAAAAAAATGGGCGAGGAAACTTGAGAAAAGAGCGTCTACCCAGCCCGGTGGTCTCTCCCCTCCGGTCTAGACCCTTTGGTGAAGTCTGCGCTGTCACCCTTGGTTTTGGGTACCAAGCGGTCTCCACTATGCGGAGGGGGGGGAGTCACTCCTCCTGCCAAAAATCTGCAAGAGAACAAAACTCACTTCATTCAAGGACCCGCCTCAGTGTCTCTTCTTGACAGGATTGCATTTTAATATGGTGATATTTGTAGCTGAGTGGTCACTTCTAACTTTTAATAACAAAAGATAATGAGCTTTGTTTGTACAATAATTAGCAGGTTTTTATATACACTGGCATATAAAACACTGTTTTTGTAAAATGCTTGGTTTGGCAGTTGGTGCAATCTATTAAAATTCCTCCCAGTATATTATGTATAAAACATGTCCTTTTCGAAAAAAGGAACACTCAGTCAACCGGTTGAATATAATGCACATAATTAATGGCAGCGAGGCTCACAGAATGATATTCTTTTGTAATATTTATCTGTGTGTCACTGAAGGTTACATTTATCTATGCTGTACAGCTAGGTGTCAGAATAAAACAAATGGGTCAGTTCCAGTATAGTATGGAAATGAGTTATGACGACCACAGTGTTCTAGGTAATATGCTACATGTTTCTCTAATGGTTATGGTCACTTTATGTATTTCGCACTCCTGACTGCACAGGACGTCTTGAGTCTCCGCACTCCGTGTGACCTTGGAACCACCCCGCGAGGCATCCTCCCCCGTTTCACTATTTGTTCCTGAGCCTTCTCCACAGGGGTAACCCTAGGGGGGTTGTCAACAGCCAGAGCCAGGCCAGAGAAGTCAACGGCGTCACAGAAATGGGATTTCCGCCTTTCTGCACATGTTTAAGATGCTGGCCTCCTCCTCGTGGATACGGCAGCTTAGGTAACATTCTGCGAATTTAATATCCTTTATCACTAAAGGCCCAAGTGGACATTTTAAACCAGAACATCTGGAAATGTACTTAGCTTCTGATTAACGGTGATGCTGGAATTCAACACAAAACCTCTGCTGGTTTAAAATCCCATAGATAAAGTGTGCAATACTCTGAAGCAGATCCCTTGAAAATCTTTTTTTTTTCTGGATGGTCATTCCTGATGGACGTGGAAGTACTTGGGTCTGGATTATTGTTTTACTTATGATGGAGGGCGGACATTTGCCATGGGTCTGCATGAATCCCACCACACACAGAATGAAACGAAGCCTCAGTGTATGCGACCATGCTGGATTTTTAAGTTGGCCATAATTCATAAATTGGGCCCAACCTTACCATTAGCTAATTATATGATATGAAATCAATGAGTGACAGAGGAGGGAGCCAATCAACATTCAGATGGGGCCAATACCCTGTAGCCCGACTATATTCATTCCTGAGCGAGCATTGGGGCCTTGTGTGATAAAGACGTGGTGGGCATTATAAGAGCCGCGCTAAGGTGCCGTTGAAATTACCTTAATGGGCCCCCATGAAGAGAAAACAATGCGTCTCTAATCTCCGGTTTTCCGGACATCCAAGGACTGCAGAACTGATGGACTTACTTTGTCTTTGATTGTACCATCCACCCCCCCAACCACCCCACCCTGACCCCTCTCACCTCACCCCAACCTCAGAATGAAAACAAATGAGGTTGACTTTCAAAGACAATCTATTAGGGACTGAGACAAGGTGTCGGGGCCCCAGACCCCCTCACCATCCCCCCATCTCACAGCTTAGAGAGGGGTGGTGGTCGACAGAACGTCGAACAAAGACTTAGCATTGGCGTGGCCTCTCTGCCTACCATGGGGGGGGGGGGGGGTCACCGCTACCTTAGGTAATGGCCAGACACGCCACCCTTAGAGTGAAGGCTGCCATTATTTACAGCAGGTATTACTCAAAAATCCCAGGCTAGTCCACTGCAGACAGACTGAAGCCTTTCTCTTCGGACTAACCGCCACAAAAACCTCTGAACAGCCCCCGAGCCGAACGCTGTAGTGTTACACAATTCCTTGGCTTTGCGAAGACTGTCGAGTAAAACAATCCTCCCCAGGCCGCTGCCCAAGAGGACCGGCGCGGAGCAAAGAATATTCCCCCAATAAATCTTGTCCTGTCCACCTCTTAGCCTCCACCTGTGCCTGGCAGGCCTCTAGAATTAGCAAGCATTTGCTATATTTAGGTATTTTTTCCCCCAAAGTCAACCGGCGCAACTCCAAAGATATTCCGCTACAGTGAAAACGGACCTTGTAAAGAGTTGTAAATGAGGTCTAAGAGCAAAAACAAATATTCATTAGATGAGATTCCAGGGGCTTCTGCTGAGGTCCCATCAGACCTGTTTGGTCCAAAATAAGGATAAATTATTCTTAAAAGATACTTCGTGTTGCCAGCTGCTGTTTCCTACAATTTTATTTAATCGCACATTCTGGAAACGTAGATACGCCAGTTCAAATAATTTTTAAAAAGCATTTCTTCTAAGGCATCAAGCGAGAGGTATCACACAAAATGGACGGATAGCTTAGTGTCAGCCGCTCCCCATCAAAGCCTCTTATCTCATCTGTTTCCTTCACTGATGAAAGCCAGACCTTAATTTTATAACTTCCAAGGAAGTCCAGCAAACGACGGGACCCCATTACGACCCCAAGCAAGCTGCCGCCTTGTAAACACTGGCTCCCTCGCCGCCCCGTCTGTCAGACACTGTTTGTAAACCGGCTTGAGTGAATCCGTGTGCCGCGATTTGGCAAAACAGCGCCTTTGTTTCATTGAAGAGGGCCGGCGGATGCACTTAAGTGAGGCAATTACCACCAGCGTTGGCCTCCCCCCCCCCCCAGCTGGGCCAACAGGAGCTTACTTCAGAAACTGCACCCTGAGATAGGGGCCTCTAGTGGTGGAGGGTAAAAATGCAAAGACCCCGCGTTTCGGTCCACAGAGCAGAATTCAAATCTGCCAGACTTCGGCATCAGCCGAATAACCCTACCCCCACCTTTCGAAAATTCAATTCAAGCCCTTTAGCCACCCAGGAAAACAGTAATGGAACAGTAGTTGTGACTTGATGGATTCTATCTTGGTGTATTTTGATCTCAGTAACACTTTGCCTTATACTTTGTCCTGCACCACTGTGTTCCACTTGGCAAGAACACGACCTTAACCGTATGAACCAAGCCCTACAATATGGTCGAACATCCCTCTGCACAATGTCCCACAGCTCATCCCCGTTAGTGCACAGTGCAGCTGTTCCCAAGAAGTGGGTCTGTTATTTGCCGACGGACGAAAGAGGAAGTAATTAGCGACGAGATCCGTACCATTAGCTGGACTTTAGTTTAATTTGCTCCTAGCTCTCCTTCCAGTCACATAAGGGGCACTGGGATGGATTTAATTACCCAGATTACGTTTGTGGCTCTAAAAACGGGTCAAGTTCAGCTCCTAACTGACCTTACACCTGCTTAAAGAAGCTCCCGACACCCCTAATTCCCGCTGCCAGTCTGCGTTGTCTAGTCTGCGTTGTCTAGTCTGCGTTGTCTAGTCTTTTTCGGGATACTTCGTTATGTCAAGCAGAGAACCTGACGACGTTCATACTCCGACGTCGATCATGTGAGAGGAAATGCCTTTTTAATGTCTCTCCATCGTTTCTCGCACGTCTGGCATTACGACACGGAAATGAGATCCGTTTTGGGCACCGGAGGCCAAGGAAGGCGGAGGGAGGGGGAACTTAGCGAACACCTGGGCGCCAGGTTGTCCAAAACGGAAAAGCGCTGACTTTGGAGCTAAGAACCGCAGTCTTGCTGGCTGATTTAATGAATCACACATCCTTGCAGCCCTACGGTGGAGTATTTAGTAACACGCATCCAGGTCCACAGTCGCAACTTTCCCTCACTCTTACGTTACGCAGGCCAATGAATCAACTGACAGAAACTAATGGCGCTTTTCCATTGCCACCAAGGACAGAGCCATATCCAAGCCGTACCACGAACCGGTGGTTTTCCATTGTGAAGTAAAATAAGCTATTCGTGAACCACAACTGCACTGACATGGCCCTGTTTAACAGCAGAGACCAAAAGTGTGACCAAACTGAACTAGTTAGGTCACCACTATCTGATTGGTTGAAATGCATGGAGATACAAGTGCTCTGTGCATAGATTATCTGAAGGGGAAAATGGCATATTCTATATGTTATTCATCAGTAGTAGTAACTCGCATCACAACACAAGTTGATGCAAGCTAATGCTAATTCTGCTAGAGTTTGACGCTAGAATTAACAGGGCAATTCTCAGACACTTGCTAGCTGAAATTAGCACAAGGGAAATCATGACGTACACCATGTGACCAGTCCATAAGCTCCTCTTCGATTTTACAGCACCGTCGGTCTCCAAACCTGGCCACGCTTTTACGGAGCCTACCCTTCCACCGATGTGAGCTGGAACCATGCTGTAATGGTTATGCCAGTGGGAAAAGCCACAACCCCCCCCATGACGTTTGCCGAACGCCTCAAAGCCTGAGAGACTCTCATAACATCAACACGACACCAAACATGACCTATTGAACATCACTTCAGTGACACCGAAGGCCATGAGATAAAGTGTTTACACACACATCTGAGGCAGGAGTCAAAATGTCACTGTGGCATTATAAGATTGAGACGCCCACTTTGCCGTAAAGTGAGACAGGAAGGCCGATATTTTTGGCTGGTGATGTTGCCCCTTCGACGTGTCGTTTTCTGTCCATGGTCATTTTATGGGAAATTTCTAACTCCATGAAGATCAGAGGAGCTCCATCCAATTTGAAACTGTGCAGCACACAGTAGCATAATTGGCTTGTTGGGTGACCGAAGTTTCAGTTTCAGCAGAAACCAGCCAACGGGTCAGTTAAATGAGTTAAATTACCGAAATGACCTCCCTCTAATGTACTGCCACATATCGGGGCTGTGGCACGAGACGTGTGGATTAAAAAGGGCTGAAATAAATGAGGAAGGCTGACATCTACACATAATACGCAAGCAAGCGAACGTCCAAATCAATTTGAAAAATTCTGCAAATGATTATCGACTCATAAAATCTGTTTGAAAGCTTAATATGCTTTGTGAAAGGCGTACTGGAAAGACGTTTACCCCAGCAGCTTCTGGGGGCCCAACATTTTCCAGGGGCCCTTGAGCATTTAAAATAGTTAAATCTGTTGGGTGGGGGGGGTCCATGGTGACATTTTGTCAGGGGGCTCCGAATTTCTAGCTACGCCCCTGACGGAGACCACGCACAAATTAGTGAGGAACTGAAACTGATCAACTCCATCCAAGCTACTCAATCACGCTCCCAACCTCTTTAGAACCACACACACACACACACACACGCGCGCACACGCACACGCGCGCACGGCCACCAAATTTCCATCCATCTGCATAGTGCTATCCTGAGTCAGTGGGATCGATACACTGTCTGCTACACACACCATACTTTCTCTGCATGAAAGAGAAAAGACTGCAACACTCAGCAGGAAAGGCAGATCTGGGCTTCTTTAAAAAGTTTAATTAAATTCCCGAGATTAAGCCATTCATGATATCTCCTTCTGTCAATCAGGGTCCCCCACGCTGGGCCGCTCGTAAATTTTATATGAAGTTGATGAAGTAAAGACTCAAATTATGTTGATTACTTCGTGCCAGTGGCCAACTACCCACAAGTGCACATGCAGGAAATATCATTCTATAATAAGAGAAACGTTTCATGTGATAACTGCAACATAATCAGCTAAATAAATGTCTGGTGGGGGGGTTCACAGGTGATTGAGGCCTGCTTGAAGCATTTCGAAAGAGCTCTCAAACCGTAAACTAATTCAGCCTAGCATAGAATAGGAAAACAACACGGAACTGAAATGTACAGGCGAAGGGCCCAGACATCTAACAGCTTTTGATGGTCTGGTGCTGACATAAAGAATTGAACCTCGGATATCTAACTACATGCTTTGTTTCAGGTAACTCCCTGCAGAGGATACAAATAGATATAACCTGAAAAGCCTTTCACCTCTTGCCCCTGGCTTTCTTGCTGAGGTATGATAATTGCATGGTTCTTTCAGCCCGTCTCCAGCCAGTGCTGGCTTGGGGTGGATGCTGGCGCAACAGCAATGCTAGAACACAGCTACAGTTTCACAGGCGGATACTACAGTTTACCCCCCCCCCCCCCCCCTTGTGATCAGCCCGGTCCATTCAGATACCAATCCGCAGAGGTTGTATCTGCGGGGGGGAGGGGGTGTGGTGGGGTTTAAGGACAGGACAGAGTAAAAATAGCACATTACGGTGTCACCAGTGGCAAAAGCGAAGGCCCAGCCTCACTCCGTTTCCCTTTTCCGTTACGGCATTAAAAAACCCTCAGAAGGAGCCGGAAGCAGAGAGAGGTTTGATAAAATATCCACAACCGGCCATCAGTCCTGAGTATAATCTCTAGTCCCCTTAGTGGGCTGGTGTTTCCGCCGTCCTGTCATTTTCCATATGTCATCCGCGGGAGACGTGTTGTGGTTATGAGTGCCCCAGAATAACCTGACAACCAGTTCGTACTTTTGTCTATGTGCTTCACCCCCCCCCCCCCCACACACACACAACCGCCGCCGGGATTGATCGGTCTTGGAGCAGGGGGCAGGTCCGGGGTGAACGTGATCGGCGGCCTCATCGACAAACATCCGTGAATGCGAGAGCCCTAATGAACAGGGTAGATCGAAGCCAGGAGATGATACTCAGGGACTCTCTCTCTCTTTCAGAGATCCTGATATCAGTGACAGAGAGAAGCAAGCGAAGAAGAAGCAGTTGGGGCAGAGCGCAGAAGAGCCAGTCAGGACACATCAGAGAGGGACCAGGAAGGACAGAAATGAGCAGAGCCAGGCAGGACGGAACAAGAGAAAAGCAAGGGGAAGCAAAGACAAGTGGGGTAGGGCAGAGCCAGGCAGGAGGGAACAGAATGGAGCCAGGAAGGACAAACCAGGGCGAAGCCACGGCAAGGCGGAGCAAAGACATGTAGGGCGGAGAAAAGATGAGTAGGGCGGAGCAAAGACAGGCAGGGCGGAGCAAAGACATGTAGGGCGGAGCAAATACAGGCAGGACGGAGCAAATACAGGCAGGACGGAGCAAAGACAGGCAGGACGGAGCAAATACAGGCAGGGCGGAGCAAAGATGAGTAGGGCGGAGCAAAGACAGGCAGAGCAGAGCAAAGTTACAGCAGGTGGAGCAAAGACAGGCAGGGTAGAGCAGAGCCACACAGAGTGGACATGAGCCAAGTAGGGCACAGAATAGCCAGGCCAGGCAGGACATGGCAAAGCAAAGGCAAGAAGGGCTGAGGAGAGCCATGCATATTTGGGCAGAACATGCAGAGCAGAACAAAAGTTAGTAAAGCAGACAAGAATAAAACAGAGCAGAATGGAACTGAGCCAGATTGAGCAAAGCCGAGAACAGCAAAAGCAGAACAGAGAAGGGCAAGGCAAGGCAGCGTCAGAGTAGGCAGGGCAGAGTCAGAGAGGGCAGGGTCAGAGTAGGCAGGGCAGAGTCAGAGAGGGCAGGGTCAGAGTAGGCAGGGCAGAGTCAGAGAGGGCAGGGTAGAGTCAGCGACGGCAGGGCAGCGTCAGAGTAGGCAGGGCAGAGGCAGAAAGGCAGGGTAGAGTCAGCGAGGGCAGGGCAGCGTCAGAGTAGGCAGGGCAGAGTCAGAGAGGCAGGGTAGAGTCAGCGACGGTATGGCAGCGCTAGGCTGATTAAAGCAGAGCAGAGTCAGACAAGCACTGGCTAACTCTACTTAGCCAAGTAAACAAGAACAGTGAAAAAGAGCTGAGCAGGGCAGGGGAGGGCAACACATAGACCAGAGTCAAACAGATCCCAGCTCCATCAGATAAATCAGCACAAACAAGCAGAAAAGAACAGAGCCTGGTAGCATAAAGCTAACATACAGAGGAGAGTGGAGTCAAGTAGGAGTCTAACTAGTGCAGAGCAAAGCAGAGCCAGGTGAACAGGGGACAGAAAAGAGAACAGGAGAAAGAAGAGAGAACAGGGTAAGGCAGGGAAGGAAGTACAGGTGATAATCGGATGTCCATGTCTGAAGAAAGGCTCTTCAATCAGACAAATCTACGGTTAATTCAAATGAGATCATTTTGTTTCAGAATGGCCAAGATTTACAGAACAGCCCCCCAGCATCCTCAGATGGCTTCAACCCCCAGACCTGAAACGGGGTCAGTCAGTCAAGGTGACAGAAATCCAGCGTTTGCCCACAATGCATTGCAGCCTCGATTCCCATTCTAACAGTATTTCGCACTTGAGCTGAATTTCACGTTGCCTACTAATAAAGGTGATTTATAAACACATATCGAGTGAGTGATAAAACATCAAGCATTAATGTGTCAGACATAATTATCACAAACAAAGTGTGGGCATCAGTGCCTAGGGGGCGGGGGGGCAGCGTGCATTGGAATGATGGGGGAGTAGCCATAGCCCCTTCGCCACCCACCCCCTCGCCCACCATGGCAACCCTACACGCTTCAGAAAGTCCACTGACGGCCAGCTTTTCTGATGCCTTTGGCTCAGTCACATCGAGGGGTCTTTCCCATCAGTGCGGCCTTTGTGGAGTCCCTCTTTGGGAGGGGGGGGGGGTGCGTTCTTGGAAAGCGCCAAAGGCTTTGGCATGGCAGCGTCGCCATTGCGCGGTCAGGCCTCCAAATTCACTCCCCGCCCCACCCCGCCTCGCCCCGCCGGCAACCACAATGGCACCCTGTCGCCCGTGACGGCCCCGGCTTTATCTGGCTACGCCACCGAGGGCAGGGTTAATCCTATGCCCTCGGGCCCCTCCCACTAATTGCAGGATGCGAACTGAGCACGCTCAACTGGTCGAGCTTGGGCCAGACCCAAAACGCCCGCCGGCACGCAAAGATGCTGTCGCGGTGCCAGCTTTGCACCCGTCGGGTCCCGAATGTGACTCCGACTCTGGATCTACCCACTTTACGGGGAAAGGTGTTTTCGCCACATGGAGGAGTGCCGCCTCTCTCTGAATCCGGCTATCGGATTTTCACGCTCAGCGGATGCACCGAGCCAGCGGGACCAGGAATCACTGGGGGGACCCCCATCATGCACCACCGCACGCTGGGAATTTTCTGCCCCAGAAACCGAAAAGAAAAATAAAATAAATCTGCAGAACAAGCACGTGGTTCCGCTGAGTGGGCAATCGAACGGACGTGACCACTGTGTCACACACAAACACACAAAGGTCTTCAGCTGTGGTTAGCATGTGTTCATGATTCTCTTGTCGCCTCTCTCCCATCACGCTGGGGTGCGTGCAGCTGGTCCCTGGAGCAAAGTTCTGATGTCAGGCAACACAGAAGGCCACCAGATGCCCAAGCTTTATCGCGAAGGCCTCTAGGGACCTTCTGCTTCAAATGGCGCGGAACCAACAATTATAAAGGAGAGCAGGATCTTTGCTGGGAGTTTCCTGTCTATTCCAGACACATATACCACTAATGACAAGCTTCAGAAACACTGCGAGGGTTTACGAAATACGCGCAGTTTGGAAACTGAAAACCAAAGGACCGCATTCCTATCGAAACAATCGCCGGCCCTTTGATGGTGCAGAATTGCAGATCTGAAACATGTCTGAATAATCCGAGTGACAACATGATCTTTCTTGGCTCGCTGTAAAGGTCATTTTCTTTTTCTTTTTTCTTTGCGCTGAAATTTCACTTGGGCTCTAACTCCTCTGCATGTCTCATTAGAGATACAGATGAGGATTTCCTGAAGGGAACAGACCCATCTTTGCTAATAAACACACCGTGGTTTTTGATTCTGCCTCACCTGTATCCATGGTGAGCAGTGGCACCAAGCAGGGAGGCAGCCCTGCTTTAAGAGCCCAGGTGTTGTGTCAGGGTGAGTGGCTTCACATCACAGCCTCCCTAACCAGCTCTTTTGTGTTTCCACCATTCAGCTCTGAAAGTTTCTGAATGAGACACAAACCAGTCCGGACCCAGTTATCACTGTGAGTGCAAAGATACAATTTTGCCCCAGTGGAGCACATTATGAATCGACATTGAGGGAGAGAGAAAATAATTCTGGGAAAAAAAAAAATCCTGAAATGCATGGGCAACCTGCCTGGCCACAGTATTCATAAGAAAATTATACTAAAACCACGGGGGGGAAATGTATATAGGACTGAAACTTTTTCGTGAAAATCTTTTTGTTATTAATGGGTTCCTTTAAGGCTATTGTGTGGATGTTGTAAGCAAAAAAAAAAAAAACATAAGTAATTAAATAAGTAATTTGTAATTTCATCACATATATGGTCCCGGTTCGCATGTGCAGAACTGTTCAGACCAGGTGCTGAGCCGTGACGGGAATCTCTGATCTGTCCTGCTTCGGGTTGGATGAGAATTAGCGGGGAGTGGCTTAAAGAGTGGGGGGGAGGTGAATGGGGTGACTCTAGCAGGGCAAGGGGCGATGTGGTCCTCATGCAGACTGATTACTGGGAGGCAAATACTGCTCAACACTCCCACAGACAGACAGACTGATAGATAGACGGGCAGACAGATCGATAGATAGATAGATCTGTAATTGCCATATTTTATACGTGTTGTATCTTATTTCTTTCTTAATTATTTCTATTGTTTATACTTGCTCAGAATTTCGGTATTTTCCTAAAACACATATCCTATTTGAAATGCATTCCGTTTCCTGGCTTATGTTTTAACACATATTTGCACTGACCGACAAAAGCGCGTGGCTGAACCCAAGAAAGCTGCGACACTTCGTGCATTCGGGGTATAAACTGCAAACCACAAAGTCAAACTTGGCTATTTCGCCACGAGGAACATCCTTATTTGCATCCATCGGCACATTAATTTTTCCCGTATTGATTCCTAAGGATGCGTTTCTCTCCCATTGTCCAAGCGCTCCTAATAAGGACTCTGTCTTCTCCATCTCGCATAAGGGGAATTGATCATCGCTAACCCGCTCTTCAGCAATCGACGGGGAAGCTTTCCGGCTCGACGGGACCAATAGTGGCTTTTAAAATATGCATACAACTTATTTATATATAATGACATATCTGCAGCTAGCGTCATTCCAAATTGATTTTTTAGTTCAACATACCTGGGGGGAAAAGCGGAAAAAGTTCCTTTATTTAATTTTCAAGTTATAAAACACGGATAATAAGCCGTCAATATCAATAAACCGGAGTTTCAGGAATTAATCGACTGTTTGATGAGTAGCCTATCTCATCTCACCGTGTCCGTGTTAGCATGCCGGTAAGTGCTATTAGGGTTCCAATATTTATTTTAATTCCGAAACTGTAAAGGAAAATGCAACCGAGTGCTTCGTAAATAAATAACACACCGGTCCGGGATTGAATCGGCATCCGGCACCGTTTAGCACTGCTTCCAGAAAGTACCGATCCGCTTTCCGTCTAGCGTAGATAAATGTATACAACCGGATCGGAACATTTCGTGTAGAAATGAAAAGACCAGGTGAGGTGAGATGGGATTAATCGGGGAAAACGGGACGGTCAAAGGGTGCGGTTCTGTTCACGTTGAGGTTTCTTAATAGCGCACCTGCTTCGCTTCTGCTCCCTATCTATACAGATATATCAGGATGAGTGTCTTTGTGCTGACATAACCCAGACCTGTCGGTACCGTCACTGTATTGGGAAATAACAATGGGCTGAATGACCGCAGATCCAGACCAATACCTTCCGCACGAGGGTTTTCCTCTTTGTCCTGCCGGGATGCTGGTAAATCAAGAGATTTTCGAAACAAAATCGGGAAAACGGAGTCGGAGCTCGAACAGCTTTCTAACATTCCGAGCTGACCCTCGGAGTCGGTCTTTATTTGAAGCGCTTACCTGTGCAAGCTTTCCCCTTGCCAGAAATGCAGTCGCTGCTCTGGGGGTAGGATGCCCGGACACCGGGCGGCGGAGCCACGGCCAGGAAGCATAAGAGTAAAAAGTAATAGCCAGTCAAAGGTCCGGTCCAGCTATCGGGGTGCAAGCCTCCCAGCATGGTGAAGCAGACGATGGTACCGACAGCTGATACAGGCCGCCGTCCGTCCGGAGCAGCAGTTATCTGATCCTTTGTTTAAACGTCAAATGTGCACAAAATAAATGAATGAATGGCGATATTCGGCACGGGCGCATATAGGAGTCGGCTGCCCGATTGCTGACGAGCTCGGATCAAACGGTGCAAAATAATAATAATTAAAAAAAACAGCCGGTTATTCTAAGGATAGTAATCCTGTGCTCCTTCCACTCCGAAATCTTAAAAGGTGGCAGCGTTGACTCTGCTTCTTTTCATGCGATACTGGCAGGCATTTCTCTCCAGCAGCATCCCCCCCGTCTCTGAACACAGCAGCTTCCTACACGCTCGCCGGATTTTTTTTCTTTCTTCCTTTTCTTAAATCACTTTTTCTCCAACATCCCCGGAACTGACACGCTTCCCCGTCTTTTCTTCTCCCCCTCCCACGCTCTGTCACCCGCTCCTCTCCGGTACTCCTCGGGTCGGGTCCGAATGGGGTGGCGGTGCCGCGTGGTCCCGTGCCCGATCCCTTCCTCGTCCCGAAAGCGGACCGACGGCACACGGACGGCGAGGAAAAAGGGCAGCCGAGCCGGACAGCAGCGGCAAGCAGCTGCGGCGACAACAACAAAGGGACCCGGGTGGGTGGGTGGTGGTGTTGAGGGGTCACGTGACACCCCCCCCCGCCGCCGCCCATACACATATAAATACGGGACACACATGCATGCACCCGACCTCTGGGGCGATTTCTTTTTTAATACAACTAAGGCGACTATGAATGTACCATTAAACCGCGAACACCGTTGGCTCTGTTTCTATCCTGAATTCGCTTCATTTCACAACGGGTTTTGCTTTTAATCGGGTTGTGCGATTTTATAGCCCCTTCAGAAACGATTAATTTTCTTTGCAATCTTCAAAACAAAACACAATGTGGTGGTAAAAATAATCACAGAAGGGATAAAAAAGTCAGTTAAATATATCCCTATCAGCATTAACAGTACTTTTGAAAAACGTGTGTCTACCGAATACATTTAATTTATTTTATGTCATTCGGAAATTTAGAGGCCGTTTATATCGGTACTTAAAGTAAAATATTATCATTCGCATAACATCCGAAATCATACCAGTTCGTTTTAGAAAGGGTTTAAATATAGAAGATAAATAACCTAATTAGCTTGCGGAAATGTAGAAATGTACAAGAATGTGTTTAGAATGCGGTGTTCGGAGTAAGACCAGTCTACATCATTAAAGGGAGTTGGAGAGAACATTATAATTTTTGACTTTCAGGAATTAATGCACTCCTGCATTTAAAAGTCTGTGTGTGTGTGTGTGTGTGTGTGTTGGGGGAGGGGGGGAGGCTTTTGGAGATGGTGAAACAGATGAACTGCCTGGTTGCCATTTGGGAGTATTGGCCGATTGCATTAAGTGGACATTATTGTTGTTGTCACTGTCGTTCTTGACACACTCTATTGTTTTATCCAATGTGATGACTCGTGCCAGGGGATATTTCACGTGGTTGTAAGAAAACATGAGATAACGAGCGTAGAGATGGAGGTGGGAAGCATTAGAATATGAATAAAGTTACTGCAAACGAAGAACAGCATAAGAACGCAGCGGGCACGGGATGCGAGCCAGTGCAGACGGAGATGAATCTCAGAACGAAACCTCTTAGGAAGACCAGTACAGGAATGGAGCTCACGGGCTTGGGCGTGCGTGAGTGTTGCCGCGTTACAGCGAATTAACTAAATTCAGATGCTCATATGCACCGGGAATAAACAAAAGTGGGTGAGTGAGTTTTGAGGGGACGGAGGAGGCTTCTGTGAGGTACGTGCTCGCCAGCTCAGTGCCATCCTCCGTGCTGTTTCTGGCACCGCCCCGTCGTTTAACCACATGCTCACGAGACTGACAGATATGAGATTAGACTGATCCTTTGACAGGCTTAGCGTGCAGATCGCCTGTCGCCGTGGTCGTCGTGTGCCCACCCCCATCCAGCTCCGGCCCCTCTCTCGCTCGTCCTGGGGCCCCGGTGGCTCGAGATGAGCCGCAGAACCTTGGAAACTCCGGAGCCCTTCTGCTCCAGGAATAGCGGATTATACCGCAGGCATTCGCCTGATCACAGAGTGCGCGCATGCGGCAGGACCATTTGTTAAACGGCCCCGTACCCTCAGAATCAAACCGCAGCCCGGTGATGAAAACGTTGCCAAGAAAACAGAAGCGAGCCCACGAGCGCTGAACTTAATGAGAAGTTCCTGGGAAAAACACAGAAAAAAAGAGACACTGCCTTTTCTCCTCACTAAAATGATTCATAAACCAGGCAGAAGGGACATTTGAGAGGCTATTCACATTAAACAAGAAACCATACTTCCCGTTGCTATAGTAAACATCTTTAAAGCACATATTTTCTGGCTGAGCCCCTAATTACTCTGTAATCCTCTTTATTTGATTAAATGGATCAATCTAACCTCTTACCTTTGTACCCATGCAGTAAACAGTTTGTGCTCTGTCTTTACCTGCTATTTCAGATGCTGACAGATGTAGGCCCTATACACTCTAGCATAAACTTGAATGCTGTTTTTTTTTCCCCCGTGCAGAAGTAGACATGCAAAGTAAACCTCAATTTCATAGCGATCAGATAATATCCTGCTACGGATTATAAATCGTTTGTTTGGGTAAAACACGGTGGCTGGTCCAGATATACACTTTTCGGTTATGGAGGAGATTCACGCTGTGTGTCTTGTTGCCAGATTCCTGGCTCTGTAGCAGGTTAATTGTCTGGGTCACGGCACTATTTTGATCAGCGCCATAATAGATTAGCATATAAAGGGAGGATAAGCTTTAAGTACGGCCGCTTGTGTCTGTCCCGTACCTCCCAGTATTCCGGGTCCGATTCCAAAGTACCTTGCCATCTGTATCAGCGGGTGCCCCCCACCACTCAAAGCTGTTCCCCATTGGGGCCAAGCTAATCTCGCCACCCCCCCCCCCCCTTATTCATACGGTAACAAATTTAACCCCTTGTAAATCGCCCAAGAGCCCAGCCTGCTCTGTCTCACGGCCTTCAGTCGGACCTCCCCCGGGGATTAACACAGAAGTCGCAAAGGGGACGGGACATTTGGTAACCAGTCAAGTCCTTAATTTGCGTACTTCCTGCCGTGTGGAAAAATAAAGGCACAAAACAAGGCCACTGCCTGAGGAAAAGTGACCTTCTTTCTTAAGCAAAAATTGGATCAAATTATTTCTAGTATTTAAGATTCATTGCCAGTACTAGGGAAATATTTGTTTACATTTTGGTTTAATTACATATTTTTCATAAAACACTGAGACATCTGTTGGCATCTTCCCAAATCTAGAGAAATCTCATGCATCTTTAACCAAATCAGAGGCACTATTCTATATTCTATACCATCAAACACCATATAAATTCAATAAAATGAGTCAATATGAGAAATAAAATGAATCTGCTTTTTGTAATCATTAATATCCAATTTATCAGTGGCTCAGACCTCACAAATTTCGCTGAATAAAGGCTCATTCAATAATACTTTCACAATTCAATCCCACATACTAGGTTACTAAAAGGATACGATCTATTTATATATTGCAAAATAAATATAATTCTGTAGAACAAATGACATGGCAAAAGAAGCTAAATGAAAATGATATTGCTAATGACGATATGGTTTTACATTTTGCCATAATTAGTTTATTAGGTGACATAAATTTGCTTTTTTTTGGCTTTTTTTTCTATTTAATTCACAATTCAGCAAAATCCCACAATGCTCTCTGGTGCCTGAGGTGTTGTGGGTAATCTCACCAACTAGAGAACAGGGCCTAAGCAGGCAAACATCACCTAATATTGGTGAGTGCTGTTCTAACACCAAAACACTTTTTTGGGCATAAGAATTGAGGGAACATGTCAGTGACGCTCGACAAAATCCACTTTGTGGCAAATTGGCAAAGAGAAAAGCTTTCTCTCTTAAAATCTCAAGTATTAACAATAATATTAACAACACTTTATCGATCCATCTTCTACCCTGTTATCCTAGACAGAGTTGTGTGTGTGTGAGGGGGGGGTCTGGAGCCTATGCCAGCCCACACGGGGCACAAGGATGGACAAGAACCATTTTTAATGAATAATGTATAAAATTAAATAGAAAACATTTATGGTTTGTCTTTAACGTAGGAAATAGTACTAGGCTTGATCAAGCATCATTTTAAGGTGTTTTTATTGAAGACCACCCACAGTTTTTCATCCTCCTGGATGGAAGTCTGAAATCCCGGCGTGCTGGCGTTAGGGCCACTGCTCAAAAGACAATGCCTCTATTTTATCTTTTCTGCGACGGTCATTTTTCAAAATTCTGCTTGTTCCTCACAAAATCGTCAGGTCTCGCCTCTACGAGACCGAGAAAAAAGTCGGATGGTTTGCTTCAATTTAAGAAATTATCGTTGCATAGTCCTATTCTTTCTTCCTCTTTTCAGGGATTTCACTAAGATGGTAGAAACCCGGTGTAACCGTTTCAGCTTCCCATGAATGCATACCGCGGCCGGTCGCTAGTGAATCTGGATTCTCCACATGTTTGCACAGCTCTGCGGCGGAACGAACAATTAACCTTTGTTTGCCTCGTATGTGTCCTTTTCAGACGATATCTAATAGGGTTGGCAGCAGTATTGTGCTTTTGTCACACGTGACCTTTTTAATTGCTCGGCAGAAAGGGATATATGCCAAATGAAGGTTTGTTCTCAGCTATTGATGTTTGCAAGGATAGTTTTTTATTATAAAGTTTCACACATCTCAAGGACCTTTTTAAACTAGGTTCTGTCTTAGAGTTGATGAGATGTTACAAGTTGTAGGCAAGTGTGAAAGCATACAAACATTGTCTATAAATGATTTGTATGCGCGCGTGTGTGTGTGTGTGTGTGTGTGTGTGTATAAATAACGAAAAAGTTTAGTTTATACACACACACACACTGGTGAATTTTTTAGGAATTACAAATAATCCTTATAATTAGTTTTCATTCCCTTCTCAAAACGACAAGGAGATGTAGTTGGTTGTCATCAGTCTGATATTTCCTCTCTTTCAATGGGCCCCATGCACATTTACTCCAGTGAAACCCAGACACTAGATTCTTAAAATATTATGCAAATAGACATTATTATTTTTATTTCTCCCTTCGAGAAATTTGAAAAGTGAACAACAAACCCCAAAGATTTCACACTATCATATACTAAATCCTAATATGGGCTCGCGCTTGTTTCTGTGGAAACGAGAAGCACTGCTTTTCGCAGTGATACATATTCCAGTGGGAAAATGCAGTGATCCGAGAGGCACAGGGCAGGACAAAAGGCGCAGGGCGGCGGGGTTTATCCAAACAAAAAGGATTCGTCACACAAAAAACACGAAATGGGGGACGGGGCCACTTTAAGAAAAGCTGGCCGGGAGAACGTGATGGAGACATACAATCCCCTCAAACACAAAAAAAGGCAGCTGAAAGAAACTTACACACGTGGAACCCATGGAAGGGCCTTAAACTGAGCTTCTCTATCGCTCCTCCAACGCTGCCATCCCACCCTCCCTGCTGACTGTCTAAGCAGCCCTAACGAGACATGGTAGCTAATGAGGACCAGCTGGATCTCACCGAGAGGGTTACCTCTAAGGCAGGGGCTGCCGATCGCTCACCATGGCAACAGCAGAGGTCACGCGAATCCCGCCCTGGGCTGCCGCTCTGTCCTCCGCTGCCTCACGCAGCCTCCTTAAGACGCCCCCCCATTAGCAGCAGCGGTGTGATAATCGCCTCGACGTAGGGAGCCGGTAGGGTACTCTGGAGGAACCGATCATCTGCACACGGATCCGCTGGTTCACCCGCTAGAGCTTTAGCCTTCCGCATACCCCATAAACACATCCACACAATCTGCAGCAGAGTGGGGGTGTCGGGCTCAGTGGGTTAGGACACTGTGATCAGGAGATCGCTGGTTCCAATTTAAGGGTCTGTGGAGTGATTCCACTACTGGGCCCTTAACTGCTGCATGGACCCAACTTTCTCAGAAATGTATATTGCCTCAGATAGAAGTGTCTGCTAAACAAATAATGTGTTTACTGAGGGCAGTATCACGCATAGGGAGCCAAAAATCGCCTATGGTTTGTTCGCAGTGTTTAAACACAGACTTTTGCTTAAGGCATCTATAATATTTGTAACATAGATGTAGGTTATATAAGCAGCTGTCGTGCAGGGTTACACACTGAGCCCCTTCCTGTCTAAAAGGTACCTTTGACTGAGGAGGGGGTCACAGGTCAAAGTTCACCACATGTGGGACTCGATGAACGCCAGGACAGGAGCCGCGGCATGTGGTTTTTAGCGGCTAACCGCTGACGGCCTCGGTGGCGACTCAGTTCACATCACGTGGCTCGTCCAGGTGAGTCAACCTCTTCAAAATGGCCCATTTGTCTGTTTTCAATGACCTGTTCTCTGACAATGCGACTATATATGCAGCGCATTACAAAATAATGCACTTTGGAGACTTTGGACATATTTACATTTCAAGATGATAAATATGACATACAAAGTGGGATTTTTACAGCCAGTGTTGTATTTTATGACTTAATGAGGTTACATGCATGCTGGGAAAGAATTATTTATAATTTACATCTCTGCTGGTCATATCAGGAAGCTTTTAGGTTTTTTTTTTTGGCTTGTTGCTTTGGAATTATGTAAATTGCACTTTGATTTCCTCCCCTGAAATGACAGTGTACAGGGGCAGGCGCAGAGCACTCGGGGAAGAATAGCCCCACACTCCCTATCGCCGCGGGCCTCTTAGAAGTGACTCTAGCAGATTATTTATGGGGCTCTCTGCCAGGTTATTCAGCCCCGACCTTGGCGAGGATCCGCCGTGTCACGTTTTCAGGAGACGCCACTGGATGTAAGGCTGAGGCATACGGACACAGAGATACTCCACGTGGGACCTGCCGCCATTTTCGAGTTATGTTTAGTTTGGGGGGGGGGGTTCAAGCTGATTTTTTGAGTTGGGGAGGCCCGTCGGTACATTTTTGGGCCCCTGTTAAGTGCTAGGGGCCCTCTAGGGGCCTCCTGCTAGATTTTCCCAGTGGGAGGAGAGGCCTAGCAGTTGGTATTGGGATTAAAGTGCTGGGCCCCTTGAATCTGCATACTCTCCATACCCCTCCAAATCCCCTGAATAAGAGACAAAATAGTGCGATAATAGACTGAGTGAACCAAAAGTAAGTCATAAAAAGGTGATGCAATGATGATACAGATATATAACTGTAAAAATAGTAAAGTACTGATAAAGGGCTTTGTGGTAAAACATTTTTGCCTGTTAATGAGAGATTCCGGCAATTCCGGCAGCACCGCCAAACTCAAACCTGTACGAATGTGTGCAGTCTTCAGCCATAGCACTGAAAAACCCACTGCATTACAAGCCGCTGACAGACTACTGACAGATCGCCGGCAGCATGTGGGAACAACACACTGTCTCTCTTTCTCTGGGATGGTGGATTTTATTTCTGCAGTTGCTGAGAAAAGGTTTATGGGGTTTATTGTTATTTTTTGATATCCTTGTTTAAAAATTTTTTTAAAAAAAACAGCAATTAGACAATTCCGAAGTCCCGCACATCAGAAAGCGTGATATTCCAGAGACTATGCTGCCTTTTCTCACGGATCCCGAGTGACATGTGCTGAAAGGTGCATTCAATCACAGGCCACTGCCGTCTGCCAAGATCCTGGGGGGAGATGTGGCTCAGTGTGTTAGGCTGTGGTGCCCCTGATCGGAAGGTCGCCTTTCGAGTCCTGTGCCACATCTTTGGGCCCTCGAGGAAGGTCTTTAACCCCTTGAAAAATACTCTGGGGAATTGAATGAAGGACAGACTTCACACCCAGACCCAGTGAAACGCTCACCTCTATATGTGTGTCTTAAAAAAAAAGCGCATGGTGGGATATTCCAAAAGAAAAAAAAGCATATTTTAATGTAGCTGCACTTGTACAGATGGCAAATGGTTTTAATCCATTTAAAGATTTACAGGAGAGGGAGGCAACTGACAAAACCATAAAGTAATGAGACAGACTTCTTCTTCTGTATCATAAACAAATGTGTGCACATTCTCCTACTGCTTCCCAGAAATTTCTAGAAGCTGGTATTCCAGGATGTTTGGATGCAAGATCTGGCAAGCAGCCCTGTGCTGGCCAGATATGACCAGAGCCAGCCTACTGGGTCTGGTAGTCATTAAGGTCTTAACACAAACAGACTGCGGTACTAATTATACCCTTACAAACGTCCACATGCCTGTTAGATCCCGTTCCAAGCCGAGTAGCTAGAAGAGAAGAACGTTTTCCGGAGACGGCCCGGCCCGGCACGTCGTACACAATCGGGAGTAGGTGTGATTTTGACTGGAGTCCTCCTGAAAAGATGAAGTTATGGCTTGCTATCAAATCACACACCTCGACTTAACAAATTGCCATGTGATACATACTGCTGTCATATAGTGGTGTGTTAAATGAAAATCTGTATCTGTAGAGTTCATTTAAATATCACACCGAGATTGTAAAAGTACAATTTAAATTTTCTTATAATATGACCATATTTATGTGTTATTTGTATATGGAAATATTGTTGCGGTATATTACTGTACTGCCTTAAAAAGCAGGAATCCCCTTAATAATCTTTAAAATGCTTAAAACTGTTTAGGATTAAGCCTGCCCCTACCCATAAACCCCTGCTGTGG
The DNA here is from genome assembly GCA_026779585.1 of Mormyrus proboscirostris. Taxonomy (NCBI): domain Eukaryota; kingdom Metazoa; phylum Chordata; class Actinopteri; order Osteoglossiformes; family Mormyridae; genus Mormyrus; species Mormyrus proboscirostris. The sequence goes on from JAODKF010000089.1 coordinate 2,457,945, forward strand.
AACCTCTGTAAACAGGCTGTTCTTTGACAGATTTATTGGACTTTATGGGATTAACAATATTCAACCAACCCTAAAACCCATTTTTTCCCAGTATGTATTTTGTTTCTATTCTTCTGAAACTGTAGATTGTATCATTCACAATAAAATATTAAATAAAATTTAAATAGTTATTACACAGAGATGTTATCTGTTTGTTGATTATGTGAATACCCGCACTTTGTAAACTCATATTTCAGCCATATTAAACCAAATATGAAAACTTCCATCTATCAATAAAAAGAAATATGTCTAGAAAAAATACAATACCAATTAATGCTTGATATATGGAACTGTTAAAAATATAGTTATATCAAACTGTAGCAGTTAATATATGGAGCAGTTTAATATATGGATTTTTGTAACACTTTTTTGTTGAAATCCTAATCAGGATGTTATTTCAGGCAGGGCTTGAGTGTGGTCAGCCATTCACAAGCCATACCAACACAACCAGCAGGATAGCTGCAACACAACTGGGAACTATGGTGATGACCATTATCAAATGAAAGGTTAAGGGAGTAATCGTGTAGAGTTTACATTATTTCAAGACTTTAACCAGTGAAAAAGCGCTACAACTACTAGCTAAATTAAGTAACACATTAGACGCAATGGCCCCACCCCCAGTTGTCATTCAGATTAATGGGTATTAAACTGAGTTGTAAAGAACTTAAGCAAAATCTATAATTTCTTAAATTGAATCATATCTATTGACCGCTTACGACCGAGAAGCTCACTACAAAGTCCTTTGATGAAGCCAGCATGCCTTCCCATAAGTCACCTCTTCCTTCATTGTATTGTCAATACCATCCCGCGACTGGACAATTTGTACCATTGCCTTCTGTCATCAGTGAGTCGGTTCGTCATCACACGAAGATTCCCGGAGTCCGTCCTATGCCTCTTTCAGTGGGTGTCGCCTCACAGTCTCTCACCAATGGCTCCGTTCGAAGTTTCAGCAAGGCTTTGTGAGCCCTGTTTCACCATTTTACCCCAACGCACATCCAGCTCTACATTAATCATGTCGATTAGCGCAGCAAGGGAATGCAGATCTGCTTCAGATTGACACCAGGGTCCTGGTCAGCAGCTATAACGTTTTGGGGTCTTGTTTTACGCCATGTCATCCCATTTAGGTAACAGCTTGAATCTCATGAGCGAAGCCCTTAACCTGCAGGTGCTCCAACTTTCGGGGGGAAAATTTGGGGGTTGGTGTGCACCATTCCACTCAAACCAGCGTAGCTGCACTCAGGTTCACGTCGCTGACGTGATTCGTCGTTAGGTGAACACGCTGTTTCAGTGAGCACACCTTACCTTAGCTACTGTCCAGTAGGTTTTCCATCCCAACTGGCTTCTTACGAATTACACCTGGTTCCTGGCATTTCCCTGTGAACAGGTGTGACTCATCAGAAAACAGGTTCTAATTTATTTATTCATTCATGTAAGTGAATAAAGATAATAGGAAACAAGCAGTCAGAAATATATAACGAATAAAAAACAAGTTGAAAGAACCAGCATATAGGTAGCTATCGGGACAGTGTGATCGACACCCAGTGACGGAAATTAGAGTTTGACAGTGCCAGTAAGGATCGAATAATTGCCTTGGTGCTGACGGGGTTCACTCAGGGTTCAGGGTTCACTCAGAAAACATGGCTGTTCTGTCTTTGGGGGGAGGGGGGGACAGAAGCAGTCTGTCCTGGTGGTGTGAGAGCGCAGATCATGGAGGAGGAGGAAGAGGGAGGACAGAGGAGATGCCGCAAAACACAAACCCACTAGTGGCAAATGAGCATGACAATGCGAGATTTGGGTGTTCTACCAAGCAGGATTTCTTACTTAGCCGGGTAACTTGTCAGATTTAAGATGAATGAAGATAAAGTCCATTAAGCTCAGACTACCTTTAATCCGACAAGTTATCTGACTAAGCAAGAAATTCTGCTTTGTGGAACACAATAGCTTCCTATTCCTGTAATACTCTGCTTGCAGTCTTACTGAACTAAATTACATACCTAAGGTGAACTGCTGAAACACGCTGTCATTTTGCAACCGAAAAACTCGCACAAAGCGTCTAATTCTCTTGGAGGTGCTGGAAATTCCCAGGTATTTTAGTGGTTGGACGGATGCTAGTTATCTGTGTCACGGCATATTTAATGCACTGTAATACAGTCAGTTTAGCACAAATTAGTTGACGTGCAAATCAGTTTCACTCTAGATTTAACAAGCCTCTATGCAACGAATGACACAAGCTGTTGAGCAGAATGATCGAGGGATTATGGAATTCTGAGAACGCCTGCATCTTGCAGCACAATTTACATTTGTGATGCCAAACACCTTAAAAAACAACAATCTATACAATCTATATTAGAAGAATCAATGACTTTTAATTTGCTTGAAAGCATCCTGTGCTCCACTCATGTTTACAAGTCAACAACAGACAAACAGATGTTATTACTGTTCACTAGTAATAAACGTAACTACACACAGTACTGTAAGTGTACCTTGAGCTGACTAAAAGCTGAAGCCATGTAATGTTTTCATGAGCGTGACCAAGTGCGTGCGCTCATCATCACGAATGAACCATTGTATTTAACCCAGATTTTTAATATAATAGGCTTTATGGCAGTCCGCTCGTAAGTACAAGTTGTTTGTGAGTCATGCGTTCTTGACCCAGGGACGACCCGTATGTCACGTACTGTAATCATCCAGAAAATACCAAACTCCACTTCAACGCATTAGGTAGTGAACGACATATGTTTGTGTCAAAATGAAATTACGGAACAGTTTCAATATGAAGAATGCTTGCTTAACTAGGACCAACAAACATACGACGTCCTCATCGTCGTAGAAGCAGGGTTTCTCATCAGTCTCTGCATCTTTATGTAGTCTGTGCTCCTGGGAGCGAGACGCATAATTCATGTGAAGCGAACACAAAATGTCCGATTGTTTGGAAGGTCGCGCCTCAACACTGGGCAGCTGAATTTAATGGGATGTCGCACGGGGGGGGGGGGGAGTTCGCTGAGCCTTTGTGAAAATGTTTACATCTCAGGATAAACAACAGAGTGTACACAGCTTTACACATTAGGGGCATGGGGGACGTTTTCGCAGTTAGCAGAGAATATCTAGAAGAAAAAGAAGCTTTTTTCCAAAGGGTGTACAGTTGGACGTAAAGGACACAATCAGGAAGCTCTGGGATGTAAGAGGGGCCATAACGCGTACACAGGGGCCAATTTTAACATTAGCCAATGATATGTTTCAAATCAGTGAGTGACAGAGGATGTGACCAATCAGCTTGCAGCTGAACCCAGTATTGTTGTGGCCCCACCCCTGTATATATCCCTGGACACAATAAGAATTCAGCTCCCAGCATTGCTTATCAAGCTTCAGGAAATGCTGAACAGCTCCATACCTGACTTTGTCCAGGCAACAATGGTCCATTAGCATAGTTTTAATCCAGCTAAACTTTCCAGTCAAGCTGTGGCTCCAGCTAACGGACATGCCCCTCCCATCAGAGACAGCACCCTGGGGCCCAAAGGGCACATCTGCTCCAAATTACCCATAATCCTCCCCAAAGACAGAGCTGCAAGCATTGGAAAATCCCCAGCTCGGGGAAAATAAGGGGAAACATGTCCAAACAGCTGGAACAGGGGCAGCTAATCAGGACACCTGAACCCTAAGCTCCGCCCACTCTGTATTATACAAAGTGATCTTCATTCATTATTTTTTTTAAATGTTGTGATAGTACAGCACTTTCGTCAGCTTTGGTTGTTTTAAATGTGGTCTATAAATAAACTGACTTGACTAATACAGTACATGTCATTATTAGAATCAGTTTTTGATCTTACTCACAAAGAGATTGACAGCTGGGAATAGCTGCAGATAGCGGAAGACAACCTGCCGCATATAATTTTCTTCCATGAAGAGATGAGATGATTTCAGGGCCAAAGCCCAAACGTGTTACAGTTTCAACTTGCTAAGAACCGAAAGAGATGACTTCTTGTACAGAAAAGGATGAAACTGCTTAATGAACAGCTGTGGAAACACCAACGTCGGTTAACCTTGAAGACGAGGCTGTTCCTTTCTAATCAGACCATGAGTAATTAAAATTAAAAATTGTACCGACTTTGTGGTGTGTTGCATTTTAGGTGAGAATTTTGAATCCCGGGTCTTGTACAAAGTGCGTGCAACAAAATCACGGGCACTAACAAAACAACTATATCCAGCTTCTCCTTAAGGTGCTGTTGGCCAGTGATTCTTATCAAACACACGCTGAGACAAGAACTAGGTGTTTATAATAATATTTATCAGTCATATTTGGTGATTTGGTCATACATTCAAGAGTAGACTGAGCTTAAATATGTGATAGTGATCATACCTAAAATTATAGTATGCTATTAGAACCATTTGGTAATAGCTGCTGAAACAATTTGGTAGCTGTTGTTAAAATCGCTACATTTCGGGTGCTTGAATGGGTGAGATTCTGTGCACTTGATTGGCGCAATCAGCATGTTTAAATGAAATGTTAATAGCAACCAAGAAAGATGCAAGAAAAGTATAATGAACATATAATTAGCGCAGGCTAATTGTCATTGTATATTAAACCGTCAATTTCCTCAATCAGTGGAAATAATTATCAATATTTGTTTCTTTCAGTTAGCAACGGCGCTTTTAATTTGCTAAAATGAAATATGTATGATCATTTTTTTCCTTACAGCTGACAATAAGCTGTAGGTTCCCCACATACAGACCTTTCCATGTCTATTGATATTTGGTAGCGCCATTAAGGGGTGAACAATCGCCAATGAGCAATCTGTAGGGTGGGTTACGCTGAATCACTAGCTCACCAACAGCTTTCAAGGGGCCTCTTGATGGTCTTTGTGTATCAGGGGATGACGCCAATACTTAAGCGGAGGATCAGGCCCCAGCTTCACTACAGGATCTCCGAATGACTAATTATGCCAGGAAGGTCGTCAGGGCCGCGGAGCTAAGAATTACTCTCAGCTCTGGAAGCAGGCTTTGAAATCGAGTCACCTCTTCCGGGCCGTAAATGAGCCCACCGACCGCTCGCATGTGAAGGAGGGCATAGATCACCTCAGACGCAGCCGAGGCTGGAAGGCAGCGCGGCCACATAACCACAATAAAGCTCCATCCATAAATTTCAAATTGCCGCGTGTTATTTGCAGTGATGCAGGTTACGGCTTTTTCGCAGGTATTCATCATAAGGCATGCCTTCGCGAATATAGTACGTAACACAATTCGCGAAAGGCTGAGGCCAAATGGAAACTAATGTTCACGACTGATTGTGAATCAACAATGTCATAATGAACTATCGTTGGCACAGGAAACACAGAATTCTCAGTGAAATGCCAGGCTTATAACTAAATATTTGTCACAGAGAGGCATTGCGGTTGAAATTGTAAATCACAGTACAATTTTCAATCTATTCAGAACTGAGCGGCCCATTAAGCAGAGCTTGGTGCGTATTAAGGGGAGGAGTTGTAAGACGATCCCTTGTTGGCATGAAAATGGAAGTTACAGCCTATTAATCCAAGCTTGGTGTGTATGAAAGAGAGGAGTTTTGAGATGATCCCTTGTTGGTATGAAAATGGAAGCTACAGTCCATTAATTAGAGCTTGGTGTGTATAAAAAAGAGGAGTTTTGAAGCAGCCTCTTGTTGGCATGAATGTGGACGTTACAAACTATTAATCAGAGCTTGGTGCGTATGAAGGGGAAGAGTTTTAAGACGGTCCCTTGTTGGCATAACTGTGGAAGTCTAAGCCCATTTATTGGAGCCTGATGTGTATGGGGGAGATTTTTGAGATGGTCCCCTGTTGGCATGGAAGTTATAGATATCTCAGGTTGTTCTTACCTGGTTTCAACGACAGGTGAGGTCACTGCTGCATTCTGAGGTCTCCACTTCTCCTCAATGTGAAGTTTTTCATATCACCACATAACCTGAACCAACTTCCCGCCCCCCATATTTGGCTGGGTGCCCATAAACATCACCACCCACATAACCTGAGTCGTGAAACAGGTGTTGGAACCAGCTGTGAGGATCTGGAGGTCTGGTCCAATCAATGTGACAGCACTCCATATCTGTGTTGGCCTGTTGTCACAGCACTTAATGAATTTAACTAAAAGCCTGTGCAATTAAAAATGATATGAGCAGCTACTGGAAAATGGCATATATCATTGACATTCAAATTCAAGGTCAAACAGAAGTACTGTAACTGATAAACGCTACCCGATGGACCTTCTGGTAGACAGGGGGTTTGTGGTCTCACGCCGTCGCGACGGAGAAGCCTGTCACTGCCTTTCAGAAAATGCCAGCATGTTTTCGTCCAAACTGTCGCTCCTGGCGGAACAGTGCAAAGTCAGCGCTGGGTTCGGCTGGCAAAACTGCAAGAGCAGTGCCAGATGAGGTCTCCTACACGCCGCTCGTCTTATGTCAAATCACCGGCTTGGTCGCTAGCCTGTAGCTCACATGGACGAACCCACTAGTGAGGAAGCAGATTCGACAAACAAATGGACTCAAAAAGGACACGACGTATCAAGGTCTTTTGAAAGAAGGGTCACTCTCTTGGTTCGGCCAGTAACATTTATTTTTATTTAGTTGATGATTTTGTCCAACGCAACATACAGGTGATGCTAGTAGCACATTACAAACATACACGCTGCCAAGGAGTCGACTAGGCGTAAGTGCAGCTAGACTGAGCTCCCAGTGAACTCCCAGGCACATGTGTAAGCAATATCACAGCAGAAGCTACTCGAGAATTCAGAAGCAATAACCTCATAATAGATAACTATTCAAACCAACAGACAAAGTGCAGCATTAAGAGCATTCAGGGAACATGAAGATACATCAGGCTAGTAGAGGTGTTCCTGGAACAGATGGGTCTAAAGGCATATCTTCAGGGTGGAGAGAGTCTGATGACCAGATGTGGTCTGGCAGTTCATCATCGATGTTCCTGTTTTTTTGTAATTTGTCTTACCTTCTAATGAGTCGACATCTGCATTGGGTATGTGGGGGCATCGATTAAAATCAGCAAAACGATAAAGAACGGCGGGTTCGAGAAAGCCCTCGTAACACCTGAGGCTTCTTCTCGGTTCGTCGGAATGGAGAGGAACAGAAAGCGCCGCTAGTGTGAGTGCTACACCTGCCAGCGGCCGGATGAAGCAGATATACCTCCAGCTCGGGAGAAAGTAATTAGCGCTAATTAGCAGTGCGGTGCGGTCTACGCCGTCGGCAGACACGGGGAGGGAGGGTGGGGAGGGTGACAGGAGTTACAGTCACCTCTTGGAAGGTTCCGGAGCACCTTCAGGCAAAGGCGCAACATAATACTGTACGCAGGCCCCAGAAGAAATGTCGCCTGGCTAAAGGCTAAACAAGGCAATGAAAATGCATTATGGGAAATGCTTCCCACAAAAGCATGTGGCACATGATTAATTTCCCGTGCACCCATTCATCTTCCAGCTGCTTATTCATTATAGTTTAGTAGGGGGAAGACTATGCCAGAAAGAAAAGGGGATTCCAGTCCATCACGTGGGCACACACACACAGACACACACACAGTCGTGCAATCATATCCTTTTGGGGACCGCTCATTCATTTCTATGGGAAAAATGCTAACGCTAACTATGACAACCTTAACCCCTACCCAGCCCTAACCATAACCATAAGTAACCAAGCAAAACACAAGAGTTTTTGCATTTTTAATTTTTTCATTGCAGTGACAGATTTTAATAAAATAGAGTTTTCCCACATGGAGACCATAAGGTAAAAAAAAATGGGTATTCATTACGTTGTGAGGACATTTAGTATACCGGAAGACACACACACACACACACAAACCTGTACTCATGTTTTTGCGGGGACCATCCATTAATTTCTATGGACAGAACCTTAATCCCAAAAATGACAACCTTAACCCCCCTACCCAGCCCCAACCTCACCCACAAGTAACCAAACCTAATAGAAGACTTTTGACATTTTTAGTTTTTTGATTGCATTCACAGATTTTTATAAAATGGAATTTCCCCACGTGAGGACTGAAAAAATGGTCCCTACAATGTCAAAAAACGGGTTTTTATCACATTGTGGCGACATTTGATCCCCATAATATAATGTATATCTGACCCCACCCCCCCCCACAGTGGCAGTACAGAGACACCCTTTCCCATTCCTGTGTGTCTTTGGATTGCTGGAAGAAATTTGCACAAATATCTAAAGGAACATAGCCAGACAGAAAAATATCAGGGTGTATTTTTGTCACCAATGAAGCACTTCACCTGGTAGTAAAATTACGAGTGTGAACCCCCACCCCTGAAAACAAAATCTCTAGATGGTTGGGGGGGGGCCCTCTCCAATCTGGTTACAGGCTGGTCACGTGCCTCGCGTTTACTCATCTCTCTTGTATTTATTCTCTGCCTGCGTAACGCCCTAATAGCTTGTTGTCTATTGTCATGGCGTCTCCTAAAGTAGTACGCTGTGCCAACAAAAATTTACTCCGGCCTTGGCTGTGAGGCAATAAAGATTGGGAATTTGAATGCAGAGTGCCTGGAGTAAAGCTGCACAAGGCTGGGAAAAACACGGACACGCGGTGGAATTGCAGCCAGAAAACCACGGGGCCACACGGCCACTTAGCCGCTCTTATGCAAGTCCCACAGATAACTATTAATACCAAACCAGTCCATTATAAATAATGATCCTGTTGTTGGCTTTACTTGGCGATTTAATGAATTGCTAAAGCCAGGCGCAGCTGCACTCTGCTGCGTTTAAATAAAATATAAAACGAGGTTTCTGTGCGCTGTCCTCCGAGAGATCAGATTCAGCTTAGCGTATAAAGTGAAAACGGCATGGCTTTGTTGCGCTGGCCTTCACTGTATGTCTGGAAGCACAAAGGGTGAGCAGTAAATCAGCCCTCCACTTGTAAATCCTCCTCCTCACTGTTGTAGCACCTCACCCCCCCCCCAGCTTTGAGCCTGAGAGTCGGAAGCATACATACTGTTTGGATCTCAAGGTAAGGCCTTCCCACACGTAAGACTGTTAGCATACAGTTCTGGCAGCATTTGTTATTAAGCTACAAAGTGTGTTTTAGATATGAAAATCATAGCTGTTTTTGTTTTTTTCGTGAATTTGTCAGCTTGATGCTCACCTTCGTTTGTCGGTTAATTTTGTTTGACGGATTGTTTGTTTATTAATTTGAAGCTTGATGCTCACCTTCGTTTGTCTGTTATTTAGTTTGTTTGATGGACTCTCATCATCACCTGATGGTTTTGTTTTTCATGGTAGCTTGTCTGTCTGATCACTCCTCGTCCGCTTCTTTTTCAGTTTTGTTTTTGTTTGCGTATTTTAGCACTTGTTCGCCTGCTTCTTTTTGCTGAGATTCCTGTTTGTGTTCATACCTCTGGGAATCTCTTGTCAGTGGGCCAGGCCCCTTTAGCACAGGCAACCCTAATCCTCCATTGGAGAAAGGTGTCTGCATTGGGCAGAAGATCTGACTTGGCATTCTCAGCAGACATCGAGCTGACTGGGGAATATTTGTTTGTTTGCCCTTGTTCATTCGGGTTATCCTCCCTGTTTGGTATTTGCTTCATTTAATAAAGTGCTGTGGTTCTTCTGATCCAACTGACCCTTTGAATCCTTTTTGTCATACCAGGAGTAACTGACCTTGGCCCACAAAATGCCAATTTGAGATTCCCTTTTAGTTAAAAGAGGACAAGGAAATTGGGGGGAAAGGACAAGACCATAAGATCCTTCTTTCATTCTAACATAATCCTGACCTCATTATACTCATTATTTATAACGATAAACAAAGTGATTTCATCTAGCTGAATGCCTAGCTATGTAGTAATATAAATAGAATTTTTGATGCTTTTTTGCTTGAAATAATTTTGAGGAAAAAAATATTAATGATAACATTTTATTCCAGGACATGTGATTTGTTGGAGTATAGCTATGACCTTTTATTATAACTTTTTTCCTTTTATCGTATGGATAGAAAACGTACTTCATGATCACATTTCATGTTTCTCATTTTCCTGTGAGGAAATAGCCGTCCTTCACAGTAGCAGAACACGTGTGGGAAGTGTGATACAGTTCCTCGGCAAAAAGGACACGGTGACATTTCAGAAACGTGCTTGGCAGAGAACTCGCAGGAAGTGTTTCCAGCTTCCCTCCTGATGAAGCGTACACATCGGTACAGGACAATAACGACGACAGCCGGCTACACGTGCAAAACACGTGTTGAGGGTCACCCCGCAAAACCGGTTTCAGAAGTTAATTTGACAGGGGTCACAGGACCCTAAAAATAGACATTAAAAGGTCCGTCCATTAAAGTGGGAAAGACTGTTTAATGTGCGTTCCTTGCTACAAAGCAAGGGATTTTTCTATATTACAAACAGATTTTGAAACCTTTTCTTAAATGAAGGGGAAAAAAACTCTACTTATGGAGGTGGGATCAGGCCTAGACCTAGACCTAAATGGGAGGATTTAAACATGAAGTGCGTGCTTCTAAAGTACATGGAAACTAGGATGTGGAACATTTATCTTTTAGTTATATATTTATTATCCTGTATAATTGTTATAGAAGAAAAGCGGAAATGTCTCGAATTATAATTGCTGTTTACAATGACTTAGTTTTGAGATTATTTACAATGTTAACATTTTTAAATTAAGGCAGCGTCCTTAAGCAGTATTCATACTGGAGATATCCATTTCCATAAGATGTCATTTGTAACACTTCACAGAAGCAGGTCCAATTACAGCCTCGCGGAAATGAAAAGGTCGACGCTGAATTACAAACAGACACATGCTATTCCAGTTCAGCCGTCCTTAAAAAACGTACCGCCGACGGTCGTCTCTGACAGGGTCTAAGAATGCCCTGTGTCACGTGACTTGCTTCCCCAGGTGCAACGTCTGAAACCGGATCAAGAAAAACCCAGCTGAGTCACGTGGAACAAAACCACTGAAGCATGCTGTATACCGAACTTGAATATACCGAACTTGAAAATGAAACATCCTCTCCCATTCCAGACAGTCTTGCACTAATAGTACGGGAAGGTCTGTGTAGCTGTACCTACCCCGATGGATCGTCTCAAACTGGGGCCCAAGTGCTGCAATGTAGCAGGCGACGCTACATCTTCACTGGCTTTCCCCAAGCAAAGCATTTTATTTTACTTTTATTTTACTTTTGTTTTTTAAAAGGATTTGAAAACCCTCTGTGTATTCCACTCTGGTGTGCATGGGTGTACCGCCTCCTCCAAAGCACAAGGGGGCAGTGTTAAATTCTCAGTTATTAATGAATTAAAAACTGATTCCTTATGTTACAGTCCTGGCAGAGTTCGGTAATAATCTTCATGAGGATTTCAGTCCAGGAGACAAGTGTTTTAAACCCAATAGAGAACCTCGTTATAACAAACAGCTAAACGTGACCATGGTAACGGCAAGCTGTCACAGGCTTTTCATTTTGACGTGGGCCATCACTCCTAGCAGTGCATCTGCTCCAACCGGTCGAACGCATCGTGGTACCTTTGCTGTCCTAAACGGGTAAATGGGAAACAATCTTATTTCATTGAGTAATGTATCCCCGTTTTTAATTTATTTCTGCTCATGTAAGCCATAACCTCAGGCTGGTTCTGGGAGGATGTTTATGGAGGAAGATTACAGTTCAGTGACTACCTGATATACACACACACAAAGCAGTGGGTAATAACCCGGTAAGATAATGAGGGCAAGACCCTTCACAGCATTAATTAGCAGACTTCACCTGCTCTCTCTACTCTTCAGACAGTCATTAATGATGCGTGATATGAGGGTGTCTGTTACGCTTCGTTATTATGGGGTAACTGTATTAACTATTTCCAATAAAAACAATAGAACATTGAATTCATTACCTGGAGGTTTTGGGTTCAACTCTCATGAATAAAGTGTATGTTGATGTAGGGATCCCAGAGAAACAAACCCAAATGGTTCAGGGGATTCCCAAATAATCACACCTATAAATTATTGAGAGATGAAGGAAGAGGTAGGGGCTAAGGGGCAATGAGTTTTAGACCTATAAGTTTTAGATAAAGCAGTATTAAAGGATGGAATGATTCTGAATTGAAGCAATGCAGCACTAAGGGGTCCAGGCCCACTGGTCATTATCACCTGAGGAAGAGATGCTTTTCAATACATGTCAGGGTCGGTGTCTGTCTGGCCCTGTCCTGTGGGTCTTCTCCCTGTTTGGTCTTGCTCTAGTATGTTTCCTTGTTCCTTTAGCTGCTGTGTGGCTCAATGGGTTAAGCATGTGGCTGATAAGCAAATATCCCCTCTGTCATGAGTTTGAGGCTAGCCTGAGGTTGGTCTCACCTTTATTTAATATTTTGGTTTATTTATTTTTTTTATACCCTAGTTTCTTATATGGCTAATTTTCATCTTTGCTTTTGTGTCCTTTTTATATGGTTGCCCTGCCCATGCCTTTTAGGTACATTTTATTTTATTTGTGTTTCTAGTCTTTCGTTATGTAGGCAACCCTCAGAGTTTGTTAATGTTTCCTAGTCTCTAGTGCCTGTTATTTGTAATATACCTCACCTGTTCCTTGTTGCACCGAGTCCTTTGTGATTGGTCAATTGGTTATGGGTCTTACCTGTCCTTCATGTTGTCTTATTAGTAGTGTATTTAAGTGCCTGTTTTTGTTCTCTTCCTCAGTTGGTCATTGTGGCTGTTGTCCTGTGTTAGCTGGCTCAGTATAGTGACCCCATGTTTGTTATTGTAGTTCCTTGTGATTTCCCCCTGCTTTAGTTTCTGTTTTGTTTTGACCCCTTGTAGTCCCTTTGTTTTATGATTCTCTCTTTGCCTTCCATTGTGTTAATTAAACCCTGTTTCACCGACGCTGCTACTTGGATCATTTCTCCTTCATCATGCCTCACCATTACAATAGAGAGCCAACAAAATTCCTCAGCAACACTGCACTGTGGTCCATGTGTATCTGAGTAAAGGTGTCTACTACTAGATAGCGATAATCCTTCTAATTTTGGGGAAAGGATGGGCATGCAAATGATCTCATGACTCTAAAGCATCTCCAAGGAGTTTGTGCTAGTCAGTCTCTATGAAGCTGGAGAGCCGGACAAGTAAATATTGGTTGTAGTGGTGCAGACTCTTGTAGATGCAGACGAGCATGCACTTCTTAAGGAAGTCGAATCCCAAACCTAATGAATGCGTGCATAATTTCCACCACATCATCAATGTGTCGTTAAAGTGTGGTACAGCCATTATGATCACTGATTGCAAATAAGAATCAAACTTTTTCAAGAATTTCAGTCTTTCATTTAAAGCAATTGAACATCTTGAGCTCTCAACAGAATACAAACGTAACGATACTATGAAACAAATACAAAAGGGGGAATTGTTTTCAGACAACAGATTGTGACTTGCTGTCCTTCAAAATTAATTGAAACCAATTATATCAGATTAATGATGTACATGCATATCTGGGTCAGAAAGATCAGGATGTCGAATTTAATTCATTATCATTGCTGAAATTATTAATATAATAGATATTAGAACACCACTGAATTATATAAGATTTTATTTGATATCCTATAAATAGGATACACATACAGTATATAACTACATATTTATAAATGTATTAAAATCTGTAAAATTAAAATTTGTCTTCTGAAGATACTTAAAGTGCAGGCAGAATAATTAAATACACTAAGCCTTTTATGTTATTCAAAGGTTTGCAGGAACTTCATGTTTTTTTTTCTGTGATATTTATAGCATATAATAAATAAATGGGATGATTAGTCAGCTTTATGCTGAATTAAACCCATATGCATTATTCTGAAGCATCTCCTCTGCGTATCTCTCATTTTTATGAATCCTGTATGTGATTCTCATCTTTGGGGATAAACTAATCTAATATCATGTGAGATGCACTACTGATTAAGATGCATTTATTAAATGAAATTTTTGTTAGTATGCAAAAACACACACCATGTATTGATTAACTTTTAAAAGGATAGCTTTTATTTTAAAGGAAAATGAAATGCTATTTCACTTCACTTTCTGTGGTCTGAAATGTTATTTTCGTGGTCTGGGGGGGGATTTTTTTTTATCTTGTAACGACAGAAGAACAGCATAGCTAACAGAAAATGCAAAGAAAAAGCACAAAACAGATAAAACAAACAATGCAGTTTCAAAACTAACCGCTGCCCCAGTACAGAAAAGGGCCACATCACACTCAAGGCAAACATCCCAGACCCTTTGCCAGCGGACGTCACGAAAAAATTCATTTAGAAAAAGAAGGAAATTCCATGAATTGTTCCTTCCCCAACGGCATTGAGAACTCAAAAGTGGAATGGAGTCCGTTATAGACTCCACATGTGTGGACTCGGGGGCATAAATTATGGGGAGATGGGGGGGGGTGTAACTCCTCCCCCTCAATAATCAAAACCAATCAATACAACCCCCTGGACCCCCTTAAATTTGTGGAGACCTCAATCCCCCTCAATGCTCAACCCAATGTTAGGCCCTTTTATGGTCTATTTACCTTCCCATGTAAGGGACACATTAAAACACCATTTATACTTCACAAAGGAGGTAAAAAAAAAACCAATGACAAATTAAATAAAATGTAACTACTTTGTATAAATCAATTTATTTGATGTTTTTAGTACAAAAAGTTTTTACCCTGGAACCTTTAATGGAAGCCACGTTTGAGAAAACACGCTTCTGTATATTAGCGTTGGCTGCGCCGGCTCCGGGTACGTGACTGTCTGCACAAAAATAAACAGAGCAGCATCCTGCCTCCATCACGAATGTTTTTAAAATGAAATCCCAGAGTTAGACGTTTCACTGCACTCGTCTGCGCATTCGGGAATATATCGAAACAAAGGAAAATTCTGGAGATGGTTGGGGGGAGGGGGGGTGACCCCCCCTGGCCCCGATCTCTCTGCCATCATAGAGCTTCAATTTTCCCAAGTGTCCCCTTTTACCTATGGGGGGACAACCTCATCTTCACCATGAGCACATATAACCTCAGTCGTGTCCCCCCCGTGCATAGAGATGCAGCATTCCACACGTTAAAGTAACGCATTAAAGTGAAACAAATGCAGATTTTGCCAGCTCTCAGTGTTGGTTTCGGACTAATAATATTCGGTTGTTATTCCCTGGCAGCAATTCGCAAACATTTCAGTCGGTGACAGAATTCATTTGTAAAAATACCAAGAAATTGATCATTTCCCCAATGGTAGCTTTTGAAAAGGAAAAGAAAAGGATTATTCGATCATCCTTAAAAGAAATATAGGCTCAGTTATATATGCTGTTATTATGTCTGCCTGCTTGTGCCTTATCCTCACTTATATTATCCTGACCAGAGTAAGTGGCTGGAATTAGATAGATGCCTTTTTTTGTTCTAGAGGACAAAAGAGTTGCAATTGTGTATCCTGGGTAATGGAGGGATAACGGTTTATGGGGACAGTGAAAAATAAACATCCAGTCCAAAACTACAGGTGTGCTGGATAACAGAAATGTTTTTCATAAAAATCCTAATTCTATTGTTCATATTTATTTAATTGAATGGTGTCCTGGGTTTTTCCCTGCCTTGTGTCTATACTGTAGGCTCTGGGCCCCCACCCACCCTTAATAGGACAAGCAGATTCAGAAAATGGACGGATGGATATCTATTTAATTTTTTTAGGAGTTTTTTTTTTTATTTCACAGAAGACTCAGTTGGATTTAAAAAATGTTTGCGAAGCCTTACAGAAATTTAATTCTATTTTTACAAGTTATTTCAGATTATCTTGAAATTACATTATTGGATCTCACCTGCTTCTTCTGATTCTTCCACGTGACTCACCAGTATATCTGTTTTCTTTGTTTGATAGGGTTGCGTCCCCCCTAATGTGGCCCCTCGTTAGTCTTGATATTTAAGTATCTGTTTGTCTCATCATCCCCAGTTCGGTCATTAATATCGCTCCTCTTGTCTGCCTGAGTCCTACCCTGTACTGGTCCTCCTGTTTTTGACCCTTTGCAGTCCCATTTATTTTCCAGCCTCTGTTCAGTTCTGCTCAGTTTGGTTTCAATAAAACCCCCTTTTGTCCGCCCCAAACGCCTACCTCTTAGTCCTTCCTCCCGCGGATCTTGGCACACACAGCAAAAATACTTTGCTGCGTTAAAAATGAGATTTATTGTGTCACTCTGCTGAAATAAAGGAATAAAAGTTTGAGCAGTGAACTGTTCTCTTGGGATGTTAAGCCTTGTGACAGAGGGAAGCCTTGAGGTATGAAAAAATGAAGAATAAAAATGTAGTTATTCAAGGACACAGTCCAACAGTATTATTGTATATTTGATACAAGAATATCAATGAGTGACTGATTTTTCATTTGACAATTACCAACTGGATGACTTTAAGAAAAAAGCGATTACAAGTTACCAGCATGTCCTTATAGCCTCAACATCATGACATTCTGCCTGGGAAATCAGGATGTTCAAAGTCTCTCATGTGATACATGTTGAATCAAACATCTGTATTTTATTTGATATACAGTCCACACGTGTAAACTAAGTCTCCGTATCTCATAATACCTTGTACTTCCCATTACCTTGGTAACCCCAGCCCTGCATGCTGGGACCGCTAAGACCCCTGGAGTCAGAGACCAGGGCTGCATGCTCTCAGCCAATCAGAACCGCAGATCAGTATGACATTCTAACACATGTCTTCTGCATTACCAGTACCGCATTGGGATATATATTTTTTCTGGTCAACTGGAGGCAGCATCGTAAATCTTTAATTAAAGGACAAAGCCTTCTCCTACCCACCCCGGGCGTCGATTGTAAAGTTAAATTTCAATTCTCTTTGGGAGGCCACATCTACTCTTATCTCTTATCCTCAGTCTTATCTCAGCATAATTACCTGAGAGCTCTACCTAATCGTAATTGTGTTCATACTGGAAACTTAAAGCGGGGTGGGGGGTTGTGGACTTCAAAGGCTTTTTAAAGTGGCCCAGATAGGCGTGAGAAAAACAAATATTGTCTCCCCTGTGCTGTCACTTACAAGGACACTGGAAGGGAATATACCATCATAGCAGGGGCAGGTGATAAACTAAAGCTGATGAAATGGATGGCTGGGAATTTAAGGAAATGCCACATAAAAGTCAGCGCTGAAAATGCAGACCAGACTCTGCTTACGGAATCCATTAGATTTAAGGCGTCGCTTTTGAAGGATTTTTCTGTCTGGGAACAATCTTGATCCCTAAAAGGACATGCAAGTCAATATAATACTCTAGATATATTCAGATTGGCGGACAGCAGGTGGAGCTGGACAGGTGAACTGAACTGAATGAGCCTCCATGTCCTGTTCTCAGAGTATGGATCCTGCACCCATCCCCTACATTGGTCATGGGGGTCTGGAGCTTATCCTGGAAGTGTTGGGCATAAGGCAGAGAATAACCCACCAACCCATCACAGGCTACAAACAATTCACATGTACAGATAATTTGGCAACTCCCATTCACCTTAGGAAACCCCATGACAACATGGGGAGAACATGCAGACTTCACACATGGGGCCATCGTGGGGACTTGAACCCTGGAGGCGTGAGGCAACAGTGCTAATCACTGCATTACCATACCACGCTATCGATGTACAGTATAATTGCGCTGATATTCTTCATTCTTTCATAGACTCTTGACAAGTTGACATCTCATGTGGATGGTCTCTGCTCTTATATGAAATATCTACATGTCTAATTCTGTCTTTGGCACGCTAATGAACGTCTGTTCCTGTTTTAGCCTGCCATACACAAATGGTGTAATTCGACAGCGCGCTCGTCTGGAATGACAGCTGCCAGACAGTCCCATTGTTTGGGCAAAGGCATCTGAAAGTACGTACAAATTACCCTGGACATTTAAGACCAGTAGAAAACACTCTGTCCATCTCCCAGCTATTACAGGTAGCAGAAGGCACCAGAGAGATGTATTGCTAGGATGGGAATTACCTAACAGCGCTGACGTAAACACACACCACCTGAAAAAATTTGGCAGCCAGGAATGTGAATATCAGTAGCAAAGTCAATGTGAAACCAGGGACGAGTTTTCTCATGTTTCGTGTGCATGGTCAGAATTCAGGTGGACCTGCAGACAGGACCATGAGGAACACCTCTTCATCTATAGAGTGACAACCTGAATGTCCGTAAACTACACCCTTCCTGGGGAGACTGCTTCATCCCCGAGGCTCTGTGTCCCCCCTCCCACACACACACACACACACACACACACACACACACACACACACACACACACACACACAGGCTTGTAATTATATCTTTATGGGGACTCTCCATTCATTTGTATGGAGAAAATTCAATTTCCAACATGAAAACCTTAACCCTTACCTAGCCCTAACCTTAGCCATAAGTAACCAAACAAATATGAGACTTTTGCCATTTGCAGGTTTTTGATTGCATTTACAGGTCTTTTTGGGGACCTGAAAAATAGTCCTCACAATGTCAAAATAACAGGTTTTGTATTACATTGCGGGGGACATCGCAGGCACACACATGCACACGCAAGCATCCATCAGCTCATTTTGTGAACTGTTTGCTTTTTGCTGCTATTTGTTTTCACAAATATTTGAAGACGGAATAAATTCCATGATCTCCTAAGGCTTATGTGAGGATTTATGGCATTGGCTTGTTTATTTTGAGAGACACACTGCTGGGTCACATTGTATAACCACTGCAGAAAGTAAAATAAAGCACTAAACATTAAATACTGAATAAAATGTGCAACTAAAGACACTCAGAATCAGTAAAACATGGTTTTATTACTCTATCCTATATGAACACACGTATGCTCATATATTTCCACCCATCTTCCATCCGCCTCTCCTAGTCAGAGTGTGACCCATTTGTGTATGCCGGTTTTGCCGAAAGAGTGCGACAGTGTGTGTGAGTGTGCCCTGAAATGGACTGGTCTCTCGTCCAGGGTGTACCCCGTCCATTTACATTTTATTTATTTAGCAAATGCTTTTAACCGAAGCAACATGTTTTTTTTTTCTGTGAAATCAGGGTCAGACGGTCCCTGGAGCAATTGGGGGTTAAGGGCCCTGCTCAGGGGCCCAGCGGTGATATCACTCTACCAGGCCTGGGATTTGAGCCCGTGACCTTCCTCTGAGCGACATACCACCCCCTCTCTGGTGCCCCCTCCTGTCTGGAGTAGGCTCCAAGGTCTCTGTCACTTTGACTGGGATAAGCAGGGCGGTGCCAGGGAGGGCCGGGAGGTGCTGCAGCTAACCCTGTGACAGCCATAGCACCCCCTTAGTATTCCCAAGAAATGCGGTTTATTTAGAATTGTTTAATGTGTTCATACTATAATTTATAAAATAAATTTAAAAAATAGTCCCACATTTAAAAAAAAAAAAAAGGTGCACGTGTGTCAGGGGTGCTGCATTGAAATTTAAACTGTGGCAACCAGCACGTTTAAGGGGAAACCCTAAATTTCAGAGCACCTTGGCTGAAAAGTCAAGCAACCCCGTGGCACCAGCAAAATCAAACCTCTGGCGCCGCCCCTGAGGATAAGCAGGGAAAAGGCAAATGGATATATGTGCAGTATGTAAATGCTATTGAGTGTTGACATACAGTATTAACATGCTGCACCGTACCTGGAGGTTGCATACATATTTGCCCATGGTGTGGCTTTCTGGTGGGCTGACTCACACGCCCACTTCCCGGCAGCTCGCGGGCTCCCCGGAGAAGATCAGTAACCGAGATCAAAGTGCAGATGGCGTTTCTGCTGCCCGGAACATTACGCCTGACGCCCCTGCCACGTGGCACACCTCTGCGGGCACCTCTTTGGGCACCTCTCTGCGGGCACACCTCTGCGGGCACCTCTCTGCACCCCTCAATCCCAACGTCAAACTGACTGTTCACAGATTCCGCTCCCTTCTGCGAGGCGGGGGGGGCAGGGCTAGCCCCCCCATGTTTTTTAAGTGCGCTGTACATATAAGTGATGGTAACTGTGTTATCCTGAAAGACAATATGCCATGTCAGGAAAATATAGAGAGTGGAAGAACATTTAAGAAACACTGCTCATGCTGGACATGACAAAATTTTATTTGGTTTCATTCATCTGCCCAATGAGTAGCATTTGTATTTATTTAGCAGGCTACCATACAGGCTATCAGGCTCACAAGTACTACAGAAACAGCATGTAAGAACATATACAGTCCGGTTTTTGTTGCTGAGATGAGACCACCAATGACCAAAAGTCAGGCGTCCTTATCCTATGCTACAGCATCAGGAAAAATTCACTCAGTCCTCATGTAACCCAGCGCGCACCTTTCATTCAATTTCCCGAACTCACTAAGTCCACAGAACTTTTCTGAAGAGCAAATACCGTGGTGAGTCCAGAGGTACAGGTCAGTCGCATTGTAGGGATCTTAGTGTGCAAGAACAGGGAAAGTATCTCACCAGATCCCCTGAACTAAACAGGTGAGCCTCCGATGCAGTTCAGCTCCCTTGGAAGGTGTAAACAGAATTAGCGGCACTTCAGAGGAACTCAGGACAGCGGGACATTAATTCGGGGTGGAACTTAATTCGTACCTGCCGCTTCTGTGTGGTATCGCCACCTTAACGCCCACCGATGGGTACACGCATGAAACCAAGATCCGCAAACCAGATCTGTTTTTGTTTCCTGGGAATGTGTTGTGTCCACGTGTTGGACGAGATCTCCACTAGATCCCTCCGCTACCTTAAACCAAATAGGCTACATGATCTCCTCCGACAAGACTGTTCATCGGGCTGAATAAATATCAAATCGGATAATTCCAACAGCCCGTTTGGCTCTCCTCTGTGAGATTGTAACCTCTCTTAGCATGTCTCTACATCAGATTTTTCCTCTTTTAGCCCCATTTAGCTGGTCGATGGCACTTAGATAAAGCTGTCATTCACCGGGGCAGTTTACTTCAAGACGTTATAACCTCGTAGCTTTCACCCATTAGGACCCTTCTGGAATTTTCCTAAAGAGATACTCGAAGGACAGCTTACCGTAAGTAGAAGCGACAATTATTACGTATTATTGTTGGATTTATTATTGGCAATTTAAATGCTAAACTAAATGCATCTGAGCCCATTTATAAAGTACATCTACTAAAGTCATTCTCCAGTGCGATGAAAGTAATCATGCTAAAAATGTGTCATTACTGTACTGATCTCCACGAGAACTTGGTTTGATTTCCCAGCTAAAACAATGGGGAATACAAATAAGCGGCATAAATACATGGATGACAGTCACCCATGATGCTTTGCACCTGGATCAAGTGTTGTGGTTGTTGGCATGGTAACGGTATAGCCAGGGTGCCACTTAGGCTATTTTATTTAAGCAGGTTTTAAAATGCTGTATAAAAGGGTAATTTCTTCAAAGCTGAATAGACGGGAAGAGGTGAAGTCAGCGTGCTGTGGTGGTTCCCAGCAATTTGCAGTCGTCTCCGTACGAAACAAGCTTATTCTTCCTGCCAGGGGCTGTTCAATTTCCCTCCAAGTCAAAATCTCTGCAGTCACATCCTGTTCGGAATTAAATCAGGCAACTGTGGGCCTCCGTTGTCTCCCGCGGCCGGCAGTTCGGCGCAGTGCCGCACAGCGCTGCGCGGTCTTTAGGAGGCGCCGTCTACGATTGTGTGACGCACCATGTCGCGCGCTCCGCCGGTGCGGAACAGCAAACAATTTTGCAATTTCTTAGGAATTCAAACTAGTGGGAGGGGCGGGGGCATCCTTTATTTGAAAAAGCAAAAAATCTGAATCACAGCATGCCACAGGGAAATCGTCAACACTCAATAAATATGGTCCCATGATGCCATTAAACAGGGCACTTATGGATCGCATGTATAGACGGCAGGTATCTCTTTTCCTGTGTGTGTTGTGTCATCTCTAAACTTGGAATGCTGTCCCTTGTGTGGTCTTCTGTTTTCCCCCAGAGCAGTACATATCTGCCCACCCCCCCTCCCAAAATACCTCCCTCATTGTGTTCCCCATGAGCTCATCGTCCAGTATGGGGGGGCTCTTGTCCTCCCAGTGTCACCCGATCATCGTGAGCCAGGATCCTGAGCTGAGCTCAGTTCAAGCTTAAGAGCAGAGGTGGGTAATTCAGGACCAGAGAGTAAAGATCCAGACCAACATTTTGTTTCAACCAACCAGTTGAGTATAAAGAGTCACAGAGTACTTAACTGGTTGGTTGAAACAAAATCCTGGGCTAGACTTGTACTCTCTGGACCCGAACTTCCCACCTGTGCTTAAGAGTCATTGCACAGCCCAGCTCTTCCCTCCAGATCCCCTTTTGGAGAGAGGGTTTATTGATCCTCAGATTATCACACCCAAACTGATTACGCCAGTGTCTCCAGTGGACGCATGTGACAGTATAAACAGAAAACGAGACGACCCGTTCCCTGCTCGGCGACGATAAACACCAGCTGACTCCATCGCTTTCCATGTAACGTTTTAGATGTCCGGTGCTTCTCATGTTCCACACATGAAAGGTTCTGCCTTCTCCCAGAAGGGTGCTCACAGAACTGTCACATAAAAGGCAGTGGCCTGACTGCGTGTGGATCGGAGGGGGGGGTCTCCTGTCGCCGCTTCCCATTGGTGAGAAACTCGCACCCAGTTTTTGCAGAACAATGAAAAAACGGGGGTGCTGAACATGAAAGTTCATGGCCACTATGATATTATTAATAAACAATATTGTACATGACTATTGATATAGAGTTTAGTTTTGATTATGAATAAAATCTGGACAGTATGTTTCCTGATTTGGCCAAAGTACATGATATGGCCAAAGTAAGAGGTCACCAGCTTATCCAACATCTTGTTATG
Source organism: Mormyrus proboscirostris (assembly GCA_026779585.1). Taxonomy (NCBI): domain Eukaryota; kingdom Metazoa; phylum Chordata; class Actinopteri; order Osteoglossiformes; family Mormyridae; genus Mormyrus; species Mormyrus proboscirostris. Next base: position 2,480,816 of record JAODKF010000089.1, read on the forward strand.
AAACCAATATGAAGTTGGTCAGTTCGTCGTTGCTTTAATAGCCTCTACTTTTCTGGAAAGCTTTGCCTGAGAAGCTGGAACATTGGTGGCCACTCTGGTTGGGTGTTGATGTTGGGTGATCAGGTCACACTCTGTGTTTGTGTGGCCGACCACTTTACAACTGAACTTGTTCCCTTGACTTGTGTTTCACCGGGACAGCTCTGATTGGTGGAAAGATGGCCTCCAATGATGGCGCCACGTAGAGAGTCACTAACCTCTCCTGTACAGCCACCCATCCCTCTGATAATGATTGTTGCATAACTGTCTGCTTATATATCTGTGTCAGCAGTGGGTGTGGATTAAATAGGAAATTTCTCTGATTAATTGGGGTGTCCGCATATTTCTGGCCATATAGTGCATGTGTATCCGGCCCCTAGCCAGAAATACATTTTGATATCCCCCCTCAGTAGATTTTGCCAATCTGGGGGCAGGAGGGGGGAAAAATCCCATAATTTCACTATGTGGCTACATGCCTGACGTATATAACTGTTTAAAGAATAATGATGAAAAATGGTTTTTCTTCCTCCTCCTCATCCTCTTCTTTTTCTTCTTCTCCCTCTTATTATTATTATTATCAACTACAAAACAACCAACACTGACTACACCAGTACAATGCATGGTATATCCATCCATCCATCCCTCCATCCATCCATCCATCCATCCATCCATCCATCCAACCCTTCATCCATCCATCCATCCATCCATCCATCCAACCCTTCATCTATCCATCCATCCATCCCTCCATCCATCCCTCCATCCATCCATCCAACCCTTCATCTATCCATCCATCCATCCATCCAACCCTTCATCTATCCATCCATCCATCCCTCCATCCATCCATCCATCCCTCCATCCAACCCTCCATCCATCCAACCCTTTATCTCTCCATCCATCCATCCCTCCATCCATCCATCCAACCCTCCATCCATCCAACCCTTCATCTCTCCATCCATTCATCCCTCCATCCATCCATCCCTCTATCCATCCAACCATCCATCCATCCACTGATCCATTCATCCATTTTCTGTATCCTGGTAGGGCGCAAGGCAGGGAACAATCTAGGATGGGGTGCCAACCCATCACAGGGCACACTCACACACCAGTCATTCACACGCCAGTCACTCACACAGTGCATGACACGTGTAAAAATAATAATATAACCTTCAAATGGTTGGAATAATAATTAATGCTTAATGTTTGCAGTGTCACTGATTTTTTTAAAAATCACACATGGATACTTTGATGGCAGCGTGGAATAATAAGAAGCAGGGGGTGGGGGAACGGAGGGCCTTGGCGAGTGCCTGGGGATGGATTTCTCTGACAGCCCGGCCCGGCGCAGGATTAGCGGGCATAGGAGGGCGGGGATTACGTGACCCCTGTGCGGTGCGTGACACGCCCGGCCGAGCAGAATCAAGGAGGCGTTTGATGAGGGGCGTGGAGCCATGACATCGACCTATATACAAATAAATGGGTTTGAAGCTTCAGAGGCGAGAAAAAGCTGGATTGTTTACTTAGAGGATGCCACCACCCCCCCAACCCAGTGCCCCCACACCTAAACTCAGAATACAAATAGATCCCAGCAGGGGACAAGGCCATGACAGCCACAAGCAAGCCTAAAATTAACATTCATAACATAGAAATAATTTTTAATATCGTATTTATTAGATAATAACAGCAAAGTAGTGACAAAACGTACATTTCTGGAAGGGACTCATGTGGGCTGCTGTTGTCGAAAATCGGAACATATCCTGTCGCCAGGATCTAAAGGAGAGTTTCAGAACTGTCACAACCCAAATGGGTCTCACTGCCTGCTGGGAAAGGCGACGGTATACGAGGCTTTTGTCGCGATGTCCTTTGTAGGCAGAATGAGGTTGTGATGGTGAGTCCCTGGTTTGGCAGGAACAGGAAATCAATAAAGTGTTTAGTCTGATGTCATGGAAAATAAACTGTTTACAGTATGACGGGGCCGTTCCGGTGCAGCCGATGCCCCCAATCCCCCAGTCCCTCGAGCAGGGATCTCGCATGCTGCTCTGCTTTCCCGTGTTTTGTCTTGGTGAAAAAAATTTTAAATAATTCTTATATGTAGCCACTTTCAAGACCCTAGATTTAGTTAGAAATGCACAGTTGTGCTTCCCTTGAACAGGTAGTCAGTAATAACTATGCTAATGATTTGCCCCTAACCTACACTGAAATGTAATAATGTTTTTTTTTCTTTTTAGTGTCCTTCACAGGGCTGCATTATCAGCTTGCAAAGTACAGTGACTTCCTTTCTGTCTCTCTCCCTCTCTCTCATCCTCCTCTCCTTCTCTCTTTCTATCTGTCCCCTTCTCTGTCACCCTCTCTCTTCCCCTTCCCTTCTCTTTCTGTCTCTCTCCCTCTCTCTCATCCTCCTCTCCTTCTCTCTTTCTGTCTCTCCTTCTCTGTCACCCTCTCTCTTCCCCTTCTCTTCTCTTTCTGTCTCTCTCCCTCTCTCTCATCCTCCTCTCCTTCTCTCTTTCTGTCTGTCCCCTTCTCTGTCACCC
>JAODKF010000089.1:2483476-2494252 GCA_026779585.1 Mormyrus proboscirostris
TCTCTCTTCCCCTTCCCTTCTCTTTCTGTCTCTCTCCCTCTCTCTCATCCTCCTCTCCTTCTCTCTTTCTGTCTGTCTCCTTCTCTGTCACCCTCTCTCTTCCCCTTCCCTTCTCTTTCTGTCTCTCTCACCTTTATCTGGCTCCCTCTCATCTCCTCATCCCTCGCTCATCCCTCTCTCTTCTCTCCCCCTCCTCCCTCCATCTCTCCCGACCCCTCCCCCTCTGCCATGGTCACTGCATCCTCTCGCGTGCTTGATTATGATTCTGCAGATTCCTTAAACCCGGCTCAAGCGCTGAGGAATTCCTTTAATGTCTGAGTGCATCGCGGGTCTCGTGAACGTGAAAACGACTCACTGAACTTCTACGCGCACCGGCAAAATGGCTTTCCGGGCTTCGGGGAGTCTTTGTCCCATGGCACGCAGAACCAGGATAGGAGAATAACTTGATAAATGTATTTTGACATCCGAAGGGACAGAAACTCAGTGTATGGCTACATGGCGCTGTTGTGCCAAATGGCTTTAATCCAGACTGTCTTTGGTGGCTTGAGTAAAGTACATACAGCTAAATTTATTAGGCTGCCATGGTGCCTCATTTACAGAAGGGATCAGTAGATAGAAGACTAATGCCTAAACACGTGAGTATTAATATACTATTCAGCATTAACACAGTGATTTCCTTCCTTTCTGATCCTTCATTTATGTGTTTGGTGGATTAAAATTGCCCCTATTATCAGTACATAATTTCATTATGGGTGGGGCAAAATTAAAATAGCATTTGCAACACTGACAATTCATACAAGGGTAAAAAAAAATCTTCTTTATTAAAATATACTGAATATGTGTGACATAAAATTAATAGCAGACAAAAAAATGTTTACTGTGTTAATGGTTAATGAATATATGCTTGCTGAAATATTGATGTTGACAATTTCATCACAATAAAAATGACCTAAGAATTTTTAATACATAATGTTACTGATAATGCATACACACAGGTTTGCCTTTTTCACATCGCTGGTCATGGGAGAGATGGAGCTTGAAGGAGCAGGTCCCTCTCTGACCTGTAGGAGGCACTGTTGTGGCAGCCAGATAGCATATCCGAGCTGATTTAAAAGATCCTGCGCAGCAATGTTGCTGGTTGATTTGTTGCCATAAAACTCCCTTGACACTGTCAGTGCATGATATAGCAATAACTGTCACTTCACTGTAGACCTACAAAGCCTGGGAACGCTAATATTACTGCGATCTTAGAAACCCAGGCAGAGAACAATAAAAAACTGTGCATTTACACATCTAGTTCATCTCTCAATCAGATGTTTTTCCACATTACAAATGCCTGAGGTTATGATCACATTTATCTTCAGTAATTTCTGTTAGCACATTGCCAACATAGAAACTGTCATTGACAGGCAGGAGAAATTTGACTTATGCAAATAGCACATGGTATGATATATATACGAAGGACAGCTAGGGTCATAAGAACAACAACCATACTACAACTACCACCACTATTACTCATTCCACTAATACTACTCATACTACTCATACTATTCATTCGAATAATACTATTCATACTACTAATACTACGCATTCTAACAATTCTACTCATACTATTAATACTACTCATAGTACTACTGCCACTACAATTCATTACTGTTCTACTACAGCTAATAATAATAGTCCAAGTTAAGTTACCTGGATTTTAACTTTAAAATGACTGGTTATAAAAAATGGATTTATTGGGCACTTCTAAGCCTCTCGTATGAGTTGCAAAAAATAAATTAGTGTCCATCAAATTTAGTGCCTTATAAATTCAAGTTAATGTCCCCGCCACACTGAGGAGAAACTTTACCTACAGTGATTGATGGCTTGTTCCACTGAAATGTCACCCCTTAAAGGTCCGATGTCTGGGAACAGGCCCATGCCAAATAGTTTCTTTGAAGCTCTTTCTACAGGACGCCGAGACGGCAGCAGCGACGCCATGAGACGGCAGGGCCCAGGAAGGGAAACGTTTCTCTTGTAATTCGGATACTTGGGTCTTTGAAGGGAATCCATGGTGATATTGAACGAAAGGGTCATCCAATATGTTTAAAAGTTTTTGTTCTGCAAAACACATGGATCTAGTGGTTGGAAGGAAACTGATCAGGTTTGTGCCGGTGAAGAAGGACAGATGAAAAGGCTGGACTTTTTAAAAGTTTTTATTGTCAAACTATCAGTGGTGATAATCCTTTACGAGTTCCACTGCACAATATCAGATTTGATTGCAAGTAGATCGTATGCAGAGCAGTGTTTCCATTTATGACGGAGTTTTGAATTCCTTCCATGGCTCCATAAATTAAAATACAGCATAAGCTGGCAAGAAAACAAATGATCCTTTCGAAGGACTCAGTCTGCTGACCATTAATGGATAGAAATGCTGGCATCCCACATGGATGCGGAATTTTCTGGAACACACATAGAACCCGATTCGTACAAGTTACTGCATCTCACAATGAGTACAAGCTGATTCTCTTTTATAGTAATGATTCAGAAAGACTGGCTGCTCATTCGCCAAAGCACCTTATCGTTTATCTGTGATTTTAGAATTTTTATTTGTGAAAAGATAAAACGAGAGATGTGCACATCAGTTCTGTTTATTTGGGCATTTTGTGAACTGGATCACTGTATAATGAGGTTGATTTAAGTTCCTCCAAGTGGAGCTGCACAGTAATTGTGCATCACAAACATGACAACATACATTGGTAAAATTAACTTAAAATTTAACTGCACAAAAAATTCACATTTTGGAGTCGGTTCTTCCGAGTACTGCTGCTGAGATTCATGTGCTTGATTTGAAACGAAACCACCTTTGATACCTATCCATCCATTTTCCGAACGCCCGTTAACACTGATCTGTCTATTTATTTTATTTATCGTTGGATTGATAGCCTGACCCTGGTGTTACCTCTTTTAATGCCATACTTGATCAGCCCTCTGGGTATCACCTAAAAGCCATTCATCTAAAGAACTTTTTTAGTGCTGAGCGAGTCGCGAGTTACACTCTAAGTTAGAATAACAAGCAGTCTGCCAATTTCACCACTCCAATGTGCAGTTACACTTTATTATAATATTGCTGTAATTTGAACCAAATCCCGCAGGAAATATGTGGCACACCTGCACACCCCCTGCTTTCATTAGATCCTGGCAAGGGACCACATTTGTTAAATACACTGTGGCCCAGTTTTAGACGCTCCTAGCTTTCCTGAAAATGAGTGATCTATAGCACCGAATTATTATGACCAGTTGAAAGCACTTTACAGAAATGAATGAACTTCTCCAGGCTTCTAGCTTAAGTGGACCAGGTCGACAAACAGGACGGTGTGATATGGAGAAGTGACACAGGACCTGGTTGCATTGTTTGGAAATTTATTATTGTAAGTTTCGGTAATGGAGTAATAATATTAGGAAGAAAACTCGGGGTAGAAGCAAGACAACTGTTTTAGTTGCATCTCAAGTCTTCTGTCAGTGAACAATTCCCCTATATTGCTTTGCTGTGCTGTTCTCCTCAAAAATGTAATCAACTGAAAGCACTACCTTCAAAAGTTCACCAGAAGAGATGGATATCTAGCGATTTCCGACGTTCAGTCAAGGCGATTTTCGGTTTATCGGAAAAAACGATAGAGATGGATCTTCTGATAATGCTCAAACGACACTTTCCTTCTTCTGTGCAGAATCTGAAAGTTCCCCTTGAAAGACAAGATGGTCCGTAAAGATTTCGAGCCCCCCCAGACTTATCTTGGATTGGCCCTGTTTTTTTTTTCTCGCTGGAGCTTAAATGCCTTGAGTGTTTTACAGCCTGCATTTCGAGCCCACGGAAGCAATTACGCACCACTGTCACTCAACGCTGATGCAAAGTGCTGTTTTGCAGCTCGTAAAAACGCGCATCCCTGTCCCGACCATAGCAACAAATCGCCATCCCCGAACCCATGGCCAGAGATGTCAATTAGAACACATCTGGTTGCTTGCTGACTGAGGAAGACCATAGTATGATGATATATGTGTTTATTTTTTGCAGCTGAAAACACATTCTGTATGGCATAGACACAGTTTTTTTTTGGGGGGGGGGGTGGTTTGCGGTTGCTGTTTGTCTGCTCAGGAATATACGCACTTTAAAGCTGGGGCAGGTCATGGATTGATAAAATAAATTTTTAATAAGTGTCCGTAAACAATGCGAGGTTTCAGCGCCGTGTCATTCGAATGCCCGTGAGCACTTTAGCTAGCCGAGATTTTTATACTTTAAGAGCAAGTTTGCCGTTAAGGGACCTGGGCGAGCTGAGGGTCCTCTTTGGAGCAGCTGGAGGAGATGACTGTCACGTGACCTCCTGCAGCATAAAATGCGCCGGAAAAAATGGACCAGAATTTGATGAAGTGCATTTACTGCCAAACTGTTTAATAGTCAAAAAACACAAAGGCTGGAGAATAATCTCTTGAGTGGAAAATAAATTTATTGCTGAGCATTCGAGAGGCTTTGAAGTCATCCTGCGGGTTCTTTAAATATTCCACAGAGTGCACGTTTATTGTTTGACCTGTTCAGCATGGGGTTCAATGTGGCGTGGGGCACGGTGGCTAAAGATCAGGGGGGTTGCTGGTGTTATGGAGTTTGAGGTAGGGGGTGTTGTAATGACTCAAATGGAGGAACCACACAGTTGTGAATCAAAGTCTCATCAGGTCACGGTGAGCCGACGTGGCCATAATGCTTTATTTTGAAACTGAAGAAACCTTTTTACATATATCCATCTAACTAACTTCCTACCACTTATGGAGTTTGGGGTCAAGGGAAGGTTGAGGCAGAACTGGATTTCACCCTGTGCAGGACACCAGTCTATCAAAGGGCACACAAACTCACAAACACAGTCAGCAATTTAGAGATGCCTGTTCGCTTAAACATATGCCGGCGAGAGGAAAATGAAGTAGCAGACCGAGCCATCCAATCATGAGCTTGGCTAGCCCCAAAGCTGGGAAAATGCCAGCCAATCACAGATTTCTAATTTCTGTAAACATGAAGAAAGCAAGCCAATTTTTTTTAAGACGGACCTTTTGATCTTGTGCAACCAAATGCCTGCCTTGGTTCTTCCACACAACCCTTAGCGCTGGTGCCAGGCAAGTGGAAAAGCCAGTGAAAACCCACATGACATGAGGCAAACATATGAACTGCACATGCACTGAGAAATGTGTTATTTTAAAACATTTCTGGTGTTTAAGTCCTCCGTGAGAAAAGGCAGGCACACCTCCTGCAGGAAGATCATCATTATTAATGTACAGTTTATGTATCAACAAAATGTCTGCTAAATGGATTAAATAATCATGAAACGATATCCATTGTACAGAAAAATGTAGCCATCTGTAGCAAATGTGATTGCTTTGCTAAAGAAAAAAATATAAAAATATGTTGCTTATTATCAGTACAACCGCAATCTGTTAAAATAAGTTGACCTTCATCTGTTTTCATAAGTCGAATGCATTAAAGAAGCTTTTTAAATCTTTTGTGAACAGCAGAATATATAGCCTATATGATATGTATCCCACAATGCACTTCCCCAGTAGAAACAGCAGAGACAGAAGAGTGCGCCGTTGCTCTGCTCCCCTGAACAAGCTGCACCAGGATTCTGCCCTACCTGGGATAAGACGGTAATTGCATTTCCTGAAGCAGAAAGGAAAAGGAAATAAAAAATATATACCATCTGATTTACAGAGAGCTCAGGAGATTGTCTGGTCTACACGATCTATAATAGGTAGTCCAGATAGTTTTCAGGATCACTTGAGAGTTAGCGAGCAGCTAGACCCTAAAAGGACAAGTGGCTTTGCGACTGAAAAACCCCAGTTAAGCCTTTTTGCTGAGCTGTGAACTAAAGTATCATAAGGACCAGAGGCCTCTTGGATTATGTTTGAACATTAGCGTAGCATCATGGTACTGATTTTAGCACAGATGATAACAATCCCTGTCAGTTCCATTTGTACTTGCGTGAGATTGAATGTATTGGCACTGAAAAGCCCATATTCTACACCAGCCTGTAAGAAAATTAATAGCAGCTTTTATCATGAAATCATTTTTTTTTTTTATCAGTATTTTCATGCATTTCCATTTTTATGTAACTGTGATTTACCCGGTATATACAACTAAATTCAGTAAATGTACATTATTGAAAATGCAGTTACTGTCTTCCTGACATCAAATGCATAGAAGCTACACTTCGGTTACAAATATATTGTTACAGGGAAGGCCCATTTCCGGGTCCCAGTAAAAAAAAAATTCTTAGCGCACGCATTAGTTGTTCTTAGTGATTCCCAAATGCGACACTCAACATCATGAGGTATGTGGTCTACCAGGCTGTTGACATCATCATGACTCCTGAGAGACTCATCTGTATTCCACCAGATGGTTTTCCTAAATCATACCCAGAAAAAAAGCAACCTCCCTTTCTAAGGGAGAATCCTCTCCTACACTGAGCATCCCTGGAGAACTCGCTTGCTCTTTGATGTTGAAGGAAGCCTCGCAGAGAGGCTGGGGCAGGTGCAATCTCACGGCTGGTCAAGCAGGGAAGGATTCCGGGTTTTCAATGAGGTGGCTTTCTCTGTGCCTGCAGAAAACTCAACCTGTATCGCAGCAGCAGGTTCATGTTAAGGTCCCTTGTGGTGGAATCCATGCTTAAGTCCACCAATAACATCTGCAGGACTTTAATTTGCGCCAGATCCAGGGCTCGCGAGAAATCAATTCTAGCCGGAAGCTAGAATTTCCAGTTTCGTCGCTTTGCAGAACTTCCCCTGGCATTGGGCTCAAACCCCACTTCTGAATTTTGCAGCTCATATGTGTATTGCGAGGTTCAAACTGGAGATATTTATAGTATTTTATTAGTAGTTTAATGAAAATAAGTGGGCTGTGGAATCCATAGGCTGAGCTGTTAGGTGTCATTCTGTCTCTCAGGTTTACAAATCGGGAACGGAAAAAAAAAATCCTTGTGTCTTGTAAATGTCTGTCCCCTTGTGGCTATTAAAGTACATTACAATTGTTAAAACTACACGGGCAAACAGCAATATTGTTTTGCTTTTGTTTTGCGTCAGTATCTAATTTTATTATCAATTTAGCACTATGTTTTGAGCGCTGAGGCGAGGTGGCACACAAAAACTCAGGCACCAGGGGCTACTCTAGCGTATATATTTTTTTCCGCAGGGCAAAACCGGCGTCGCAACGATTTAATTAAAAACGGATAAAAGGCATCCGTCATTTCGGCAGCATCGCGAAAATGTCTCTCTCTTTTTTTTTAAACAACAGTGGGAATGGTGAATGAGTCATTAAAGGTTCGATTTGCCTGTGAACAGCAGCGTGTATTTCCCCGGGTGAATCTGGACGCCGGAGTCCCATTTGCTTCCCGCCTCAGCCCTGTCAAGCTCCAGAATAACCTTCAGGTCATGCATGAATAGTTTATGAATGTCTGCCTGTATTGGTGCCCCGCAGCAAGCCCGCCGTGGCTGCACACACACCCAGCCATTTGTATGTAAATTGCTCTTTCTCTCTCAATCTTCTCGTATTTACATTAAGCCGCGAAACGGGTAAACAACACGGCGACGCCGGGACCGGATGCATCGCGGCGGCGGAAGAATTTTGAAGGGATGAAATTGCGCTGGCCCTCAGCGTCGCTGCGAATATTATTCAGCGGGGATTCGAACATGGCCGGCCCACTTTTGGGTGGGCGTGCTTAAGCCGTTTTGTGTCCCAGTGTCCTCTTGGTTTTCTCATATCCAACAATGTCACTCGGACAGCTGGCTTGGCAACCCCACCCCCCTTCAAGAGTGGGTTTGGTGTCAATAGGAGCCCAGATTTCGTCTTTAATTACGTCCTCCTGAAGAGTAATAAATTACCCCGCAGGCCGTAACAGAAGCCTGGGGCTAGATTATAATGTCTGGGCCTGGAGAATTGGGTATAGCAGGTAACGTACCAGCCCACCTGGGGGGACAATCCATCAATGAGAAGTGCAATGGTTACACCACATTCATAGCAATGAGAGTAACGACGGCAATGGCACATTAATGAAATCATTTTAAAGATGCAACATACTTATTTTATTATATAATGATAATTCATTTAGCACGCTGTTCGGTAACTGAATAACCGAAGCATTTCACTGAAGCACGACGGCCACCTATGCTATCGGCTACATTTCAATGCAGCACCACGACATCATAAAGCGTCCATCAGATTCTGCTGTCTTCCATTTGGGATCATCTTAATGCACAGCCACAGCTTGTGGAAGGAGAGCCTGATGTTCTTCTGTAGAATCTACAGTTGAATGGCATCATGCTGGTCATGATGCTGAAAGAAATTCACAAAGTAATAGCTACCAACTCCAAGCTTGACCCTCTGGTGTAAGATCCGGGCCACGGTATAGACTTTGTTTTCACTTGGTATAATTTGCTTCTTGCGTCCTATAGGCCCCAGGCCCCATGTGACCCCGACCAGTATAGTGGTGCTTTCGATAATCTCGGCAAAGTCGTAAATTCCCAGGTGCGTGATATCACATCCGACCATCTTGGAACAAACATGGCCGCCTCCACGAACATGCTGTTGTTGTGTGTTGTTGCTTTATAATTTTTTAGCAGATATCCATTTTTTTCAGAGAGACAAACAAGAAACACTAACTAGCCAAAGCTTTATAATATTTTATTATATCCATAGCGACATTCACTTTTCGAGAGGCATGCTAGGATACTCTTTCTGCTCATGATATAGTGTTTTCTAAATCAACCATGTACAATTACATTTATGTTCAAACTATTAATACATTTAACAAAATAAACATTTTAAAACATTTTTAAACATATAAAATGGAATTACCGTTGACTGGGTAAGCTACCATATTGAAATGATGACACAGGGGCATATCGTACAACAAAATTCTCTCTGACACCGGAAAAGGGGCATGTTTCCGACTTGAAATGACATTTTCAAACACATTTCCATGACGTTTGTCTCCGAACTTGGAGATAGTCAATCGACCACAGGATTAGTGCTTAGAAGTTGCCTGGATGATTAATAGAGCCTGGGTAACCCTAGGAGTTCCACTTGAAGTCTTGCTGTATTGTTGCTGACCTATTGATGCTCACAATGGTGATTTTTGGCAAACCCAAGAGGAGCGTTTGTGGTCTTCCCAGTGAGCAGTGCGTTCCACCCCATGGCTCCGCACAGACCCCGCTTGTGCCCCGCCCCTTTCCGACGGCAGAGCCACTGACCTCAGCCAAAGGAAGCCAGGCCAGAGATGGCTTGGATGTGGTTATTTGGTTCTTTGGCTGCCTGGACACTTTTATGTCGCGTTCTTTTCGACAGTATAGATCTGACTCTGGTTCAGAGGATCCCCTGAGCCTTTAGAAATTACTTGGTTGCTCCTGCAAGATTGATAAGCATTAACATTTTCATTTTTCTGAAGGTCTTCAGGAACTTCCTTTGATCATAGCGTGGCAAGAACTGATATTTCTGGCAACCGCACTCTGATGGCAGGAGCTAATTCAACTTTAAATTGGACAGGACTGGCCCAAATCCGTTCTCATTTACTAAAACATGCGAACATCTGGTTCTGATTTTTTCCATTATTTAGGTTAAATAGCTGCAGAAATAACAATTTCTTTACAGAATTCTGAATGTGTATTTTATTGACAAAATATGAAGGCAAATCCTTTATATGGAGTTAAACTTCAGTTTAATCTGAGTTATATGAGTAGATATACATAAGCCATATATAAGGTGGACTTGAACATTTCACAGCTGTAATGGAGAGGAAAGTCTTCAGGTTAAGCTTATCCTACAACTGTATTAAAAGCTGAAGTGTTTTATCTTTTAATTGTCTGTTTTTAAGGTAATCACACATTCTCCAGCCAGCATCTTAGCTCTACCCAGCAGGTAACTGGAAAGTACAAGGTTGTTTTCCCTCAGGCAGATTTATTACCATTTGTCTTGCTTATCTTGACAGCCTGGACACTTGAGTGCCCCCTACAGTTGAGCATGCAGTACTACTGATTCTGGATCACTGAAAGCCGACTCACAGTGTATTAGACAGTGTATTTCATCTGCACCTACAGTAAATATCGAAGGGCATCAATAAAATATCTAGCTGCAGCTTTAAAGCATCCCTATTGCTGTTGCATCAGAGCGGAAGATCTAGTTAAACCCAGACAATCATTCAGTCCTGAATGTTGGACAGACCACTTGGCAGTAAGGCTACTCCTATTCAGACACATTCTGCTGCGTAATATGCAGACCAGCAAGCAAGCCCAGGAGACAGTGTGGGCTACCAGTCAAAGATTATAGACACTCCTGCACACAGCAACCTTCTGCCTGCAGGTCAACTCTGAGAGAGAGGACCTCAACCCTCCAGTAGCTCCAGAGAAACCAGTACATTAGTCACAATGGCTTTGCCTTGAACCACAAACCCCAGGTGAGAAGCTAAAGGCCCATGGGACATACATAGAGGTGGGGTTAGAGGGGCATTGTCCCAGTCGAAAGCTGATTGGCCGCCAGAGCATCTCCTCCCCGTCACTCACCCATTCAAAACATCTCATTGGTTAATGACGAGGTTGGGCACTCTGTATGACTTACAGCCCCTCTGATGCCCCTTTTACCTTTCAAAATCCTAGACTCGCCCATGACAGATTTCCAAGCTACCGCAGCCGTTCACCTGTTTGTGTGTGTGTGTGTGTGTGTGTGTGTGTGTGTGGGTGGGTGGGTGGGGGGGGGTGTGTGTTTTATCA
>JAODKF010000089.1:2496866-2520508 GCA_026779585.1 Mormyrus proboscirostris
TGTTCAAACTTCGGCATCACAGAACACGGCTGTTCAAACTTCGGCATCACAGAACACGGCTGTTCAAACTTCGGCATCACAGAACACGGCTGTTCAAACTTCGGCATCACAAAACCTGGATGTTCAAACTTCGGCATCACAGAACACGGATGTTCAAACTTCGGCATCACAGAACACGGATGCTCAAACTTCGGCATCACAGAACACTGATGTTCAAACTTTTGATGTTCAAAAGCAACCAAGCCCCCACAAAGCACAACTTGTGGGTCGGCCAGGATAAAAAGACACATTCCTCTGGGAGCCGTGTACAAGACCGCACACACCGTACACATGGAGCCACGCAAACCCACACAGTGCCTGAGAACATCCTTCCCCATGGGACGTGGAACAGGGTGGAATATTTGCAGAAATATGTCAAAAGTTACAAAAGCTAGAATCAAATGTACAATAACAAGGACTCAGTCAGACAAACAGCAATGATCTCTGGACAGTAATAATCCACTTAACATGCTCTGTTATCACACACCCATTAACCTCACACATTAATACACAAATATTTCACAATTTGAAATAATGTGTTTTACTAACATTTCTAGAAGTATTTTTCACCACCCTGACCTACACAATGCAATGAAGTAGTAATAGTAGTGATAGATCTTCAGTAAGCCAATCATTTACTAGCAACTGATACCCTTTTAATTATCAATTTCTTTACCAGTGCATTAACTTAAACCCTGAGTCCTAATTTCGCAGCTTAACTGCTCCTCTCTCATCAGGAAAATGTAATACAGGAAGTTAAAGGAATTTGTTAAACCAGCCAAATGCACCCAAAGGTTTGTTGGATCATCTTGCACTAGCACCGAATGAAATGGTTGCATTAGGAAACTTGTGATCGCTGCTTACGATGAAAAAGCGCTCGAGTAACCAAGTGGGTGGGGAGTCGACGGGAAAACCCACCGGAGGGTGTTGAGTAAGTAACGATTTAATCACGCAGGGGCAGTCAGCGATTGCCTGCCTCACGGTATCACGTCTACGCCACAAAGCGATCAATTAAACTTCAGACGACGTATTAGGCACGCGGCTGTCACATGAATCACAACAAATAATACATTTTAGGCCCCCTTTCGACAAACCGTAGGGGATTCGTCGAAAGCGGACATGTGGTGATCGTTCACCGGCAGGAACGCCTCAATCGCTCGTCCCTCTATTAACGACTTACGGCACGAAGCGACATTTGTTTTAGTAATGGAGGATGTTGCGCGTGTTCACAACGGTGGAGACGTCAGGCAGGAAGTTACAGCACACAGTGAAGGGGGGGGGGGGGGCAGGATGAGCAAATTAAGGCAGTGCTGAGCATGAGGGACATCACAGAGTACGAAATGTGGAAAAGAGGTGCGAGATCACTGGCTGTCAAAATGAAAATACAGACAAGGAGGGGCGGGGGGGGGGAGGGCACGGCACTGATCGTGGGGGGCCGATGGGATATAAGCTGAATGGCATGGGCATAGGCCAGGGTGAAAGGCCCAGGGACCGAGGGGCTGGGGGGGGACGTGTGACCCCCCATACTGAATAAATCCCCCCCCCCAAAAAAACAGACCTTTGTATTTAAATAATTAGGCTGTGCTCCCCCCGCCCCCCTCAAGCGTCAAACTTTCTTCTACACTGTTGGACGTTCATGTTGGGGGGAGGGGCATGCTGTGATATAAATAATGACCAGAATTTGATCCGACACACTCACCGTGAGTGAAACGTATCGAGACACCAGAACCACAACACAGTGCACTGCTGCCTCGTCTTCTTAGGGCTGCAGGAGAGGTTACGCCTCTCCGGTTGGGCAGGAGTCGTGTGGAACCGAGCATGTCGTGAGCAGAGAGGTCTCCCAAAGTCGCATGCACTGGTAGATGGGCGGATTCCCTCAGCAGCACCGTGTCGCTCGTTCACGGCTGCTGAGAAGGTGTTGATAGGCCATAGTAACAAAAGAAAGCACGACTGGGACAGGACAGTTTCGGTTAGAGTAGGAAGGGTGAGCTCATCTACATAATTACACTGCTCATTTTGACAGCGCAACCGAAAGGACAAATCCAAAAAGCGGTAGAATAGCACTGGAGAAAATACATGGCATGTCTGACAGGCGCCGTTTGTTGGCCGTGCGTAAAGTTGTAACAGAACAGGAAGTGACATAGAGGAAACTGTTGTGTGATACAGAACACAGGGCCAAAGGCCTCAGCTGACTTATACGGAAGCTCGCAGGGGAGGAAGGGCGACGACAGACAAACAAGTACGTAAGAGTGCGACTTCAGGTAGATTCTGATCGACTGAATTTTAGTTGTGAGTATCCGAGGTGGAACTTGGGAAGACATCTGGCATTCCAAGGACAACGGCAGGAGAGGTGTCAGGTGGACAGGGTGATTCGAGTCCGTCGTGTCAATGTTGGCTAGACAATGATGTCTGCACTGTAAAGCACCTCTGTGATGACAGTATCGGCGTGAAAAATAGCCAATGAATATCTATGCGCATATAGATCACAGGGTCGCTCAGCTTCACACTGGGACACGTCGGCCAGTCCTACCTTAATTTCTTTGCGACCTGACCAGATTATCCGCATCACCGCCGGGTGACACAGATCTTCAGTCAGTTGGCTGTACAGAGCTATTACTTATTATCAGCATAGTGAAGAAGTGTTGACACATTTAAAAAACATTCAGCACCTCTTCTCCCTAAAAAAGATCAGGATTTTAAAATCCAGATAAAACTAGGTATGCAATATTAGGATAAAGAAACAGTGAAATGGGCGAAGTTAAACTATGACTGAACGCTGACACTGAGACATAGACTGCAGTTTGATCTGGGCCAAATAAAACTGAAATGAATGGAAGCACCAATAGATGCAGCCTTTCTGTGTCTGCAGACAACCTAAAAATAGCAGCAATGTTCCCCGAATGACTATCAGTCGTTTCGCTCCATGTGGGGTGTCACACGTCAGGCCCCGTTTTGTTTTCCATCAGCTAAGCTCCAGGCTGTTGACGGGTTCAGCCTGATGGGCAGAACTGTGTCACGACAGCCCAGCCCTGTATCCCACATCAACGGCAGATTTCAACCTGCGGAAATCCACAAGATCTCAAACGGTTCAGGGTTGAGGTGGGAAGTGAAAACGCAGCCCTTCCCTTGGACTGAAAAAATACCATTATATCGCATACAGTTACAATATAAACCAGTGTTTCCCCACTCACCCTGCAGTGAGAGCTCTGCCATCGCAGTGACCTCCTAGAGTTTAATCCCTGCAAAGCGAAAAAGTAATAAGCCAAAAACAGAACGATAAGGCAGAATGAAGCACCGCAGGGCAAATGCACAACAATTAGCCAAAGCTTTACTAAATGTTGTCTGGCCCTGCATATGTTTTCCTCAATATACATACTTACCCTGGGTGTAATAAAGAAAGATATAACAGGCATATCCCATTTAACCTCATCGGTTCTACAGCTTTTGGGTCCGACCTTGAAGGCAAGTTTAACAGCTGCCAGGGTTTGGGAATGAGTCCAATTAAGCAGAGAAAATATCAGTAGGATGACAATCCGAGATAAAGACGAGTTTGGGGGCACGGATAATTGTTCTGGTCGCTGTGATGTGTTTGACCTTAATGTAACGGACTGTGTCAAATTCAATCTGAGGGCTAGTTTCCTTAAATAGGTCTAATCCGGAACAATCTACCAGAACTTTTCTCATGGAACATGATTATTAGTGCTTCAAAGAGACAGATCTTAGACATCATTCCACTTTATTAACATGATGGGTTAGTGGATAAGACTGTCGCCGTATGTCTGTCAGGGTGGGGTTCAGATGCCTTGCTTATATGTGGTGCTTGCTGTGTCCTTTCCATGTCTCTGCCATCTTATCAATCAATCAATATATATATATATATATGTGTGTATGTGTGTATAGGTATATAAATATGCATGGAATGTCCATAGATGAATGTTGTGCAAAAAAGGCAATTGTCAAAGTGTCGAAAAAGTATCAGTGAAGTGTCTCTGACGTACTAGTGGTCAGTGTTCAGCAGTCTGATGGCCTGATGGAATAAGCTGTCCCTCAGGACCGGATACTGCAATACCTCCTGCCTGACGCAAGTAGTTTAAACAGTTTGTGACTGTGGTGACTGGAGTCTTTGATGATCCTGTCCGCTTTCCTCAGACACCGGTTCCTGTAGATGTCCTGGAGGGAGGGAAGCTCACCTCCAATTATCCTTTCAGAACACTGCACCACTCTCTGCAGATCTCTGCAGTTGTAGGCGGTGCTACTGCCGTACCAGGCGGTGCTGCATCCAGCGAGGATACTCTCAATGGCACAGCGGTAGGAGGCCCTGAGGATGCGGGAGCTCATGCCGAATCTCTTCGGTCCCCTGAGAAAGGAAAGGCGCGGTTGTGCCTTCTTCACTGTTTTGGCCGTGTGGACTGACCATGTGAGATCCTCCGCTAGATGTACACATAGGGAACGGAAGCTGCTCACTCTCTCCACAGCAGCGCCGTTGATGGTGATGGATGTATGTGTGCCTCTTCACCTCCGCAACTCCACTATCAGCTCTTTGGTCATTGCGACAATGAGGGTGAGTCGGTTCTCCTGGCACCATTGTGTCAGGGCACTGACCTTCTCCCTTTATATGCTGTCTCATTACCATTGGTGATAAGACACCGTTGTATCGTCTGCAAACCTCACCATGATGTTGGAGCTGCTGGTGCAGTCGTAGTTGTGGAGTGAGTACAGGAGAGTGCTCAGTACACACCCCTGTGGAGCACCAGTGTTCATTGTGATTGAGGATGTGGTGATGCTGCCCAGTGTGACCACCTGGAGCCTGTCTGACAGGAAGTTGAGGACCCAGCTGCAGAGTGAGCTTCTCAACCCTAAGACCTGCAGTTTCCTATCCAGCGTCGAGGGAACGATGGCATTGAATGCTGAGCTGTAATCGACAAACGGCATTCTCACATACGTGTCTCTCTTCTCCAGGTGTGAGAGGGCAGTGTGTGGTGTCAGGGCTGTGGCGTCATCGGTGGACCTGTCGTGGCGGTATGCAAATCGTAGGGGATCCAGTGAGTCAGGTAGCGCAGAGCAGATGAAGTCCCTGACCAGCCCCTCAAAGAATTTGCTCACGATGGGAGTCTGGGCTACCGGTCTCCAGTCGTTCAGTGATGAGACCATGGAGGATTTGGGACAAGGATAATGGTGGCCATTTTGAAGCAGGCTGGGACTACAGACAGGGAGAGGGAGAGGTTGAAGACGGCTGTGAACACTCCAGCCAGCTGAGCCACGCATGATTTAAGGACACGGCCGGGGATTCCGTCAGGACCTGCAGCTTTGCGTGCGTTCACCTGTCCGAGGCACTTCTGCACATCCTCTTCAGACACAGTGTGCGTATTGACGCCATTCTCGATGCGTACACTATCCGGTCTCGCGGTGTTCACTGTGTCGAATCTAGCGTAAAATACGTTTAGATCCTCACACAGAGAGGCCGTGGTCTGCAGTGTGCTGGTTTTCCCTCTGAAGACTGTGATTGTATTAAGTCCCTGCCACATTCTCCGAGGATTATGTCTGTCGGGGTGAGGTTCAGATCCCGTCCTCACGTGTCCGGTTTACTGTGCCCTCTCCATGTCAGGTGGGTTTCCTCACAACCCATAAACGTGCTGAAGTTGATAATGAGTTCTGTGCCCTGTTAGTTATGGACTTACCTTCAACTACTTACCTTAAGTTCATTTTTGAGAAGTAAAAATTCAAATATTCATTTGAATAATCTAGTTATCCAGAGGATAATAACTCATTCCTACAGTGCCCCCGCTGGACCCAGACTACAGCCAGTGATTGTGCTAAGGATATCTAAACTCTCCCGGACAAGAATATGGATATCCATATCCTCAGCCAGCAAGACTATTGATAGCTGTGTGGGATTGGCTCCTGTTGAGGAAGTAGATTTTGCATAGAATGGGAATCCTTTGTGTTGCCAACATGTAGGTATTCTGCAGTTTAAACACTTACTGGTTAATAAAACATGCATTATTAATGATGTGATATCGATCAGTGAACGTTGTTTATGAAGTATCAGTGTAGCATAAAAATGTAACCTTCAGCCCTAGACCAAAATGGAAGCCATAATTCAATGCTGTAAAAGAATGACTTGCTATAGTTTCTGCCGCATGGTCATAAGTGAAGTAATTTCCCTTGGTTAGACAATTGTTACCATTTACCACAATTCCTCCATATGTATGTTTCTTTAAGTTCCTTTTGAATGACCTGTACGAGAGTGAAGATTGCTAATCACATCTGCAAACACTTGAAACTAGGATTCAGTAACCTCAGCCTCTACAACGGGACATCTGGACTGGCTGTGGCAGGCGCTCGGAAGCCATCAGGCCCGTTTTGCATCTCAGCGGCGTCTGACACACCGCTTGCCGCGGCTCCAGCCCTGTGTGTACAGCGGGTATTTGAGAAGCTCTCCGGAGCTCTGTGCCGTACCTCCGGTGAGGTCCCCCCTGTGGGTACACACAAAGACTTCTGGCTTCTTTATAAACACACCACCCCCTGAACAGAAGCTCACTTCCTGGCACCGGGTAACTACGCCCTAAATTCTGCGCAGAAACCAATTATCGTTAAAGTCTCGTAATTCCCTTAAAAGTCTACAGATGCCAGTAGCATTATCACTAGTGAGTTTCCATTTGTCCTTAGCTTTAGCTGAAAACAGGATCCATCGCAAGGATGCTTTCCAGAAATGTGCTCTCTCTTCTCCATCTGACAACAATCCGCTCAACTCCCAAAGCTCTCTGTCATTCCGATGGTAACTGTATCTTTTCACCGTAGAGGATACTTCATATCGGCTGTACCTGCAAGAGGATCTCTCTCTAGTTCAGCAAATCTTAGTGAGAAAGTTCTCTAAAAAATGCTTTCATAATGTCTGGCGCCATCTGGTATTAGAAGTCACGCCGGCCCCCGAGAATCGCTGACCTGCTGCCAGTCCATTGGTCTGTGCTCACTCACTCTTCCCGAAGTGCAGAAACTAATAAAACTCTTTTATCTTTAATATCTATCTTCCAAGGTAGCGCGGCCCATTGTCAGTAGTTACAAAACGGATATTCAGGGAACGTTCAGGGACACCAAAATAAGCATTGTGCACTAAGCCTTCAAAAAAAAAAACACTGTGTCGAGATCAATATGCCAGAAAACAAATGTGAATTATTAAAATTTACCCAAGGCTAACTTGGTCATAATAATAATATTCGAGGAAAATGTCCAGCCTTTGTTATATTGAAGGACTGTGTTGCAGGTCAGGTGGACGGGCCATCTTATATAGGATTCAGATTTAGATAAAGAATAATGCTGGACTGGAGAGAAATCAAAACATCTCTAAAAAATGCATGACCATTCGAAGGTAAGGGGGCATGGCCTCTGGCCCCTCATGGGAGGGACAGTCAGGTGACCAGACAGGGTTATACATATTGATCAGTTCCACTGAGACTCTCATTTTCAACTAAGTGTATACAGTGGTACATGATGTTCCACCCCTAGCAACCCAGAAACTAGCTTGATTCCTGGCCCAAGACTCATAATCTACTCCTATGTGATTATTCCTCCCTTTTAGCCCCAGTGGTCTCTGTTCTTTAACTCAGCTACAATCATTACTTCCCACTGTGTCATGTGAGCCCCAAACACGCCCCCCTGCCCCCCCATCTCACTCTGGAAAGGGAAAGCCTTCGAAATAAACCCATCAAGATAATAAACCCCCATGTGACATCTCCGGGCCAATAAGAAAATAGTATTCACCAAAGCCATAGTATAAAGCCATCTAATACTCCTATATAATGCATCGTACATTGAACACCGGTTTGCTGCTCATTGGATATGCTGAATGATAGCAGGTGGTATTATTTATCACATATATCTGTTTGTTTTAACAAGAGGAGCCCAGCTTACCAGAGCACATAAGATTCAGAAAATATGATAATTCACAAACAGACTGTGTGAAACATGCAGGGTAATAAAATAAAAAAGGGATGATATCCGGAAGGGATCAGCGATGCTTAAGTTAAAGTTCCAAAGCCAGCTCTTAATTCTAAAACGTCGCAGAAATCTCCTGATTCCGCGTGTTGCAATATGGCTTCGTTTCTCAAGAGAGTTTAATTGCAGTTAGAGATCCGCGTGCAGCCCCAGTACCACATGGGGTCACACGACCAGGCTGGGTCTGGGGGGGGTCTCTAGGGGGAAAAAAAAAAAAGCTGCATAGAACTATCGCCTTTGTCCACGCTTGGCCACCGGGGGAGGGGGAGGTTCAAAGTCACACGGGACCCAGGCGCGAGACATCGGCGCTGGTCGGCACGCTTCACTGGACCTGAGAAAATCGGGGCCTGGGCCTGGGGAGACCGAATCTCGCTACAAGCAGGAGATGGGTCCAGGCCGCTCTCGGAGAGCAGCTGTTACCCACGTGCAGCCCCATCTGCTGGGGCCGCGTCCTGCCCTTGCCACTAATGAGGGATGATCACAGCTACCAGGCGAGCCTTTCTTCCCGTGCCAGCGGGCCGCCAGTCATGCCCAGTCCCACAGAGAACAACCTACTCCACCGCGTGGGACAGGACACGGTCACCTGTCTCTCGAGTGGTGGCGGCCGGGCCGCGTCACAGACACGTCCTGTTTCACGTCCTTCACCGGAGATCGGATCCAGTAATGATCTCACAGAAACTTATTTTTCTATTCCTCCTCCTACTTGCTGTCTGAGACACAGATGTATAGTTGCATCAACAAAAAAAATGATGGAAGTTAGTTAAAAACTTAAAACCAGTAGGTTATAGATTCAAATCCTGCGAAGAAAACTGCTCAGTAAGTACTTTGAGTAATATTTAAGTCAGGCGTGCGCATAATAAATACTAAAAATAGTAAGCTGTACACCTCGGATTTGCTGGCAAATATCCTATCTTGAGCACAAATTTAAATCAATATAGCTGAGAGTCGTGTACTATAATGTTCACAGTGGCGGTAACATTCCGGAACCGATATAAAACTTCTTCAACAAGAACACGGAACACAGAATGTAGAATGATGTTGGCCCAGTTTCTTTCCCCGCACCAGGGCGCAAGCGCCATAAATAATACATTTCCATTCCAAAAGGTGGTGACATAACACAGTTGAACGTTTCTTTTAATCTGTGCAGGTTATCACCCTTAAGCACCGGTAAGAATAACCTGGAGTCTAATAATGCTCCCATTTAAAGTTCAAAAATAGCACGAACGGAAGCAGGGATGTTATTGTGGTTATTGAAGGTAAAATACCTTCCTGTATCCCGGTAATATGGATTTCAGACAGAAATAGAAAGTCAAAGATGAGAGTCACATAAGTCTTACATTATGGAAATAAATTGACATTGGGTCACAAAATAATAATCAGCAGAGACACCACCAGCACAAAACTAAACTTAATGATGCCATGTTCCCCAAACCTTCAGACTAAACAGACCGATAACAACCACATAGTCACACTGACAAACTATTTTTAATATCACTTCACCTTAGCTTTAGCATCTGAGGCTATCAGTCGATTCCGCTACACACTTATGCCATACATCTACTAAACATTCTACTTCCTATATGCCAAACATCACTGCTTAATAACACCCATATTTATATATCATATAAAACGAAGAGATGCATGGTTTTTACAGTCCTGAAAAGCAAAAAAAAATTAAATTGCACGACAGTGTAGTGTAGTGCTTAACCTGCGTGACATATATTGCAAATTCATGCTTTTTTCTCAGATAACACCTCATCCATTTTTACCTCCCAAGTACAAGGGATAGAACATCTGGACAAAAGAATACACTGGAGCTTTGGCGATGAGACCCTTATAATGACTCAATGCCGCTTCGCTCACATAAAAAACAGAAGCTGATGTGTATTCTTATAGATATGGCTTATATTTGTAAATTACATAATTCTCAGGCAAAACGCACTCTGCTTTCTGTCAGTGGGCAACAATCCCATTACCTTGGATGTTTTCATTTTGTTCACCCCTCATTGTCATATGCATCTGAATATTTATCTGCCTGATTTATCGCATCGAATTCAATGCGCGTTTATAGTGGTAAAGCGTTAGCGCCGTTAGCGCTGTCACCTGGGAATCCCAGCGCTTTGTGTGCCGGATTTCATGTCCACCTGCGTCTGCAGCAACTCCAGCAGCCAAAACTCCATACTCTATCTTAACCTTGACTTTACCGTAATCCCTAATAAATCTACGACTAGATGATGCTAGCTTGAATCGGCCGCCCCTCCTGGCAGCTCTAAATATGTCAGCTCTGTATCATTTTAATATTTATAGACCGGATCTTCTTTTTTTCAGCATCTGCTCATCAGTCATAAAAAATGTGTATAAGTATTAACACCTATAATTGTGACTATGGCTTGGCTGCTGTGCGCATTTTCAAATGATGAATTATCTTGCAGAAACCATCTGGACACAATTCTATTGTTTACCAATCAAAACGAGCTACAAAATTGCAAAAGGTGCAAAGGAACCCAAGTTCAATGTGTGCTAAATGAAACAGCGGGAATACTACTTAATTTACTCGGTCACACCCAGATTATCTTCTCAGTTTGCTAAGTGTTTCGCACATACTGCTCTTTAAGTACAGTAATCCCTGTAGGTCGAAGAATGGCTTAAGAAATGCCTCTCAGGATCTAAGAAAAAAATGCATATAATGTGAAAAAAAACCTTCAGGTCTCCTTCTGAAATCCTCTTTTAATCACTGTGTGGTCCGTCCCCAGTCCAAGTCATTTTCAAACTCTGCTAGGAGCTTAACATTTTTCAAAAAAGAACAAGCATTAAGTTTGAAAGCCCTTTTCTGTGAGCAAAACCTAATACATACCTCTGGCCTGCTGTTTTTTATCGCGACAGTAAAAATTCATTTGCAAAAACCTCATTGTTGATGAAATTACTTTCGTGGCACCAAGAGCAAACTACAGCAGAGAGTTAAATCTGTCCCCGCCAAATTGATCTCAACAGCTTGCTGCCCAGTCCTTCTGTTGGCAACGGAGCCAGAACTGTGGCTGGTATCAGAGCCGGAATGAAATGGTTGTTTTTAAGTGAAGGCGCAAAACAGGAGTGCTGTGAAAGTGTGGTGGGAGTCTAAGCTGTTGAAGGAAGAGGGGAACGCGTCCACAGTGCAGCCCAGGAACATACAAAAGAATAACAGAAAACTTTACCTGATACCAAAGAAACAAACATGAGATTATATAGTAGTTAAACTGTGTTTAAATTATTGATATGCTTTCCATAGTATATCCAGTATAGTATTATGGTGCCAGAGGGCATGAGGTAGGAGACACCCTGAGCATGATGCCAGTCAATGAACGAGCGTGCAGACATACAGACACACAGACACACACATAGGGGCATCAGAGGGTCACGGATACCCCCACCCCCACCCCAAAAGCGCGCTCCGGGGGCACCCCTATTTCTTGATTGAAAGTGGCAACCCAAGAGGGTTAACAACTGGAAAATCCCAAATCTCACATATGTTAAAAAAAAAAAAAAAAAAAAAAAAAAACTCATTTACACTTATTCTGCTCCATAAGGCAGAGATCATACTGTGCAAGCAAAAATCTGACCTTCTGGGGCACAAAACATCTCAGTTCATCAGTTGGCGAGTGTCCGTCGTAAAAATGCTTTTATTAAAACGCACTGGGCAGAAAAGATCATTTAGAAACAGGCGCCGAGACAGCTCGCATGACATTATGCACGAGTTCCAACGGAGCCATATTAAATTGGGCACTGCTTTTATTTACATACAAGGTCGCCTTACCCATAAACATATAAATGAATGACTGCATATACTTTTAAGGGTTATATAGGGCACGAAGTAAGTCTGAATTCAATTAGTAAAACGTAAGACGAGCCTCTCTAAAGTATATATAACATTGGTGCTTTATTGCAGCGTTAGAATATGCAAAGTACGTTAAAATAGAAGAAGTTTTCTCGGTTATGTGATTTTTCAGCTGCATTTTAGTCGGGGTCAGGGGGGAAACCCCAGAGACAGGGGTCTGCAGGACTGAAGACGCGCCACCGCCACCTGATGGGCGCCCCCGCATTCAGCGCCAGGGCCGGCCTTCCGTGTGCATCAATACAAGGAGGCTGCGGTTCAGCGCCTTCAAACCTGCAGTTTAGCCAGCTTAAGCGGATTCAACAACAACAATAATAATAATAATTAATAACAACAAATAAATAAACGAAACGGGCTCGGTCGAGCTGCTCTCCTATTGTTCGCGGATCCACCGCCTCGTCACGCGGCCGCGCTCCTCCTCCCCTCCGGCGCGCTGCTTCCTCCGAGTAGATCCGCCAAGGCAGCCGTCAGCCCCCGCTGCGCGACCCACTGAACGCGGCTACTGGTTATACAGCGAACTTGTATCGTAAGCGTAAGTAATGGCCGCGGCGCCGTTTTGTTGGATTTTAGTCATCCCGGATTATAGCGCGACACGGCGGCCCGGCTAGCCGGCCAAACAGCACCGCTCCCGTCTCCGTCGCAGCCCGCGCCGGCTCTGATGCTTTCCGCGCGCTTCCGGAGCTTCGCGCGCGTCTGCACACGGCACTGCCGCGAGTGCGGGGTGCACAACTAAAAAAACCGCCGGTAGCGCTCCGTCTCCACAGCCTGCCGTGTGTACGCGGCTTATAAACAGAGGAAGGCGGCTGCCGGCTCCGAATAACCAGTTAATAGCATGCAGTCGGACGGTATTACGCGCGGGCGAGGGCCTTGTCCAGGCCTATGGAGTGCAGCCTGCATCCCGGATACAGCTCACGACTAGCCGCCTGTGTTTTTTTAAGCACGAGGGCCGCTCGCCGACCTGTGCGTCTGTTTCGCCCGTGTTGCTATTTAGCACGTTAGCATGCTAATGCTAAGCACCACGAGTCGCTCCAGCCGAGTCGAGCAGAATGCTGGCGGCCGCCGAATACGGGCGCGGAGGGGTTTTCCCCTCCTTACTGGCATCCTTTGGTTATCAGGGTCCGAATGGCGAATTTAATTTAATGGGTGAATTGAATGCTAATATGCAGTGTGATGCTAATCTGATGGGGTCCCGGTCAGGGCGGGGAGAGGCGTTGGGGGTACCTGGGCGCACTCGGGAGGGGGGGGCTGTCTGCTCGGCTCACCGAGTTTGTACGTTGGTTAAACATGCCCTGCAAGCCGGGAGGCATGCTTGATGTAACCGTGCAATAAGCGATGCTCCATGTCTGAGTTCCCCCTACACATTTGCAGCTTTCAGTTTAATCGTTTTTAAAACCAGCATGGCCATTAATATATGGTGTCTGGGTTTCTGCCTGTGGACGTCTAGTCTGTCCGTGGACGTCTAGTCTGTCCAGGACGTGTGGTTTCCAATACAGCTATTTGTTGTTATTTTGGCTTATTGGCATACATATGGATTGATCGCAGGTGTTAAATCAAGTCAGGTAAAACGAAAGCAGGAACGACCGTCACCGTGTTGTGTCTGTTACTTTGAACACACTTATAATCGAATTTACAATCTCAGCATGTCCGGACAAGCGGGATAACGGTGCAACTTCGTGTCCAGGCGGCGTCTTAGTGAAAATGTCATTGAAGGCGGTCACCCAAAGCAATAATAAGAACCCTGCATGATGTGAGAGAAGTTTCTTTAATTTTCAGCTGTGAGCTGGAGAGTTATTAGTGTAGTTGTTGGAGGCCAGTCACAACACACCTAGGTGTGATGTTTTTTTGAACATCGTGTTCAAAAAAAAAAGTGAGGTAAATATATGTTCTGTGAAAAAATATTACGCAGTATATTTCTTCTTCAGGGTTTTATTGTTTTTGATGAACCTGCACTGCTTTAACCTCTGTCTGGACAAATGTTTTTTTTTTTTTTTTTTTAATGGGTGTCGTGTGTCTGGTTTGGATGTGAGAAAAGCCTTTATTAAAAGGCTCCCTTCTATACTCTGTTTAATTAGGTAACAGCATATGTTCAGAGGGAGGATTACCTCAGTTAATCAAGGTCTCCTCTGGAACAAACAGTTGAGTGTGCCTCACCCTTTCAGGCCTGGCCGTACTTCCACAATGGTACCTTTTTATGGAGAGCGTCAGGCTGTGTCCAGCCAGGCTCACAGAAACGTGACGGGTCGTTCAGCAGGCGTCTGCTCCAGCATTCACTTCAAGGCTTAGATGAGAGTTCAGAAAAAAAACATTTAATCGCGAAGTGTCGCTGCTGTTGACAAGATATGGTTAGTTGCAGGATTTATTTTATTAATCTTTTAAGTGCACGTGTTTGGCTGCCGACCAAGGCTGCAGTCTGTCTGTGTCCCTGTTAGGGGGCTTCTGTATACTTCAGAGTAATAAGCACGCTGAGATTACAGATCTATTCTGATGTGTCGTCCTGTTCCTACAGACCATGTCAGTGACGAGAAAAGCAAACACCGAGGTCTTTTGGGGTATCTTTCTGTTATGCTGGCTGGGATGCCTCAGCGACGTGGCTCCCAACTGCTCCACGGGTCAGGCTGGACCCCAAGGTCAGCTCCTCTCGGCCGTAAACACGCAAGTGGCTGAGCAAATGCAGCGGCGACAACTGGAGGAGCTTTTCAGGAGGTACGGTGAGAATGACACCATTTCTCTGGACGGGCTGAAGCGGCTGTTGAAGAGTGTGGGGCTCGCCCATGTCCGACAGTTGAACGTGCACCACCGGGAGCACAGCGGGCTGGGCTATGAGGAAGGTGGGAGACAACAGCATCACCATCATGGGCATCACAGTCATCCTCCGCACGAGCACTCGGACTTCGACGAGGCGCCCCACCACCAGGGCTCTGCCGGGGGGAAGCGGGTGGCCAAATCCTCCAAAGACCTGAGGGACGAAGCGGCGCTAGGGAAGAAAACGGACAGCTCCGATGCACATCACAACCTCTACGTTAAGAAGGGCCCGCAGGAGCTCAGCACCACGCCAGTGTACACCACCAACATCCTGCTCAAGTCGCAGGAGGTGCGGGCTCGGAGAAACGCTGATACCGACCGGCCCAGCGATGGTCCCCCTGCTGATGGGGAGGCCAGCCCTACCTCACCGGGCCCAGCTAGCAGTGGGCCACAAATCAGCAACCTTCTGGTCACAGGAGAGCAGTCTCTGGCTGTACCAACACATCAAGAGGTGCCTGATCATCAGAAGTCTGATAAGGAAGAGCATGATCAGGATCACTATCATGAAGATGACCAGGACCACGACCAGCATCATGGTCATGACCACAATCATGAGCATCCCAAAGTTGAGGTCAGTTGTAGCATGTTGTTCTGCAAATATACAACTACACGTGCATCTTGCGCAAGTCCAAAATTCCCCAGCAGCTGACAATCCTGCACAATCGCATTTAGACATAAAGTCAAACACTTATCGTGTGTCTCTATCTTCTCATGTCTTGTTCTGCCTCCTGTTTTTCAGTGTTTGAACGCCACCAGACTCCTGACGGCCCACGGAATGACGTCAGAAATGGTCCTCTCGCTGACTGACTTTGGCTACTTGTGTCCAGCCCTGCTTAATCAGATCGACTCAAAGTCCTGCATCCGGCACCAGACTGATCACCACTGTTTAGGTAAGGACATCTCTTTATGTTCACTAGCCAGAATATTTTTTCCCACTAGTGACGTAAGCAAGGTTAATTACAGTTCACTGAACACCTAAATCGACACGTTATGTTTCAAGCATGTTCCCACCTAATTTCTACCACCTGCGTTGTACTTGCACACCATCTTATTGCTTGTTTATGATATTTTTGAAGGGACTTTTGCACTGGGAGTAATTTTTGTGATCCTACCGCACACTGAATTTTTTGCCTTGGGGGATTGGTAAAGGTCTCTTTCAAATATAATAAAAAGTGAAAATTGTGTTTTCCGTTCCAGATCACGACCATAAACATTGTCACCATTCTCACCACGAACATGCCAACACCAACCCGAAAACAACTTCAATCCACACAGGTTTGCAGACCTGCCCCTTGTCTCGCGTCCTCTCTGTGACCCGCCTCGCCCACCTCCCGGCTGTGCCTCCTGACCGTGCCCCTGTCCTCTTCCAGAGTGGTTAGGGGGATTTGTATCCATAACCATCATCAGCCTGCTGTCTCTGCTGGGAGTGGTGCTGATACCGCTGATGAACCGCATCTTCTTCAAGTTCCTCCTGAGCTTCCTGGTGGCCTTGGCCGTGGGCACTCTTAGCGGGGATGCCTTTCTGCACCTCATCCCGCACGTAAGTTCGCAGCCCAGCCCGTGCAACCAGCCAGAGCAAAGGGGGCTTTAACCCAATCACTGGCTGACCTGCCGTCTCAGAACTTCTTCGGGTAAAAGTATTTGCTAGCTACATATAATGTTTGCGAAATCGGTTTTCCCTCTCTCAGTCTCAGAAAGGTCATCACCACGCCGACCATGGGGTTGAAGCCCACGATGAGCACGATAGCAGCTTGGACCCGGTGTGGAAGGGGCTCACCGCCCTTGCCGGCGTCTACCTCATGTTCCTCATCGAGCATTTCCTCACGCTCGGCAAGATGTATAAAGAGAAGAAACTCAAGGTGAGCCCTTCCCCCGGCAAGCCGCTCCGCCCACACGTCCCGCTCGTAAATCTCCACCAGAGCCGGAACCGGCCCACAGAACCGGGCCTCTGCCGGCGTGTCGTCAGAGCCGTTTCCTTATCTCTGCTTTGAAGCATTTTATTATTTTTCTCTTCTCACTGTCCTTGCAGAGCCAGAAGAAGTGGGATCATAATGAAGACAATGCAGAAAACAAGCTGCCCGCCGTGGAGGAAACCGATGGCATAAAGCCAGCTGAAGGTCGGGGGACGGCGTCGGCTCCGGCTTCTCTGTCACCCGCGATGCTATTGCTAATTTAGCTCCACGACTCAGTGCTTCATTGAGTCCTGCTGGGGCACGGCCGCGCATATTCAGTTTAATCCCCTGTTTCTTTCTTCATCACCCTGTAAGCAATCTTAATTCACTATGATAAGCTTTAGAAGTTCATGTTACAGTTGCGAAGCTGGCTTTCTCAATAAGTCTGCTTCTCCACTTGACACCATAGAAGGAAAATCCTATATGGCTGCAGGATCTTCTCTACTGTCAGTGTGACGATGTGTTTCTTCTGTTGCCAGTTATTCTTAGGATATTTGACACATTTCTGTAAATCTTATGGTTGTCTGCTGCAGATGTGGAGATGAACGGGGCAGGCGGCTTATCAGAGAGGCCTAACTTCATGTCAGACCCATCCAGGCAAGGTGTGGCAGAAGAGGAGCAGGTGATGCTGTCGCCCCCTGCAGTCCCAGAGGGGTATGACGCATACACCTCGGAGGACTGTGAGAACAAGTGCCACTCGCACTTCCACGATACAGTGGGCCAGCCGGATGACCTGCACCACCATCACCATGACTACCACCACATCCTGCACCACCACCATTCGCAGAACCACCACCCCCACAGCCACTCGCACCCATACTCCCAGCAGCATTTTCAGGAGGCGGGAGTGGCAACACTGGCCTGGATGGTCATCATGGGCGATGGACTGCACAACTTCAGCGACGGCCTGGCCATCGGTATGACTTCCGTCTCTCTCTCTCTCCCTCCTTGCAGTTTGCGTAAGCTGGTACACGTGCGCAGCGGGGGAGTAGTCTCATCTGGCCTTCGTAAAGGAAGTGACCTCATGACCTGCCGAGTAGGTTTTGATCTATTTAGGCTCAAGGCTAAAAAAATACACCAGAGTACAGTTGACTTTTATAGTCAAACCTGGCTTTCTCTAACCGTACTGTGGTTCAGTTTAAATGCAGTTACCTGCTTCATTTCAGAGGTCGACTGAGAAGTCTTACATAGTCACAATTATCACTGACATGAGCAGCTATCCTGCCACCAGAGATGGAGGCCTTTTAGATAACGGCTGCTGGTTGTTATTTGACAGTGACATTGTGCGTTTAAGATGGTGTCCCCTCTCTACAGGTGCTGCCTTCACCGAAAGCCTGTCCAGCGGCCTGAGTACCTCAGTGGCTGTGTTCTGTCATGAGCTTCCGCATGAGTTGGGTAAGAATCCCCCCTCCCGCTTTCAGGCAGTGGTTTAGTCCATACATTTAGGAGTTAAGCCCTCCCGAGACTACCTGGGGGGCTTGGTGAAAATGGTCATGGCCACATATTGTTCCTCCAGACTGGTGCTTTTCCAAACTTTGGAATTAAAATGCTCACGTTTTTGTCACTGACCCTGCTAATTTGGCACCAGCGGATACACCTTGCTGGATTTCGTTGGATCAGATTTTGTTGGGAAATGCACACAGAAACGATTGTGGTGAGATGTTGGGAGAAGCGCGTCAGGGTTCGAACAAAGACATGCAGTCACTGGGCTGGAATGATGTGGAAATACAGGAAAGCCACTGAGTCGCAGGCTATCGGTGTCCCTCTGAAATTGGGGGGTTGTGTGCAAGTCACTGTGAATTCTCTAGAAGATGATACATTTGATATAGTTACTCGGTTTCTGATAGAATTAGAAGATGATTTGACGGTGTTAGGGGCGTGATGTAGATTACCGTCAGGCATTGAAAATCAACGCGACACTTTGGTGTCTTAATTCAAATATCATAAATAGATAATAGCCCCTAGCGGATTTGCGAAATGCTCAACTTAACGTGGTACTATGCGACAGTGAAAGGGGCAGGAGATAAGCGATTTCCCATATTTCAAAAATGGGATGCAGAAGAATTCCATTGGGGACGCCGAACGGGCGCTCGCAGCGAGTGAAAATGCCGGTTACTGTAAGCGCGTGTTCAGACTGGCACTACGTCGTTTTATGAGCTGCTGGAGAAAACCCGAAACTAATTAGCGTATGCTGCCATATTCAGTCGAAGACGGGCACGAGGCATGCTTAACAGATGGTGCCCCAAAGCCCTTAATTGATTAAAAAAAGGAAAAGGAAAAAAAAAAAGATCGTAGAGGAAACTTTGCCAAATGCGTTGGCCTGGTTGTCCAGTCACCTCTTTCAGCAGCTTCTGCGAAAAAGATGATGTAGGACCAGCCATTCAGGACACACGTGGTCTCTCGTACATTCGGGGTGTGAAGTCAGAGCCAATCAGTGCAGCCCCAAGACATCACCCCAGGACGCATTTTAATAGTAAGCGCAGACTCACATGTGGTAATTAGGCATGTCGCATTACCGTATCTCTGTCCAAGAGCGTAGTTCTTAAACCTTCTGTCCATACAATACATAATGAGACGGGAATATCGGAAGCCACCTTTGTGCGTGACAGGCCTAGATGTTCAGGATTCTTGATTTGATTGTTGATTGGTACCACGATACCCTAGAGATATGAGCATTGTTGGGAGGAGAATATCGTTAGTGTCCCCCTCTCTGACCTGCCTGTAAGCCCCTGGTGGTGATTTGCGGAACGCCTCATGTGATGCCGTCCCTGACGTTGCGGCATTCCCTTCCAAACCGGACACATAAATCCTTTCCCTGTATTTTATGTTGGTTTTAAATGGCAAAGGGAGCCCATTCATGCTTTTAATTGCTGTATAATTTATTGGATGTGTTTAACTCTTATATCAATGATTTAAATTGTCGTGCAGTGAACCCATTGATCAATTGATGAATTAATTGACTAATTTGTGGTTTCAAACCAGGAAAACTGAGTAAACCCATTATGGGAGTGTCAAGGGGGCTTTGCTGGTAGTATGAATAGATACTACGTTGAAAATGTTATGGGAATACCCTGCCATGGGCGGGTGTAGCCCATACCAAACTCCCCGTTTGAAAGTATAATTACTTTGTGATGTGGTGTGCCAAAAAGCATGGATGTTTGTTTGCTTGGAGTCTCTGTCTGAGACGTCTTGCTGAATTCTCCCACCTAGTGGGCTTAGGTCTTACATTTCTTTCCCCCGAGATAAAAACTTAAGTTAGAACAACATTTAAAGAAAATTATTCCCAGGTTTATCAATGCCACGTGCCCCTGGACACTCTCCTTTCTGCTCACCACTTCTGTTGTCAGCTCCCAAGCCCAGATCGGCCCTGTAGACAGGCCCCTAGCAACACTCGGCCCAAAACGGTTAAGTCTCCTTATGCCACCCCCCCACCCCCCCTCTTTCATTGTAGGTGACTTTGCTGTGCTGCTGAAGGCAGGCATGACAGTGAAGCAAGCCATCCTGTACAACGTGCTGTCTGCCATGATGGCCTACCTGGGCATGATCACTGGCATCCTCATCGGCCATTACGCAGAAAACGTCTCCATGTGGATATTCGCCCTGACCGCCGGCCTCTTCATGTACGTCGCTCTGGTGGACATGGTATGTCGACTCCCGGTACATTAACTTAGTAACTCTCTGGCATTAACCAGCACACCACCACCTGACTGACGCCATCTGGATAACCACCCATTATATAAAGTGCAAAACTTTAAGATTGACTTTATTGGTCTTGGCAGGAAATGCTGGGCATACGTCAAGACCCTGTTGCAAAGACGAACATGCACATAATAAATACACAGGGCAAACAAGTAAACAAAGTGCAAAACACATTTAAAAAGTTAAAAACAGAATATTGTCATATGAAGGTGTGCAATGGAGCTGTCAGGTGTGGCTCATCTCACTCAGTCAGGGCTTCCATCCTGCATGATGGACTGGATTTGTTTGTTTGCTCTGTCGTTTCCTGCTTGACAAGAGGCCACCGCTTTCAATGGGCCCTACATCAGACTAAAACATGGTGTCGCTGGAGGGTATACGGGCCGTGGACGAACTTGGGAGACGAGGTAACCTGACAAGGGTACCTGCTCCCATTTCTCATGCTGGCAGGTCCGATATGCACTGATTATTTGTATAATTTATCATACACCATCATTTGTTATCAAGATATCAACCCAGTGGAAACGGGTCGTCCTGCTGTGTTCCGCTAGCGCGTTAAGTACCTGGTAGCAACACAACATATTGGCAAGTCTTTTTTTAGTCCCATAGTGGCCGCGTTACCTCCAGCTGACTGCGGCTTGTCAGCCACAGGACCCGGCAGCAGAATATAATTAGCCTGCCAGCAGTGCTGAAGCCGACCCTTCTGGAGCCATTGCTGTGCTCTCGTACACTGGCAGATGAGACAGAATGAGAGCCTGTGGTTGTCATTAACAGGTGCTGCTGTTGGACAAACAGGTGTGAGGTTTCCACTGCTGTCCCCCCCCCCCTCCTCCACCACCTTTTGGTTTTCAGCTCAGGTTATATCAATGTCAAACAGTTGGTGTGCAAATCAATGGCTGCTTCATGTGCTCACAGGGCAAAACAGAGTTTGAGCGTGTCCGTGCAAAAATCCAGGATGGATTTCAGGGAATTGGCCGGCCAAGAGATGACACATACAGTATGGAATGTTTCAAGACTCAGCTCTTCAGCTAAAACCCATTACGTACAGGTAGCAGGGCCTGATTAGTCATTACGAAACAAAGCCCAGATGATTTCAAAACCGAGAACTAAAAAAAAAAAAAAAAAACTTGCCATGAAACTGAGAAGTCTATCAGCCACATGCTATGCACCACTAGCAAGCTTCACCTATCTTCTTCAAACTCCTCCCTTCTGTCCAGCTGGTTCTATTTGTCCTAGACGGCTTAATCAGTCAAATCAGGGCCAGCTGGACGTCATTAACGAAGGCAGTTCGCTGGCACAGGCCCGGTGCTTATTTGCCATGGCAACGCAGGCGTCTCCGAAGCCAAATCGCATGATGCTGTTACATCTGTTTCACTTGTTCTAACATGAGGGAATTGATAAGATGAGGCAAAGCCCATCGTTGAAACTGTGGCAGTGAAGGGTCGCGTCTGCCCCAAAGGCTTGACTTCACGCCTACCTCTTCTTCTGCTGGATCATGGTTTCTCACACACATATGTATCCAAATATTTTCTCTCCTACCTCCCGAGCTGTCTGCTCACAATACTCATCCTAGTTTTATTTTTGCTGCTTCTGACAGAACAATAGCTGCTAATTGCCGCAACGACCCTGCCCCGTATGTTCAATAGGTTTATAACCCCCCCCCCCCCCCGCCAAGGGGCTGAAGTCTCTGCCCCCTCTCAGGGACAACATATATAATTGCTGCCCTGTTCCCAAGGCTAATTTAAAGTGCATAAATGTACACACACAGTAATGGATGCACTCTTGTGCGCCTTGAAGCGACACTGTTGTGAATGGAACTGTATAAAAATAAATTACGTTTGTATTGCTCCATATGTACGTCAGTCATGTGAAATTCCGACCTCGGTGGGACTGTATAATATGTAATTCATCAGTAGTGTTTATTATTTTGATTGGTTTTCACTAATTTCACCAAGATCTGTGACATTGTATGCAGGAGCACACATGCCTTGTGATTTACAGTCATCGTGTCCAGGCTGTTCTCTGCGATCTGCTTTCTGCTTGCTAGATTCAATTCTAGGTTCACTGGGTCACTACACCATGTGTGCGCCATGCTCACCATTTTTCAAGCAAAAAGCTATTTATTAATGCATGCAGTGTAATTGAGATACAAAAATGATTGCATCCTCCTCCTGTCTCTCTTCCCTGTACTTCATCATAACTTCCTAGTTTGTCCAGTTTCAAGCTGATCACTATAAGCCTCTCCCAGTAGTTCTTGGTCGAGGGAAAAGTACCTACTCTGGCGTAGGAACTAAAAAAAAAAAAAAAAGGGACCCACATCCAAGGAACTACAATCGGACCCAATTACTACAGTGGGAACATAAGTTCCTGGTTCTTGAAAAAGCACTTTCCTGCCACCGGAATCTAATCTTCCTGAGCCGCTGGTAAAATCTGCCATCTAGTGGCCATATGTTGACGTTGGCATCTTTGGTCATTGCAAATCTCACTTGGCTTACAAAGCAGTTGGAGTGTCCATCCCAGGTTGAAATTAACAAAGTGCATTAATGCACTAAACCAATTAGTCAGAAACTGTGTACTTTAGATGTACGGCAGATGCCACAGATTAAGTGGTTGTGTTTTAATCCTCCTTTTGCTGAGCCTGTTAGCTCCCTTGTATGTGGAAAGAGTGTCATTAGACACTTAAGTGCGTCGGCAGGCAAATGGAAAACCCGAGCACAGTTTCCCTTGTTTTTTATGGACAGGAAGCTAATTTCATGCCTCCGTACGACGTGGTTCATCTTCGTTTGAAGCCTGAATTTGCTGTAATGCTTGAAGCCGCTCCCTTCTCGGGAGGCCTCCACGTGCCGTGTTGACGCGTCCGCCTCGGTCTCCCTCCCAGATGCCGGAGATGCTTCACAACAACGCCGGCGACCACGGCTTCAGCCACTGCGGATACTTCCTCCTGCAGAACGCCGGCATCCTGCTGGGCTTCAGCATCATGCTGCTCATCGCCATCTTCGAGCACAAGATCCAGCTGGACATGGGGCCCTAGCATGCAGGGTGCTTTGCGAGCACAACCGCGCCATCAGCCATCTTCATGTCAATCCATCTCACACAATCCCACAGTGATAATTCATTTTGTTCCTTTGATTTTCTAAATTATGATATAAAAAAAAAAAAGTTGACCTTTTTCCCTGACCCCTTTATTGGATGATTCTGCGCATTTTTTCCTTCCTTTGTTTGGGTTGGGGAGGTGCGCTGTGACTGTCTGCAAGACATTTTCGCTGCAAGATTTTTCCTGTTACAGTGTG
>JAODKF010000089.1:2563104-2576817 GCA_026779585.1 Mormyrus proboscirostris
CCCCCCCCCCCCCCCCCCCCCCCCCCCCCCCCCCCCCCCCCCCCCCCCCCCCCCCCCCCCCCCAGGAGCCGGCATGACCCCTTTCTGCCCCCTCTTCTCCGAAGTACTGAGTTCCTCACCCCATTTAGGGCTTCATCCTTCGCTCCATTGTGAGGGAAAGATAAGATTGCGTGCCGTTACTGTCGAAGTCTTAAGTTCCCATGATCAACTCAACCCCCCCCCCCAAACTCTGGTCCTCGGCAGAGGTGAATAAGAGAGATGTGTCGTCTTGCATATCCCTGTGTTTGCATGCGCTCATTCTGGCCATGTTTGGGGAGCTATAACAAGATGCAGTTTGTCTTAATGCCGGTATACAGTTTTTCCAAAGTAAGCAGTGCAGGTGGCTCGTGTATGTTTGTGCTTGTGTATCCAGTTTTAATGCTGCTGATTCCCGTCACAGGATCCTAAAATCTGCAAAATCTGCTTCCTGCCGTGGAGGGGAATTTATTTTTCTGGGGGTGGGGCACTCCTGTCCTGCATGCGGTTTTTCTGTCTCGTGCCATTAGTAATTGCACTGTAATCATAATGTCTGCTTATATTAACCGTACCATATGTCAAAGGACGGTAAGCTAAACCTGACGGCCGTTTGCGTCCTTAACTGGGAAACTGCGCTACAGCAGTACACTGTGTGCTTGTATTAAAACTCTATTTTAAGGGGGGTTAAGAGAATGAGGGGAAAATGGGAAGTGTTGTTCAAATATCTCATGGGGGGAGTGGTGTCTGAGGTAACCTGGGTAGTGTGGTAGGGTATGTGTGTGCGTCGTCTTTCTTTTTCGGATAATTATGACGTAATGTCAAGCAGTGGAATGCTGTGTGGTTTCACCCAGAGCCTGTGTGTCTAAAGTGCCTCCACGGGATTAACATGGAGGACAAAAACACTTTAACAAGCAGGATAATTCCTTAAATCTTTCTCTTTCTCTCCCTTTTTAATGCAGTGTTATGATCATGTCTCACAATATGCGTTGTCGGATTTTCACACCGGGGGAAAAGCTGCCGCCCTGCTGGCAGTGCTGTGTCCTGCGCTCGCTTTCCAGAGCCCTGATCAGTGTCACTGTGGGAACAATGCTGCCAGGGTACATATCATGTAATATAGTCTCTCTCCTTTGTTAATGCCACAGACGGGCATTGTCCTTGTGCCCAGTTGTATCACGTCCCCCCCGTCAGCCTTTGCAGGGAATGTACTTGCACGCATCCTCGAGCACCTGACTTGTGGGCCCATATTTTATGTGCAAGAGGCCTGTAGTGATCGGTAAACCCTTTAAGAGGAGAAAATGAGGTGACTCTTCTTTGGCTGTTCTTTGAATATGTGTATTGACCATATCTTTCTGGACCCCACCAGTTCAAATCCCAGGTTTGGCCAACCAACCAACCTTATCCTTGCATCACCAATCACCCCGGGACTGACTGACCCTCCCCTCTCTCCCACAATGACAGATGCTATGATTCAATTCCGAATCACAAGTTAACGATTTGATTCTGATTTGTTATCAGTCCAATGGGAATGAGATACGAAATACTATATAGCCGCTTTCCATATTTGGAGAGATGTTTTAAAAAAAAAAAAACTCTCAATGAAACACAAATTTACAAATGAGTCACTGGAAACAAACTGCGAAAACCACTAAACAAAAGGCCAAAGGTTGGTATTTCAACATCTTCAGAAACAGAGGGGTGTAGTTCCTTTAACAAAACCAACCCACCTCATCCAAAGCACAAAAAAAGACTGAAGAATAGTTGGAAATAAAAATGGGCATGTGTACAACCCGCATGCTGACATGCATTAATTTTCCGTTAAAAATAATGTTCAAAGAATAATATCGGATGTTTCATAAATGCTGCCAGATGAAAAATGCCTTCCTGTTTATGTATATGTGAAGCAAAGCGCCCAGCTCTCAAAATATGCTGACATGGGGGTTTGTACAGAAGAGGGTGCAGTGATTAAATTCAATTTTCGTTCTTAATCCACAAAACAAGCTACGTTGGGCAAACGTTGCAAAAAAGCTACCATTGAGATAATGCTCCATTTACACCTTGCTGTTGGGGACAAAGAGCAGGGAAATGGGTAAAAAAAAAAAAAAAAGAGGTCAATATGATCAAACTTCTAATGCTTTTACTTTTGTCAGTGATATTCTAAGGAATTCTGAATCAGGGAGATGAAATAACGGGAGCTTTTCCAGTGCTGTTTACAAAAGCAGCCCTTTAAAAGTCACTTAAATACAGACACTTTACAGTGTTTGGGTCCCTAGAGACCACGGCAGTTTTGGAAAACAAAAAATGGCCATAAAACGGTAATTTTACGCTCAGTGAAATACAGACACAGCTCAAACTGTTTAGCTTCAGGCATTAACTGTGTATAAGGTAGCTGCTAGATAACGTTAGGCGTTTGCTGACATAAGGGAAAGTGTAACGTTAACTAGGGGTGCAGTGATGCTTCTGTTGCCCTGTGCCTTGCAGTACGGTCCAGTACAGCTCTATCTTTAACCATTGTGGTAATGAACCTAGAAAACCAGAAAAAATGCATATTAGCCTAACATATTGATCCCTAAATATATTGATATCAAATCAAACAAATTTGGAAAAACAATTGATCGAAAAAGTTTGCACACCCCTAGTTACTTTGGATAAAAGCACCTACTAAATGTAAATCTCATATGTAAAGCTAATTATTCTTCAGCAGGAAGTGAGTATGGCTATTTGTGAATTCAGATAATAAATGGTACAATTGTAAACCATTTTATTTACCGTTTACTTTCAGTCACCTGTCAGGAGGAAGTTGAAAGTGTAGTGTAGTCACAGCAGATTATGTTTATGCAAAGGTGTTAAAAGTGTGTCGCTCGGGATGTTTACTGTGTGGTGATCTTGGCAGTCTGAAAACAATTAAGTGGATGTCCCTCGTCATCCCATTTTTGTCTTCTGGAACTTGCAGCCTTCCTACACCCATTTTATTGCCAAAGTCTGAGGTCTTCTGAATGCAGTTAAGAGGTAACTCTTGGCAGAGTGAAAAGTGAATCATACATACCTTCCGACGTGAACATCTGCTAATGCTGCTAAAAAATAATGAGGGTTTGGGCATTTCCTCTCCTGCAAGGGGACAGGTTGCTGATGTGGACCCTCTGGACATCGGGCTCCTGCAAAAGCTTTCGCTTGAAATCATCTCGAAACATCTGGTGGCCCTTTGACATGCCACTATCAGCATATTAATCTTAAATTTGTCATCAACATAAGACTTGCTTTTGTCAGGGTGGGACTATGACTCTTGGGGAGGAGAGCACAAACATCACATCTTGGGTATCATTTTTAGTTGGGGTTGGTTCCCGCTGTTTACATTCCTACTGCCTTTCTTGTTACAACCCACTGGAAAGCACTTGTGCATCCTGCACTAAAATCACGTGTAACAAAGTGTTTGCCAAAACCACAAAAATTACCCGCCAGCACTTTAGTCCCGTACGGGATAGGCTGTGGAATATTGATGTCATTGGTGATAGTCACCACACCCATGGGCACAGGAACTAGGGTGGGGGGGGGGAGTGTGTGTGTTTGTGTTTGTGTCCCAGTATTTAATTTGGCTTCATTCATCCCCCCCCATCCCAAATAAACAGACCTTTTGTATTTAAATTAAGTTGAACTCACTCCTACGTCATTGGTCAGGCCCTGTAAAGGTCATGACCTTTAGCTTAACGTCCAATGTGTGAAATATCTTTGAGCAGAGCTGGCCTCACCTCCTTCAGCATAGCATCTTGGGGGGTGTCTGGTGATCTGCAAGAGGACGTATTGCAAATTTGTCATTAATTTGATAAAATCCTTCAGCTGGAGGAAGTGAGACCCACTTGTCAAGCACTATGACTGTACTGGAAAACTTGCACTCAGTTTTCAGTTTTCACATTCAAACGTCTTTGTCATGGAAGAATAGCACATTGAACACTGCTACCAATTGTTATGCAGGATTTGAGGCTGGGATTTATGATTATTGGTGGTTCTGTGGATTTTTAAAATTTTTTTTTGGGGGGGGGGGGTTTATTTTTTTTTTTTATTACTGATGTTGGAACAGATTTGGAGCACGTATGATGAATGAGGGAAGAGGAGAACTTTACAGCAGCAGACATGATGGTGGTAACTTCAGGCCACATGACTGGCTGAGGTTTGCGGCTCTCGCCGGCCCGGTGAGCCGTCCTGAGGTGTGGCTGCGGGACGTCAGCGGTGGAGCTCGACACGACGCTAAAGACACTGGTCTATGCCTTTTCTTATGCCGGCTCCCTGCTGTGACGGGAGCGTGGCGATTCTAATTAAATCGGGACGCTACTGGAGCGTAAAACCTAAAGAGGCACTGTTCACAAATCAAATCTCCGTTCTGCGTCACACGACGTGATTATCGGTGAGGCGGATAAGCTCGGTCATCGGCCAGCTCATCCTTGCGCGGTCTGTTTATCGTAAAATGACGTTGATTTGATCGCTTTCGGCGATATGGGTTGCCCCTTACGCGCCCGGGCGAGGTGTGGCACGCATTCCACCTCCTATGCTTGCTCGAGTTCTTCCTCGGAGCTCACGGATGCACAGTGGGTGTCCTTAAAGCATTGGTTTTGCTTCCTGATGAGCGCTTCAGTGTGTTTTAGTGTTGAATGGCCCTCCTGGGGTGTGTGGGATACTTCCTGTTGGAGCACTTGGCAGATTCCAGCCCCGCCCCCATCCCCCCCACCCTCAAGGCCCCTGTCTCTGCATGTTCCCCCTCTTCCGGTCCAGCCCTCCATTTTAATTTTTTTTTTTAAACCCCAAATTCACCCCCATACTATGCCTCTTCACTTCTTTCACTTTATGGAATCCCAT
Source organism: Mormyrus proboscirostris (assembly GCA_026779585.1). Lineage (NCBI taxonomy): Eukaryota > Metazoa > Chordata > Actinopteri > Osteoglossiformes > Mormyridae > Mormyrus > Mormyrus proboscirostris. Next base: position 2,567,965 of record JAODKF010000089.1, read on the forward strand.
AATTCTTATCACTATCTTGTTTATTGGACATCAACTTCTAATGCTTAGCCAGTTTTTTTTCTCTCCTTCTCTCTTTTTTTTTTTTTTTTCCTTTTTACCCCCTTGTGTTCTGAGGTCAATGTAGTCCCTGGTGTCTCATAGCTCCGCCCCCCCAGAACCATCGGGTCTCTGTGCCGAATGTCAGGACGTTCCTTCAGGATCTTGGGATTTCCTGCCCCCCCTCCCAATGACCTTCCCAGACGCTCGTCTGCCGAACTGGCAGTTGAACGGGGGCACCGAGCTGCAGTCCGTGGGGGGGGGGCTCTCACACGGCAGGCCTGCTTCCTGTTCTGAGCCAGCAGTTGTTGCTCCCAGATACCTGGAGCAAACGCTGCTGGATCCTTGACATTCCCGTGAGATCTGCACGCTGCAGAAACAACAGCCGGCGGGAACAACGCTTTTGTTGATGGGAGGGCTTTGATAATCCTTCAGCAGTTGGGGCTCAGGGCGCGGCCCTGCCAACTTCCCTGCCCAGGAGGTACGTCTAACTATCGGGTGATGGGAACTCTCCGGACCTCATCTGTGACTCACAAGGGAGCGATGACTCTGACTTGCACGTGCTGACTCTCCCCATACGTCCCGCTCCTTTTCGACACGTTTGCCTGTGAGTCAGGTCCTTGACAGCTCGGTTACCATCCCCCCCACCCCCCACAGAAGCCTCCTTTAGGGGGCTTTTTACAATTCATTCTTAGTGTCACATTTCCTCAGCTTCCCAGTTTCCTTTGGATTCTGGACCCTGGCTTCTGGCTTGGTTACTGAGTCAGAATGTTCGGGTTGAGGCTGTGTCAGTACTCACTGCAGTCAAGCCAGGAAGGGTTTTGGTATATTTATAGCAAATACTCAATGCACGGCTTGTAGTATTAAGCATCATGTGTATTGTATTTTATTAATGAAATGTTTCATTTCTGTTATCCTTTCATTTTCAACAGATCTATATTGATCTTGATTAGTTTTTGGCTGTTTTTTTGTTTTGTTTTGTGTTTTGTTTGTTTTGTTCATTTTGTTCATTTATCTATATGTATACCCAATTGAGTTCTGTCTCTATATGAATACTTATTGACTGATTCTTTCCACGAGAGCCATAGATGCTGACATGGCCTTAAGCTTACCTGCCTTCGCTGGATTTGAGTTGGGTTAATGGTTTGCATGTTAGAGTTCCCGAAAGCTTGAACTTTTGACTCCGACCTTGGCAACACACAGATGATGACATATTTATTTTAAAGAGGTAGCATTTGGGTCAAGCCTACTGTCCAGATATCTGCAATTTCACAATTTCGTAATATTTTCTGAGAATTGCTTGATACGTTTTCTCCTGAGGACATTGTGATGGGGTAACGTGTCTCTGAGATGAGTTTTACCAGCCCCCCCCGAGTGCTGTACCTTGTATAACCTAGTCAGTCCTACCAAGTTTGGAAATTCAAGCTTATGCAATCTTTCCTGAATGACGATGTTGTCTTCGCCAGTGCATCATAATTTCATTTTGCCCCAAAGGAGAGAGAGATCGGTCCTTGTTTACATAAGGATTGCAGCAGTGGCTGGGTTTGCCTGCCTGTAGTTTTATGTATAGATAATGTCCACAGAACCATTATCTTCGGTGGTCTGTTGTCAACAATATAGAACAGGAGGAAGGTCTTGTGAAAGTCTCTACTGCTAGAAATCAAAACGCGGATAGATGCTGTTGTTACAAGCAGCAGCTTTAGGACTGATCTTTTGCCCTGGGCTATAAAGGGCTCTGTGGAACTTTCCCAGAGTGCTTTGCATTATTTTAATGTCCTTTTCTGGGCTCTTCCATCACGGCGGGCTGATACTTAGCAGCAAACCAAGTCTTTAAATGTTTGATGCAAAACGATACTTTAAGACTTCCTGTGTGTCTGAGATATTGCTACATTCGTGTCTTTTTGTGATCTTATTGTCTCTGGAAGGTAAGATACAGGTCATGTGACGCAGAGCCTTCGTCACTCACGTTGCTCGCATGGTGCGACCCTTTGGTTTGGGTGACACCCCCCCCCCCCCGTATGGGCCTTGTCTAAGGGACTAATGCGGATGTAACTATTCTACTGACATTCAGACCCTCCAGTCATTAGCAGAGGGGCCAAGTCAACTGAGCCACACACCAAACATCGGGTTCTTGTACCGGATAAGCATATAGATTCTGTTCCTTTCATCTCCGCTTTTTTTCCCTTTCCAAAGAAATGTTTTCTCTGCTGTAGATAATTCCCGATTAATTACTAATAAATGCTGTTGTAAGATAATATCATAGCGCTTGGCAGACAAAAGGAGCAGCAGGAACAAGACGAAGCAAGACGGGTTCAACCAAGACGATCCTTTATTTGAAGACCTTAGAATGACTGGACACTACCACACTCCGACGGCAATACCGGAAAATGATGGGAGGTCAGACAGCAGACAGTAAGACACAAACATGGTGGGTAATCTGCTCATTGGCTAAAGACATGCGAGGATCAGACCGGGCTCACATATGACAGGGCAAGGGCACACATGACGATCGGGAACACAACAAGTATTAACAATAAAAACTGCATGCTGGGGCTATTTACACGGCTGGGCATGCTGGGATATGCAAACAGCCTCCTCTACTCTGGGCCATCTTGCAGGCGCTATAATATTTATTAATAATAATGCAGATCTTTAATGCCAAGAGCAAACTATATAGACCAGGGAGTGGTCCAGTGATTCCTTAAGTGGTCTATAATTAATTAATTCAATTATAATAAATTGATTTTGTTCGTATAATCTGTCCTTTGTCCGCCTTGATGCTGATACTGGGTGTGTCGTTGGAATGAGCTACACAACCACAGACAATAAACGCACCTGAGATGAATTTCGGCGCATTGCCGCCGGCGTCTTCATGGAGACGGCGCATAACAAACAGCACGACATGGGAGCGGTGACGCAGCCTTTCCCGAGCTCCACGCCCAGACGCCCGGTCTATCCCTGTTCCGCTGGCCTTCTTCGTGGGATGCCCTTAGGGGGAGACCTAGCAGTGGAGATGCCAAAACGTCTTCTCTCTCACACACACACACACACCTGCAAAACCACACGGCTACTCCTATCAGCCTCTGCTTCTCTTCTCATCAACCACAAGTCAACACGATCCAGAGTTCTCTTATTAGGGAAAAATTCCTCTAAAGGAACAACTTGTCAATGTAATGCTAATACACAAGTATTAGTAACAACGTCTGACACATATATAAACTGGTGGTATCTGCATCCCTTATGAACACCTCAGGCTTACAAGCAAACCCAAACATGTCACTCATAGCCTGGGTCTCTCGTCAATTCAGGATAATATTTTAGGCTGAGAATGATCTGGGTTAACCATTATCAACGGCCTTCTGTTCCATGAACCACTTTACTAGTCTGATGCATCTCTGTGTTCCCTGAATGTTCGTACTCACGATCTAAGATTCTTGAAGGTTTATTGTCATTCTGAGGACATGGGGTACCAGGTCCCGTGAACAGCACTAGAAAAGTATAGAAAAATAGTTACAAGCGATTGCAGCCGAATAGTAATAAATACAATAGCATTAGTGGTACAAATATAAATATGTGTTTACATTTATAGCACATGTAAAAATTCCGTAGTGTGACTTGTTACTGCACACGAGTAAAAGATCTTCTAGTGTGTGGTAGAGTTTATACTGCCTGACTTGCACTTCTGGTCTTTGGAAAGTCTGATTTGTTTCTTGCTTTGTTTGGAAGATGTTCTGCAGCTCCTGCTCCAATCCTGCTGACACTTGGGCATCGAGAAGAAGCTCCGCCTAGCCGCAATTACGCCCTCCCGACGGCACGCGTCTTTGTAATGTGTTATTCGCCTCACTTTTACATCGCTTTACACAAAAGCTCCTGCTAAATATGTAAAGTGTAAATGTAAATCAACACGGATATATTGTAAACGAATCTAGTTTTGCTGTACTTCGTCACAGGCAGTTACACATGGCCTGAGATTTCCTGTGTTGCAAGGTTCTGTTTTTTTTTCGGCAAATGTTAATTCTTTTATTCATCAGTACTGTATACATCCCGGTGTTTGGGTTGGGTGTCACGCCCTGTTTTACTAAATAAAAGTGTTTGAAATATATCCCTCACATTTGTTTCACATGTATATAACTACAGCATAATGCCTTGCGGCCCATTTTGACATTAGCAGCTGTTGGTCAGTAGTGACACAGGGTTTAATTAGATTTAATTGAAATCTGAGTCCAGGTGTAGAGAAAAACATGTCACACAGCACAGATTACACATTTATGCATTAGGGTGAGCCTTTTTGAGCTCAAGCCAAGAGGGTTGGGTGAAGGCAAGCATGAATCAGGGCGGACATCTATGCAGTATAAGAGGAGAAAAGAGTAGCTCATTACAGATACAAAAATGTCAGTACAAGAAGCTGAGCAGTAGGGGGCGTGATCATTAAGGACAGGATATTTCTAGTCTGCCCATATACCGAAAACAACTTCATCATCTGTACAGTAACCTAAGGTGCCCAACCTGTACTTCTGTGGATCACTCTGAAAAAAAAAATTGCATGTGATATAAAATTCCTCAGCTGCCTGCAAAGAAGTAAGAGTTGCGACTGCTGGTCTTGGGACCAGAGCATCGATGGTAAAGGGAGCAGGCAGCTAGGCCATAAAATACTGGTATAAGAGCTGCTTTCACAAAAGTATTTTACGGATATCCTTTAAATGCTGTGTTTTCACGCATACGACATTAAGTGGCATGAAAATAATGAGCTGACACGCGCGAATGTTAAATTACGACGGCAGTACAGGACTGGAGTAGTGTTTCGCGACCTTTAATGCTAAGCGACCCAATGTATACTATGCCAGTTCAGTCACGTCCCAAGTATAGCTATACGTTTAAATTAACGCTATGATAAGCACTCAGTGTCCCATGCAATTTACGCCAATCAATGCCTGTCGCACACATCTGATTGGATGGGCCAGTAAATTTTAAATTAGTATCTGTGGTTTTGCTCCCTAGTTACTTGAGTTTCCACTAGTTTTGCTTTCACAGAAACATTAACTTCCACTCAGAGCCAGCTCTGCTCCTGAGTATCCTGGGTGGAATCTGACTAATACTATGGTCAAAATTTAAATAGTGCAATCTGAACTAACTGCATTTCGGATGGCTATACGTGGTTTGTTTTTCTCTCTGTATTGAAATGTTACAGAATGTGTTGATTTTGTGTCCTAAAACATAAACAGACCGCACCCGCAGAAATGCCAATATGGTTATTTTACGGTCATGTATACAATGCAGCACGGGTATACAAAGTGGATGAGGCAGGGCGAGTATTGCGAAAACGGGACACCTGGCAAAATGGGACAGCTAAACTTTGCAGTTAATATATGTTTTTGGTAATACTTTATCTGCTCTTCTATACAGTGTTCAAGGGGCATCGATGTATTGAGATGGTATCAAGTCTAGGGATTCGAGATACTGAGATGATTTTTCCAGAAATCAAATTTTAACGTGTCCCATTTTAACAATGCGCAATAACAATCATATGACTGATAAAGAATTAAATTATATGAAAATCCGTAGTGGGTTTATCAGAGAGAAAAAAAACAATAGTGTTTGATTGTGTAGAATGAAAAAGGATCAAGTTGTATTACCCCAAAGCAAACTATTGTTGTATATATCACGCATTGAAGGATAATGCTAAGGTGTGTCACTGTTTTTGCGCCACGACATAAATTTAGTAAGTTATTTCTTGCCGCATTGTTTCTTTTGACGGGACGGTTAGGCGAGGGTTGGACTGTTTACCAGTTTTACAATCTTCTCTGGAAAGGGGTGTGGTATTCCGTTTCCGTGTGCCTGCATTATCTGTAACAGAGTGTTGACAGGCTCTGTATTTATTTTCCAGTGTGTAATGCTAATAAAAGAAGGTAAGGCTCCTCAGCCGGCTCCTGTATGTAATCGCCCTCATGCGCTCCCGGCGGTAGCGTCCCCCGGTGCTGTTGGTGGTGAATTATGCTTTACTTTCCGATTAATTGAACGAATGCTTGCTGTTATTTATATTGTTTCATTAAAATTTCACAAGAGCGTACCTTTTAATAACGGAGCTTCCTCTGATTTTAAGAAATGAAACCGTTCAGCCAGGTCTATAGGGAACGCTTGATGTTAAGGGATTTAAACAAGTATTTCAATTAAACTTAATTAATTAGGAGGGAAACCAGCATCCTCAGGTTGGAAGGGTAACGCCATTAAAAAAAAAAGTTTTTTCTCTTTCCAGGGTGTCCTTTCATATTGTGCCCCCCACCCCTTCTGTTTGAGGGAAAAGAACGCAAACTTGGTTGCGGAAAAACATGCGCACAATCTACGGCAGTGCGCCAGGTCTGCATAGACACGAGGGGAGGGTCAGGGTGCGGGGTGCCACGCTCATGCCATTTTACAGTCCTCTTGCACGCCGCACCCCACCTCCGGGCCCCACCCTCTCTGTGGGAGGGGTTGGCGTCCCCGCCCAGCCCCGCCCCGCCCCTCGTATTATGTAATCACGTGATCGGCACGCTTAAAGTAACATCTTTTTGACTTAACTTTGACAGGTAGCTATCTGACAGTGCGTGGCGGCTGCTTTTTCATGCTGTTTTTACGGACGTTTACAAACAGATTTTCGTGATTTACTCAAGCAAAGGATATTTTTAGGGGGAATTTTATCGTTACTGACACTTCTCTTGCGGTAAGCGGCAACGTGTAATTGCCTATGTTTGTATGGAATTTAGCAATACAAGCTGTGTTAAATTATACGTATTTGTTAGTTACATGATCATGGTGATGGGTTGGGTTTAATGACTTAATGACTGCTTTCTAAACGAAAAATTACATAATACAATATTCGAGAGTATTGTCTCGGAAGAGTTTATGTGCAATTAATGTAGACTATATTGATGCAGAGCAAAGGTAGCTGAGTGCAAGAGTGTCTTGTCTCCGCTGATCACTTTTCCTTAGTGGAGATGAGTTACGGAAAGATTAAGGAAAATGGTCCTTACGGAAAGGCCCCGCATGTGCCTCTTGGGCATGTAGCGCATATGGGGTCCCGTTAGGGCCAGGAAGGGACCCCGCTCCCAGCCATGCATGTACATCCATCCTGGGGGCGTCGCGAGACGGTCATTATCGTTGACGGCCCACATCTATGTCACAATTAGAATTATGTCACCCGTCCGTTTTCTAACCGCTTGTTCTGGTCGGAGTTAAAAGCACATTAAAAGCGCAGCACAGGACACAAGGCGCCAGTTTGTTTCGATGAGAGACAATGTATAACAAGTTATTAGTTAAGGTACATTCCTTAATTCCGTACACAAACGTCATGCAGATATCGAGAAATGCATTGTAAAACGGTACAGTCAAAATCGGGCAATTATACAAAACAGAGGGATTTAATGTGATTTTTTTTAATTTGTAGTAAATGCATAAGATATCCTGTAAATTACATCGTTTAGTTAGACATTTAAATGCAGGCTAAATAATCGCAATGGCCGTATTGTTCATTTTTCTGTAATTATTTTAATGGTCTCTATGTATCCTATCTCCATGGCTTCGTTTTATACTGTAATATATGTATTTGCGTGTGGGATTCAGGATTTTTAAGAACAGCCTCCGAAAAGCAATTGATCCATCAATCTTGTTGCAGCTTATCCTGTACAGGGCGACATGCGGAAAAAACCACTGGAATGAAATGTTACGATGCGTTAAGATTATTCGTTTGTAAACGATAATCGTATTTCCTTGGAGGGATCCGCATGTTTCTGTGTAATTGATAACATCTCTTCAAACGGCTGTAGACATTCCTGTGAGTTTTAGATAAAAGTTCTCGTGTCTAAAAGCCGGCTTTGGTTTTGTCGGGGGTGCGATGGCTGTATAACGACAGGCTGCACATCAGGTTCACTGTGGCGAAAATTGTGGGAACACTTCCGATTTTTAGATTGTAAAACTTTATTCCAGTTACTCCAGTTGATTATTTAATCGTCCAGTGTGTGATATTTGTAAACATACAGTATTCCTGTAGTAATTTTTAAAGAGTAATGCCAAAAACGCTAGGTGTTTCCACTATTCTACTAGAGCAGGGGTAGCCAATCTTATCCGCAAAGGGCCAGTGTGTATGCGGGTTTTTGCTGCAACTCCCCAATTAGATTACTAATTAGAGGACTGCTTGGCTGAAGAGTCCTCACACCTGGGTTTGAACAGCTGACCTACAGGTTATCCCAAAAACCTGCAAACCTGCCGTCCCTTTGCGGATAAGATTGGCCACCCCTGTACTAGAGTTTCGAAGGAGGCGGTGGTTATCGTCTTCCAGCCTAATGAAGGCAGCCTACTCTGCAAACTCCTCTTAGATCGCTTTTCAGTAGTGGGGTCGCATTCAGACCCCACTACTTTGTATGTGATGGCAGTGCGGCTGTAGCACGGAGTCAAAGTTCAGACGTCATCTTGACCCTTTCACCTCAGTGTTCTCCTGGGCATCATCAGGTTATGTCAGATTAGCCTATGAGCACTGGTAGGTGCAGTATATAAAGGACCCACTAATCAGCAGTTATAGGGAATGGGAAAGGTCACTGTATTTTTCCACCCAGTTTGTGTGTGTGTGTCCTGTGTGTTAGAACGGCAGCCAGAACCTTCCGTACTGTATAAACAGATATGAGTTGGTACAGAGCCCAGTCCCCCTGCAGCCTCCCCTGCCCCCCTCTGGGCTTGGTGGAGTTTCCTGAGCTCCTGTTTCAGGGCTGGTGTTCTTCTGTGCTCATGCCAGGCACTTCCTGTCCCAGTGTGGGTGGGGACTGGCAGGGTGGGGGGTGTGTGAGTTGG
>JAODKF010000089.1:2618420-2628616 GCA_026779585.1 Mormyrus proboscirostris
GGGCGCAGGTGCATGTATGCTATGAGGTTCTGTCTTGGCAAAGTAGTTATCGTATGTCGGTTTCTCTGCTGGTTCTTGGCCTCCGACCCAGTCAGGAAGATTCAAAGGAGCAGCTCTTCGGCCAAAGAGCGCCCGACTTGAGTCTGACTAGATGATGGGGAAGCTTGGGAGCTTCAGCAAATGATATGACTTTTCGGAAGATGCCTCTGGAAGCCGGTCGCAGCAGCCAGTCTTCTGTTGCGACGGGTGTGAAGATTGCGGAAGGACGACGACAGTGGCGGTGTTGACTTTGTATCGTCAACAAGCTACACAGGGGCGTCATTGCTAGGACTCTCATGTGCTGCCGTAGATGAATGTTTTGTAAATAAAAACAGGAATGTTCTTTTTACCTTTTAGGTTTAAATCTGTACAGCTGCGCTCAGTTGGAATCTCTTGGTTTATCAAGAAATGGGAGATTTGAACGGTCTGCGGAAATGCGAGGCCTTCTTTCTCTGGTCAGATTTTAGTACGCTGTTGGTAAGCCATCACAGCCTGTACAGTGTGGTCCAAGGGTCGAAAACTGGACAAAAGTTGAAGATTATAGACATTATATTCATGTATTTGTATGGTGTAATTTACTTGTTTTAAATTCCCAAAAATGCACTGTTTCATTTGCTTTGCCCTCTTCTACCCAGTCTACATGTAGCTTTTCCACTCATTTTTCCTGGTTTTCTTTTTAAATCCGTTACCCCTTGGCTAAGGCTCTAGATTTGCTCTTCAACTTAAACCTTCCTGTGGGGTTCAGGTTTCATAAGGTGAACAGTTAAACTCCACCAATGCAAACTTTGGTAAAACACATTTTCCCTATAAGGTTTGTCGTACTTGTCTGTGGCTAATGTTATATTGTGTCATACAGAACAACCGCAGATCAAAGCGATGTCTGCAGCCATTAGGCACATTGCTGTATATGTCTACATTACATTGCTTATTCCACCAATAAATCAATATTTTTTTTTAATGCATTGTGGGATTCTTTTCCTGTTGTGATGATATATAGTCAGGTGTCTTTTCAGGCTTCAGTCAAGTACAAAGGCTTGTTTAAATCCTGAATTTCATGTTTTAAAACTGAAATGGAAGATGGTTGCTTAAAGTAACATTGCAGTCTCACAAAACCTCTTCAACTGCCGCCCCCAAAACAAAGGTGCGGGGCGCGGGGGGTGTGTGTTTATACTCAACACAGCTGCAGCTCTCTGGGGGCAGATTAACTTATCCAACAGTTAAAATCTTGGATTACACCCACTAGGCATCACTGGCTCAACAACATGTTTACTCAAGCTGATTTTCCTCAGGTGGCTTTGACTAGGGCCGTTGATGTCACCAAGAGGCAAAAACGGCTCCTACAGCTGCTTATCGTCCCAGGAGCTGTTGGAGCCCTAAATCAATGAACAGCACATCCATGATTTAGGTTCTCTGCACAGTATGTGGCTTAATGGGTTAGGATGTTAGGTCTGTGATCAGGTGGTCACCAGTTAGAATACACAGGCTGGTAGTGTAAAACTGCCTTCGTTACCTTCAACTGCAGCGATGCTGCCTGAACTTCCCTTTTAGCTGATGCTGACCACTCATGACACAAGAGGGCGCAAGAGGTTCAACTTTGTATAGAAGTAGTTTATTTCTAAAAGGCAACATACCAATACTTGCAATCATTGCAGACAGGTTGACACTTCAAATTTAACTTAAAACTTAATATAGACGTAAGCCTGTAATTTATTTACTTTGCCAGTAAATGTCAACTGTCAGTTTGCTAGGATGCCAACCAAGCACCCTGCACTTCCTGCAAGCTCACATGAGTTTAATGCATACAAAAATTGAAAAAAAGGCACCTCAAAATGTTCTGTGCAGATTTTTCCATGTTCAGAAATGAACCTTGTAGATACTAAATGATTAGCTGCAGCAGGGATGTAATTTTTAGCATCAACAACAACAATCCTTCAAATTGTTTTGTGAAAAGGGTGATGACACATCCTGGGAAAACATCTTCCTGGTTAGTGTCATAACCCTGCCTGAAGGCACAGGATTCCTCAATGACGGGACGCCCCTGGGGAGACTTTGCCCTTCATTTGTGACATTAAAGTCTTCAGGCACAGGGAAGCGGGGTGGAAGAGAGACAGCAGCTACAAAACGACACTCCTGCTTCACCCATAAATGCTAATTCTCCCTGCTAGCGTTCTAGCGCCGTCTTACTATTATCTGTCCATCTTCCATACCTGCTTGTCCCAGGCAGGGTACCGGGGACTAGAGCTTAAAACTTATCCTGGAAACTACAAGCACAAGGCAGGGAATGACCTGGGACAGGCTGCCTTCCCACCCCAGGGCGCGCACACACTCTCCCTAGCATATGGCAAGCAGAGAGCTACCGCATAGCTAATACGAGTTCAATCTCTCTCAAAACTAAATCTACTAGACGACGACACACAAAAAGCCACGATTCATCAAGTTTTAAAAATATACTGTGATATAAAAAGGAGAGCAAGTTCAACAGAACTTCAAAATACCACTTAACTTTGACATAAAGAGTCACTTCCCGCAAAGCTTTCCTCTGAGGAACTTTACTTTCCCTATAAACACTGGCATTGTACAACAGCATTGAGGCTGAGGTAAATTCAACCGGATAACTCAGATCTGACCGCACAAATGTGATGAGCAGCACAGGCCTAAATTCATAAAAAGATTAAAGGTGGAATTTTAAGTCTACATGCGACAAACCGCAGTATATTAGTCATGACCAGGAGCAACGCAGTCAGAAGCGCAAACGTCAGAATGGCGATAATTCCAGCGTCAGTCTGGAAGTTTCAGTTCTCCCACTGCTACTGAAGGAAGTAAAAAAAAAAAAAAAAAAAGTCAGGAGATCTGGGCTACAGCCCTTCTTAACCACTGAACCACTGTGCACCGTTGGACATAAATGAAGCGGGGGGGGGGGGGGGGCTACTTTGGCTTTTCTGCACATACAGAAACATGGCGACAAGCAAAACAATTGAACATTGGCTTAGTACAATTAGTTTATTCAAGAAATCACTGCCATGTAGCACAGGGAGCACCAGGAATAGCTTTCTGTTTGAACACTTCATTGGTGAAATTGTGACAAAACAGCAAAAAAAAAAAAAAAAAGCGCCAATAATTCAAGTTGTACGTTGCCCAATTTCATGGCCCGTGCACCGGCAAAAACGGAGCTACGGGGGGGACAGGGGAACACTTCCAGCAAACCGCGTTTAGCGTTTCTAGCATATGTGCAGCACTGTATTGCAGTGATCACCCAGTGGCTGGAGGGTCTTCACCCCCTGCACCGCCAAGCCAGCAGGGGGCGACTGCAGTAGATGTTTACCAGCACCTCCACATCCCCCCCCCCCCCCCGGCATGGAGGTCCTCATTAAAATGAACATCGGCAGTCAGGGAAAGGAGCCTGACGAGTTGTTTTACAAAAACAAAAACCTTTTAAGTTCCCTTGCAGATGGTCAAACGGCTTGTAGCGACCGCGTCGTTCCGTGGTTTCGCTGACGCCCGCGGCCTTTCCCCGAATGTCTGACAAGGAAACATCGCGAGATTTTCCAACTGGCACCTTCTGGAACAAATCTCTGCGAAGCCCTTCTGAACGCCTAAGCCATTTTACAGTTTGTCATGTACAAAGTTAATTAAACTTGTCGTCTCACCTTGTGAAAAAAAAATGTTTAGCCTTTATGCAGTTCAATCAGATCCATTAAAAAGCAAATCTGTTTGGACGTGCGTCTGATTCAGTGTCTGGAAAGGACGATCCGGGTTCCCACACCGCCGCCAGAGAGGAAGACATCGATGTCCCTCGTCGACACGACTCCATGCAGCCAAACCACCCTCCCCACCCGCCAATGTCCTGGCGTGGTTCTGTGCGGCACGGCGCTTGTGTAGTGTTGGCGATGGATGAAAGCGAAAAATAGCATTACGTGTCAGGTGATGTGCGGCGTGTTGAGAGTTCCTGAGTTAGAGGTGAAGTCAGTCTGAAGCTTTTCTGGATGGGGCAAGCATCCATTCCGTGTGTGATCGGATCCGAGATCCGAAGCTGGTCCACGACATCGCCGAAACGCAAACCCACCCCTATCTCGAGAAGGCGCTTAGAGGTTCAGGAGGCGCTCCCTCTCCGTGCCCACGAAGCGTTTTCGGGAAGCAGCCAGTTTGGCTTTATTTACAGAGGGACCTGCAGAGTAGTGAGAGAAAACTGCTATTAGTTTTAAAAGGAGCACAATATGTTCACCTGTCAAAGCCATAGGGGGGCAAGCAGAACATCAAATTAAACCCGCAGAACAAGAAAATTATTATTATTACTACTTTGTTTTTTAAAGTTCATATATCGCGTGACGCGAGGGTGAGGGAAGGACCATTCACCTGTCAGGTCTAATAAGGTTCCAGGTACATTTGAGAGGTAAACAATCCACTAAGTAGCGCAAGTAATTGGCGTTAATAAAAAGCACATTCCAGAGTAAGGAGTTCGTTGTGGAGGCAGGCAGGCAGGCGGAGCTGGCGTAAGGCCCCTACCTGCATAACTCAGCAGCACGGGCAGGAAGATGAGGCCGTGGGCCGCCCCCAGGAGCACGATAGCCAGGTACATGCGAAAATAGAAGATCTGGAATATCTGAGACTTGGAGAGGGCCAGGATAAGGATGCCGCCAAACTTGGTCAGAGTGATTCCGCTGAACACCTGCAGAAGAGCGGAGGGGGAACTTACGCCGATTACTGATAGATTTCTCATAGTAATTTCATTAGATCCACAAGTCATCAGTTACGTCCTTGATGCAAGCGGTTACCCTGGGACCACCTGACCGGACTCCACTAGCGCCGGCGTACTTACGGAGCTCCCCATGTGAGCCAGCGCCTGTTCGGCCCGCTCGACCCGTGTGCTACCGGTGCTGATGGAGAAGTCGCGCACGATGTGGCTGCAGAACTCCACGGAGATGCCGCAGGTCTGAACACACACACACACACACACACAGATGAGTACCAGCCTACCGACAAACCCTCTCCAACCAATAAAAGTGCTTCACATGAAACGGGTCGAAATTGAAACAGATTCCAGCTGCAAGAACTTCAGAAAACCTAGTGCTAATGTGGAAAAAAATATAGAAAAAAAGTCATATGCAACTGACAAAGTGCAGGATGAGACAGTAAAACATAAGAACGAGAGAATAAGAAAGAGTAAAAGAAAGAAAGAAGAAAAAAAAGATTACAGAATACAGTGAGCCGATAACGCAGATCAAACACTGGCTCGCTCACCATGACCAAGTTGACAAGCGACACGGCATTCAGGCTGATGCTCCACAGCCACATGACCCCAAACATGTTGACGAGGATCATAGCGATGGTGATGCAGACCATGACGGCAGACCAGACCTCAAAGCCCAGCAGCACGGTCGTCACCACGAAGATGGCCGCCAGGGACACCCCGAGGTTGAAAGCCGTGTCCTTCGCGATGGTGAGGTACTGCTCGTAGAACACGTAGAAGACGCTGCACGGAAGGGTCACCGTGGTTACGGCTCTGCGATGCCGTCCCCACGAACTGATTCGCACAAAACGATGCTCAGCCCCATTGCATCATGGGTTTTGCATTGCGTGTTAGACTACTTAGTGGGAGAAAGGTACCAATCCAAACAATGTTTTGCATACTTAGATGTGTTTACAATGGTTTTCCAACACACACAGACCTGTGGAGTCCACTGCGTCTCAAACGCCACCACAAACCCAGGCCCGCAGTCACAGCACAGACAGCCTCGTCTAATCTGACCATGGACCTTGAACGGTTCACATCGATACCAGGGAGGCGCCACCAACTTAATGCTCAAGGGCGCTCACTGGAGTCCCTCTGGCACACCTTTAGCCCAGAAAAAGCCACGTGGCAGAAGTGCACAGTACTAGCCAATAATTCCCAGAAAAGGTTTCCAATATTGCACAAAATGCTGTTGGGTCATTTCAGAGATTCACATTAAAAACCCAAGTTTGGCACCAAAAAGTATGCTTTGAATACAGCGTCTTTTAACGATGCTGAGATTTCATATACAAACAGGGCCCGGAATATACTTAGCTAAATTAAATTAGTAGGCCAAATCTACTTATTGGTCAGTCAGTGGTGGAGCTGGCCAATGGGGCGCAGGGGGAGGGGCAACATACCTGTAAGGAAAGACGCTATAGTTCTTGCCCTGCGGGGCCATAGTGCGGGTGATGTTGTCGGCCAGGATACGTGCCATCTTCATGGCGTCGATGAAGTCCTGCGAGGTCTGCAGGATGGTGTGGTAGGTCATGAAGTAGGACGCGCCCACATTGGTGTTGTTGTGCGTCAGGTTCACTGCAGCGCTGTAGGCCGCATGCCCTCTGGGGGAAGGGAGGCAGGAGATACCTTGGTGAGGAGCTCCAGTGAAGCCAGCAAATACTCAGACAGGTTTCGAGGAGGCTCAACTGTACTGCATACACATTTTAGACAATAATATTTAATTATACAATGCGCTATAGGACACTGAACTTTAATAAAATCCTTATTTCAGCCTGATAAAACTATTTAAATATCTGATACTTATTTTATCTTAAAAAGACACAGCAGTGGCTGTTCGGCTTAAAGCTCGTCACTCTCACCCTTTGCCGCATTTGGGGTTGGGATTGTCAGACAGGAACATGGGCAGGAACCTCATGAACTCGCCCTCGGTGGGCCTGGTCCTCCCTTGTGTTGGGGAGCGGCAGTGAACGCAGGACTTGTCCACCACTGGGGAACAGTATGAGGAGATCGATGACCATGTGACACGACAAAATGGGATGACAACTCACTCCTACTACCAATAAATTACATGATCATACACATTTGTTACTCAACTGTAAGACCCGGCCACAGCAGAGCTCCACATACATCTTAAAACCTTGATCCTGACACTACAAACTAGACTCTACATGGTGACATGCTTCCATCTTCTGGTCAAGTCACTTTTTTTGTTTTTGTGCGAGAGCCGCTTGTTTGGGTGCTGCTACCACGGCCTGCAAGTTCAGGGCAGCCACAGAAGATCTGTGTCAACCGTACCCAAACAGGCCTGTCACCCTGCCAAATACAGCATCGGGGAGACGCGGGCGTCCCCGAGCAAGAACACCGGCCACCAGACACCACCAGTGTCTCTGGTCAATGACCTTAAACACTAATCCTACTGAAACATTTTTGCAAACGCCCATTTGTGCATCATCCAGGGATCTTGCCTACGCTTCCCAACCAAAGTGCTTTTCAGCGACAATTTTTCAGTTCGACATCAACAGCAATATGAGACGCAAAGTAAACCACAAGGAAGCTCCAGCCATCACCAGGAATAAGTCAGTGGGAGACACAGTGGTCTGTGTAGCCCAACAGGACGAGAGCTCACCGGAGGCATTGCAGAAAGCGCCTGATGTGTTGTAGATCCTACAGCACGTGGATTCTGGCTTCACCCAGTCAAAGTAGTCATCCAACCAGGACGAGGACGGGAAGCCAATTCTCGTGCTTTATAAGGGGGGGGGCGGGAGCAAGGTTTTACTACAAGTACAGACACACTGATCAGGCGGCCTCAGTTGCTGGTACTGGCATGCTGGTCGGTTTGAGGACTCACTAGTTGCTCATCTGGGAGGCCGTGTACAGCTGCTGGATGAGAGAGTCGTTGTTGCAGCCCACGCCCCCGCAAATGGCGTTTTGCCCTTCCAGAGTCCGGTAGTCATGGCCGTCCTCGACCACAAAGTAGACGGGCGCGCCCGTGTGGAGGTACGCGCTCAGGTTGGTGAAGTACTGCAGCACGTAGGAGTCCTACACGACAACGTCCGCCGACGCAAGGTAGAGAAAAGCTAAACATAAGGTGAACCAAAAACACTGCGCTCAAACCAACACCACAACCTTATGACCCCCTGCTTCCATAATACCTAGTCATTTCTGGATCACATAACCACGTTTGGATCACAACAGAATCAAACAAAAGCCTAGCTCCTAAACACCAATGGCATAGACAACTGAGTAAACACCCACACGCTGACTCTACGTTAGCTACATCAGGCCGACCGTCACTCACATCAGGCATGGAGAGCTTCTGGTCCAGGCCGATGTCTACCTTATTTGTCACAGCAATGCTGAAGGACAGCATACCCACGAACACTGATACCTGTGAGGGCAGAAGGGGATTTTGGGTATTTTACCGAAAGCTCATCAACAAATGGTCTTTATTTCGTCATGGAACTGGAAGGTCCCAAACCGATGAGTGACTGCCCTCTTCTGCGCAGAAACTAGCTGTCGGTGCAAGCCGGTCACGCGCGGGATACTCACCACGATGGGCCGCACCCAGTCCTTCAGAATGAAGGGCGCATAGATCGTCTTGAAGAACCGGAAAAGGAAGCCGTCGGTCTTCCCCTCCTGGCCCTCAGGCAGCTTTACGCAGCACATGATGTCCAGGCGGTTGCTCTGTTTGGATAGCACCATGACACAGCAAAGAAGCCCAGGTGAATTCAACGGCGGCAGTACTATACTCCATAATTACCGCAACGCACAAAAGGCACCAACACGCCCACACATCATAAATATGGCTCGGAGCTGTCCGCCTTGAGCCACCCCCACCCAGGTCAGCTGACTCCCCCCCCCCTCCAGGGACTAACCTCTTGCCTCTTGATATCCAGACCCAGCAGGCTCACGAAGCAGCTGATCTGCAGCAGGAAGTCGATGAAAATGGCCAGTCCAGCAAAGAGGGAGAAGGTGCGGACGGCCGGCATGGGGGACAGAGCGCCTGCAGAAATGTCCGACAGCAGGCCCGTTTGTCACAGCACCACCACGAACCAAAAACTCCATTTTCAGTATTAATGCAGGTTCATTTCACATAGACAAGGCCGTGCAAGATGCTTCCGCCTAAGGTCAAATCTGTCGTTTTACCACCACAAGTGCCGACCACGGCCCAAAGTTTATGGATATATAAAACATCGAACTGCATATGTGCATTAGCACCTTGCATGTCTGCGCATGCATAGCGCCACACTGCACCGCATATCTTGCGATGGTGTTGGATTTGTACCACTTAGTTTCACGACATTTTCATTTCGTTTCATTTTACAGAGTGTGTGTAAGCAATCCCCACCAGCCCAGAAAGGGATATTCAGTCAGATATTCTAATTTTGGATTTGTGTTCTCCGTCTTTATAAAAGTTCTGCGTAGTCCCAGTGCATGTGTCGGAGTGTGTGTTTATGAGTTTCGATGGGTACCTCAGTCATGGAGGGTGACTGTATGTGTCCATACAGTTCAAAGTGAACCAGAACTATAAGGGACCAAAATACCATGTCGCTCGCTGGATAGCAGCAATTTTAACTGGATAAAAACTAATATTTCAGATATGGGACACTTAGGTAATCATTCTGGTCCTTTTTGGATGAGCACCAACACTACAAAAGATGAGTGAATATGATTTGTGGTAAAATGGTAGGATAAATGGATCGGACGGGCCAGGAAATGTGGCGTAGACGTGTGCAGGTACAAATCAGGCAGGTGCTACAGATAGGGTGGTTACCGTTGTGCTACGTTGACAAATCAAAAGAATGGCTTCCTACTAGACAGCTGTGCTGGTTGGCCAAGTTGCATCACATGTCTGACAGGGTGTCTGTGTGACACGTTTGAAAAACAATTCAACGTCCGCCACCAGCAAGGCGGACACAGGTGGTGAGGAAGTATGGTATGGATTGGGTAGCGTCACCTGTTATTACTGGCAACTGAAGTTTTATGGGAAGATACAAAAATATATACGAGTCCCTTAAAGAGTAGATCCTGGACGTGTTCAAGGTCGATCATGATATAAAAATCATCCGATCGCCCACCCATACTCTGGACAACTGCATGCTTAGATGCAAGACGTCAATTGTCTCACACACACACAAAGCCACCATTAGCATCTTTAGCACGTTCTGCTAAATGAGTGAACGGGAAGACGCAAGGAGCAGGAGCCGTACCCAGGAAGAAGGCCACAGTCTCCGAGAGGGAGGAGAGGAACATGCTGGGTGCCACGTCACCCAGGATGCGGCCGATCTGCTGGTGAAGTTCCTCCTGGGGCATTCGCTCGTCTCTCTGAAAGGGCAGGGGGAGGTCACACTCCACAGGCAAACACAGTAATCTAATCTGTTCTGGACTGTGAGCCCTCACTGTCCGAAAAGGGAACGAAACGGGGGAG
>JAODKF010000089.1:2628716-2646775 GCA_026779585.1 Mormyrus proboscirostris
ACATTTAACCCCCAGTTATCCACGAGCTGAACACATTGTCCCTTTATTCCTCTTCCACCTTGAAATTCCACCTTGCTTAAATGAAGCCTGCCAGTGCATTTTGCTGTTACAGGGCCTTATTTGCAAACCTTTCACTCATGCTTGCTCGAGATCATTTAGGAGGGAGCCGGCTTTAAGAGGTTAAAAATTTCTGGATAAATAAAATCATTATAAAACATCCAAAGCCAGACACAACCTGCAGCTAACTGATGAGTAGGATACTTTAAATGTTCAGCAACATAAAATGGACACTTCAGGCTGTCGCATACGCGCTGGGGTCATGTCAAAGTGCTCTGCGACACTAACAGGAAATCATTAGAGAGTGTGTGTGTGGCAGGAAGAGAGAGGCACCTGGTACGCCTGCACGATGATGAAGATATTGTCCACGCCCACTGCCAGAACCAGGAAGGGGATGACCTCGATGACGATGAGGGTGAGGGGCACCCCGGCATAGCTGAAGATGCCCAGTGAGCAGGCCACCGAGCCGAGTACGATAAGGATCCCGGCGATGCCCAGCGAGATCTTCGAGTCCACCTGCGCGGAGGACAGACGGGTTTGACACCTTCCGGAAAGTCGAAAGGGCACAAAAACGCGCAAGCAGAAGAGCGACAGACGTTGTATTTGAAAAGCAGAAAAGGAAACCAAACAATGGACTCCACTAAATCTAGGCTGGGAGGGATGGGGGGCAGGAAGTATTTTGTGGGGGCGTGTGGACCGACCAGCAGGCGTCGGAAGCTCTGGATATGGCCCAGCGCCAGGGAGATGTAGACAAACATGATGGCGTAGCTGATGGCGATGGTGGAGATGTCGCTGCTGCTCTCGCGGTCGATCTCGTCCTCGATGCTGCGCTCCGCGCTGAAGGCGATGGTCAAGTTCGGGTTGCTGTAGTTCTTCACAAACCGGATGAATCTGAGTTGGGGGGAAGGGGGTTGCATTTACACTGTCGTGGGCAGGAAAGCAAAACGTAGTGGGCGGGCGACACGTCCTCCACACCAGCGCACGCGAGGAAGTTAACACCACAGATACAGATCACGTATGCTTTGTGGTGCTAACGGCTCTCGAAGGCCGAGCTGACCCACGATTCTGTTCAATTTAGGGGCCCGGACCAGGTAATGAATCAGCTGAGGGGTCAGGCGGGTTGATTATAAAGCAGCAGGCCTCAGGCCTGCACTGAGAACAACTGTACTGCCCCACGCACATCTTGTATCTGCTGCACATCTGCAGTTAATCACATTGTTTACACAGGTTCAACAAACTCAGTATCACTCACATTCAGACACAGCCTGTCGAATTTCCAGAGAAGAGCACAGATGACCACAGATTGCTTAGTTACCCGACGCTTATCTAACAGCTACTCCACTGCGGTGTGGCGTGACCGTGCACACGACGCGGCGGTGGACTCACTCAGCCTCCCAGGCCAGCGCCTTGTTCAGTCTCTCCGCGTCCTTGTGGTAGTTGTTCACTGGGAATGTGATCACCAGGGCCGTGGCGTTGTTGTAGTTGGCAGCTGCGACCGGAAATGAGATTAAGCGAGTCAAACAAAGCGTGCGAGTGCGCAGCCATCACTACCGATACAAAACTGCATTCCGTGTCAATAAATGCAGAGAAACACTGGCGAAGTTCAGTAGTGCATCTAGACATTAAGAATGATTTTCATTTATAAATGTGAAACTAGGAGCTGGGACACGAGATATCTAATTACACCAGGGGAAGCCAATCTTATCCGCAAAGGGCTGGTGTGTATGCGGGTTTTCACTGCAACTCCCTAATTGGATTACTAATTAGAGGACTGATTGGCTGAAGACTCCTCACACCAGGGTTTGAACAGCTGACGTACAGGTTATCCCAAAAACCTGCATACACACCGGCCTTTTGCGGATAAGATTGACTACCCCTGGATTACAGCCTTGCATAGTCCTTCAGGTGAAACTTGGGAGATACTGCTAATCAAGAAAGGTATGGAAATGTAACGCGTGGTGTGAAACTCACCGTCATAGCCTCCGAGAACGAGCCAGGGGAAGATGGGCCCGCCGAAGGTGCCGAGGCAGGGGTCGTGAAGGAGCCCCGTGTCGTTCAGCGAGGCTGGGGCGCTGCGGCGGTGGGGGGCAGGATTGGGTAAGTTTACAGTGCGGCAGGCGGTAAGAGTGTCTGTCTGAGAAAGGGGGCGTGGCTCACCTGACGCAGTACAGGAAGTGGGTGTGGTAGTCTGCGTACGTGTAGAAATAGTCTCCTTTCCAGTGGTCGAGCACCTCGTGGCTGTTCTGGAAGTAGTTGAGCACGCTGAGGATGGTGCAGTTGTCGTTGTAGGGGGCCAGCGGGGCCAGGCAGATGTCCTTCAGGCGCACAGTCTCGTTCCCGTATCTGGCCTCCAGGTTCTCGATGTCCGTCTGGAAGTCCAGCACCTGCGGCACAGGCAGGTTAAGCTCAAGGACATGACGGTGGGAGGGAACTGGGAGTGCCATTCAAACGGAACTGGGGAAAATGGGAGAGCCATGGCCAACCATTCACTCAGGGAATCAATAACCACATGAAACGTCACGCACACTCACACACACAAAAAAAAAAAACAATACATATATATGGAAACGAAACATTTTTATAAACATAACTAAACGAAAACCATATTCCGCATCAACCGCTTCCTAAGGTATGCAGACTAAGGTATGCAGACTGCAGGCTTGGGTCCCGCGGACGGGCGCATACCTGATGCAGCACCCCTTTGTCCAGCGGGGCACCGAACGGCACGTCGAGACCTCCGAAGTACGGAGAGTAGATGGAAGCGGAGTCGAGGGTGGTGGTGATGATCAGCTGCTCCGTGCGGAAGAAGGGCCCGAAATGGCTGTCGAAGTAGTCCTTCTCCTGGCGGGCCTGGCTGCCCGGCGCCGACCACAGCTCCACCGGATCGGTGGTGATGCGCATGTAGGCCAGGCCCCCCGAGCACGCCGCCACAATGACCAAGCTGGCCAGGATCACCGCCAGCGGCTGGCGCACGCATAGCGATCCCCAGGCAGAGAAGAGGCACCGCAGCGCTTCCTCAAAGGACTCACCCAGCGTCTCGCAGCAGGTGACCTCGCCTGCAGGGGGCAGTATTTCACAACTCACCAGCTTTTACTGCTGAAGCAATTTAAAACAAACTGACCCATTTTCAAAGACAACAAATACCATAAAACTGAAAATTGAATTACGCAACATAAGCAGTATATTGGTGCTTTTAAAATTAAAAGCACATTTGGCTTTTTTTATAAAACCCAGTGGTGTCTGGAAACCATACAAATGCGTTTCACTAAAAAACATTATCACAAGCGCTTGCAACCTCAAAAAAACTATATACTCAGATGTTTGTTTCAATAGGTGCAAACATTTGAGATTGTTTTGTGGCCCTTTAAGGCAGAGAGACACAAGTATGAGCCACACAGACACATCTAGTCAACGCACAGACGCTATGGGTGATACAGCTGGCGTGATAATAGAGGCAGGTGCCAGGAAACATCGAGTCGTGAGAGCTTCTGCTTAATGGTGCATTCAAGCAAAGGGCAGGAAACCCAAGTTTCGGCAAAACACTGCCTGTTAAAATAATCACCCGTTTAACTTGTGATTTTGGACACGCCTAGAGAGCAGATAAGGGGGAATTATCCTCGAAGTTTATTGCCGAGACGCGCAGTGCCACTAAAACTGAGGTTTATGAAAATTTGAATCCGGTTGAGCGTCGCTGGCAACAAAGAACAAGTCAACCGTAGCAGTCGGGTGGCGCCCAAGAGCCGGTGCGGCCGGGACACTCACCCAAGTCACCGTCTCTGTTCACCGAGTGAGCGCTGTTGCTGTCCAGGATGGGTCCATATTCTGACAGGATGGCTCTCCTCCTGAGCAGCACAGACAGAGGCACTCATACCCACTTCTGAGCAGAGTCACTGTGCACTTCTGCCAAAGTGCTGGAGAACAGAAGAATAACTGAGGACTATATTCAAATGTCCTCACCTGTAGCACCAGGTGCCCAAGACCGCACCGATGAAGACCAGCAGGAAGACTAGGTAGGAGATCCACATGATGACAGCCATGGCGTCCATGCCCAGGATGGTCCATGGTGGGAGCGGGGGTGGTGGCACGGGCACGGGCCCACACACCAGACTGCAGTCCTGGCACGAGCACGGTTCCGACCCGTCCGGGAGGGACTCGTTGCAGCCACGTGTCGCGTTGGTCATCGGTGTCATGGAGGCCACTGGAACATCTGTGCAGATGAAGCTCTCGCAGTTACACAGACATACCTTCAAAACAAAACCTGCCCCCCTGTCACATTCACGACCTCCTTGAACTTTCCAAAAATGAAAGCAACAACTGGCAGCAGAGGGTTTCAATAGCAGACTGACATCCTGTCCAGGGTGTCTCTCATCCTTGGCTGTAACTGGACCCTAGCGGCCAGAGAATGGTTGAGCGCAGCCCTGTTGTATGGAGGTGTCCGTTTCTATGCAAACCCAGGGAAGCGCACTCGTAATTGAAAGATTGCAGGTTGAAATCCCTGAGCAGCAAGGCACCACCGAGGTACCCTGAGCAAGGTACCACCCCCAAGCACTGCTCCCGGGTGCTGAATTAGCTGCCCCTTGCTATGACACGACACCACATATGGGTTAAATGCAGGGCACGTTTCGTTGTTGTTGACACACCACAGCAATGACCACTGATCACTAAATTCAGAGAATTTCACCTGTAAAGATGGGGATGATGGAGAAGGGAGTTTGGCCGTTGCTGGGGCTGAACATGTACTCTATCCAGTTGGTGGCATTGCAGTCCTTTACTTCCTTCCCACAGAGGATCGAAAGGGCCTTGACGTTGCTCGACGGGGCCTGCACGTCCATACAGGCATTGAACATCGCTGAAAAACACCATCTCTCATAAGCCTTAGTCTTAAACAGATACCTCCAAAGCCTCACCCACACAAGCAAACACAGGAATAAATACCAAAGACCATGTCAGATGTATCTGCATTGCAACACAGAACGAATGCTCAAGAGCCTTACCACTCACAAATACCATTAGGCAGTATGGAATCTTATAAATCAAACATTAGAGTAGTTCCTCAAAGATTAATCATTAGCCACTGTTTGGACAGCATCTGATACTATTTACCCAGCAAAGAGGCAGCGATAAGTTAATGCTATTCAATCAAGTCCTTCTTTGACATACACAGACGTCTTTAAACCGAAGGTGAGCACTGTATAGTAGGGGTGGCCAATCATATCCTTAAAGGGCCGGTGTTTATGCAGGTTTTTGAGGTAACCTTTAAGTCAACTGTTCAAACCCAGGTGTGAGGACTCCTCAGCCAATCAGTCCTCTAATTAGTAATCTAATTAGGGAGTTGCAGCGAAAACCCACATACACAGTGGCCCTTTCTGGATAAGATTGCACACCATTGCTCTATAGTCACAATTGCACATAAAAATTCACCCAAAGCGAACTCAGAAGTCTGGGCCTGGATTCACCCTGTTATGCAACAGGATGACGTGTTTGCTTCCTGAAACGCGACTCTCTTGTACAAGCAAAGGCTTCCTGAACAATGGGTTGAGATTCTTTTCCAAATGACCAATAAATGACTAGACTGTAAATGCCCACCATCAGATTTTACAGTGATAGAAAAACACGTGCTGCTGTGCCCATGAATTTAGCCACTGTCACTTCTGCATTCTTCCTGTGAAATGTTCTTTGTCGTGACATACGTTGGTCACCAAGCAACTGCCATTCAACACGAGTTCGAGCCACATTTCACAACTACCAGATGCTTTTGTCAAACGTCAGGATCAGACAGTAGGGTCCCCCTGTCCTAGAAGCAGCTGTGATGAAGTGCTCAAAGGCCCAGCTAAAGGATTTGAGTCCTACATGCATCAATGGCTACGCACGCAACCATCTAACATTGAAGCGGAACATAGAAAGGACTGAGATTTCCAGCAGCTGTACGGCCAACTTCCTACAGGGCCTCCTCACCGTTGGCGAACGTCTGCCCAATGTAGTACTGCACTTCCTCCACATTGGTCTTGTTGTGCTCAGCATCAGGAGAGAACTTGGTGGCATTAAGGAAGAGGCTCTGGCGCGGGCTGCACGTCAGCTCGCAGAACAGGTGTATCAAGTTGTAGAAGCAGGCAGGACACCTGCGGAGAAAGTGAGAGGCGGGGTGTGTCGTCACGGACGCCGCGATGACTACATCACATCTGCATGCACAATCTCGAGGAAGCGTGCGTCACGGCAACACCGCATGACTGATGACTAGTGGAGTGATATTACAAGTGAAGCAACGCTTCAATCTGATTGGCGGCCATTTGTGAGGTGTTTTTTCACTGACCAATAGAGCGGCAGCTGTTTAACACATTCTTTCCTGCAGGTTCCCAAAACCTTCAAAAAGGCAACCATTCCAAAAGCAATGGAGATTTACCCTTATCATAAGAACATAAGAAATTTACAAACGAGAGACCATTCGGTCCATCAAGCTCATTTGGGGAGAACTTTAATAGCTCAGAGTTGTTAAAATCTTATCTAGCTTTGATTTAAAGGAACCCAGGGTTTTGTCTTCCACTACACTAGCAGGAAGACTATTCTATACTCTAACTACATGGCGTGTAAAGTGCTTCCTCAAATTTGTTTTAAAATGTTCTCCCACTAATTTCCAGTTATGGCCATGAGTTCTAGTATTTAAACTAATATTGAAATAGCCATTTGGCTGAACAGCATCCAGACCTGTTAGAATCTTATAGACCTGGATCATGTCCCCCCTTAGTCTCCTTTGCTCAAGGCTAAACAGATTCAGCTCAGCTAACCTCTCCTCATAAGACATTCCTCTAAGACCAGGAATCATTCTCGTAGCCCTACGTTACACCCTATCCAAGGCAGCAATGTCCTTCTTAAGGTGTGGTGACCAAACCTGCACACAATATTCTAGGTGGGGTCTTACCAAGGAATTAGATAAATGTCACATCACACACCTAGAGATATAACGCAACATTCTATTAGCCTTTTTCATTGCTTCCCCACACTGGTCAGAGTGGGACATGGAAGCATCAACATACACACCAAGGTCTCTCGTAATCAGCTACCTTTATTTCAGTGGAACCCATAAAATATCTGTACTTTATATTTTTGCTCCCTGCATGCATTACCTTACATTTATCGGTGTTAAATTTCATCTGCCAAGTATCAGCCCAGTCGCTAATTAAATCCAGATCCTGTTGTAGCCTCTCTGCTGCTAGATCAGTATCTGCTACATCACCCACCTTGGTGTCATCTGCCAATTTAACCAATTTACTGTATGTATTGATGTCAATGTCATTAATTAGTTATTAATGTGGTCCTAAAACTGAACCCTGCGGTACCCCACTATAAACACGGACCCACTGTGACATTGTGCCTCTAATAACCACTCGCTGCTTCCTGTCCGTTAACCAGTTTTCGATACAAGCTGCCACAGTTCCTAAAATCCCGGCAGCTTTGAGCTTAAGCAAGAGCCATGTCATGACTGGTTATATATCAGTCGTAGCATTAAATAAAAAAAAAAAAAAACATACCACCTGAGATTTATACCCATTGTGAGCTCAGAGTGCTTCTGGCCGTATTGTGTTTTAAGAGATATCGAGCAGGTGATGGCCGACAAGGCGGTGTTTAAGACTGCTACTGACCTTGAGAGGAACTGAAGAGGAAGCTGAAGACTTCCTTTCAGGGTCTGTAGCTGCTGGACATCACAGCAGAGGCTGTCGGTTCCATAGTCCAACCCTGGGCAAAGCTCCTGTATGGACAAATGGACAAACACACAGACAAAATTTGTTTTCTGAAGACTTATAAACAACTGATTCACACAAACATTCCCTTTAGAAAGGGTTCTTTTTGTGGGGTGTCCCAACCACTATTGTTCAGTATAATCCTTGCGTGGACAAATGTGTCCCCAGACAAAAAAAAAAAAAAACAGAAGGATAGCCCACATTTGCCGACCTAAAGCCCATGCCAGCAGGGCCGACTCACCGCCAGCAAGTCGTGCCCCTCCTCGGGCAAAGGGATGGGGGGACCAGTGTAGTTACAGTTGTAGCGTTTCCCGGGGACCTGGGTAGACATGCCGCACTCGCCATACCACACGCACTGCTGAGCAGTCACCTGCAGAGAAAGGGGGGGGGGGTGTTAGGTTTGCCCATCTACAAAACAATTTTAGTGTTTAGGTTGCATGAACATGAAACAGGGCCAAATACAACGTTATTTTTAAACTGTGACATGCTTTTGCATAGTCACTTACAACCGGCGGAGATATATTTACGATCACATGAGGAAGCGAAAAGACCTCAGCTAAGCGTCAGGCGTTTCGCGGCCAAGAACAAAAGAGCAATCATGTGTCAGCTGGGCCACACGCCAAAGGAGAGGCAAAAACAAATCAGCCCACGATGAATCCGACTGGACTAAGCGGTGAGAAGGCAGGACCCAAAAGTCAGATGCCAAGGCTGCGGCCGGCCATTTGGGGGATGCTGGTGCATCTATAAAACAAGACCACTGCACACGGAAGCCATGTGCCTCACTTACTAGGCTTACGGCCTCCTGGAGCGTTATTAAAATGCCTGAAAAGACGAGAAGCTGTCAGCTGTTAAAAGTGCATGCAAGATTCTGGCCTCACATCCCCTTTCAGCACAAAGCAACCTGCAAAGCCCTCACCAAAAGTGAATCTGCCTGCTAACCCTACGACCCGCTTTCACCTGCTTCCCCATCAGCTTTTGGTGGCCATGTGGTCAAAATAACATTTCCAGTAAAATCCAGTTATAACAGACTTCAAGGGACCTGGCAACACAGTCCATTATATCCAAAGCCCGTTATGTCCAGAGTCGCTGTATGTCCAGAACACAACTACAGGACAGCATTTACTCATGCCACACCCCAGCAGACACACTTGTGGTACAGATTATTATATTGTACATATAGTAATCCAACTTTACCTGACCAGATGCGAGACTATTAATAATCTTGACTACGTATCTGCGCTGGAAATCACCGGCATGTCTTGCGCCTTGAAGGCGGAGCCTGCATGTCCGTTATAGCTGAACAAAACTATAGCTAAAAGCGGCCCTGGGGACCAAATTGTTTGTCTGTTATAAGTGAAATTTCATCATGTGCGAATCCACTATATTTGATGTTTTTTCTGCATGTTCTTAAAGGCGCACGGCCGGGACCAGAGGACCTCGTCAATTATACACGATATTCCGTTATAAGCGAGTCCACTACTACGGGATTTTACTGTAATCCAGTCTGTTTCCAGCACCAATGGACAGTTTCTCAAGTTCTGCATCAGGTGGATTCCGTATCCCCTGGGGGTGAGTGACTCCATATCTTATTGTGCACTCCCAAAGCAGACAAAAAGAAACAAGATTATGGATTAAACCCTAAGCTAGTAGACTTCAAAAAGCAGCCAAAAATTGAAGGAAGTGTCTATTTTTTTTTGGTACTTCCCTTTCTCGTCATACAAACGGACTCCCATCTTGCACTAGCCAACATGCTTAAGCAACTATAACAATACTCTAGTGTACAAACAGAGGGTCCCTTTACCCCTAGCTGTAGTAGTATTAGAAATCCGAGGTTCCAGAAAAAGGCGAGAGTTTCTAGCAGGGATTACTGATTACCGATTTTTTGGTATGTGCGATCAGCCGATACCGATTTTTGCCCTGAGAACAGCAAATGCATACAAAAAAAAAAAATTTCTTTACCTCAAAACTTTAATTTTCATAACAAACTCATAAAATTTTACAAATTCAAATAAATGAAACTAACACAAATAAAACCCCAACTACAACTAAACGTTAATTTATTCTTTAAAATAATAATAGGTGCCGTAAGTAAAAAAACAAAGCACCTTTTTTGTCTTGGCAACATATTATAAAACAAAAATCACACAGTTTAAGCATTAATGGCAGACATCACGCTTGCATTAGATGTCCAAATATCAGTTGTAAAACTAAATATTGCTTTGGCATCCGCTTGTAGCAGGTTACGTGTGTGACATGACACTAGGTGAAACAACTCCGATCGATCGGGGCATCATTCTTTTCTAGACAAGCACAAACCCCTTAAAGACGTGCATCCATGCTCCAAAGAATGAGAGCGGGCATGACCACAGTAACTAGACGGCTTTGTTGTGCTCTGATGTGTGGTTCAACCAGGGACTCTTGCTTCCTCCTATATGTGCTACACAAATAAAATTCCATCCTACTCAACGGACAAGAACACCCATGCTTGTGTGGTACAATGTGTTGGTGGAAAACCGACCTAACCACGTCCTCTTTCGGTTGCTTCAGGGTCTACAAAATGTACCTTTTATGGCTTGCCAAACATATCTCCTAAAAGAGAGAAGAAAAAAAAAAAAAAAAAAAAAAAACCGACCAAAAGCAGAATGCTTCAGAGTTCATCGGCTTGCTGACCGTAAGGGTAGACGAACGGCTACCACATCAGCTGACATCAGCTGCTAGCGCCGAGCTCAGCAGGGGCTGATGGACCTGCAAACACCTGTAAAAACTCCACGTGCAACCAGGGATGGAGGGTGTGGTCCGTTTGGGACGGAACTTAATCTCCAGCACACAATCATGTGCAGGACAACTAAGGCAGGAATGAACCGGCTTAGGGACACAGGAAACTGTGAATATTTGCCTTAAAGAGAAGCACAGAAGCCCCACTTTAAATCTGGGTACATACCAAGTCAACAGTAAAAAACAAGCGGCTCCCATCGATTGTGAAAATTTGGACTGGGACACACCGAAGTGACTAGTGACGGCTGACATACAGTCGAATGAGAGCTCTGCTTTGTCAATCAGCTCTGGCGCCGATTCAACATGCCGAGTCCGATGAGGACAGTGTCCACATTGCTGCGCACACACCGGACTGACAGGTAGTAACTGAATCACGTCGACAAGCCAATAACTTCCAACGGATGAAAATCGGCTGGGTGCATTCCAGATTTACAGCTGGGGTACACACCAAGCCCGCGGCAAAAAACTAGAGCCAAACAGGGCAAAAAAAATCATTTGCATCCGTATACTGTTGATTATGAGAATGTGTGCTGGAACACATCAGCACAACAGGAGGTGGTGATTGAAAACGGCCCAATCGTAGAGCTTCAACAAGCTCAAAATCACCCAAAACAGTGCCAACAGGAACCGTGTCCAAACGTGCCGCACATACCAGCGCAACAGGCAGTCACCAACTCGTCAACAGCCCAATGTGCTGCAGGCTTAAGTGGTACCGTTGCATCCAGACAGGACACAACACAGGGCGCCGAACAAGAGGGCGTGCCCTGAGGAAAGCTGATATGCCTGCTGTTAGTTCCACGCCACCAGCGGAATCAGAAGGGACTATTAGGGAAGCAGACCCCTTTGGCCGAGGTTTGAGGGACGTGGGGAACACGACACCCCAACTGGGGGAGGTACAGCTTCCCGTTTATTTCAGAAAAAAAAAAAGAGAGGAGACTCCAGAACAATGAGCTTACGATACACCCCAAGTATGGCACAGCGAGTCATGTGATCAGATGTCACATGATAGATTTCCAAGGACGCTTGCACGCTAGTCACGCATGCTTAACACAGCACAAAAACATAACTTCAGCAAAGTCCAAACTGAAAGTTCATGATTCGGAGAAAATAAAACTATAACCCGCCAATATAACCAAATAAAACACATTGTTTGCGATCAGTGTGTGTTTTAATTCCCCACAAGTGTCCATGGCAACCCGCCTTGCAAACGAGAATGCAAATGAGGGTGACCGGGCACAAAGATTGTGTTTGTTATTCACTTAATGCTTTTTTGACAAAGCTTTGATTGTAAGGTCCCCGAATTCAATGCCCCTCTGCCAACCACACACACAGAGGAAGTAAATACTCTAAGGACACACTGCTGTTTCAGTGTAAACACTCAAAGTCTTAAACTCAAAACTATTACTAAGCAGAAACAACTAGAAAAGTAAAATGCAGAAATTGCAATTGTTTCCATTATGCCGCTAAACAGTGGAGTGGTGCTCCTTATATTGCAAGGGATACAGGCATGAGTTTGTAGATCAGAGCTGCAGCCTCTGAAATGATATTGCCTGGGAAGCTTCGAGAAATTGACCGGGGGCATCACAGGCTGATGAGGTCCAGCAGCAGGTTGCGTAACCCAACCTAATTTGCTGGAACCGCATAGTGTGCAATGTGCTCTTTTTTAAAAAAAGTAAAATGGTGATTCAGCAATGTAAACATCGCAACGACAAGGAAAGTACATTTCGATTTTCAAGTTTTTTTTTTTATTTCTCAGAAAGGTAAGTCCAAGTCATCCAATCCAAGCAGTAAATAGCTGCGAAAAGTTGACACCCCCTCTTAAGCATTTAACCGGCCTCTGTGAAGACGCCGAGCCCGTGCACCGTACCAAAAGCGTGAAGATGCTCCGCCGGCAGGCTGCACTCGCCGGGGTGGATGGGGTCGACGGACAGGCATTGGCGGGGCCGAATCACCGCCGCCATCCAGGAGCGGCTCACGTGACTCATGTTACCCCTCGTAAGCCAGGGTAACTTTTAACAGTCCCCCCTCTCAGGTGGCTGGGCTTTCCTGCCCCGCCGAGAGGCCTGTCCGCTCCCTCCCGAGCCCAGACTACCGAGTATAGCACCGGCGGTACTTTGCCGGCTGCTTACCCCCCCTACCAGGGCCTTTTACCGACTACATCGTCGTTCAAAAACACAGCCGCGGACCCTGGCGTCATTCGTCCTACAAACAAACCGGCTCGACCGGCCATTAAACTGCGAATAGAAAGAAAAGCTTAAACTCACCGATTTGTGCGACACCTCGAGCAGCAGCGCGAAGAGGCAGAGCCAGAGCGAAAGCGTCGTACCCGGCGCGGCGCCCATCCCGGAGACGTGGCTCGAACGCAGCCTGTGACCGTCCAGGCTGAACTACCAGCGCCTTCAGTTTGCGGCGGGCGGATCCGCTTCCGGCTGTCAGCTGAGGCGCCGCCGCGGAGCTCCGCCTCTTCGCGGCCGGCGCGGCTTCCAGCGCCCCCTGCTGGTTCCTCTTGTATGTAACAGGAGAGCGACAGCTCAGTGTGTCTCGGTTTTAAGTAGCGCCGCAGAGAAACACGGCAGATGAAATATGGTCTTTTCTTTTTTAAAATAATGTGTGCATATAAAATATAGTTAATATTAAGTTATCGTCTCTACAGATATAACAAGTGATCCTCTTGTCATTCAGTACAAGAGTAATGAGTACTGAACACTTCAAGCAACTGGATACAGTGTTGTGACTGCCGAGTGATAGGCCTACCAAATGCCAAAATTCTTCGGAACGATCTCTAAATTAACACATAATCCATTTATTTACGATACCCTCATACTGGTACAAATAGTTTCGTGATTCATCGTTTCAGAAGTTTAAATCAATATATCGATGAGTGGTCTCAGAATATCTTTCAGATTCCAAAGTTATCTGTAAGTATAGTATATATAGTATAGTTTTATTATCATGTAAATAGTCTGTAGGGTTTGCAAACTGCTCCGACGATTTAGATGTAGGTAACTTTAGGTTTATAATGGAATTATATAGGTTTGCCGTAAGATTTCTTCCGTGAGCGTGAGAGTCCGAAAGCGTGAGTTTGCAACACTGCAACTTAACGATTTTCAAATATCGTAAATGCTATATATTGAAATTATTAAAGATGTGTAAATCTTAAATATATAAATTTGGAAAAGGAGCATTTTACAAAAATCGATAACATGATCTGCTGCATGAAAGTATTTAATTTGTGATGCGTAAA
This sequence comes from Mormyrus proboscirostris, assembly GCA_026779585.1. Lineage (NCBI taxonomy): Eukaryota > Metazoa > Chordata > Actinopteri > Osteoglossiformes > Mormyridae > Mormyrus > Mormyrus proboscirostris. The sequence continues at coordinate 2,642,529 of JAODKF010000089.1, forward strand.
ATTGTGTTGTTTCGATCCAGAACTAATAGCCTAATTCAGTTTCATGTATAGTCACTAGAAACAATTTACTTAGTATAATCATTTTCGGTTGGCGGAATAGAAATAAACAGTTTTAATATTGACTCGGTTGGGTAACAATATGGAAACACCGCATTACACATTCCAAATACAGAACAGAAGATGTAAGCCGTCTTTGCATGCTTAATCATGCCTAGTCAATGTTTCATCGATACAATGCCTTTGGGAAATTAATTCAGTGAAGAATTGATATATTTTGATTGGAATATGCATTAATTTTTACAGCATAGCGTGGCTTGGTTGCTTATGCTATTTTTCGCTTGATCAAATCTATTGTCTAATTAATGAATACAAACGCACACATTAAAACCTTTCACGCTGTTGTTCTGGAGCTTTACAGGACATCCGACAGATGGCGCCAGAGACCGTTTACTGGATGACCTACCCAGGAACGTTATCAGCTACTTGCAAATGAAACATGGACATGACTACGCGGAAATAATATTTAACAGCACGAGTAGCCAAAATATTAGTTTTACAGTAATTTCGTTAGGTTCGGGGATTCCGGAAACAAAAACCAAAGTTATAGCCTAATATTTATCAGCTGTCAGGTTATATTGCTGATTCTGTGCATCAGATGAACGTTCTTCACCCATTAGTACAAAAGAGCTTTTTCCACAACACGCAACCGCAATCCGTATAATGTAAGCCTTTCTTATGAGCCCTCAAGCACCTCGCTTTGTTATTCTGGCACCCCCAATTGACGCTTATGGATACTGTAATGTGCGCAGCTTGGGATCAGCATTACACAGCTAACATAGCTACATACAGTATTTGCATCTCATTCCACTTCGGCCTGAGACTGGGTAGTGTTAGGGCGCTTTTCCACCGCACGAAGTACCGTACTTTTGGTCTCAGGTTAAGAACCAATTTTATAAAAATCCACAACATGTACTTTGTGTTGTTTTTGACTGTCACTCCTAACGCTATTGCTGAGAGTAAGAATACATGGAGAATTAAAGGAAACACATTTTGCAAAGAAACAGTTCAGTGGCTCTTCTTGGTTTCCAGCATCATGTAACAATTTAGAAAACGAAAACAAAACTAATTTAAATCAATTTCGGTCCCAATTCAAAAGTATAGGCTTATATATTCTCATTTGTCATTTGGGTCTGATGTGTTCCCGAACTACACTCCCTCTAAGCTGACCTCGATCTGTGCTTGGTTTGTGCAGATACACGGTAGATTTGCGATTCATCAATTCGTGAGATGACATTTCCTCACCTTACAATTAAGACAACCGCACCAACCAGTCTTGTTGCAATTGTACAAACCGGCAACTGTAGTGATTTTTTTAAATGAGTGTATGCCTCCAGGACACAGTTTTTACTGCTTTTTTTCCCTAAGAAACAACACGGATTTATTTGCACCAAGTTTCCAACCTGAGTGCACTCGCAGATCAAATGTGGAACCAAATACCTGTCACTCAATTTAGACCGGCTAAAAGGTCGGAATATTACAACCGTAACAAGGTCCATGTACCACTTCATCAAGCTTATATGAAACAAATCAGAATAATTTCAAATGTTTAAATTTCTCCTTGATAAAATCAATATGCATGCATGCCACACCATAAAAACTATAATTACACATTTCAAGGTTTCACATTCACCTTTATTATTACACTCAGATCGATGAACAGAGAATCAATTTCACCTTTAAAAAAAAAAAAAAAAAACAGAAATATAGAAGTCGATTAATATACAGGGCCTAGTGAAAAATAAACCGGGTTATTTAAATCGGCGTCAACTGATGTCAGTTTAGAACCCCAGATAGATTAACCCGCCCCTGCAGAAATGCATTAATTCGACTGGGTATTTTCTACAGAACCAATACTAAAAAATAATGTTGCCGTGAGTGTATGATTTCTACTCGAAAGTTAGTAAATTTGGACTTATTTGCAAAGCGTTCGGTTTCGTTTTTAAGGTATACATTAGAAGTTAAGTTGCGTCTAGTGTCCCATAGAGGGCGGCGTCTCCCATATTATCTGCAATTGACGGTTATTACGGATACGGAACTTGTCAGTATTCAGGGGTTGTGTTGTATCAGTTATCAGCTTTGTAATAGCCTGACGTAGATACTAAATAACCAGGATATGATCACCAATAATTAAGGTGCTTTCCCGTCGTTACGGTTGAACATTTGTTCTCTGGGCTTGTTGCTTGTTGGCCGTGTAACGTCACATTAAACACAATAATACACAAATAAACTCATTCTTTGACTGAATTAAGGCTGTGTAATATAAAGGGAGCATATAAGCTATTATATGATCAAAGTTTGGCCCACATTCACTGAATTAATGTTTAACATGTTCTTAAATCACAAATAAAAGGATTCTTTTTTTGTTTTCAATTGACACTATATTTGTCTTTGGCTCAGGCAGGGAAACTGGTCAGTTTGGAATTATGGATTGTATTTGTCAATGAAGGGTATCCTTGTTCATTGACAAATATAGGTGAAACAACTACTGTGTTTAATATATGGAAAATAAGGAGATATGAGATGTTGTGTGACAGGGTTGAGATCACTCTCACAGATGTGTTACTGTGAAGTAAATCAGTAAAGACAATAATTAATGGGAAAACAGCAATTTTTATAAGTGCAGCCAACAGCACAGCTGTGTTTATTCACTTTCAAGTTTGTCTAAGAAGATTCCCAGTAAAGACTCATATCTGGGACAGAACTGGGTAGTTCAGGTCCAGAGAGTAAAAGTCCAGAGTCCAGACCAAGATTGTCCAGCTGAGTACTCAATGACTGTGACTCTTTATACTCAACTGGTTGATTGAAACAAAATCTTGGTCTGGATCTGTACTTTCTGGAGCTGAACTAGCGGACTGTGATTTGGGAGCTAATCTATGTTAAGCTGTAGCATTTGTGCACTTAGCAGCATGGTTACATAAACAGCATGTGGAAAGTGAGTGATGAACTGTCATCATCCTTATAATGCAGACTGGCGAATGGCACCAAAACTAACAGGGAAGTGTCTCTGATATCCACTTGCTGATTGGGTGATTCCAGCATCCTGGGCCCTGCATCTGTACCGTCATTGGTGTTTCCTGCCATGGGGAGGAGTGGCACTCTTTACAGACACCTGGTGTGCTGGTGTGACATCGCCCTGTTGTTCAGTGTACCCTGGAATTTATTATTCAAAATGTGACAATTTGATGTTTTGAATCTTCAGCAAACGGCACAACAATATGTAACCTAATTTGATTTTCTCATTTGTTGTCCTCTTAATGGTTTTCTGAGCAATTTTCTTGAAAATCTCGATGATTCCGTACTCATTGTAGAAAGCCAGGCAGACTGACAAAAAAAAACATTTAGATAGGGAAAGCATTCTCTACCAATAATGCTGTCCAACGTCTCTGTTATATACCCATTGGTCCATACAATTCTGTTCAATTTACGTTCAAAATGCAACAGATCTTCTTTACCTTTCGCCATTGCGTCACTTGTACGCACACGAGCCGTTTGCTTCGATCTGCAGAAGATGTGATTTTCCCCGCAAAGTTTTCACTCCTGAAAGCTAATTGTGTGAATCCTGTGAATCACCCATCAAAAATGTTGCAGTGGCATCAAACAGGAAGTCAGGCATGTAGACAGACAGGCCTTTGTGTTACTGGGTCAAAAGGGCCTTTTAACATAACACGACCTTCTGACTTTTACGCTTTCTGACTTGTACTTGAAACACGATCCCCGTTAATCCTCTATGGATGATGTAAATATTTGCCACTGCCTAAGCTGAAAGCTAGCAGCCTGTGTGTCCATTGTCTGACCTGGGCAAGAGTGATACCCCATTTTATGCTGCTCTTATATTTCAGCAGTCCCATTGAGCATTATTTACATGTTTTTTTCCCACAATTCAATGAGAATGCAGTCTCACAGAATGCAGCGTCACAGAAAGCAGTCTCACAGGTCGTCATCTCACAGAATGCAGTCTCACAGAATGCAGCGTCACAGAAAGCAGTCTCGCAGGTCGTCATCTCACAGAATGCAGTCTCACAGAATGCAGCGTCACAGAAAGCAGTCTCGCAGGTCGTCATCTCACAGAATGCAGTCTCACAGAATGCAGCGTCACAGAAAGCAGTCTCGCAGGTCGTCATCTCACAGAATGCAGTCTCACAGAATGCAGCGTCACAGAAAGCAGTCTCGCAGGTCGTCATCTCACA
>JAODKF010000089.1:2646875-2657071 GCA_026779585.1 Mormyrus proboscirostris
TCACAGAAAGCAGTCTCGCAGGTCGTCGTCTCGCAGAATGCAGTCTCACAGAATGCAGCGTCACAGAAAGCAGTCTCGCAGGTCGTCGTCTCGCAGAATGCAGTCTCACAGAATGCAGCGTCACAGAAAGCAGTCTCACAGGTTGTCATCTCGCAGAATGCAGTCCCGCAGTCTCTAAAAATGTAATTTGAACTTTATTATATCTACGGTTTCATTGTTTCAGAAGGTTAAATGTAAGATCCGCAAACAAGTATAAAGGGTTTACAGTCAGAGATTATCTGTGCCGCACTCCTAAAAAAATTTCCCCCAAAAAAATTCAAAACCATTTTAAAAACATTTAAAATCTATGCACTGCAACATAAACATGCTACAGACATATTAAAACTTTATGGGAACATTACGATGCCCAAACAGTGCTCTTTCTGTAAGTCCCAAATCTTCACAGGCTAAAACTGTCAAGAAGCTAAAATTTTTCATGTGTTTAAAGCAGGTGAAAAATCCGAAAGGTACGGGGGAACCTTAGACGCTGACACTGCATTTTGGCCTCAGTAACTGGAGAATCGTGCCATGGTGTTACATATTAGCTCGGGATAGATATTATTCAGATTTCCATCAGCCTTTTAATCTAAATCTCCAATAGCCCAGATAACAGCTATTTAAGAAACCATCCGCCATTCTGTGTCACAGTGACCGTTGTCTTCGTGCCATTATAACGATCAGGAACGTGCACGGAGCCGGAGCAGTTGTCCTGACGCGGCCGGCTACGCTGGGATGATTGGTATTCATGGTGGTGCTGACTGCAACTGGTTCTCAGATCCAGTTCTGAGGGAGGCACGTTTGTGATTCTCCTCAGCGCTGCCCTTGCGTGGCCACTGGCCGCAGTGACGTGAGCAGAAGCAGCGCCGCTGCTAAATCTGGCCCGTCTGCTAGCGTGTCGTCTGTGACCTTAGTTTTCCCTTCTTGTCCTCAAGATGTCCCACTCTCCTATCTAATGCAAAATGAGCAGCGTGTCTGGTGTTGTGTCTAGCACACGTTGAGCCTGAGAGAACTCTCTCTCTCTCTCTCTCTCTCTCTCACACACACACACACAGGTTTTTAATTATATCTTTGTGGGGACTCTCCATTCATCTCTATGGGGAAAACTCTAATCCCAACATGACGACCATGACCCCTACCCAGCCCTAACCTTAACCACGTTTTCTCACTTTTAGTTTTTTAATTGCAATTACAGACTTTCGTGAGGAGCTGAAAAATCTCGACAACATCAAAATGACAGGATTTTATCGCATTGCGCTGGACATTTGGTCCCCACAATGTAATATAAGCATAATCACAAACACACACATATCGGATTCACGCTGATGTTAGTCAATGTTTCCCATACACACCTGAAATCGCTGATCTCACTGGAAAATGTGCCCCGGTACAAAACAACCAGTATAAACAACCACAACTACCTAATTACCTGCTGGACAATTCACCAGGAAAGCTACTGGCGTAACAGAGACCAACAGACCATCTACCAGCTAAAGTCTGGCTTGGGATTCTGGTGACAGTCACATCAAAATTCGGACGGATTTTTGCTTCTGCCAAGTTCCTTTAGTGTCGCCTTTCCGTTTAGAAGCGATTCTGTTTCTGGAAGTTCCTCAGAGCTGACGACCTTGTCCACCAAGAAGTGATTCACAAAGCAACACTCTGATAAGCCATTAGGAATTTTACAGAGGGATGTTGGGGCTACAGTGGCCTTCATATCAGAGTTTTAGTTTCTTGATTTAGCACCCAGTTGTAAAACAAAAAATACAGGATTGGATATAGATTCTGTGACTAACATTACAAGGAGTATTTCAGGAGTAAAAACATTACTTTGGCTTCCCGATATACTTCAGCGGGCTTTGAAGTATGGGTTAGGCTATTCGAGATGCAATGCAGTAGCATATGTAGTTACGTGTTATGATGATGATTATTATTATTATGCACTATATCATTATTTTTAAAGGTTTTAGTGCATTTCGAAGTGTTTTATATGTATGGAAAGGTAAAATATATTGCAAGAATTGTATACTACGAGAAGCTTTTGACTAACTGACGCTGATTATGATTCATTGTAACTTCTGACTTGCCTACAAATTCAGCCTAAAGACAGACTTAGAGAACGGCACTGATTCGTAACCTGGCCACCACCTGTATTTTTGTCCACAGGGTCTGTCAGGTTCCTTGGTGCAGTAGGGGTTAAGGGCCTTTTTCAATGTCCTCAGGATGATGTAATTACTCTAGCAGGTATGGGATTTGAACCCACAACCTACGGGAGACAGGAATAGCTCCCTAACCTACCAAGGTATACACCACAGAACTGGTACATAAGTGACATGAAACGATAAACACTACTGGAATGTGTAAATGCTCCCACACGCACAGAAAGCGGCGATTAAATCACCCAGAGCAACCAGACTGTCTCCGGTATTAATGCCTCACTATTAAGGCTGGGGGAGCTTTTTATTCAATTTTACATCATTTCAAAAAGCCCGATTTGAAAAAGAATGCAGTTTACTTTAAAGAACCATTGGTTCTGTCGAGCTTAGATGGACTGAAGAGATAAAAACATGTTTTTAGCTGAAGTTTGTCAAAAGGAGGACATGGGAATACTGGGGGGGGCACTTCCAAATAATGTTAGTCAGCAGCATATTTTCAGGAATTTGTGACTGTATTATTCCCTCACTGCCCCCCCCATTTATCCAGCGATAAGGACTGGCACTGGGCAAACAGAGGGGAGCAGGGGGAAGATCCCGGCCTCTCAACAATAGCCTAGAACTGAGAACAGATGGCAAATATACAGGAAACCAGAGGCATTCTGGGTAGTCCAGGAATGTCAGTGCTGAATGTCATGATCCGCCACGTCCGATCCTCCAGTGTGCCACGCCCACCTCATTTCCTCGTGTGATGCTCCGATCTTGATCACCCGTGTCCTGTTAATTCCTGACCTACCTCTGTATTTAGTCCGCGTCTTTCCCCAGTACGTCAGATCCGTCATTGTATTGTCATGTGCTGCGCCTGCCGTCTGCCTCCGTCAGCCCTCAATAAACCCCGTTTTCCTGTACTCACGGCTGGATTTGCCTGCTCACCCGCTCGCTCTGCCCCCCGATCGTGACACTGAATATGCATTCCAAATTTTTAAATACCATACATACTTTACATTCAGTCATCTACATACATTTCCGATGTTCTGAAATCGTTTTTCCAGAATATAATGAATTTGCAAGACATCTGTCCCACTGTTTACCTGGTTATGCGAAGGCACCAATAAAGATATCAAGATTCCCGTTTCACTGGCCTCCGGAGCAGTGGTCAGCTGACATGACAAAACCAGTGGCTGAAGAGTAAATCGCCGTTGATGAAGATACAGCCAGGATCAGATTCGCAGGGTCTATCTACAGTATGCGGAGGTCATGCCCACTCTGGCCTCAGGCCTGCAAGCTGGAATGACCTTGGCACAATGACATTCTGATCTGTGTCAGCGATCACTTCCTTGTTTACGACTTACGATAACGATGTAGGCAAGATCACTTAGCTTGAGGCGAGGGGATCAATGGGCAGGAAAGGACTCCCACACCAAAACACTGCTCCGGAAAGCCTGCCGCAAACAGCTGTCCCATGTGACACAACACATTTTCACAGTGACACAGGGTGACGGGTCATTGGGGTCTGGGATTGGCCTGAAACGTCCCCTTTACTAAGCTGTCAGTGGGGAATGAATTGGGTCAACAGGCAAGGCAGAGCACTGTGGGTCAGCCCCCGCCTCTGCAGAATAGTCAATAGTGTTTCCCTCTTAAACAAGGGCCCTCCCCAAATGATCCAGGGGTACCAGATAAGTGGCCTGCCCCTGCACTCAGACATCAAAGTTAGAATTTTAAGTTAAGGACCAAATTGTCACCAAAGTGTAGAAAAACCTGAAATTTCCCTACTTTTGGGGACATCTTTTGAGGTCCCCATTTGGATAACCTCAGTTTTATAAAAATCGCGAATGCAATCAAAACAGTAAAAACGCCAAAACTCTTGTATTTGGGTTGGTTACTTATGGTTAAGGTTAGGGATGGGTAGGGGTTAAGGGTGTCGTGATTGGGATTAGGGCTTTTCCAATAGAAATATAGAAAGGAAGACCAACTTGTGTGTGCGTGTGTCTGAAAGAGTAAGAAGGGATATTATGAAAAGAAGCTTTCCAATGTGCCTGTACTTGTATTTGTGCTAATGGCAATCATCATGCCATTTCCTGCAATGGCCAGAATGAGGCGCTGGTGTCAATCCAGGTCTTGTTTTCCTTAAATCTGCACCTGGCTCCGGGATGGAGGAGAGGGGTGTCGGTCTATTTTGTTGTTTTGTCCTGTCAGGTTTCATCAGAACTACAATGGCAACAACAATCTGGGCCCCCCCTGGAACGAAAGCCCCTTTTAATCGCAGCTGGCGAGTCTCATTCCCTCTGCAGGAACTGCATTCTTGGGATCATGAGACCGGTAAACATTAGAGAAAGTGTAAACAGATTACCAGGACAGGATACAGAGCAAATAAACTTCGCCGTGGGTATATTCCTTCATCTCGTCAGGGTTTATACAAAACATCTGAATTATAACACAGATGGTAAACTTTAAAAGGACTTATACGCTTTGATGTTAGGAGGTATCGATACGATTAAATATAATTGCATATAATTAAATATGACTGCTGCCATACCTCATAACAGTGTCCATCTTATAACACTTATAACACAAGCTTGAAACTCTCAGTGTGCATAGAGAATTAAAATGAAGCCTGAAACACAATGATCTTTGTAGGTAGAAATAGAGCCTCGGTAAACTTAGAACTACAGTGTTTGCAAGGTACAATTGTTATCTTACTGGGCCGTCATTCTGCTTGAGCCAAACCCAGTTTAAAGCCCTTGGGTAATACTGATATCACGAGTTTAAGACGATTAAAATTCTATGGTTGAAGAAAAGACGATGCAAGTACCTTCTAAAACGGAATGTGAGACGGACACCCCAAGAAATTCATCATTATTCTTTTTTTATTGAACAGGCAATAGTGCATTTACACACTCATATGTATAGTTACTATTTACTGGTATTGTGGGGAAAGTCAAAATCCGTTTTTGTTTCCTCACAAACCCGCATGTCACGGGATGCACGCCCGTGGCTCGGACTGCGCCGTTCCCACAAGAGCCGCCTCTCAGAGATTTGGTCTCGACTCGAGCAGGATTTCGGTTACAGATTCACACAGTGATAAAAACCAAACCTCGTGCGGCTGGGCTGCTGGTTTTCTCTGCGTCAACGTGCCGGCCGAGATTAACCACCGCTGCAAATCAGCTCTCTGTCTAATTAAACTCTGGTTGGGCTAAAATTCCAGTTTCAATCACGCCGAGGCTGACATTGAAAGTCGGACACACGCTGGATACAGCCTACTTTCTCCGAGGAAAACGGACCCATCTCTTTTTGTTTTTTTCTTTGGTTCTCACACTGGAAAATGTTTGAATATTTAAACTTTATACAAAAATATAAATATTGGAGAATTGCAGTTAACCAGTTCAGATGTGGAATATGCAGCTGACTGAGAATCCGATGAAGCTCTTCCCGAATTTAGGGATTTAAAAACAACAAAGAAAAAGAAACATCAGAAAATCCACAAATCGATTTTGTGGTCACTGTATTTATATCAGTTTCCCCCTAGTTACGTATCGGAGATGGAATAAATTGGGGTTGTAATTAAAGCTAAAAGGTAATACTGAATTAACATCCGATAACTGACACAAAAAGCAGGAGAAACTGGGGAAGAGAGAGACCCCACAGAAAGTAGGCAGTTTCACTTCATCTTCAGTCACCTCAACACATTCGCTCATTCCCAAGCACAGTTTCAGATCATTACATCATCGCACCCTATTACCCAACCAGAGTCACATGACCACACGGGGGCTACATCCTCATCATGACAAACACACACCCTTGCTAATGCTTTCTAGCTCTTTTCCAAAATAGCACCATAAACGTGCCGATAAAACACTCTAACGTAGAGTACGTGGGGGGGGGGGGGGTTGGCGGAACACGGAACAATACTAAAAAGGCCCAAATCCTCACTTCTTCAGATGAGACAGGGAGTAAGAGGGAAAAAGACCGCAACGGAAACCGGAGCCTGATGAGACGGCATGTTCGGCTCCTCATTTTCCTGCGTAAGACTCAGTCGACACGCGGTACGGAAACTGGAATGACAACAGCGTGTTACGGCGAATTGCGTGTCCGTCACCCCAGACAAAATCCACGCAGGATCGGCTGCTTGAGGCCAACGAAGACCAGCACGTTCGGGAACGTCGTTCCTGAACAACTCAGCCGTAAAGAGCTTTCTAGTGCTGGGAGATGCGAGGTAAATCTCCCAATTAGCATGGCGACAGCTGGCATTCCTTTCCAAAGTCCTGCGAAAAAAAAGAGCACTTACGATGGAGAAAGTCGGGAAGAAAAATGAAGAGGACAGAATCAGAGAGGGTCAGTCTTGTCTCTGTAGGCCACTGAACAATGATTTCAGGATTTGTTTCATTTGTATGAAAAATCTGAAGGCACCCCAACATGCCAGAGGTTAAAATATCGGAGCTCGAACATAAGAAATCAGTTCTGCGCAAACTTCCCATATCAGGAATATCAGGAACCAAAAAATAAGTCTAAGAGGAGAAGATCCACTAGTTTGACACTGTGAGGAATTTTCTAGAAAGCATAAGCTTCCGCTCATACCTCTTAGAAATCAGACACATCGTTAGCAACACTGCAGTTAGAAGATCACTGAGATGATTAGAGACTAGTCAGCTCTGGAGAAGGGAAAAAACAGACCATCTCCCCTTCTGAATCTTCTGCTTGTTTGCCTGGGTTTGTGTTTAAATTGTGCTTCTGAAGAAGCGACAGAAGTTCTGCGGGACTGAATGTGATGGGAGGGCAGGGGCCTCTGGATCCAGCAATCGGGAGTGGATGGAGATCCACAGGTGCTCGCTCCAGCCCAGGCCACCCGAGACTAACGTTCCTCCATCAGGGGATCAGGAGAGCGACGTCGGCCGCAGCTCTCCTGACAGGTAGCCAGCGCTAGGAGCTTTGCAGGAGACGTCTGTAGTGGGGCATGATCTCGTGTTCCGGTAAATGCAGGTTGAACTCCAGGGCCACGAGAACTGGGAACTCGAAGGCGATTAGCTCTCGTCGATTCAGCCGGAACTTCTCCTCCAGTTTCTGGAAGAAAGAAGCAGCTTTGTAACCACGCTGCATCATCACTGAACACACAAATCCTGAAAACTAAATGTCTCTATTTACACATCCTGTACAGCTTAATAAAAAAAAAAGACAGACATACAGCTCCCTAACTCAAAACAGCAAAATTAACTGTCACAAAATGTGCTAAATGCTGTTAGTCCATTTAGAAGTCCGTGGATGTTGATATAAATTAATGTTTATGCACTGGTTACGAAGATATGACACAATGCTTATGTTTGAACACTAAGGAAACATAAACCTTTTCTGTGGAAAGAGCAGTTAGAATAGAACAAGATGTTCTTGAGGACTTTCTTAATATCTCAGCTTACTTCTCAGATCGGACCTTAACTGGACATGTATGAGGAGCAAAATATTACAGCACGAGCCTGCAAACTCGAGATTCGAGATAAACAGGGTCAGCCATCTTGGCTCGGAAGGATCTGGAAACTGCCGGCCCGTGAGCCGGAGGGAGCGACTCACGTCGATGAGCTGCTTGACCTCGTGCTTCTTGAGGTCGCTGCCGATCTTGGCGGCCAGCAGCACGCAGGCGCCGGCGCACAGCTTGCGGTTCTGCTTGTTCAGCTTTCCGCGCAGCGCCAGCTTCTCGAAGTAGACGAAGGCCATGGCCACCGTCGACTCGTCGTAGCCGCAGTCCTCCTGCGTCAGCTTGCGAATCTCCCGCTTCAGGCTGCAAGGAGTACAAGGAGGAGCACGTTAGCCGGGGCGCTGCACGGGCACGGACCGGGCCGGCCGCCTCTGACCGCCCTCACCTCCTGATCTTGCTGAGTGTCAGGCGGATGTGAGGGAACTTCTCCTTGAAGGTCTCGTTCATGTCCTTCTTGAGATCTGACGGCTTGACGTACTCTATGACTGTGGTCTGAAACAGAAGCAGAACCGGTCATAATTAGGGCTGAATGTCCATTGGCTCACCGATGGCCACCAAATAACTAATCACGGATCAATTTAGCTGCATGGGACTCATGAACTAAAAAGTTAACCTAGCGTAACCAGATAATCCATGTCAGGGAAGATAATTATGAGATAGGATAAGATTTGTAAACTACCATTTCAATTAAAAGGACCTGGATTTGACTTAAGCACTGTGTTCTTGTGTGCAGACTGGTCAGTCTCATATAATCATGCGTGTGTGAAATAGCTGGATGAGTCTTTCAAGGAAACCAACCAGTAAAAGCACAAAAACAACTGAACTATTTAGCCAAGCACAGGAGCCTTTCGGTTTTTAAGTAGTTTGTAAAACCTGAAGTAGCTCCCGGACACTGATTATCTGGTCACACTAGTAAACTCAGGTCAACTGTGCTTAACCTGTGGTGCAAGGCAGGATGGGTAAAAAGCATGGCAGGGACTAGTCAGTTTCACGACGTTCTGCACTCAGAACCAGCACACGTTGGGCATAAATTTAATGTTCATGAGTTTAAGTGAAAAAACAATTTCTCAATTCAAATAACAATTGAGAACAATTTTACATCAGGGTGGAAGATGGAAAAAGATACAATAATTCTGTCTGTTGCTGCAGTATCGCCACGGAAACGCAGACTCAAAGGGAGTAGGAGGCCAATGTCCACATTTTTGATCCAGTCATTTTGTTTGACAGGAGTTAGAAAGCGTTCCTGCAACGTTCTGATAATTTAGGGTTATATAAAAATACCTCTGCATTTTAATCAACACTTTTCCTTCAAGAGGCCACTGTACTTCTGAGGAAACAACTTTACATAAATCATAAATACCATCAGAAATGGATCATTTTCCATTGTGGGCTCAGTTTTTGGTATCAGGAGCACCAGGAGGGGGAGGGACCAGAAAGAGGAGCAGGTGAACCCCCACTTGCCGTTGCCATGGAAACGGTCTTCCTGGTGACGACCGCTAAAAAGTTTCCCGGACAGTAACACCAGAGGCGACCCGATTAGGAAGCAGGGGGTCTGGGAGTTCTGTCTCGCATGCAGAAAATACATGCCCCCCCCGAGACTATCACCGGGGGGGTGGGGGGAGTCCACCCACCTGGTTATCTAAACCCGCGTTACCCCTCCTATCTTGGTCTAAACAGATCATTGCGGCTCGCTGATGCAATGTTTACAAGTCGTTGCTGGAGCTGAATTGCGTGGCACAGAGCCAGATGGCATATGTCGTGAAAACATGCGCCACGGTGTGAGGCGCCGAGGGGGGGGGGTGAGATGCGGCCAAGCCGAATTGGCGTGTGGGTGCATCAATCATCCCGGGAGAGGAAAATTTAGAATGAACGGCCCCATTCATGAACCCAGCAGGACAATAACTCATCCATCCAGAACTGTAAATTATTTATACGGAAGCAAGTTTAAAACAGGAGTAAGATCAAACTTTAAAAAGACACTTGGAGGGCAGACACACCCCAGAGATTTAATATTCACCCCTCACCGGGGGCTGTGCTCACCCTGCCCCTCATATAGATTTTCTATACAGGTGCGTTTGAATGCTGAAGTAGATTGGACTGGACTCACAGAAGACTGTCATCATTATTAAAACGGCAAGGAACAACGGAACAATAACTCTACGTACTATGATACCACAAACTGGTCCGAGCCCGGAACATTCTCTTGTAGCTTTGACTCCTCTCTCCCGACCAGCAGCATGTTTTCCTAACAAACCCACGCGTCGTGCTCAGTCCTGGGTCCTCTCCATGGTAACAGCGACATCACTATTGGCTGCCTCTGGTTTATTTACCAGATTAATCTTCCGACGCGTAAACAAAATGACTGAATCCGCGCTTGGATCTCTCCCATCCTCGGTGCCGGAGAGACAGACGTTCGAGAAAAGCTGTGTGAGATGTGTGACAGCTTTGTGTCACGTGGCTGGGTAAGCTCGCTGGAGCAGCTATTAACCGTCAATATCAGGAACTGTTTTTTGGACGTCCCAAGCTACAGTCTTGCTATGAAGCCT
>JAODKF010000089.1:2676425-2686691 GCA_026779585.1 Mormyrus proboscirostris
CCCCGCCCTGAGGCTGACTACTCAGAGCACAGAGAAGAGGCCCAATCCTTTTCAAGATTTACACAATGAACAGGAAACAGTCGATGCCCGTCGACGCATCCCTGAAAAGAGAGCGGCAAAAAGGGAAAATGATGAGCTTTTCAAGGACGGACGTCTGGTGAGGCTGCTGGGAGCATAAGGAACTGATTCATGTATGGGGGGGGGGCAGAAATATCCAGAACAGGGTCGCCTTTTCATGTGCTTCAAGGGTTAAGGTGAGGAATGAGTGACGACTGATAATGAATTAATGAGTGGGCACATGAAACACTAAGGGCCTGGGTTCGGGGACAGGCCAAACGGTATCACACAAAAACTGATGATAATTCGGAACAAATCAGTGTCCCAGAAATAAGCTTCTCCCACGAACGACTGAAGAGGCTCTGAGGGATTTATTCCCAAAGGGAGGGGTTATTTGGGAACGGGAGAAAGCCCTTATTGAGCAGAGCCCCCCCCCCGCCCCATTCTGGCAGTGAGATTGAGGCAGGCTTTCCCAACAGGAGCGAAGCTCTTTGTCGGTAGTGTTTATAGGGCCTCCGTGGCCAACTTTTCTCCCTCCGACCTCCCTGGTTGGAGCCGGGGCTGGGGGGGGGGTGGTTTGCTGGTGTTTCGCACCGGATGCCGAAGATGTTGCAAGCGCAGACTCCGAGCTGCCTGCTTGGGCTGGCCAACGATTGCGAAACATCCTCTTATTTCCCTCCCCGGTCAGTCAAGGCAGAAGTGAGACGACGTGCTGAATGTCCACATCCCACGTTAAAACAGCCAAAAGCTTTTCTGCGGCCTCCGTGCACTTGCCAGCTCACATTAAACGGAGTCCCGCCAGTCCTCGTAACACTGCTCATCCCCCAGAAGACAACAAAGGCAATTCTCAGCATCTCCTGGTATTGAACCCACCACCGAGATCCCACGTTCACCGGGAAGTCATCACCAGAAGAGTGCAGACCACCAGAAGAGTGCAGACCACCAGAAGAGTGCAGACCACCAGAAGAGAGCAGACCACCAGAAGAGTGCAGACCGTGTTGAGATGACGTCAGCTGACCGTGCTCGTTGGGATATTCTGGAGCTGTAAGCATCCCCAGATAGCAGACAGCTTACGCATGTCCCGGGGCAGTCATGTGACAAGTCACATGATCAGTTCACCTTACTCTTGTTCTCAACCCCCACTGACCCCCCACCCAGAGCCCAAAGCCTGACCCAGTCCAAGGTTATGACCCCAAGAATAAGCTCATTTTGGCTTTTATCTGACCCCCCCATACTTATATTAAAACAACAGTCTATTGATATGTCCTCCACCACACCCAAACTGGTTTTGTTGACTTCATTTCCCCTTCCACCCCAAATAACGTCGCAGTTTATCACTCTTGTTTATCACTCTTGTTTATCATAAGCTTCTGCACAAAGTCCCCCCCAGCCACTCTAACTACCTGCGAACCACAACCTGCTTAAATAGTTACAGCATTTATAAGCTTTACTCATTAAAAATGATAGACTGAAATATGAAGCCATTACGAAGCAGGCATCAGCTTCAGGGATCCAGGACGTCACACGTAGATGATGCTCCCCTCAATCCAGAAGGTGACGACGGCTGACGGAACTCGCCCTGAACGCCCCCATGCGCACAGGAAATTCGTTAATCTGACCCGTGTGGGAAAATCCACACGTGCTGCAGGTGTGGTGTGCTGTGGGTCACCAGCAGAGAGGAGGAGACACAACAGGGATCGAATCGCGTACCTTTCCTGGAAAGTCACTCGCAGAGCACGGAGCTCGCTGAAAAGAAAACAAACTGAAATAATAAACAACGGTCACAGCAGCTACACACAGCACCAGCCTATCCCTAATGCCAGAGGGGGTCTATGGTCTCAACCAGTTGCATGTTACTCAGGTTCACACTGCAGTGCCAGGAGGCCCCATCTCAGGCAAAAAGACTCTGGACACAATAAATTCACTCCAGGTCATTCACACCAGGGTGTTTCTTAGACGTGACGCAAAGCCTTATGGGGGGGAAAAGAAGCAGATTTAAAACAAACTACAAAATATACCAGATCTCTGCTGAGATCAGCATTAAAAGCAGAAACAGTGCATGTAAAGTTGTGCTGCGTTTAATTAATTTCCTTCCATAGTATGTAAACAATTAACTTGACACCCAACGGGTAACTGCAGCCAAATAGCCAAACTTTTCATAAAATCCTTTTCGGGGTCTCCCAGGCAAGAGCAGGAAACAGAGTATTACACAACAGTGTGTTTCTTTTAATTTGTGTGTGAGGAGCAGTCAATCATCTTAACACAATATGACACCTTGGGGTGGAAAGGAGCCTGACACGACAGCGATATATTAGTTTGCTGGCGCTCCCTGCTTGCCCAAAACAGCACCTGGGGCTTGTGGGTAAAGAAAGCAAGCTGCAGAGGGCTTAGCAAAGCACTCAGACCGGCACCGGGGTGACAGCTGCAGGTCTAACCGGCCTAATGTTCCCCACAGATACTTAACGCGATTTCGTCCAGCCCCATACCAAAAGGCACTAAATAAGCAGGAGTCTGTGTGGGCCGGGTCAGAATCATTTTGTCTTAATCTTTCGCTGGGCTGTGGTCAGCCGGTCCGTGCAGGTTAATCTGAACAGACCGCAGATCCCAATCTTCGACGCAAAATGCAATTTTCTAGTACGGATTAAAGTTTCCCTAAACTGAATCGACGGACATCACGCGATTTTGCTTCTCATCATCATTTTTTTGTGCGATCCTGGCAAGTTTTGCTGACATTTCCCATTTCATTTCCATGATCCGATGCAGGACTTTAAATCCGTAACCACCGGGATGATATTCCGCAGCACCTGGGAGAGACGGAGGCACGCTATTCAGATTCCGCAGCCCTGGAGAGCCGCGTGTCAGGAACGCAGAGTCGAGGAGGGTTCCCACCTTTGTAACACTTGTGCGAGGAATGCCAAACTGCACCAGAAGCCACCCAGAACAGGCTCTCAACCAGTCACCGGTTCGTGCGGATTCCAGTCCCGCACGGGTACTTATCGCACCTGCTACAGAAGCAGAACCTGATTGGCGGCAGACATCAGGGAAAGGTCAGCCAAAGGTCACGGGGGAAGAGCTGGAATTGGCTGCAGTGGGGGGTCCCCCTTTATTCCTCTTCAGTTGCAGGTGGGGACGGGGTGGGGGCGTGCCAGCTGCGGCCTGTGGGTGTCTGTAAACACCCAAAAAAGGACATCGAGCCCCATGCCCACTCGCCACTGTGCCTCCGAACCGGTTCTGAAACGTCCGAATCCCAGGAGGTTCTGAAACACCTCCACCTGGCGCTATGGGTAACGGGCCCCCGAGAGCCACTTTACCGGGCCTTTCGGAATGGAGGTGACCCCAAATCCTGGGACTCGCCTGACTTGTCGTTTACTGAAAAACCACTAGGGGAGATCACACCACTAAGCACTTCAATATCTATCCTCGCTTTGCATCCTTAGAAATATCTGGATACACTATAGACCTCTATAGTATTCATTGCAAGATCTACGCGAAGGGTTGGCCACCGAATCAGCCAAATGTTCATCATGCATCCTTTACCGTGTCTTAAGATGTGGCTCCGCCCCCATTATCTTTACCGTCATGCAGTGCACACGGCAGGGGGGGGGCGGGGAATTACACATCCAAACAGTATTTTTGCTTCCAGTATCAGAAGCAGATCAACTTTCCCCTTCCTTTTAAAGTTTCTTAGAGGCACAGACTTCAACAGTCACCTCCCGCGCCGTACTGTCACTCACAAATAAATGGCAGACAGGCCACACACCTGGACGGGGTACGTTATCTTACTCAAAAGACGACAACAAACCAATATTGTGGATCTCTATCCCACTCCTAGACACACACTTTGGCAGTTTGAAAATGCACACATTGAGTGAGCTTTGCAGTAACGGGTAACAGATGACGTAAAGATTTATGCGTTTCAACTGAAAGCGTTTGAAAATAAATTATAAACACCTGCGATTGCCCCTGTCTCATGCCCTCCTGGGTTGAAAAATTCCCCTGGTGTTTGGGGATCCATTAAAATGCAGATCTGTTAAGGCAGCGCATTCAGAAACACACACACCTCCACTTCATGCATCCTCCGGATCCCAGCGACCACAATTACGGATAAGCGGTTAGGAACATAGGATAAAATCCCATCGACTCATCATTTCATTGAAATATGAAGTATTTAGTTGCAAAGTATTTGTGTCGGCTTTCGGGGCGGAAACAAAGAAGCGGGGTATTAAATTAATTCAACACAATAAAGGTTTTTGTAGGAAAAAGTTTCTCGCTACCATTATTATAATAAGCAACGCCAGCTTTATACCCAGCTGAAAAGGACCCGACGTTTTGATCTAAACCAATTTAATACAAGAAAGGGCGATATTTTCCAGGTCCAGTTACTCTTCTACATTGGACACAGTCTGCGATAACGGGATACGCTGTTTAACAGGTGGGGACTGGTGACAGTGTGCGAAACACACACATTATTCAACATGGTGCCACGCATAGTGATTGTGGACCATGTGAAGCTGACAGCTTAAAGATCGTAAGGTATAAGGAAGGTATCGATCGCCCGCTAATCCCTAGACTTGTAAGGGATAGATCTGATCTAATTAATTGCCCTCGTTGGCATAAGTCGTCCAAAGGTTTCTTCTGCAAATTCTCTTTGAACTTTAAGGGTGACAGTGGTGCAATCCAGAAGGATCCCCATGCACTCAGCCCGATGGAGTTTACCTGGATCTCTGCAGGTCCAGAGCGGAGCTAGCGATCTGTCCGCCCTCCATGCAGCAGTAGCTCTGGGCGGCTTGCCTGGAGAAGGTGGCAGGCGCATATCCCTGAGTGAAAGTCTGGAGCCTCCCTCTAGTCGCTGCCGACACGGCCGGGTACGGAGCACCGAAGACGGACTGTACGCGACCAAACGCGATGCCCTCCGGGGTGACGCACGGCGGTGGACTGCCGATGGGATTCACCCCGAAAGCAGCCCGGGCGCCGAGCATGAGAGCCTGGTTGGCACCGACAAACGCCTGGGCCGGAGCGCCAGCCGGATGCATCGCTAGGCTATGTCTAGTCCTGGCCTCCACTGAACTTCCCTCGTCCCCCAGGTTCTCGCCGTCGTCCTGCACCGGCCGCCCGTCCAGCGAGATGTTGCTGAGGAAGGAGAGAGCCGCCTGTCTCCTGCGGGGATCGATGCGCTTCCGTGCATGCTCGCCGCCGGAGTGCTTCAGCTGCAGAGCGGCCGTGGCCGAGCCGCTGCTGGTAGCGGCCGCCATGGTCCGCACTGTGCCAAGTAGTAGGAGGGAAAAATGAGGGGCGGGGGGAAACAACCTGGGCTTGCTTTTCAATGGGAGCCTATGCACAACCACGAGCGCCCTTGCGGATCCCGACGTTGCGCCGAGCGCTCCTCAGGGCTCAGGCGCGCGCCCTTAGGAAAAGGGGACGGGGCGGTCACGTGGGCGCGGTAATAAAACATTATGGCGAGTGAAGGCGGGTTTCCAGCCAATGGGAGGCGCGGACACGCTTGACGGACGTCTCGTTCCCTCCTCAGGTCCCGCCCCTCTCCGCCACATGGCATCGCAAGATTACATAATACGAAATGGTCAGCGGCGGGGGGAGGTATTAAGGCAGACTACAGCATGCGATGACGGTTTAACTCAACAGATATAAAGAAGTCTGATGAGGTAGTTTGACGTTCGGGGGGGAGGGGGACACATGTGCTACCCTAACCCTTTACGTTGTGTATGCACTGGTTAATTTACTAATAGGACAATACACACATGCACCCTTGCTCCTTTTATCAGGGCCGTTGCTTGACATAAAGCTCTACTGGGGTACAGGCCACCCATTACTTAAATCACACAGTTTTTTTCTCGAATGCGTGCTGTATTTATGAAATGTGCTGTACAATGTGCTATTGAATTAGCCTTGATTAGCTCGCTCCTCCTGCCACTGTCATGCTGATGCCAATATACGGGAGTCAATAATAACTGAGTCAAATCGAAATCAAAATATAATCATCGGGATTAGTTATAGATTTACTTTAGTCACACCGTTTTATCATTCCTCAGTCCCAGTTCCTATTTAGGGCGCCGATACACGGATAGCTGCGTATGCGCTCGCGGTACACCGGCTACGACACGCGTACTGCATGCGCGGACCCTTATGTGCGCGCCGCGGGGTGCGGACCCGCACCGCAAGCTGCGCGCCTCACCTTTTATTCTAGGCTAAACTGCGTTGCGCTGACCTTGTGGATCAGAAAGAAATCAATTCTTGACCCGTTATTATCAGTCTAAATTAATACCCTGCCAAAATATAGGAGCTTGTTAAAACATGAATGTGAGGTTTTACGGGGACACAGCGGATCAATACTGGGGCTTGTGCCCGAATAAAATGAGTCTAGGAACGCCCATGCCTTGTATTATCTGCACCGCTCACTGTTAGGTGAGGGTGGAGTCAGTCCTTTTTTTCTCCCCACACCCAAACAAGTTCATCGGGTTAGTGGGTTGGTTTATCATGCGTCATTATACAAGTAAACGCGAAGAGCATTTTATTTGCGGACTGCTAAATCAAAAGGGTTCAATTAAAAGCGAAAGGGGATCGAGTAAAGAAGCTGTTTTGAACAGAAACTGTCATGATGCTGCTGTTTAAGACATAAGATGTAATTCTGAAAAATAGGTTCACTTGTGTCTGCTGTATGACGTCTTACTGTAAATCCTATAGTGTTATTTAGTATCACTGTATGCCACACTCACTATGTAACCTATACAGATTCTGTGAGGATATTTTATTGATGTGTCTTTAATGCTTCTCTGTGATTCACCAACAGATACCAGCCCAGCCTCACTCATTTCTCGCCCTTTCTTTTGTGATTAGGCACGCGATCCATACCCTCAGCAGTATAAGACTTCCTTACATCTAGGACTCCACCAATGCGCCGACAACATCCCGAAGTCTGATGAGAGCAAATGCTAAGTGAACGTCATGCAGCACCCGCATCATTACAAGGAGTTATTATATGATATATAATATAGGCCCATATAGCATATATAATATAATGCAATATAATATAATAGGTTACATTTATATAGCACCTTTCACAATCCAAGGTCGCGTTAAGGGAGGAGAAAAAAATCACTAATCAGTAAAGTGGAAAGAGACAGCAGATAAATGGTAATGGAAGTGAAATATCTTTAGTTCAGATTTGAAGGAAGACTTAAATATTTAGAACGAGTCAATGGTAATCACCACAGCTTAGATCAGGGGTGGTTAATTATTTTCCTCGTGATTGAAATCCCATCAAAGTCAAGGTCCACGGCTCCCAACACAATATTCCAGGGGGTGAGGGGGTCCCCCACGTCGGCCGGGGGTGGGCGGATCGATCACGCGTCCCGTATTGAATTGTGTCCGCAAAAACTGCACTCCTGCCCTAGATAGTACTGCTGCATGACGGATCTGACTGTCTTAAGAACGCCTTCTCCGCAGATACACATTAAGTACGGTGGTGCAGGGCTGGGTGGGCTATTTATAGCAATTCTCCTGGTTAAGCCTTTTCTTATGTAGTGCTTAAAAGGGGGGTCCAGTTACTTTAAATTAATCTGCGGTGGCAGCATATACATTTTCGGCACTTGTCGAGTTCATAGTGCTCCATATCAGATAGTGCATCGACTCAGCCTCCTGCCAGGCCTATAACCAAAGTAAATGGTCCAGTCAACACTGAAAACTATACATAGGATTTAGTATGCGGTAAAACATGAAGTTGTCCAGAGGGAGCAAAAAACACGTTTGTATTTGCAAGGTAACAGCTGTTGTACTTTTTTGCGCCCAAAGGCGAGACATTCAAAATATTTTATTGGCCATCATTGTCATAACTATACATCAAGCGTGTCAGCTAAAGAGAATATCTGCAGATGAATGAAATTAAAAGGGTATACACGAACAGTCCAAAACGCGTTGCGGCGAGCCGTTTGTAATACAGAGATATTGCGCCATCTTCTGGTAGAAAAGGAATTTTTAAAATGGACTCTTGCTAACATGAAGTGTGACGTTTCCCAAGTTTTTGGAAGGTCAGGCAACTGCAATATTAGCTATAATGTTAGTAGTAAATAAAACTATTAACTGTTAGCTGTGGTACATTTATATAAATATTATGTATAAACCCCTTTCTCAGGTTTAAACCGCAAGGACCTTAACAGT
Organism: Mormyrus proboscirostris; assembly: GCA_026779585.1. Lineage (NCBI taxonomy): Eukaryota > Metazoa > Chordata > Actinopteri > Osteoglossiformes > Mormyridae > Mormyrus > Mormyrus proboscirostris. The sequence continues at coordinate 2,684,655 of JAODKF010000089.1, forward strand.
TAAAATTCACTATTCAACCGATTATGGCTAGGTCAATTACACTTTTGGCAATCTGTGAAAAGTCTTTGTGTCGCCACAGCCTGCTACAGTTAGAGGCACCATGTCAATGTACGATTAACAATTAAGCATAAAGAGGACAGAGAGCAAATACAAGACACAAAACAGACAACAGAGGAGTAAACACAAGGTATGGTACAAGGTTGGTATAAGCTGACACCGGTAGGCTACGTATGAACAACGCATAGTACGTATACTGCATAACAAACGACACGTGCAACGTGCAAATAAAATGTGCAAATAGATCATCAGGGATCTGTACTGATTAGAAAGTAAACATTGAAATGGTTCGAATGTTGCATTGTTGTGCACTAAAGTGTTCTGTACAGTGGGGGAACTGTCACGGAGCCCGACGCAGTGGGGAGGAAGCTGCTCTTGAAGGGTGCCGGTGGTAAGTGATCTGAGTCGTCTACCCGAGGGACGCAGCTGAAACAGATCATGTACAGGATGTCAGGGGTCCCCCCCTGATCCTTTCGGTACGTTTAGATGCCTTGAGTGTATCGTTGTTCGATTGATGGCAGGACAGAACCGCAGATCATTGAGACCTTGGTGATAATTTGCTGGAGTCGTTTCCTATGGAAGGACTCCATTCCACAATACCAGACTTTGATAGAGCATGTCAGGATGCTCTGATGGAAGTGTAGAACTGTACTATTATAGTGGGTTCTTAGTTGTTTCGGGACAGACCTCATATTTCCTCCAGAACTATTTTGTTCAGCATGAGGACTTGATTTATTCATTGTATGTGTATTAAAATTCCTACCCATTTTCCGGAAAGGCCATGAGATTCATCCAGACCGGGGTTCCCCAATTCCGGTTCTGGAGGGCCAGTTTGCAGCACAGTTTGCAGAGGTCCCTCCTCCAACACATCTACTAAACCTGGCACGTGTCTGGTGAGCTGAATAAGGTGTGTTTCAGCTGGGAAATCTGCAAACTGGGGCCGGAATTCGGGAACCCCGATTTAGACTCGCAATGTCTCACCTCTCCTGTTATTATCTGTAAATAAATGTGCTCATGCCTTTGTCTCCAGCCAATGGACACATTAAGATATGGCTTTTTTGTGCTAATTGTAAACGATCATTCATATCATTCATCACCAAACAGATGTTATGAGCTGAAATTCAGCTCATGGCATCTTTTGTTGGACTACTGTCGCCATAGCAACACTTGGTCTTTGGACCCCGGAGTCCCCCTTATTGACACTGCAGGTCTCGGATTAACTTTGCTATTTGAGTAAGTAAATGTCCCATTTAAGCAAACAGCCTTAGTTTTGTTTTCAGCATTGTCAAAATGCCCGTTAAAAAAGATTTCACGGAGGCGCGACCACGCGCTCTTGGGATTGTTTTAAAAAAAATACACTGAGGAAAAAATGGAAATTTTAACACCTGGGGCTGTTCGCTGAGATCCGACAAAAGAAAAATAATTGAAAGAAACGTCAACAGCCGGTGGAACAGTCCCTTTTATGCACCTATGACATATGTCGTTGTAACAAAAAAACAACGTCGTGTATGCCTTTTTCCTCTGAATTGAAAGTGTTCACAAATAGATAAGGCTATTATGGCTCGCTTCAGCGACACATCTAATGAAGTTCAATAGCGGGCATATCTTTCATAAAGCACCATTATTCCGTCCAGCTCGCATATGATGAAGGTGGCTGCAATTCACTGTCGTTGCACTGCAATATCATCGAAAAACACACATAACTGATTTTTTTTCTGAATTAATTACCTCTATAGTGCCATTTTTATTGCGGGTAATAAAAAACATTAATTGTACTTTCATCGCTATCCGCTTAAATGAAGCGAATGACACTTGAAGTTCATTTTATTTGCACATCTCTGCATTAACGACTCCCTCATAATACATTGGCAATATCTGAATTCAGTGCAAATAAATCAGTGTTAGTTTTTATTTTTGCGATTTGTCATGTTACAAAAAGTCAAACATAACAGACTTAACTTATTAAATGCGCATCAAACT
>JAODKF010000089.1:2686791-2704777 GCA_026779585.1 Mormyrus proboscirostris
AGTTTTTATTTTTGCGATTTGTCATGTTACAAAAAGTCAAACATAACAGACTTAACTTATTAAATGCGCATCAAACTGCTTTTGAAGCAGGTTTACATTTATTGACCACCAGGGGTCTCTCTGTTCATATTTTCTTCTGACACAGTTTGTCTACTATTTCACGGGAAATGAGAAATCACCACGCCCGCCCCTTGACAATGTTATTTTCTGTTTGATCAACTGAATATGAAAAAAATAACATAGTTACCCAAATTATGCTGCTGACGTTTTAATTCAGGCAACAATTCCCTATAGTTCTTTTATTTAATAAAAAAAACAGTCCTATGTAGTGTATTTGAATTTTAAAAGATAAGAGGGTGTTATCGATCCTAAATTTTCATACTTTAATATTTTCATGCAATGCGTATTATTTAAAGTTTGGTATGAGGAACAAAGGTCATTTGTCCAAAGGTATACTTTCGTGATGGCCTCCTGTGGGAGTAATTTGGTTACTTGATGAACAGATATCTGTGGTGCCGTATTGAGCCGGATCAGCTGCTCAACTCTGTGAAACACCTCCCCCCCCTCCCCCCCCCCCGAGACAGCGTCCTCCACGCTTGGGTGTTAAAATGACAGAAATGTCACTTTACACAAATCTTTACAAATGTGGAAAATATTTATTTTAAGTATGTGGTAATATTGCTTTTTAGAAGTTGTAAGTTCTAAATTAAAGAAATGAGAAAATTCGACTTTAATAAGCAACACATGGATATAGTTACTATTTACTTAATTTGCCGTTAAATGTTTTGAATTGTTACTGACACACTGTATCAAAAAACTTATGAATTTAGAAATGAGATCTATGGAGTTAACTGTATAGTCTAAGAGTTTTTTCTTGTTTCAGAATAAAAGGGTGATAAAGCACGTTTCTAAAGCCCCATTCCTCCCGTCTTCCTTTCCATGGCTGGTGTCCTCGCTTGGACCGCAGGCGTTTGTTTTCGTTCCGCTGATCTTCGGCTGGCGCCGGCTTGTTCTCGCGAGATTTCCTCTCGTCCATGTTTTTATTTTTTATTGGCGTGACTGGTGCGCGCGTCGTTGCCTGCTATTCCTGCATGATTCTCCTCACCGTGGCCCCGAAGTGCGGATGAAAATTAGCAATTATAAATCAAAAGTGGGAAGCGATGAGGGGGAAGTTATCTGAGGCATATAAAGAGCCAGTCACTGTGTCAGGGAAGCTCTACACACCCCTGTAATAGTGGGCTGTTGGTGAGACAGTGATGTCGACTCAGTGATGATAAGACCTTGGGGACCGTGGGTGTTTTTTTTCCCAGGTTAATCTGCGTCGGCCATCAGTCGTGAGTTGCTTATGGCTCCGGCCCTGGTCCGTGCCCCTGTGAAATGGGCCACTTCCTGTGTTTGTGTGAGACTTCCTGTCGGCACGACTTAACGGCACCTCATTGTGGGCTGCCTGGTACTGGGCCACGTCCTTTGGCAGGAGATTGGCCGTTCTCTTTTCACCGCTCGAGTGTGCTGATTAAGGAGACGCTCAGCCAAATCCACAGGGCTGCGCAGGTCAAGGCAAATTAATTTGTTATTATCCTTCACCGTACGGTATTATCAGAAAAAAAGCTTTTACTTTCTCGCTGAGACTCTTCAGGATGGTACCGGCCTTACATTTACCACTCTTTTCCAGTGGCCGGTCATGGTCATGTAGGACCATGTTTTTACAGAGCGTAACCACAACGCATTTCCATTCTGAAGCAGAGAAGCAGAAAGATTTTTAACTCGAGAACCAAGACCAGTATGATCAAACGAGTCACCACAGAAACTCGTTTGAATTTCCGTGTTTGGAAGAGCTGGCGTTTTGACACAATTAATGGTTCTGAATGCTGTTCTAACAGGCCGTACTTAAATCTGATAAAGAAACAAAAGACGCAAAGCATTGTGTGAGGGTTTCCCACACACCTGTTTTTGTTATTTTTGTCTTTTGCAGCGTTTGCAGAGGCCAGAGAGATAGCGAAACCTGTGTCCACATGCGGTCACACACTCATAGACACACACACACACAGGATTCTGAAGTACCACTCTCAGTGTCAAGAGCCCAGTGCGTCATTACATATTCCATCGGTTTAATGTTTCCTCCTGTACTCTCACCCACCTGCAGGCTGTTGATACACAGCAGACCCCCCCCCGCCCCCGGCACTCTGCCCCATTAAGATTCCTGCCATTCTATTTCCAGAGGCCGTTATCTCCCCCTGATTCAGTTCCCTCCGTTTGGCTGGGTTTCTGGGGAACTGAAATTCCACTGCGATGGACACCTAGCAGCTAACCCCCTCCCCGTTCACTCCCGTCCGGGCTCCCGCAGCCACGTCTGGCTCCCGTGCTCCGCCAAGGACACGGATCATGTCTTAAGTCATCTCTGTAAGGTGGAAGAGCAAGTCAATGGTGCCACCTGACCTCTGCAAGAGCATCGAGCAGACACACAAACTCCACCCATTGGGCGTAGCCTCCTTCAATCCCACAGGAAGTCCCGCCCCACTGGATGTACCTGAGCATGCTCAGAACAGAGCTGGGCACTTGAAGAGCCGTTGAATGGGAACATGTCCTTATTTATAACGTTTACCGTATACCACCCAACTGATGCTTGATGATGTGTTAGCACATTTGTGAAGGGACACAGATTCGTCAATATAAATGCTAAACCAAATCCGGCTGAATGTCCCTTAAACTTTACGTGTCCTTTAACCTCGACACGTCCTTTAACCGTCTATCTGTCCCTAACCCTGTGCATGCCCTTGCTTGTGTCTTTTCCTCATTCTGTCACCCCCGCGGTCCTGAACAGCTCCTACCCTTCGCTGGACATTGTCACAAATGCCAAACCTTAGTGGCCAGCCCACATCTCCACGCAAACGAGGCGTCCCTCACCTCCACACACAGCAATGGCCGCCTCACTGTAAAAACAAACAGCAAGGGCACTATAAACTGCCTTATATGACTGAGCTGAAACGGCAGGGCGCCCTGGGTGCCGCTCACATCGCTTTCTCATAAATGTTTCACGGTTTCTAATCTGCTTCCTTTCTTTTTTCCGCATGTGTTCACTTTGATGACCTCGGCTGCACGACGTCACCATAGCTGACTCTGGGCACTAGGCTGTTTCCTGTAACAACCCCCCCCAGGTAACTCAGGAATACACTGTCTGGGTTTTCACTGAGAGTATCATTTAAATACTTCTTTATTCGAGGACCAGCCTGTTTATTTTTTTTCTCCTTAGTCCCTGAACAAACACCCCTGTCTAAGCGTTACAACTCCCATTAACTATCAGGTTATTTTCCAAAACAAGGTCACGGTAAATGCTTTTTTTATACACTGTGTATTCTTTGGTAAAAACTTTTTTTTTTTATGAATCCAAACCAGCTGGAATAGTAGGTGTAAAAGTGGACCATGACCAAAAACCAGCTACGAAATAGATTCTAGGGGAAACTATTCTTAAAACGGTATTCCTTCTATGTCATTCTCTGACATTCCTTGCCTTTTTTATATAAAAATAATGTTTTACTTATATTTTCATTTATTCATTAAAATACATAAAGTTGGCTGGACAAATGACTCTGTTAATCAAGCTCAATAGATTTCTATACAATTATACAATTCCAGAGTTCATTTGGAATAAAATTCGTCTGTGAACATTTGCTTCGTAGTGTATTTCAGTCGCATAAATATGATTATTAGAGTAATTGATGCATGTACCCTTTTGACCACTAGAGGACACTTCTGTCACCCATACGACAAATCACTAATCACGGGTTTGGAGGTTTGATCTTTACCCCACTAAACTATTTTTGTTACTTCTAATATACTTAGTGAAAGTAGTAAACCTGATAATGTGTATAATAATAGTGTAATAAGAAGATGCAATTTAAATATAGGTGCATGCTTATAGTGCATCTATTGCCTATATAAATACTATCGTGTTAGTGGGTTATATTTTAACTGAAACAGACTATGGGTTTTAACGGTCTTTTTCTTCTTCGCACTTTCTCAACTGAACACTTTTTGTATACTAATAATGTTCAGCATGCAAGCAACAGTTTATACAAATAAACAACTTTAACACTAGTCCTTATTATGTGAAATACACTACACATATAAGTGCATCGTTCAATTACTTTTCTTAGAGTTGAAGAGATTTTTTTCCAATATCCCTTTGCAGACTAAGGTACAGCCAGTAACGGCAACTTGACGCCAGATTTTTGGATGTTAGCGGATTTATCTGCAGGTTGTATTACACGTGACATAAAACCACGTGTCACAATAGTCACGGTATCAACAAAGGAAATGGGAGCAGCCGATTGGGTGCTACACCGGAGCGCGAAAACGGCGCGAGAGCTTCACACTGGTCCCAGTCCGGGGCCGCTTTCGCCCTGACCTCTGTGTGTTTGTTCGCTGCTGGAGGGAGAAAAATACGAAAGGAGCACAGGTACTCAGGCAAATAGCGTCGTTTAAAAAAGAAAATACGGGCAAAAAAACGAGGCGGCTTGTTCGCTAACAGAGGGGACATTATCCGTCTTAATAGATCACCGGCGAATGTGGCGGCCATGATTTGTGTTCGTGCCCCTTCATGGTTTGCTTGCATAGGGCAGAGAGAGTTTAGTTACTACTCATGGGAGAAGACTTCAGTGGTGACTTCCCTAAGGAAAACAAAATTTAGCTCTAACGATTCCTAAAATGGCTCTGTTGTACCTTAAATAGTAATCAGCTTATTTGTTTGTAGCTAAGCGAGTCTGTTACTTAAGCGTCGCCTTGTAAAAATCTGGTAACACTTGACTTGACGGGGCACAAATGATGTAGTAGTACACTTACTTAATGAATTAAATAACCAGAAACTAAGTGTTACTTCCGTTCTGATCCCACGTTCGTTCTTCATTAATCAGTCGGAAAGATTCTTATATTTCATGCGGTCACTATATTTGTTCATGTTTAGTAACTCAATTGCTACTCAAGTACGAAGTTAAGCCTACTTGTACCACCCCCAAGTGTCACAAAAATTCTGTGTAGCCATTATTTTGTTATGCATGTGCATAATTGTAAGTTGTTATCTTCTGGTAAGACTAGTAATGCATGGGCAGGAGGCATAAGGCGGCTGTGAGATTTCTCATTAAACCCGGGTTTTGTTAACCTTTCAGAGCCGCACTGTTGTGGTTCAGGGCCTTTTAACCGCAAGTCACCCCTCAGTTTGTCCCTTTCGGGCTTCCATACGCTCTCAGCCGCCTTGGAGCAGAGATGCGACTGAGAACTCCGTGTTCGCTCCGAGAGACTGGCGGGACGCGGGATCAGACAGATTGGAGGGAGCCGTCACTTTGAGTTATTTCTATGGGGCTGAAATCGGTTGCGTTTTTCTCAGGTCGTGACTGAGTGAGCTGAGAGTATGCCAATCTCCACAACCTGTCACTATTCGAAAAGTCATGCTGGACCACTGAGCAAAACAATATGCAAAAAGACATATATCTCTTCGAATATTTGAAGAAAAGTAACATTTTCCCCTCTTTTAAGGAAATGAGAAAGGACAGGGATTTTTTTTTTTAAGTGTACCAATGGGAGCAGTAAAATGAATGCATTTTTTAATATCTTACAAAACCGCATCTAGCTCAGTGCTTCATAATGGAGTCCGAATAATCAGATATTTAAAATTTGCTGAAAAATATTTTTTAATGTTGCGTATTTATCTCTCAGCTCAGTCAATTGAAAATGAAATCAGCACGTGACAAACCCTCTTTAGGGGTGTCTGAAAATGTAAAGTGGGCAATTAGCTGATGACTGCATGGGCTGGTGTTAGAATTTGTGCTACGTCACAGTCCAGCTAAGTGCGATGTGCTTCCGGGTGATAGGGGCTTTTGGCCAGCAGGGCAGAGGTCTAGGGCAGATGGGGAGGGCCAGGTCCCGGGTCGAGCCAGAGGATTGATTGCCCGAGGAAACCCCTGGCAGCCCACCCGCACGGGGTGGCCCTCCTACATCAAACGCGAGCTGCCGGAATGATCTATGAGGACGGCCATGGCAGCACTTTCAACTGTCGCCCTGGCCAGAGGCAGGACCCAACCTTCAAAGGACCAATCCCTTTGCCAGATTAAACACAGGGGGGGTTTCTGCCAAATGAGGGTCGGCCCGGCTACCATCATGGGGCCGGGAGTGAGTGGTTTACACCAAGATGGCCATCTCGACCATGGCACTCCTCGCAGCACTGAGGCCATCTATCTTCATGACATTCTTCACGTAAACAACAGGATTATATGGTCCAGAGTCCAAGTATTAGACATCAGGAGCAACCCTTTAGTCTCCTGTGATCGATGGAACGAGACACACAAGCAACTTACGATGTTATTTAAAAATATTTGCCCCCTTACTGATTTCTTCCATTATTATTAGGTTGACAATGACACTTTTTAGATCTTCAGAAAAAATTTAATATTAAATAAAAGGAATATGAGGCACAGAAAATATTGTTTTACATATTCCTTTTAATAAGCGAAGTGACCCAACACTTCAGATGGTGTTTCACAGGCACAGGGAAATCGTCCCTTTGCATTTCATAACTGGATGCACCACCCTTAACTGCAACCGTGCAATTCCTGTAAATGATTCTCAGTTTTCCACATCCTTGCAGAGGACATCTGGATAACTCTCCTATGCAGAAAGGCCTTATTTTTTTGCCAAGATTTGTGGATATTTGAGTGTGAACTGCTTGATTTAGGTCCTACCCTAGCATCTCAAATAGGTTTAGTTCTGGAGTATGATCAAGTCATTCCAAAGCTATAAATTTTCTTTTTATGCAAGGGCATCATTTCAGCTCCAGCTTATGGATGGATGACCTTGTATTCTTCAAAAGGATTCATGGTTCCTTCAGTGGAGGCCAGGTAGCAAAGTATCTCCTAAGGTAGGAAAGTATCTCCAAACCATCACACTACCACCACCAGCGTAATGTGATTCTTACTAAGGAATGCTGTGTTTGCTTTTTATCAGATATAATGGAACCCATGTCACTCAAAAAGTTCTAGCTTTGACTCATCGGCCCATGAACATTCTTCCGAAAGGCTTGGGGACCGTCCAGGGTGCTTCTTGGCAAACTTGAGACAAGGATTTATGATTATTGTGAGTGGTGGTTTCAACCAAGGTACTGTACCAAGAAGCCTAGCTTGGCCTGCTGTCATTCTAATTGTGGAGTCATGGGAACTCACCTTAGTTGAAGCAAGAAAAGCCTATAGTTCTGTGGATGTAATTTTATGATTTATTTGTGACTTTTGTGGCTGGATTATTTTATTCTGTACTTTTGGAGAGGTATTAGTAGACTGGTCGGTACTGGGAAGATATTCTACTGTTTGGAGATTAAGGTTCTTGCTGTAAATTGGTGAGATCCCTATAGCCTTAGAAATCAACAACTATTTTTTAGATGACTTCTGAAATGTTTTCCGCTGGTAACTTAGTTTGTACTTTACTCAGAATTATCTGTGATTTATGTTGATCATCTCTAGCTATAATCAAGCCTAGCTGGGATCAGTAAGCTGACTATTCTTTTAATGGGTTGATTTAATTAGGAAGGGCGGGTACCACACATTTTTTACACAGAAAAATTGGTGTTGAATAACTTTATTCATTAAAATTATTAAATAAGAAATGTAACTTTTTGTCCATTCAGGCACCCATCTTCTGATATTAGATTTTGTCCGAATATCTGCAAGCATTAAGTGTCAAACATTTGTACTGAAGGAAATCAGGAAGGGGGGGGGATACTTTTCCATGGTACTATAAAGCAGAGAGATATAAGCTTTTATCCCGTGGTGTCCATGACTGCGGTTACGTAATGGTGATGGTTGGTTTTAGGGCGACATGTTAAAACTCTCCCCTATCACGTTTTCTGAAAGTCCCACATTTGCACACAGCTAATCTGAAATGCACGTTCTGCTTTCACATAAATGTGCTAAAAGTTCATTTGCATTAGCTTTGAGCACATCTCCCAGGTCAGGATGGCAAAAGTGAGTCCAGCAGAGGTGGGTAATTCAGGACCAGAGAGTAAAAGTCCAGTCCGAGATTTTGTTTCAACCAACAAGTTGAGTACTCTGTGACTGTTACTCTTTATAATCCCAGTAACAGAGTACTCAACTTCTCGGTCTGGACTTTTACTCTCTGGACCTGAACTATCCTCCTCTGAAGTCTAGTAAACTTATCATGCATTGACAACTTAAATAAACAAGTCTGTTTTTGCTAGATACAATCATTCACAATTCTGTATGTCAAATAATCCAGGATTGACACATCTTTTCCTGCAAGGTCCAAAAAATAATGGAGAACCCTTCACAAATGTTTATCCTGTCAGACTTTGGTTCTTTTCTGTACAATGTCTTTCACCCTTGCAGCCTTATCTGCATATTTTGTAGAAAATTTGTTACGGTTCAATACTATTTTTTAAAAGGTCATAGAATCTGTCAGATTTTCTTCCCTTTTGATCGCTATCATCAAAAATGAAAATATCCGTGACTTCTTTGAGGTTACTTTTTAACATGTAGGTGAGACCCTGAAGTAATTCCACCCCGCCATAGTGTTATATATCGAGTGTTAGCCTGTTTCTCACTCGCATCATAATCATGTCCATGGCCCCACCCAGGACAAGTGGTTATAAGATAGTTATTGTGAATCACCTGTTTGTTGTTAAATCTATTCCTTCTTCATATTTCACCCCTATTGAATACAGATTCTTTCCACAACTTTAAAGATTTACTCTGAATTACTCAGAATTACTCATAAATAACTGTCTTGTCTAAATGTGTTTTTTTTTTTATCTTTCAGAATCAGTAATTGTAACTTATTGGCTACCAGATTGATTTTACAGCTCTTATAAAACATTCATTTGCCCCCGTGCCCCTCTAAGCATTATAGAGTACAAATCTGGTTTAAGAATGATTTATTAATCGAACAAAACATGTCATCCTTCTTCACTAAAGAGATTACCTGCCTTAAATTCTCTGAAAGACTTTTTTTTTTTCCTTTTGTTAAAATGGATGGAAATACTCCTTCTAAGGAAACTTAACATGTTTCCCACACTAAACTAAAGAGACAAAGTGTGTTTGTGTTTTTTTTTTCTCCCCCTTGTTTTGGTGAGTGAGAGAATTGGGACTTTCGGAGGCAATCGGAGCACTTCCCCCTCGTAAAAATGTCAGCTCCGGGCCGGACTGAATCCATCAAGCCACGATTCCGTCCTCGGGTCCAGCGATCTGAAACATTAGCAGCAATTTTATCACACTCTTGATTGCATCCTCAAGAATTTCATGCATTTATTTTTCTTTAAGACAATATTGCTTCTTGGAAAAAAAAGTTGGACTTGGGATAACATTCTTTGCTGTCTAGCTAAGAAAGAAAACACTAATTTGTATTCATTTAGGTGGGAGCAGATTTAGAGAGGAGAGGGGCAGGGGGGAGCTGGGAAGAGGTATGCAGTTGTGCTATTGAGCAGTTGAGGTTCAACGGCAAGTATAGTTGTGGGGGACTTGGACTGTATAGTTGGTAGATGAAGATGGGAAAGAGGAGGCTCAGACCACCCCCACTCTCTCCCTGTGGTACAGCCCACGGGTAGCAACTCCTTGTGTTATAATTCCCTCCCGAACCCGGTGGTACATTCCAGGGTGCTGGTACTGTGCATTTGATTCACAAGTTAGCTTGAGAATTCCGGGGAACCTCACTCATAGCCTTTATTCAAGGGCTTGGAATTTATTGACCATCCTTATAAGGTGGCTGGACAGCTGCTTATCCCAGTCTGCTGTTTTGGGGGTTTTACTGGGATTTCAGGCCTGCTGGAGAGGTTGTGTCCCCTGTTGCTGTGTGTTATATGATTTCGTGATCAGTGACTCATAATGCAGTTTCACAAGACTGTAAAAACAACATTAGCAGCATGCGAAGGCCCATCCACGGACATCTGACAAACCTCCTATTGCCGCTTTCATGACATCAAAGTGAGTTCCAAAAAAGTAGCTAGCAGTGAATTTGTGAGATAAATCTCCCTCTTGGTGAATGGCAATGAATCATTGATTTTAGATCTTTATCTGCTTTTTTTGTGACGTGAGGCAGAAGAAACCAAGACAGTCCTCATTACTACACAATACTAATGATCGTAAGAAACTTATGGAACATTCTGGAAATATTGTGGGATTGGGCAGAGCATGGCCTACACATTTTATGCTCCTGTTTGGCATAATCAAGAAGCATGATTTTGCACCATGTCATGGTAATCACTGCAGAAATGTGATCAAGGCTTAACCCTGGATAATCTAATTAAAGCAATGATTTTTAATTCCAAACTTAAACCATTAATCCATCACACATACGGTTGCATTAGGGTTACTGCTGATGTCAGTTGAACTCCCTGAGTAAGGCCCTGCTGTCTCTCTCTATTCTTTGGCAGTGCTGTGGTGAGCATTTCAATTTGGCCAAAAAAAGTGAATACAATTCAATCGGTTTTCCTATTTTGAGCACAAGTCAGATTCCCTGGATGATGCCCCCACTCTCTTGCCTCCCAACACTATCCAAACACAGAAGGATAAAATATGCTCTGTTTAACAGGCCTTTAGAGATGTTCATTTGTATGTATTTTTTTCTGCTTCTGCAGTGTGGTGATTTAGGTGTTTGTAATTGTTTTGCATGCCTCTAAAAAGGCGTGCTATTATTTGGACAATTGCACTCGCCTCTCCTTGAACTCAAAACACAGATCTATCATCGAGGTGAAGTGAGCCCTTCATCATGGCCCAGTTTTATTTGGGTACCTAAACACAGCATATCCTTGACGACAGACTCTCGGACGTAGAACGGTGGCTTAGAACGTTTAGATGTGAGCGTCAATGAACTGACTCGACTTCTCCCGCTAACCCAGTCCGTCACAGGCCCCGTGACACCACACGCTAGGCCCACTCCCACCCTACTCAGCGGCCCGAACAGGAACCAGAACCGCATGTACAGAATTCCCTGAATTCCCCCCTCCCCCACCTTCTGAAGCTGCCCATCTGTCTCCGTTCTTTAAGCGGTATTGCGACGTAGCTGACGCGTGCAAGTCTGCAAATGTGACTGGCCGTTAGCGAAAGCACGCTGCAAAGAAAGCCAGCTGTGAGGATAAATATTTATGTGCCGGGCAAAGGTCGTCTTTGGAATCTCCCATCAAGATGAGTTTGGGGGGGAGGCACAGCTGGACAGTATTTGACAAACCTGGTGGCTGGACTGTACCATCAGCAATGACCCCCCTGGCTTCTCTTCGCCCTTCAACCTCACATGACCACAGTGAAGACCAGAACACGGTGCACGGGAGGCCCTGACCTACGATGCAATGCCTCGATGTGCCGTCTCCACTCTGAGGCACCAGGACCCAGCTCGCCGCTAAGTGGGAGTCTCTCTCAGGCTGAATGCCGCTGACATCATCCACTCTTATTCACCAATGACTGTTCCTAATGAACGCCAAACACAGCTAATTTAATATTCTGGGAAGATTCGTAACAAGCAGAGGCTGTCACCACTTGGGCTGAGAACGTCAAACTGGAAAGTTCAGTTTTTTAAAACAATGTACATAGTGAGGGGGGAGGAAAAAATGTTTTTGTTTTTTTTTTTTTTTTGAGTGACGCACCAAATGAGGTTAAGTTGTTCGGCCAAGGATGTTCTCATTTATGGAGAACTGTCTACAGAATAGCGTTTGAGGATATTTGGAAAACATGCCGATCTTGGGATCTGAATTCCACAGGCGCACATGCATGCAATGCACATGCGCATGCAAACACACACACAGAGTAGCAGTCTGTATCTTTATGGAGACTTTCCATTAATTTCTATGGGTATAATCCTAATCCCAACTATGATAACCTTAACTCCTAACCACCTAACTCGTAACCAAACAAAATACAAGACCTTTGCCATTTTTAGTTGTTTGATTACATTCACAGACTTGTATAAAATAGAGGTTATCATATAAAAACACACACAGACATATGTATACACACAGACACACTCATATACGCGCTCGCACACAGGCGCGTTATCACGTCCCATGTTCTTAGGCTTTCAGACACACTGCACCCAAAAGCCTTGGCTACACTTAGCCCCTAATCAGAGCTCCCCAGGGGTGCTGTTCTGTGGGCCTGACCGTGATGAACACCGTAAGATCCAGCCTCCCCCCCCCGCCGCCTCCCACATTAAGCAATGTGGGGGGGTGTTTGTAGCTGCTGATCGTGGCTGATCTTCGCTGAGCTTTCAGGCCTAGCCGGCTGTGCCAGGCACCTGCAGGCACGGTGAGGGGTGGTGGAGCCAGGCCCAGTTGGCCTCAGGGGGTGCCTCAGACCGTAAATAATGGCAGGTCCTCCTCTCTCCCTCTTCCTCCTCCTCCTCCTCTCGTCTCCCCCCCGCCCCCCAGGAATCTCGACGACTCCTCCAAAGCAAACACAGCAGTCGAGGTCAGTGGAGTGCTGTGAGAATGCTTCTAGCTCTCTTCCCCCAATGGGGTCCTTCTGCGGAGGGAGGGGCTACCAGGTTTCCCCTCCCCCGCGGAGAATGGGAGCAGTGGTACTGGGGAGTGAGCAGTACCTGCCTGCCATCCCTCAGTCGGAATTACCCTGCACTGGAGGCAGCAGGAGTGCAGGCTGTCCAGTTGAAGAGTACCAGCAGTTCCCCCGGCAGTGTTCATTTCACTGTGTCCTAAATGGTGCATGCCTGGCGGGCATTGGCGGTGAATCAGGGCGCCGGGGGTGGGGGGAGCATAGGTAGACTAGGCAGCTTCCTGGGGCCCGAATTGTACTATGGGGCCCAGACACGAAAAAGTGTACAGGTGTGTATGTGTGTATATGTTTATATACATATGTGTGTGTGTATATAATATAAAATACACAAGGCAGGCTCTCATTGTCAGTCTTTGTCAAACACGTGTGTTTACATCGTCACAGTATTTTTATAGTGATGGGTACAATAAAAGCAAGGATCCTGAGTTACTTTTAAAGGTATAAAACTGGAGAAACAACACGAGAGTAACCCCAATAGGGAAAATCTTAGCAAGGACACCCGAGACCGTTGTTTGGATAAATTATCCACTATATACTTCATTGATCCATACAGTCTGACTGCAGGATGCTGGATTGCTGATCCCAACTGCCACCTCCAGCCATGTGCTTACACAGAACCGGTCATGTTTATTGTGTAACTGTACACCTGTGAACAGTTCCGTGATTAGAAAAACTGTGAAGCCCACGCACATTTGTGAGAACGTCATTTGGTTTCCATGTGTAGTTTGGTGATTACACTGTTAATAAGAAGAGTCAAGAACAACACATTTGTGAATAATGTCATTGTGCACGCTTTATTGTTTATGTAAAACAGACGAAAGCAATTCTAAAATGCACGACGGAATTGGACGTGACAAGCAGCGTAAAACTTCACCACACAATGCATTTATTAACTGCACGTGGACACAATGTTAGAAGAACTATTCAGTTCCTTTATTTGACTAAATATTAACTAGTGGAGTAAAAGCCTAATACTGACACAAAATGAAACGGAAGTTCATTTTTATACAGGAGATTCACCAGTAAACGATGCAGTTCTGAACTATAGTTAGAACTATAGAACATTGGTTTGTCAATGCACAACATGCAATGTCAAAGTTATCCAAAAATGTGACGTTATAGAGTTCACGTGGAAGTATCTGTTTTATATGTATCGTTCCTGTTAAGAACATAACATTTTATACTTCTGGCAAACATTTCCAATGACCCTTTCAATGTGGATTCTTGATGTGCAGTTTTTCTGGTCTTAATCTCTTGCGGCTAGCTGACAGTGACGTTTTGTAAGCTGGGAGCTGGATCTTTGTACACGACATACCAACACATTCCTGTTTGTAAATATCTCGATCAGCTAAGACCTTTCTGAAAATGTTGAGGACAAGCATATATATAGACGGAGATATCTTGGCGAAAGTGATGATTTTGCATCTCACCCCTGCAGCCAAGACCATCCAATGCCTCTTTGTCATCTCCTCCATCTGGTGTCATGCCCTGTTTACAATACCTCAAAAATGGCATTTTACCCAAGATGCAGTTTGGTCCAATAGGCCGAATTTGCAGATAGTTAAGAACCCCATAATTATCTGCATTGTAAAAGAAGTGAAGTAATTACCAGTTTTCTTGATGGGGGCCACCTTAGTAAATCCCCCTGAGAAAGTAAAGCCAGTCCTGTCCAGTGGTTTGCTAAGTTGCTGCCCCCTCCATAGAGTGCACAATAGGTGGCTGTTTATAAGACTGACTGGCCCTGCCATTAGCCCCTATCACTTTATAGTACAGTTAGTCAAGACTGCAGGCTTCAAGGAAGGTCTACTACTGAATTGGACACCAGTAAACACATATCAGATACTTCTTCATAACCCTAGGTCTTCCAAATTGAGGTAATATTTGGTGCTATACATTACAAATAGTGATCCCACATGGTTTAGAGATATAGTTCTGGCAGTTTAACCATCTACAGCTGAGGTGTGAGATGATAGCAAGTGAACTCCCTCATACTGCCTCCTCAACTTTAGAGGAGGAAAAAAGGGCTTGTAGATTGTTCATATTGACGGCAGCCTCCCTCAGGTGTTTCTATGAAATAGTTAGCGAGGAGAGTCAGAAGATCATAGCTAGCTAGCTGGTTAGCAGAATGCTGCTTCGGCATCTCCTACATAAACGAACGGGTTGATTTACTTTGGAGGCCCCGCGGAAATGTGTGGTTTAAGTGGCAGCAAACACTGACTGAGTATAATGATAATGATAATTAATATGCACTACTATAACTTGTATTGGGTAAGCAGTTGGAAGATGGATGGATAGATGGATCGACATATGTTGTGGTTTTCTGTGGGTATATCCTCCATACCATTTAGGTGACTTAAATGGTTACTGTTACAATTGTTTACAGTCGTGGTCACTGGAACGTGTAGCATCTGAGATTCTCCATGTTACGCTAACACTCATTTCAGAAGGGTGATATTTCATTAGAACTCCAGCCCAGTAATTCTAAACTACCCGTTTAGAAAAATAGATAAATAAAATACTTTCTCCAGTCAGGTTGAAACCATTTTTCATAGGGGAAAAAAAGTCATTCCTCAGGCAGCACTAAATTGAGAATAATTCATATCAGACTGAAGACAGACGCACAAGTCCCTAGGCTCCCTGCTATTTGCCAAAATGATATTTGAGAGGACACGACATTTGGCACACTATCGCACTTAAGTTTGGCCTGGTTTTCATGAAAATAAATAAGCACAACAGCAGAAATAAACATAGAAGTTTGCATCTATTTGCATTTTGTTGGCAACAAGGCATTTCAAGGATCAACTTGAGTTTCCACGGGCCTCAAAAAAGGGCTTAAAAATAAACTCTGAGTTCCATGGCTTCACCTGAACCTCCACGTCTGCACATCTCTCCTCCGAATGTCTTCGGAAGACCTTCCTCTGGACAGATGGGCTTCTAGAACTCGATGGTTCTCCTAGGTTTGCCTTAAAATGCCCCCCTGTGGTGGCACTGATGTTGGGACTACATGAAGCTTTAAAAACCCCCGTTCCCCAAAAGGCCAGCAGTATGGCGATACGCCACCGCGGTGTTTAACTTTCCAATACGGTCTGAAGAAGGAAGCTCAGCTTCCAGGGTGACCCTAAGTGGCACATTCCGCTGCAGAGCTAGTCCTCCAAAACACACAAGGAGCACAGGAGTGTCTCCCTCTTGGAGGTGTAACGGGGGATTCAGACAAAGATGGACGAAAGGTTTCGGGGAAAAAAATCAGGCCAACTAGAGCCCAGCATGATAAAAGCACCAGGTAGCCCAGTTGCTGTTGGCGCTTGAGTTTTCTAATGTGTTTTGGTCTGTGCTGAAGAGGCTGGTGTGTGGCTCAGTGGGTGAGGGTGCTATATCTCTAATCAGAAGATTGCCAGTTTAAATCCCAGGGTTGACAGAATGATTTCACTGTTGTGCCCCTGTGCAAGGCCCTTGAACCCCCAAGGGATTGTCTGACTCGATTCATTCAACTGTATGTCTCTTTGGATAAAAACCTTTGCTAAATTTAGTATTTCAGGTGACATAACCTCAAAGATGAAACAAAACAGATGACATCATCAGAATCCTTCCAACCTATGAAATTAAACCGTTTCATATATGCAAATGAATCAAGCAGGTTTAATCAGCATGATTTGCGGTGAAATGAGCTTTGATCTTAATTGTGTAGCAAAGTCGAAGAGAATGAGAGAGTCATGAGCGATGAAAGAGGAACTCGGACATCTTCAAGCTCAGCTTGCGGTGGAGCTCCATCTCCCTGGAACCCAGAGTTACATTCAGGGGTGGGACCACAGGGACACTGGCTACAGCAGAAAGCTGATTGGCCCTGTGAGTGCCCCACCCCCATCACTTAATGATTCACAACATTTCATTGGCTAATGATAAGAATGGCCCCCTGTATGATTTATGGCCACTCTTATGCTCCCCACCTTAAAGAAATCGTACAATTGCCCCTGCTGGAACCCAACCCAGAGTCAGTAGATGACGGGCGTGGACTGATGCCCTGACTCCTCCCCCTTTCAGACACCTGCCTTTCGCAAGGCTAAGATTGGTTCCCGCTGAATCTCCTAACGGGTGCCAGCAGACGCCACTTCATCTCTGTTGGGGAAAAAAATACATCTTAAATCCAACAACAGGGTTCAAATCTTAGCTAACATTGAAATACTGAATGAAACATTACAAATCTTGGTCAAGTCATTTTGTCAAAAAGTTTAAACTGGGTTATCATTCCTTTAGCATAAGACGTGGTATTAACACTAATATATTCACTGGTTTGTGTCATTCCTCTAAGCTAAATTCTGATATGCAGTTCAACGAGACCTTTCTATAAAGCACCACCACTTCTATCATGAGACTAAATTTAATAAAAATCAATGTTGGCAGCTCAAGATTCGGCGAAGACTAAAGTCATAACAAGAACAATAGGCCATGACTGCAAATGAAAAATGAAAACATTTATATTTGTTATTTCTTGTCAAAATCGGCTGATTTGCTCTTTTGGGGGAATACGTACATTCCTTATAAAGCACATGTTTTTAGCTAGAATGTATTTAGCATTACTAAAACACTCAGCCTTTTTGCTGTCTGTTGAAAGGTAAAAATCTGCACTCTTCCTGTGACATGATGAGGAGAAACATCTGAGAGACTGATGCCGTTTGACCGCAGCTGAATCTCTCTTGTCCTCTTCTCCATGAATAACATCCCTCCCACCGACGGCTTCGAAACACGTTAAACAGCTTTCCTCGATAAATCACGGCCATTTGACATCTCTGACCATCCTATGTAGCTTTAAAAGGTCGCTACAAGTACCTTTTTGTTATAAATCACACCTTAATGATTACCCGTACTTCTCGGGAGTCAGGGAACTCCTGCGATCTAGCGGCGAGACCAAAAGTCCAATGAGACTTTTCCCGACGAGTTCCTCTGATTTCAGAATCGTGTCCAAGTGATTTCCGATGAATTTTTTTTTTGCTCTACTCCAGGGACAAGCAGTAATAGATCTGAGGGGAGGAACAAAATAGAGACCATGAAAGAACATAGATTTTGAGTATTCTGCTATGAATTAGGTCATTGGAATCCACTGACCTCCTCCCAGAGAGGAGGTATATGATGACTAAATAAAGCCAGGAGTTGCAGTCTGTAACACATGTTTGTTGCACGCGAGTGAACTTAGCTAATAGGCCTGCGACATGTCCCCGCATGCAGACAGGATCGGGACATGGGTGCGACTTGGGGGAATGAGGAGGGGGGAAGTGATGGAGCGGGGCTGAAAGATGATGGGGGTAAATGCAGAAGAAAGAGGGGCTCCCATTTCCATGGCTTTTGTTTTTCCAGTGGCTCTGTGACTTGGCAGGATCGCGATGACCGTCGCGGGGGGGGGGGGGGGGGGGGGGGGGGGGGGGGGGGGGGGGGGGGGGGGG
>JAODKF010000089.1:2704877-2719219 GCA_026779585.1 Mormyrus proboscirostris
ACCCTTCTCTACTGCGAGAAAGGACACATGCACTCACACTCACAGGCAATCAAACACAGTAACCCACCACACATGCCGCAACGCTGCTTGTAAACTTGCGCACACACACACTCTCTTTGGCGTACCTATCTAAATGGGGACCTTCCGTTCATTTCTGTTGGAAAATCCATAATTCCAATCACGACACCCTGAACCCCTACCCAGCCCTCACCTTAACCAAAAGCAACCAAACGATGTATAACTTTTGGCATTTTTAGTTTTTGATTGCTTTGGTGCGTTTTTAAAAAAATTGTATCTTTGAAAAATAATGTCCCCACAAGGAAATCTGGTCCCCACAATGTAATAAGTACAAACACACTCACACACTTGCATGCAAATGCACACCCACGGGTGTATGGGAAACAAGCCCAGGGCTACCACACAGACATGCCGGAGATATGTGTGTGCGTGGGCCATGCCGTGACCTTCTGCAGTGGGACACTGACCAGGTCCTGTCAGACTGAGGGCAACGACCAGCAAAGCGGTGCCCCCTCCCCCCTCCAAGAGGCCCAGGCACACAGGACAGGCACCTTCTACAGTGCTCTCTGGCCAGGGAAGCCAGCTGTTACGGCGATGCGGACACTTCACCACTGAAAAACACACGCACATCCTCTTAAATCCGGCGCTAACGTGTTCTTAGTCCTTTCTTCGTTTCAATTGTTAATCTCCCCTTGGCCATGAGGAGGAAATGCATTGTGGGAAAAACATGGGTGGGATTTCAGCAGGAGGATGCTGGGAAACAAGTCAGGCCATCAAGTTTTTAAATTGCGCAACATCAGTTTGAATCCAACATCACAGGCCTCTAAAAAAAACTGCTGGCATCCATTCTGCAGTATACTATATACTAAAATTTCCTCTCTGTTGTACCCTCTTAGTTAAAGGGTTTATTCTGCAGCACTCTGTAAATTAAGTATTCACTATGCAGTAATCTGTAAGTTGAGTATCCACTCTACTCTGTAAGCTAAAGTATCCGTTCTACAGTACTCTCTAAATTAAAGTGTCCATCCTGCAGTACTCTATAAATTAAGTATCCACTATGCAGTAATCTGTAAATTGAGTATCCACTATGCAGTATGCTAAAGTATCCATTCCACAGTACTCTCTAAACGAAAATATCCATTCTGCAATACCCTGTAAACTCAAATGTTCTCTTATTTATCCCCATTACTGACACCAGCCCAAGGAAACATAACTCTGACAAATGTACGGCCCGGTCGCTCTCCTCGAAATCTCGGCGCGACAGCGTTGACCTGTTACCCTTCACCGTGGATAAATTACCGTCGGAATAATAGCAATGGCAGAAAAAGGGCTTCCAGCACGGAGTCCGGACTGTTTATTTGAACTAATTTCCTCTTTTCGGGTCGGTGCGGCGTACAGCCAGACACGGCTCGCAGCGCAATTTCTGAACCCTGTGTAACTCGACTCCCCAGATCCCTTTTAGTTTTTTCCGCATTTCAGAGCTTTTCTCAGGATCTGCTCCCCCCTCCACTCTCCTCACTCAGCATCTTGTCCCCTGCCTCCATAATGCCAGATGCCTGTCAGCCATCAGAGGTAATAAACACCAAGTGTTTAAATTAGGACCCATGAATCCCCCATGGGGATACTCACTGATAATTCATCAAATTTGCATATCTCATTTTATAAGGTGCCAAGCCGAAAAAACAATAACCTCTGGCTCACCTGTAGTAACTTGCATCTGGTAACTTAGAACTAACCAGTCTAAGCTAACTTTGAACTAACCCACTCACCACTCGAGGGAGGCCACGCCACTCATTTATAGATGAACTGAAACATGAGTTTATCTACTAAAGCACCGTCAACAATCGGCAACTGCAACACGTGACCTATGTGGTGTGCGTGCTATGCCTCACAGTGCTCTACAAGGTACCTGTCAAACATTAGAGGTCATTTCCATAGGCTGGGGAGCTGGGTGCCTGGCACACGGTTGGCCGTGGCCCTGGGCGTTGGTAGGGACTTCCTGCTGATGTCTATGGGGGTGGGGCTGGGGCAGGGCCCTGCTGAGGCCTGAGGAATAGATGAAAGAATTGGCATGGGTTGAAATGCCAGGAAATATCAGTGCTTTGAAGTGAGGCTAATTGGGTTTTTTAAGGGGTATATTTAGAATATTTGGCTCTGTCCAACTGGGAAGGGGGCAGTCAGAGTTTCAGCGATGCTGCATGAGAGCCTGGGGTAGGGAGCCTGTTTGGGAGGGGCCACACTGATGTTTTGGGAGGGGATGGTAAACAGTGGTATGATGAGGTTAGGACTTGGAGGGTGAAGCCGGAAAACTTTAATCTGCGGCTCCCCCTGCCACAGAAATGGTCCGGCCGGCAGCGTGAACCTTCAGTGGGCCGAGACTAGACTATCTGCGGGAGATGGCAGGGGGATCATGTCTCACACCGCCTTCGAGTCTGGTGAGAAACAGGAAAAGAGGAAGTGCAGATTAGTGCTGCAGAACAATGCAGTGTCGTCGAAGTTAATATCAAGGGCAGAGCTGCCCCTGGGGAACTGGGCTATGACATTCATTCACACTTTCTGGCTGGTCCACAGAGCCACAAGGGACCAAATTTCAGTCGCAGTCAATCAGATATTTATCCCCGGATTTAAGAGAAGAATATTCTGCCCAGCCAATCTTTAAATTCAATTTAAATCAAAAAGCAATTTAAGAGCAAACTGCCAAAGCTCACTGAGTTCACAGGAAATGTTCTCAAGAGGATTTCTGTGCTCTTCTTGTGAGTTTTGGAAATATAACGAAAGTTCTTCATTGGATTACATGAGGACTGAGTGAGTTTTGGTTCCCGATGCTATAACATATGATAAGGAAGCCTGACTTCAGGATATTAGTGGTTTCTCGAAAACAACAAAATGGTATGAGTGAGTTTTGGAAATGTACTCTCTACTTTTGAAAATTGGGCAGCTACTCACCCCAAAATATTTGTTATTAGTTGTTATTACAGCTAAAGGTGGCTACAGCAGACATTAATGTTAACTCTTCTGCAAGGAGCCATCATCAGTTTATGATTTTCTTTAAAATATTTGAAGGCAAGATGATTTTTGAAGTAAAAAAACAAGATTTTTTTGAAAAAGAAAAAAAGAAAAGAAAACACAGGAGCAATATTCATGTATATTATTTGAAATTCCGGTAGATCTGATCATTTCAGGGTGGGTTCAATTTGCAAGCCACTTTTGGAACTTATACAAGAAATGTAAAGTAATAATGTTATAATAATGTCGTAAATTCCATTCATGTAAAACAAGTAGTTCTGTCAAGGTAAAATAGTACTTTCCTGGACACCTTGCATGGTATTTTCTAGAACAGTGTTTCCCAACCTGGTCCTCGGGGACCTACAGATGGTCCATGTTTTTGCTCCTTGCCAGTTCCCTGCCCCACAGTCCACATTTTTACTGGAAGGGGAGCTGGGAGGGAGCAGAACCGTGAGCTGTCTGCAGGTCCCTCAGGACCGGTTTGGGAAACACTGTCGTGGAACATCACGCGTGCTATTGTGCCATGTGATAAGGTGTGGGAAAGCCCTGCAATGAGAGACACATGCTAGTTACTCATTTGCTGCGACTGACAGGCAGTCTGCCATCACAGCCTCCAACGACCACATGCACAATGGCCCCCTTTACATCATCATCTGAAGAGTAAAATTAGCTTTTTTCGCACAATGTCCACCTGCCTTCTTTCGCTCAAGCTCCCTTCCTCAGCTGTCCGCCTGGGATCGGTGGATTACGACGGAGACGAAACTTAGAATTACAGCTTTCTGGTATGTTGAAGGAATGAGACGTCACGTTCCAGAAAGTTCTCACAATAGGTGTCTGGCATCACAGTTTGTGGACGGCGTGCTCTCAGCTTCACCCATTGTCAGACCAAAATTTATGATACCGTCAATAACTATTTCTCTAATGTTAGTGAAAATATTTGAGCTGTTTTCATGCACAGATCCTTCCCCTTTTTTCCCAGGCCTCCCAGTACACTCTGCGTTCCTCTCCTTGGCTCTGTTTAGACACTCAGCCATCCATCAGTAGCAGCTTGAGTCCCAAGCGAGCTACACCCAGTAGCTGTTATGGAGTCTGGGGTCCCACGTGCCACACATGGATGCCCACCAGTGGGAATGGTGGCTCGCTGCTGAGAACGATTTGTAGTTAGATGAGATTCATAAACTTTTGCATCTAATGATCTGCTTTTTCAGTTCTGCAAAAACATGTATCTGACCTTCAAATTTGATGTATTGTCTTCTGTTGTGAGGGAAAGGGGAATTCTGGTGCTCTGTGCATAGATTATCAGAAGGGAAATCTATACACTCTATATATTGTTCATTATTAGTAATATTGCACATCTCAATGTATTGATGCATTCCTAATAACTAGGAACTTGATCATTTCCAACCTCTTATTTAAAAAATGCTATAGAACACCTGAATATAGAATGGATTCGCAATGCAAATTTACACAAGCAAATGCTAATTCCACTAGTATTGGATGCTAACACAACACGGTGATTCTCACGGACGTGCTAGCAGGAATTAGCACACAGTAAATTATGATGCACACTGTGTGAACATTAAATAAGCATCTCTTCAGTTTTACATCACTGTTGCTATCCAGATCGAGCAACCCCATCACCAGGCTGACCCAAGTGAGCTGAGTCACTCTGTTACTAGACTGGGGTCTTGTTCGGGTACACGGCTTTGTTCCCGTATGTCATTGGAAGGGTGCCATTAGACACACGGTGTTTACAGCAGTCTGAACTTCAAAGGCCTTTGAGATCTTTCCTGAAAGGTCACGGTGAGCGATGCCGGCTCTGCTCGACCCCGTGAGCATTTGCTCGGAGTCTGTAAGAAACGCAAATGGAAAAAAAAAAAGAAAGAAAATCACCAGAAAAGGAAAAAGTCACAGTGAAACGACAAATATTTATTCACCTGACAGGAGGGTAGGAGAGCACCTTCTGCACTTTCCAGGTGAGTTAATGTATAAGGAGCGAGACGGCCACTTGAGATAGAGCACGGACTTATCAGGGCTGGCCGTGGACCGTACGCCTCGTGAGATTAGACACGAGGAGGCCCGATTAAACCGTACTAACGGTGGTCACCTTTCCACTTTCCCCGCTCCCTCGCCGAGCGGCACGAACACACGAGGAGGCGCTGCCCTCCTTGAGCGAAACTCCGCTTTCGTTTCTCAGAAGAAGCAAACTAAAGATCGGTGTGATAAAGAGCAGAGTTGGGCCTTCGCAAGGTCACTCTTTCCCACTTTTCACGTGCGTGGTGTACTTGGCGTGATTCACTGCGGCAGGCCCACAGGCCCTGACAGCCGTATTTCCCGCAGTTATTCATAATCCTCAGCCTCCTCATCTACTCTTTCACAACAGGCCTCCTACGCGCCAAGAGGCGGCGGCAACGTTTTCCCCGATCTCGGATGCCCCCGAGGTTAAGACCGGTTTGTCATCAGATTCCTGCAGGGGTAAGGCATTAAAACAACGTGCGAATAAAAGTGGCGTGTGAGCGAAAGCAGAGGCTAAGTCCCCCGTCACTTCAGCTTTCTGAGGCTGCGAAATGACTTTTTCTCCACTTTGAAGTAGTAAGGCATTTTTGCTCCAACGTTAAAGGAGGTTTTTTTAGAGCGAAAGTTAGATTATCTGTTTCACGAGTGCGCACTAATGGGCAGCTACTAAAAGGGAATTCCTTTGCTAAGTGTCATTAATATTGCGCCCCCCCCCATTGCGGCCCTGTACTCGATAGGCAGTCATCGAAAATGTGTAGCTGGATAACATTAAAAATGTATTGCATAGCTATATAACAAAAAAAAAAAAAACAAACAATTAAGTTCATTTTCAAATAAAAATTATTCGCCGTTACACTTTCTTTCTGGGCAATAAACAGCTATTTGTGTACAAATGACTAGAAATTTAAGCATCTTATGTACCTGGATATAATTTAATGTTTATATATTGTAAAGTATGATTTGATTTGTAATGTTTTCCACACCATTATGTGTGTGTATGGATACATTTCACTGCATGTTGTACCTGTACAACTATGCATGTGACAGTGTGACAGTTAAAGAATCTATATATATATATATATATATATATTTATTTATCTGATCATTGCATTCAGCAACGGGACATTATCCTTTTTAGGAATGGGTTCTGCCTTCAGAAAAACACAATAAAATATTCAGATGTACAAATGGTGGTTGTTAATAAACGGGATGAATACTCATCCGTAGGTTTAAAGCATCATTTGTCTATGAAATACTGCACTTTTTAAATCCGTGAGAAACACGGCATCTAAAAGTAGACGACAGCAGGTCTGTCAGGCTGCTTGTGGCTCTGAAATCTCCCCCAGCCGCTCGTGGGTGTCTGCTGTACAGCCCAGGAACAGAGATCAGCAAAGGTACTCCAGCCTCCAGACGGTAAAGCCCAAGTCGTGATTCATCACCAGGGGGCAGCAGAGAGGCAACGTCAGTCCCAAAGACCCAAGAACTCCTCGCGAATGATTTACAGTCTCTCACGAAGGATGGGGTGGAGATTAATGGACAGGGAGAATGATCTGGAAATTGGAACTGCAAACCTGGCTTCTGTAAACGATGCTTGCTGTGATGGACATGTCCAAGAAGTAGGGCTTGGTGATTTGGAACCTGCTCCTAACGCTGCACAAGCCCATTTACCCTTTGATTAAATCACGAGCACTTCCTAATTCCATCCCCTCCACTCCAAAAAAAGGGGAGGGGGGGGTTCTGATCATTGCAGACACATGGGGGCCTTAAGTGAGGTGTATAAATCAGGATGGGGTGAGCGGTTCAGGGCGGACAGTCTAGTCTGACGTAGGGGTAGGGGTTCGACACAAATGGGGGGGGATTGGGATTTAGTCAGGCAACAGTCCGTAAGGAAGCATCTCTCACGGCAATGACGGTCACCTGCCAATCCCTCAGTCAGAAATTACCAACAATTTAATGCAGTTAGCTAATTGGTCAGCTATTACACTAAAATGACACATCACTATTACATGAATACATTGCCCATAGCTACACATATATCACCAGCAGCATGATGGGCTCACAGGATTTAAGCCCCCAGACCTCATTTAAGCTACACTGACAGCTACATCCCATCTGCCCGACGGCCATAAGCCTCATTCTGACCCCCCTGCTTAAAACGCCTTAGGATTCTTATCTCTTTCCCAAAGTTTTCCCACTAAATTTGTGATTTATTTTATTGTCTAGTTTTACGTATTATTTAGACCCTTATGTATTTATCCGTTGAGTATCATTAGCTGGTTATTATTGGGTGTCTGTACATATCATTTAACTGGGATCATGCAAGAAACAGGTCAGTTCTTTATCTTGATTATTATTATTGTGTTTTATGTGACCCATTTATTTTCACGCAGCTTTTATTGGGCGGTTTACCTGATATTATCCACCCCCAATATTGCCCAGCTGACCTCTGTGTTGGCTCCATCCCAAGCCATTCGCAAACGGAGCCCGGGAACGCCCCTCCGCACCGCGTCGCTGCTTGACACGCCCATGACCTCACGACCTCGCTTCCGCCACCATGATCCTAGAGCTGCACCGTCCACTCCATGGTTTTCCAGCACCGCTAACCCAACACGGGGTTGCAGTCAGCTTCGGGACCACACCGAGAAGCGCAAGGCATCGTGGGAGCATCCGGAATGCCGGGACATCGCAAGGCATGCTGGGAAGGAACATGGAAACCATGCAGGTTTTGGGGGCCACAGTGCCAACTACCTAGGACTGGTGTGTGGCTCCGCAGGTTAGGTTCCATGCCTGTGACAGGAAGGTTGCTGGCTTGAATCCCATAGGCAGCGGAGTGGCTTTAATGTTGGGGCCCTTTACCGCCCGGTTATTCCAGGCACTGTCTGGTCCTGCTTTCTCAAAATAGAAGGAGCTTTGGATAAAAGCATCTCCTATAAAACAAATTGTACTGCATCACATAATGAGGACATTTTTTCAGCAACTGGAAGGATGTAGGAGCTGCACCTTGGGATATGTCATGCCGCTTCTATTACTCCTCCTTTAGGCATGACCCATCTCTTTCTCCCCAAACACCAGTTTTGTGAGTCATCCGAGTTGAACTTCACTTGGATTCATAGGAACCTTATTTTGACACCCCCCCCTTGAAAGAGGTAGAATGGCAAGGCGTCGTTCACGTACATGATGATCTGTGTTACTAAGCCAATGGTGTACTGGAGGAAGAGCGGCATAAACCACAGACGTATGGTTTCATGTTTTAAGGGGATTGAACCACTGGGGCAGTTGGATATATGTGACGCGGTAAAGCTTCTCATAGGCACCTGACTAATGTTTCACAGACAGGCAGCTCAACAGACCTGTATCCATTGGCAGTTCGAGAGACCTGCCTGAGTGTCCATTGGCAGTTCGAGAGACCTGCCTGAGTGTCCATTGGCAGTTCGAGAGACCTGCCTGAGTGTGCATTGGCAGTTCGAGAGACCTGCCTGAGTGTCCATTGGCAGTTCGAGAGACCTGCATGACCGTCCACTAGCAGCGCCTGGGAGAAGCCCCAGGAATGCGTGGAATGCAGTGCTGGAAAAAGCAGCCGAGACCTCGGCAGCGATGCCGAGGGACCCCCAGAACAAAGGAGGATGAAATCTTCCTGAATCCCCAGCTTTTGCCCAAATTTCACTATTAATGACGTCATGAGACATCTGTAATTAGGACAACACATTTAATCTGGTCTTTTTAAGCCATTGAATGCTTATACAGCACTTCCAGCCATCCGTGAGCATACAGACACACGTAGCCGTCATTCTCTGACATGCTATAATGCACTGTGATCTCTCGATCTAAATTGTGTTTCAAGACATCAGATTTCCCTACAGATTATGGCCACTCTGTTTTCACCTTGTCGCAGTACCATAAAAGGACTATTAAAATCCACATTGTGTAGATGCAGCTAGATCACTATGTTTGGACTGCAAAGTCTTTGTGAAAGTTGCATCATAAAATCCTTTAATGATTACCTAAAATGACATTCTTAGGAAAACACCGTATCCAAAGTGAACGGTAAATTTTTTATTCATTTCATCAGTCATCACAAGAATCAATATGTCACTGGGAAAGGTTCTGGAGGAATGCCGTCTACATCGTGGCCAGGAGTCAACATTGACTTAATAATATCTAATACCAGCTAATAACATTTAATTCAAATGTTATTATTTTATAAGACATCATGGGATCACTCCACTTCCATTTAGATCCACCTTGGGCCATGAATTCATATAGCAAAAACTGAATATAGAGTAATAATGTGAGAATTAAAATCGTTAAAAGTCATTCTAAAATAAGTAGCTTGGCACTCCGATGTCAAACATTACGAGAACTGGACTGGCAGATTGAGATATTATTTTTAGGTATCGAATATTGCGCTCTCAAAAAAATAAAAAATATCGGGAAGAAAACAGTGGATTCCTCAAACGAGCAGCAGAGGATTTCTGTTAAATTGTCACAGTTGGCTTGTAAGGTTCTCCAAAGACACCCCTTCCTCGATCACGGTGCACTCGGCCATCGATGGTAAGCGAAAAGGCATCGCTCTAGCCGTGTGCAGAAGCGCCATTAGCTCGGGTGGTGAACTTCTGACTTCATTCTAAGACAGCCTCCCTTTGGCTGAGCGCATTCCCTACGACTTAGTCAGAGGAGAGCGTTTTCTAAAATAAAGCATCCGAAAATAAAATTTATTTCTACAGAAATCCTACTGGCAAAACGGCCGCATGCCATTACTATGACTATTATGACTGTGGTAATTTAAATTTTTTTTAAATTTCCAAGAAATAAGAAATAGCATCACTATAAATTATGGATGGATGGATGGATGGATGGATGATTTAAATTTTTTTTAAATTCCAAGAAACAAGAAATAGCATCAGTATAATTTATGGATGGATGGATGGATGGATGGATGGATGGATGGATGGATGAAACGCGTCAAGCTGTCATAAATGTGCGTATGCTTCAGGAAGGGTGCTGCAGAGGGATAATAAGCATGACAGCATCTAGCATGTGTGTTTCGTGGAGATTAAACAGAATCATAAAAGGCAAAACATTTAGCCAGGGAAGTCTATGACACTCAAAACAATTAGCGCTGCCTTAATCAGCGTTTTGCAACGTTACACAGAGCACGACTGGCTGAGGATGATGCATTATGGGAAAACCGCCTGAATATCTACACGCTGCTGTTATTTCAGGCGATGCTGTAGGGGATCTTTGACAAGGAGTCATGATTAAAAACAGAGCAGTCATTAACCGCTGGCAAACGAACAGGCCAGCTCCTTCTACTGTATACCTTTAATCCTCTAGACCGTTCCAGAAAAGCCAGACCTGCGGAGATTATCTGCTGTTATTTAAGTGATAAAGTGTCTCTATAACTCGCCTCACTATTCATTTCCTACTGTGAATGCCGCCATTAGCGCTGATCGCCCTTTAAGGTTCAGTTTAATAATAACATGTAGGACGTTTAGGACACGTAATTACGCTTCGTGTTTGTTTCGTGTCCACGCAAGTTCAGTCCCGCTTCTGCAGAAGTTAGTTTGTATAGCAGCCTCCCCATAGCTGGACTCTAGGGGGCTCGCCAGGTCCCAAGCGGTCGCATGGACGCCCACGCCCGGTGACGGATGATTTTGTGGAGCTTTCTCATGACGAGAAGGCACTCAGAGTGGGAGTAAGGGGGTGGGGTATTCTCTCAACGCGATGACATCACAGCTTCACGGAGGAGACGGGGTCAGCGCCGAGTTTGGTCGCAGTGAGGCTCGGGAGGGGGGAGGTGGGGGGGAGTTTACGTGTCCGCGTCCAGTTGTCCGAAGCGCAGGGGTTGGATGGACTGCTAGGTGGGAGCCTTACTGAGGGAGCAAAGCCACTGGACTGAACTTATAAGGACACACAGTTTCTGTCCATGAGATATTTACGTCTTCCTTTAAGGGGATATCTGTTCTGTGACAGCTTCTGTGCCTCATATGGTCTTTAAAGAGTCCACCCACCCCATCCCGGGCAGAGCATTCCATCGACTCTCGACCCCAATATCGATTTTGGCCTTCTTGTGGGAAAGCTGTGTTTTAATCTGCACAAAAACAAGGAGATACCCGTGTGAAGAGCTCTGCGTGGTCACAGAGATTACACCAACAAAGCTCGTCAGTGCCCTCCTCCAAAAGCCCTGATCATTAAAGTTTCCACACCAAAAGATTATTTAGGACACATTTTTATATCTCTCATAGGAAAACTCTTATATCAAAAAAAAATGCACGTCTCCAAGATGTCGTAATATAATCTGTTTATATTCCAAAATTAAATTAATAGAAAAAGAGCCGCATTTAAGCACGAAATCTGGTGGGAAAGTATACGCGTAACTGGTGATTTAGAGCGATCCAGTTTCCATAAGTGCTGATCCAGTACAGAGTCGCTGTGAGTGTGACACTAGGGGGGAGGAAGCGAAGGCCACGACCCCGACAGGAAGCCGGTGCTTCTTGGGCCACACGCAAGCGCGCCGAGAGCAACGTAGGGACCGCCGTCCACCAGGAGCATGTCTTCGGATTGTGGAAGGAAACCGGAGTATCCGGGGAAAAGACAAGCGCACAAGCGGAGAATTCCATGCACACGGAATCCCAACAGATGACCTCAAGGTGTGCGACCGCATTCCGAAAAGCCACGAAACGCACAGCATCATGCGACATACGTGTGACACCACTGCACAGTAAATACACCGTCTCCGGTTGCGCAGAATTCTGCAGAAACTTCTGCAGCTTTGAAAAAAATTCGATTCACTAAAGAAGACACAGAAGAAATTGATATTTGCTTCATGCTTGATTTCACTGCAGTAGACCTTTGGTAGATTGTCCGCAAAAACATTTCCATTAACTATAGCTGCTTAATAAAAAAATAAATAAACAAACAAATAAATCATTTACTGGGCATATAATCAAGGTTTCTACACATATTAATGAAAACTATTGACTTCTAGAGAGTAACTGTGTTTCATTGGCTCTTGTCCCACAAATAGCCCCATCTTCCCTGGTTTCCTCGTTTCCGACATCAATATCGGGCCAACAGATCAGCAGCTGTCCGTGCTGAGCGCAATATGTAGTTTCTTGACAGGGCTGAGTTATTGTTTCCGTTTATTCAACGTTTATTTAGCTGCGATTTAATATTTAATCCCCAGTGGAGACTGGGAAGGTGAGGAGAGTTTCAGGTGAGGGGGTGGGGCATCACCTACATCGGTCAGCACCCCCTCCCACCCCGTGTGACGCAGCTGAACAAAGGCGTCACTGTCAGCTAACGTGTGAACGAGGTGGAAGCAAGCCGGGGCCGTTCAGCAGTCCATGGAGTCGGGATAGATCCGGAGGAGCAGGCAGCCCCTACCAGGAAAACCTCGCAGCTCCTTTCAGTACGTTCCATTCGGACGGCCCCGCCGGGGACCTACCGCAGCCTGCCTGTCATCTCCACGCTGCCTCCCACTAATTACCGGCCCGCACTTTGTACCAGGCGTCTGATCAGTATTTAACCGTCTGTCAGACACCTTAAACGCAGCGAAACGTTTTTAAAGGCCAAGTTCTCATACATCTTGGGCAATAAACCTTGCTAAGTGGCCGCCGCCTGGCCTCGGCTTGGCAGACTGACACGCTCCTGCTGATGTTCCTACCACCCTGCAGATGGTACCAGAAATAAAGCTCTCAGACCACACAGACTGTATTTACAGCTCACACTTACGTCTGTAAACACCTTGCTAATTAATTGAATGATGGCCGTCGACTGGTATTTGGGGGCTGGTGGGTGGTGGGGAGGGAAAGATCTGCATCTGAAGACCCCCCACCCCATCCTGGGTGTAATGACAGGAATCTATACTGGGGAGAGTTGCGAGGGTATTTGCCAGTGTCTCCTTCACACTCAGCCCCAGTGGCCCTTCCCCTCCCACCTGGGGGGGCCCTCTCGGTCCGGGATTCTATCTGCTCTTTTTGTGGGGGGGGGACCCTGAGTATGCCAGGCACCCTTCATGCGGCTGAGAAGAACAGGGACTAATTTTAAACAGACTCGTCAGCCTGCCAGGGATGGAGTGATCAGTCCTTGATCAGGGAGGCCCAGTGGGCTGGCTCCTTCCGGGCAGAGCTGAAGCAGGCTGCACGGAGCGAGAGCTACGCGGCAAACTGGGAGCTGGATAGCTACCTGCACTGACCTGTAGGCTGTTGGTGTAGAGGGCTGCCAGATTAGGCCTGAATCCCTGGACTCCTTCACTAATGACCAACTAGAGTCATTGCCCATGACATGTAAACAGAGTGATGTAGAATTCATCTCCCTACCAGAGCCAGCTAGGCTGTACTCTAGCAGTGGACTCTAAACTAGATGAAATACATGGATATAACCAGTTATAATTCTGCAGTCATCATGGAAATCTGCTGGAGGCCAGACAGCCTAGGGGCCGGGAATCTTGAGGGCCAGACAGCCTAGGGGACAGATATCTTGGGGGCCAGACAGCCTAGGGCCCAGACAGCTTAGGGGCCAGACAGGTTGGGGGCCAGACAGCCTAGGGACCAGACAGCTTAGGGGCCAAACAGCTTGGGGGCCAGACAACATTGTGGATTCGTTGAGCCTAGGGGCTGCACAGTCTAGGGGCCAGACAGCGTAGGAGCCAGACTGCTGTGAGTCTGGGGCAGGCCAGTCCTCGTTGGTGCAGAAGGCCAGTCTATGTCATGCTCAAGCAGCGCGGCAGTAGCAACAACCAGACGCTGCTTTGAAGATAAAAATCAGCCGACCCAGGTCTCAGAGCACAAACGGCCCACTTAGGCCGGGGCGGCCAATCCCGCCCAGTCCAGCATCAGATCTCCAAATGCACGGAGGAAACCGGCAAAACAGCAGCCTGATCCAAGATGCCGCTGTCTTTCCTCACAGCCCACACGACTCTCTCCCGGAATAATGAATCAGGAAGAGACCCCGGCAAAGATGTTGGATCCTACACTTAGGAAGGTTCTGGAGAAGACAGGGCAAGGGCAGACAAGCAGATCCGAGCCTCCTCTTCTCATGGGCTGACGGCCGGGGGGGACAGCGAGTCCTGACACCCAGACTGATTAGCCGCGATGTGAAGGAAGCGAGATTCGGCCGGCAGGAGCTTACAGAGCCCCCCCCCCCGAGCCGGCCGCCTTCCCAGCAGCGTAGGGTATGCGCTCCGGAGAAAAGGGTTAAATAAATGTTAGCAATGTGATAGGCGAGCTGTTTATGGAGGGGGGGGGGACAGGGTGGCCATCACACCTCTCAGACAAAATGTGTACACATAATACCAATTA
>JAODKF010000089.1:2731670-2749060 GCA_026779585.1 Mormyrus proboscirostris
GTGGGGGGTTTGTGTGTGTGTGTGTGTGTGTGGGGGGGGGGTGTTCTTTTTCGCTGTTGTCATCAAGCTCCTCTTCGGACTTTTTATGATGGAAAAGAGAAATCCCAGTGTTAGGGCAGAAACGCGCCTAGAGAGTGTGCAGCCGGTGGGGGTCGTCCCTGCGACGGCGAGTCAGCCGCAGCGAAGTCCGGGATCAGGCCAGGGCCAAAGGACACCAGGATTCGCCGCGCACGGAGGACGCCACGTCAGCCGTGGAGGTCAGGCCGACCCCGGGGTACAGGCCGTCTGGCACCGTGTATTTGCCCATGGAGCTGCCCGAGGTGGGACCCTCCCCCTGACTAGCCATTGTGGTGGAGTTAACCTGCAATGACACAAATTTTAAAAAATGGCCCGTCACTGACCCGATCTGAAAACCCCCTTTTTCATATTTTTTTTAATGTAGTATGTTCTTAAATATTTTGGATACACAAAAAAAAAAAAAAAAACAGGCAGATCAAAGCAGCCCGAACCCACCCTGAACATTCAGTGTCATACACGATCAGAGGTTGGTCAGCAAAACAGGACCCAAACAGCATGGTCGACGCCTCCCGCAAAGCATTCTGGGATTGAAGTCACTAATAACCTCCAAGTCAAAACTAAATTCCCGTGAAGGCAATTAGTAAGAACATTTACGCTTGTCATACACTCCAACCATAACTGCAAAATGATTACTGACATCGCTATTAAAGTGTGAACACTGGGATGACCATCGGCCCATAAACATTTTTCTCCACCGCAAGTAGAAAATGTCATAAACGATTTTCACCTTGAGACACTGGATTTAAAGGATTTAAAAGTCCTTAAATGCTCGGGAACGCAAATAGTTTGGAATAACATAATCTGTTAACATCTAACAATCTAAACTATTGCAATGACTGAATAACAGTTATAAGTTATTAAATTTGGTCTGGCAGCCCCCCCTCCTTCGTGTCAGAGTCGGACGCTGCAGGAAAACTAATCTAATCAAAACAGAGAGGCACATTAAAACGGCTAATAAATCACAAGCTGACATTTTGGCCTCCTCCATACGTCCTCCGGTGCATTTAAGCAAAGTGCAAAATTTCGTTTCATTTCTCCTCTAATGCTGCGCTGAAAACTTTTTAACTGCAGTGTTTACATTACGTGACCACAATGTTTTAGCCACATGCCGCGTGATGAAAGGAGGGATGTTTTTGCGGAAAATATTATTACGTTATCTGTAATTAGGGTAGTGTATATTTTAAATTAAAAAGCCAAACCTATTGGGCGATAGTAAAAACCTTCAAAAACAAAAAGCACCCCCATCTCGTTGAAGAAAATTACAGCACCACGAACCACTATGTGTATGTGTATTTTCTTCCTCGCTAGATATTTGTGCTATTTTGGGCTTTTCATGAACGATTTATACCGTGAATCGGCTATTGGCACCTACCGCGGACACTGACACCTGCGCAGGTGACGAGCCGTTTTTCCCGCAGTCTTCGGAGTTGGATGAAGACGTGGAGGTTGGAGTCATGGGCACGGAATTCGTGTTTCCTATTGTGAAAAAACAATATGAATAAATAAATACAGATAAATAATTTTGTAAAAGAAAAAAAAAGAACACCGAAAGCCGAATGACAACACATACATTTTAACGGGGCCGATAAGATAGCACGTACCGGAGGATCCTTTGGTCTTGTTCAGGGTTTTGGGTTTCCGTTTTCTAGTCTGAATTCCCTCTTTCTTCATAGCGAGTGGTCTGGGCACCTATTATAACCACAATGATCAATCATCAGCATTACGTCTCTATTTCAGATGACAGCACCTAATTTTTTATTGTTTATATGAAAACATAGGAAATGTCTGCATACGCAAAATAACTGCATAAATATGGATTCATTTAGGCCTATACATAAGTTCTCCATATAAGCAATTAGTTTCTCTGTATAAGTAATTAGTTAGTGCTTGTAGCACCGTTTAAATATCTTTAGTTATGTCTTTGCACGCCAAATTAGGTGATTCACATTCTTAGGTTAGGCCTACGGTTAATAAAATACATTAAAAACGGAAGCCTGAACAATTCAGTGAAATGTTGCCATAACTATTTTACAGTTTCTTTATAAGCCTCAGACTTTTTCGATCTCAAATCCAAATTACAGGCGAACCGCCGCGTCTTTGGAGCGGAGAATTTAACTGTGTTTGCTGATTAAATAAAATAATAACATCAGAATAAATTCTTAATGCTTATCCTATTCAGGGTTGCGGGGGATCTGGAGCCTACGGGCGCAAGGCAGGGAACAAACCAGGATGGTGCCTCAACCCCTCGCAGGGCACAGTCACACACCAGTCACTCACACTGGCACACCAATGGGCAATTTGGTAACTCCAATTAACCTCAGCATGTTTTTGGACAGTGTGGGGAAACCGGAGTACCCGGAGGAAACCCCAGGACAACACAGGGAGAACATGCAAACTCCACATACATGCGACCCGGGCGGAGACTCGAGCCCAGGTCCCAGAGGTGTGAGATGACAAGTTCTAACCACTGTCAGAGGAAATTAATTCCTAAAAACGAGTACGCATTAAAATAATACCCCAGTGATTGTATAAAATATGCTTGGCTACTCACTCCATGTAGTTTGGTGTAAAGTCCACAGGCATTGCACACCGGCTCTCCGTCTGCGTTTCTGCGCCACAGCGTCGTAGTGCTGGTCTGGCAGTTGGCGCAGGACAGCCCGATTCGTCTCGATGAGGACTAAAGGCAGAG
This sequence comes from Mormyrus proboscirostris, assembly GCA_026779585.1. Taxonomy (NCBI): domain Eukaryota; kingdom Metazoa; phylum Chordata; class Actinopteri; order Osteoglossiformes; family Mormyridae; genus Mormyrus; species Mormyrus proboscirostris. Next base: position 2,734,438 of record JAODKF010000089.1, read on the forward strand.
ACGCAAAATTAATCACACTCGTCATATAACAACCAGCCAAGCACCGAGCCCTACAGACTGCGCCAAACAAAACAAGTTCATATTTCAAAAGCGCCCAGGCACGGCAGCAAAAGCATCAAACTATGCCGAAATTAAACATCCAAGTGATTTCACGACTCGTGTCTTTAAACAGAAATATTACGTATTATTTAAAAACAAGTACTTGCAAAGCGACATACATTCAGTAAACATCGTTACAGTTGTAAGTAAAGAATCGCCTGTTTGGTCCCATGTGAATTCGATCCCGTGTTTATTTCAGATGCTTTCTTGCTGCAATTAAGTGACTTAGGGTGCATGTTAACGTCTGAGAGCCTAACTTGTCAACGCCAGCGCCTGCCGTGTTTTCGCACTAATTATTCGTTATATAGACATATTCTCGATTTTGGCCAAATAATAGATTTTTTTAATAGATTATCAGAGTAATAGAATTGCAGATATTTCATAAAATACAGATGTAAAGAAAGTCTTGATTCGTTTGTCATTTCTGGGTTGTGGGGATCTATAATTCTCCATCACTGACCCAAACTTGTCTTTTTTGTTCTGCATCATAAAACAGTGCGCCATAATAGTTATGGTATCCAACTAAGACCGTTGAGCAAGACGCTGAGATGACTGATTATTAGTGCGCTCTACTGAAGGTCGCAGATGAGCAATCGGTTTACTGTACGGCTAATTAATCAAGACCACTTTCGTTTGGAACCAAAGAAAAGTAATTAGCCCACTTCAAGTTAGTGGTTTATTTAACGACACAGCTCCCAATGGATGAAAAAGATCTCACGCAAAATGTATTTACCATCCTCTTCTGCGGTTTAATTAGCGGTCGACTGAGCCCGTTCATTTTGCTGTACAGCCCGCAGGCGTTGCAGAGAAAGTGGCCGGTTCCGTCGCGCCTCCAGAGCGGCGTGGAAATGGATCCGCAGTTCACACATTCCCGGCTCTCCCCGAGGTCGTCCAGCATGTCTGTGGTCCGAAAAGGGAACAATCAAATAATGACAACCGCACCGATCATAACAGAGGTTGTGATTATTATTATTATTATTATTATTATTATATAGAACAAGTATTTATCCAACACGGAAATATGCATACAAAAGGAACCTGTAATTTTCATCTCAATATTGCTATTTGCCATTTAACGGGGGAAATTGTTGCTATTCTACATCCGTTGTTTAATTAAGCTGTTTCCGAAAGCTACAAATTTTCGGATTGTTTTTTCCCGGAAACTAAACTAACTACTGTGACATTTTGAAAATAGTGATTACATTAAAATATTCCACCCTATCCACAACCAGACTGTTCTTACGCGCATCAACTTTTAAAATACGTTTTATATTTTTATAAATTTGTATGTATTTTACATACTACTTCTTTCTAAAATTAGGGGGGGAAAGGCTTGTTTGTTTTTAAAGTAAAAAGTAATGAGAAGACAATAATATTTATCTATAGGTGTTTATATAGCGCCTTAAAAACAATTTGGATTAAAATACATAAAATAAGATTTTTTAAAAATAATATTTATCTTGACTCGGCACATTGTATGTTGTGGGTTTATGCTTGGCTAAATATTTTGCAAGTGCACGCAATTATTTAAGCTTCTGGAGATTTTTATATATTTCATACAACATACAATTCAATCACATTTTCCACTGGATATAGATTTCCACTGGATAGATTACTGTATAACGTATCGTTTAATAAAAACAAATTAACTAGAATAAACTTTGTCTATAACTATGTTTTGTAGTTTTGTAAACATAGCCTGAACGCATGAACACTATATAGTAATTTCGTTGCTAAGTATTTTCGTTGACAGCCATACAATTACGCTTTATTTTCCTAATGAATAATGAACATTCAATTCGAGTAGAGCAGCGGAGCAGATTTCATGAGTAAAGGGTCGTCTCTTCGGTAGTAGATTTTACAGTAAGTGTGGTTCTAAAAAGAGCACTCGAGTCTGTAAATACGCCAGTTAGATTAATGGGGCACCTGAAGCTGACGGGGCGAGACATTAGCTATGAACTCAGCTATCGCTCGCGTGCGGAATAAGGCCCCAGGGACAAATTTCGCGGTTATTTGACTGGAAGTAAAACACTAACAATTAGTTCGGCTACTGGTAATGGATTTGCTCTGGCAGTTTCACTCATTTTTTGGGGGAGACTGCTAAAAACATGAAGAATAGACGGATTTTAACTGCAAAATATTCATATTCAGTCTTCACAGACTTTAGTGGAGTTAGTGCCTCTTATGACGGTTCTTCATTTAATAATGTCATCTCTGTAATCAGTTCCTCAAACTTAACTAGAAATAAAATCATATTGTTTGCTGTTCAAATTGGACACAAGCACACACTTAATGGTGCATCAACGGCAATGGATAAACGACTACTTATTCATTTACATATGAATGTTATCTTACCAGTACCGGGCCCTCGGATCGGTAACGTCGGCCGGCTGTGCAGCGTGTGGAGCATCGTGCTGTCAAACGGCCCTCCAGGCCAGGCCGTGGACAGCTGCGGCGCCACATAGGGCGAATAGGGGCTCGGGTAGGATCCATTGAGAGGTCGCGTAAGGCTGTACTGGTCTCTGCCGTTCACATTCAGATGATTACCGTAGCTGCTGTCTCTGGAAGTCCCATTGTTCATGGGCGGACTGGGAGAGTAGGGAAACCGGTTGGAGGCGTGCGGACTCTCGGTGCTGTAAGATGGGCTTTCTGGGGCGGGTTGAGACCAGACTGAGTGATTGGTGACCGCGTGACTCGTTTGCGATGCTCCGGTTCCCTGCATGTAAGGCAGGCTGGACATCATCGGTCCCACCCGGGACGTCGGTACGTACACCGGGGACGCGGGAGTGGAGTGCATGTAGCTGGCCGCAGGAGCGTCGTATCCCGCCTGAGTCTGGGCTGCCGCAATGGCGAGCGTTTGATACATGTCGCTGGGGTCTACAATTAAGCCACCCTTGTGGCCGGCGCTGGAGATGATGAGTTTGTTTGCCTGGTCTAAATCCGTGAAGAGCGTGATGTCCTCCGAGCCGGGCAGGGTGTTGCCGGGATGTCCGAAGTGAACGTAGGAGTGTAGGGACCTGCCCTCAGGGCGTCGGTTTCCCACGGTGTCCAGATGAGCTTGCGGCGATGACCTCAGGTCCTCCGAGGCGTGCCGGTCCCTCCTGTCAACGTGCAGGTAGCTCTGCTCAGCCGGGGACGCTGGGCTGCTGGAGACTTCGCGCTTAACCATTGACCAGCTGTTTTCTCCCAGGTCCATTCAGGAACCGGTTTATACACTGGGGTTGAGGAAATCGGAAAGGAAAACCCTGCGGATGGCACGATAGAGAGAGATGAATACACCGCTCACCTAGATCCAACTATCAAAAGAGCGCTCCTTGAAAAGACATTATCACACATATGGCAAAACCCTAATGAACTAACTGAAAAGTTTTTTTTTAAAACGAAAAAGTTCGGTTTTGCCGAATTAAAAAACAAAACAAAAAGAAACAGCAAAATGATACTAAAAGTCTGCGCATAGAATAATCACGATCAAAATGTCATTCTCCGCGTAGAGGAAATGCGAGTTTCTGTTCGCAGTCACTTCGATTTACTTGCCCGATGACAAACTCACCTTCTGGATCTGTACGTACCCGGGAACCTCTAAGTTCCCTGCCACGCTATGCTTTACTTTCATCTTTAGAAGATGAATATCCCCGCAGATTTATTAAAATAAAACTCTTTTCGGCGACATACGTAATACACAACTTTTAGATAACGCTCTCCTTACTACGCTGAAACTCATCAAGAATCCCGACAGGCGTGACACTCCACTATACAGCGCTGAAAGCATCTCCAGCGGAATAACTTTGCCTTAAGTCCCGTCCCCTCTCTTGAGATAGGTTCATCATAATTACCAAAAAACCCACAACGCTATAGATAGGAAACAAAATGTCATATGTCTTTGCAGCAAATAGATAACCACGTGATAAGACCCACAACAGATAAGAGCGAGAGGCAGGATAACGGTGACAAAACAATACCCGAAATGATTTAGCTTTTTTCGCAGCTGGCTCGTTAAGCGGTCAAGGAAACCAGATGTTTCACCCGTAAAGAGGGAAAAAAAAGTAACCAAAAGCGAAGTGCAGAAGAAAACTACATCAGACCTATTGGTTGTGTGCCATCAGCGGCTGGTTGAAGTATTCCACCCTTAGATGTAGCTGGTCTTTGCGAGGATACGGAATGAAAGGGCGGCTGCCGTCGTGACTGAGTTTAAGAGAGGAGGCGCCTCTTGTAGCTGCAGTTAGAAACTGCAAGCCGGCCCCTGATTGGATTCAAGTTGAGCAAACACATCAGCTTGACGGGGGTGCTAGCCTCGGCGATCAATCAAAGGGAAAAGCAGGGCGCAGTCCGATCAGCACTAAAAATGTCTGAAATGGGACATTCATTTTTAAAAACTTTCATTGTTAAACTGCGGACCAAAGTATTATGGAATTTAGAGTATCCGGGCAGCAAATGACCTAAACCACAGGTATATGGTAATATTACAGAAAACCATAAATTAGGCCAACACCATGCACACATATAGGCCGGCGTGTTTATAAAAAATATGTACTTTAAAAAACATACAAAAATACCATAGCAACTGTGAGTTTTAACTACATAGACCTATACATTTTAAATAATGCTGTTTTGTTATATAGCGAAAACAACAGATTTGGCTGTTGTGTTTTGTATAAACGGCGCCTTTGGGTGCCGGCCGGGCGCTAAAACGTATGTTAACACCCGACCCGACGAAAGTGACAAAATTTTCAGACAAAACCAATATTTATAAAATATGGATAGAATTAAAGTCAAACAACAAGAACAACAATAATACAATATTAGCTTTTTCCCGATTCCAAGATATACATATTCATATGCCTGTATATCCCTCTTATTCTGAGTACATAAATACACAAATAAAATGATTCAGCCGTTTTTAAACACATTAAAAAATAAAAAAATTAAGGTGAAGCAAAGGAATTTGATAAACGATACGATTGTAATTACCGAAATAATGGAAATTAACATTTACTTTCGCCAAGGCCTCCAAATCTGTCGCTTTAATGCAGTTTAATATCAAACTATGATTAAATCTCCGTCGTTTTCTGTTGTTTATTTACTTAGTCATTTGTTGACTCTGAAAGAGTTTGCTTTCTTTGGGTTCGTTATGTTAATCAAGACTGTGCCGCTAATTCGTTTACCTAAGTTGAGCACTTTAAAGGGTCTCTACCCATGGAATCAACAACTCTCAGCGTGAAGCGTGTATTTTGAAGGTATTCGCTTTGAACGCGGTGCTAATTCATTCACCTAGAATATGCGCTACACTCAGAAGTGATCAACAGAGACGAGGTGTCAATTAAATTATTCATGGCGAAGCCATCAGCGGTCGCCCCGTTCAGTCTCTTAGGAAAGCTGGATTTCGTACCTATGCGCAGAGTGAAACCGAATTGTTCTTTGTTCTCCTTGCACTTAGGCCATTAAACAAACTGGAGTGCGTCCCGTAATAACTGCATTTAGGGGTAAACTGCAGGTCACGGAGTTTAGCCGTATTACCTAACAGAGAGTCGGATTCGGGAGGCTAATATTTGCAAGATGTTTGCCTTGTCCCTATGCGATTGTGGTTTAAACTGACCCATCTTTTACATTTTAAAAAGAGGCATAATCTAATTCACGAGCTAAAAGTTGAATGGTAGAGACATTTCTAATGGGAACAATTTCGCCTTTGGTCCCAAAGCTTGGGAAAGGCAATACAGTTATGGGAAGAGTTTAATTCCAAGCTACTTTTGTTTCTATTTAATAATACATTTAATGGGTATTGTATGCCATTAATAATGCAATGATGATTAAACTATCGGCGAGATTCTATTGTCATTGAAATTGTGTGTATGATATATTTTGCTAACATAACATTCACACAGTTTTACAGATAAATAATTCACTTCATGCATTTTATGTAATTTCATTTATTTTTTGTAGTAGGTCCGGGATACACAGGCCGGGCGTCACTGTCCATCCACTGTCCCGTGAGACAAACGAGGTGTTTTCCTTCAGCGTGTCTCTTTGACAAAAACTGTTAAAGAATGGCTTGGAGTGAAGGAGCCGCGCTGTCTCCCAGCCCGCTATCTTCACATTAACCAGGAACGGTCTGGGCTGGCACCGACAGAGCAGATAACCAGGGAAGGAGGAATGAGTCACACAGGCAGGGGTTCATCTACGGGATAAGTGAAATCCAGATATTTTTGGACCAGAACTGTGTCTTTGCTTCGGCACCTTTATTTGTAAACATGCGGATCTAGTTTCACACGGAATTTTCTTCAGTTTATCGATACTAGCCTATGCATATATATATTACGATACGCGTTTATTGGTTGTCATTTAAAATAAATAAGCAATTGTTATAAATGTTTTTTTCTTTATAAATGCCTATACGTTGTTCATTTTAGTAACAACAGTGATTTATATAATTCTTAATCCATGCAAAAGTTATGATTAAAGTAATTTTAAGGTACCGAACAGGCCTAGCCGTCGATATAAATGAGCAATTACAGAAATGATAAAAGGCAAAGAGTGGCGATAATCATCATAATATTATGATAATAAATAACTTTTTTTTTTTACACAAACACAGAAATACAGTTTTTTTTTTCAGTGAACATCGAATTACACACATCAACGACATGTGATTATATTACTATACAAATACATTAATAATTGCTCAGTAGAACTCTAAATTAAAAAAAAGTGTTTGGATGAAAAAAAAAGTTTGCAAAAGGAAGAAAAAAACAAACAATATTACTTGCATTACTTGCACCATATGCTTACAATAAATGTAATTCGTCGAAATTAAAATGGAAAAATACATGAAATATGCAGCTGCTAGTGTTAAGTTAATTTGACAAGATTCACGTAAACATTTGAATGATAGGTATTATTATATACTTAAATGGGTGATTTAACATTTGCCGTAAAATTGTAGAACTGTATTTTTTTATGCAACACAATAACCGAAACGCGTAAGACAGGCCTAACGATTTCTCCTATCTCTTTCATTACATAATAGCATCTACATGCACAGCCACCGAATGTCACTGCCCTATATGTACAAAGTTGATAATGATTATCTCTCCGAGTCGCATTTTGTGATACTGAAATGCCAGAAATGGATTTCCGATTATACAGCACCCAGTGTTAGAAATTAGGCTGTTTCGCTGTTCGGTTTAAGATAAGATAGAATATTTGCAGAAGAGCTTATTAAAAGACTGAACCACCGAATATACGACGTTATATAAATAGGTTACTACCTATGCTGTCACTCTGTGATGTACTGGCTATTCTGATTTAAAGTCCCTTTGAACGTAAAGGCTAATATTGCAGATGGATATTTTAACCTTCTTCGTGTCGCGGTTGGGCAACTGTCATACTCTACGGTCTTGCAAACTGTAAGTTTAAAATTTATAAAGCAGAAGCTGGAGTATTTTCAGCGCTTACTGAAATACGTTTTGGTTTGTATTGGTGTGTTAGATGTCCATTCTTCTACGCAGGTAACCTTAACGCGTGATTAACGAGGCTCTTGAAATGCGAGCATCTCGCAGAGCACAATGAACGCCGTTTGATGCAATTTAGATGCAGATACAACAGCGTATGCAGACCGACAGATCATTCAGGTGTTGCCGTAAAGGTACTGTCTAACATCCAATTTGCATGAATATTTTTTGGTGTATTAATGTATTTCATTAAGTGAAAGTATTGGGTTAACAAACAAATAATTAGTAATGCAAAATTAAACTAAATATTAATTTATCTAACAATTAATATATTTCATTACGCTAAGTGATCTTTTAGTCTCTTTTAGACCCTTTAGATCTCTTTTAGTCACGTTCTTTAAACTATTATTATTATCATAATAATTATTGTTATAAATAATAATAATAATTATGAACGTAATAATATTTACATTTTAAATAATATTATAAGCGTTTGAGGTTCACAGGTTGATACTCGAATATGGATTTGTGATTGACAGGAGCGAGTCAGTCAGCAATGTCTGAGTACTGACGCCTATCTTCATTTTGACAATGACGCCTAAATGGGAGGCCTGTTTGATCAGCCCGACCTCTGTCCGAGAATTAAATTTATGATTTTAAATCACGGATTCGCAATTATTGGCAAAATAACAGTACGCACTTTCACAAACTGATTGATAAATTAAAAGAACATTAATCTACATTAATGTCTGAAGAACTTCGATTTCGTGAAAATCGAAAAATGTTCAATCTTTCGGCGAAATAAAAGTTAAAAGCTTTTACTTGCAGTAAAAGAGAGTGAGCAGTATTGCCGCGCTTTCGCAAAGCAATGATGGCGGCAATTTAACGAACGTTTTAAAATAGTTAAACGTACGTGTCATAAAGCCCTTGTACACTGGCTTTTAGATTCCTGGACGCTCTTATTTACTGCCATTATTAAAGTGGATCTTCTTTGAATGTGATTTATGTAGTTCTGCTCCTTCGCCCGCTTTATGGTCGCAGTCAAACAACCTTGATTAAGTTCGAGACCCGCAAATGTTTCAGATCTTCAGAGTTCAAACCTTTAATTCCCTGAGTAGCCAGACACCGATGATTAAGACCTCGTGTACCGCTTTGAGGGGAACCAGACAACGTGAATACTTTTAAAAGCTACACTTTCCCAAACGTGAAACACTACCCCCGTGCGTAAACAAATTAAATATGGTCTCCTTCTGAGGAATATAAATAAGGCTAAATACAAAGACAACATTAGCCTTTGTTTCCATGCAATGCCATTATTATTATTATTATTATTATTATTAATATTAATATTATTATTATTATTTATTGCGAAGCTGAGTAAAACTATATATTTAACAAAATACATTTAGGCCTACATCACTTTAATATTTGTTTCATAGTAAAAAAAACCCATTTAAATTTCGGCATACATTTAATACTGCAAACCAATGATAAATTATTATTATTATTATTATTATTATTATTATTATTATTACTACGTTGTAAAATGCAAGTTTCTGTTATAATTCACCCCAAAACGAAATGTGAATTACCGCTTACTGCTGTGACGAGGCTTTAATTGAAGTTGGGAAGTAAACAGTGAGGGTGCTGTTCTGACAAGACTTCGTTAAATAAAAGCAAAACCTAAAATATTGCGGGGCTTTATTTATAACCGGTTATTATGCTTATAATATGGGATTTTGCATTTTCACATAGATATGATATACAACGAAATTAAATTGAATTCTGAAATTTGAAATGTAAATGCAGCTAACGACAGTCAGCTCAGACTCGCCGGCCTTGCCGCGTTCAATAATTAACAAAACACGTCGTTTGTCGTGCTCGCTCTTTCGGTCCCGCTGCTGGAATGAAAACTGTGTGATATAGACATTTAAAAGTCACTGATTCACAATCATACGTTTTATATTTTTGTTTTTACCTTTAAACAAAAAACTACAAACAGAACTACAAAAACAAGGGTTTCATTGAAAGGGGGTTTATCTCTCTGAAATTCAGCAGGCTTGACCTTGCGGGAAATCTTTCATTTAACTCTGAAGACAAGCCAGCATCGTCGCTTTCATTTGCACTCGGCATTTACCTGATCCAATTGGTTTTATTTAGCAGTTCCACGTATATCTACGCTGAGACAAGTGACGCGGTTTTTAGGTAAACCTTATATGACGAAGTAGTGTCTATTTCCTTAGATGGTGCTTAATAAAACCCATGAGATTTAACGGTATTGCAATTAAATACAATACGAATAAGCAATTACATTTAATTGACGATTCAAGAACCTGCAAATCCAAGCTACAAGTATTTTATATTTTATTAAATCAAAATAACGGCTGAAATGGAAAAAATTAAAATGACAGTGTGCGCTTTGCAGGCGGAGATGTCATTCAGAGAGCCAGAGTGGATTATTTATGATCAAAGGGAGCCTTTAGGATCACACGATTGCAAATTGCGAAAGAAAAAAAAAACAGCAACGTCTTAGTAACGAAATCGTAAGAAGATGCTCGAAGAGGCATCGAAGTGAACGGCATGGACCTGGAACTCGTCGATGCACTTTTGATAAGCATTTTATCAGAACTTCAATAAATAGCTGTTGGTGATAACTCTGACTAAGGGTGTATATCATAAATGCTGGCATCAGTTACTAATCTATAAAGATTTGCCCAGGTTTCCTGCGAATGCTAAAACAGTATCTGTGACAGCATTAGGACTGCGGTTTTAAAGGTAATTCAAATTTCCTTTTGATATCTGTAACTAACTAGCTAGGTCCCGCGTCCATTATCATTGATACTTATGTCACTGGGAGGGGTCAACATAAAGGGAGCACACTGAATGAACGCAGGCTTCCCTGATTTACTCAGACCTCACCTGTTCGGCCACTGGGGGGTTTTATAGGGATCGCAAATGGCTGTGCTGCCTTCCTCTGAAAACAGCGGGGCTGGGAAGGTCTCCTAGGCAACAGGTACCGGAAGTCAGCCTAGTGTCTCTCAGTATTTGAGGAGAATTGCCGTACTCTGCTTCGAAGGGTACATTGGGGACTTTGCATTTTATTTATTTAAGATTTAAGATGTTTTTAAGAAAGCAGGGGCAACTGAAGCAAGGGTTAAGGATTTTGTCGCAGGACCCGAGAGCGAATAAGCTCTGCCGACCTCGGGATTTGAGTCAGCAACCTTCCAATCACAGACAGAGCATCCTTACCAACCGAGTCACACAGCGCCCCCTAGCACCATCTGCATTATCACGGTCCCCAGGGCGACAATGTAACGCTGGGTGATAGTGGAGGCCTTGAGACGGCCTCTCCTCTGTCAGGTCTTTGTCCCGGCTGCCCCTGGGTTTCGTTAAATCTCCGCATCACTCTTTGCCCCTCGCCTTCCTGTTCCTCCCACGAGTCGAAATTTACAGCCTCATAAAGCAGAAATATGTGTAAGCGCGTCTGGACGGATTAAACCCTGGGGGCTGGGAATATGATATATTGGGGGAGGGGGGGGGGGTCTTTAAGTGTCACGGTGGACAGAGAGTTCGCTGCCCATTCGCCGCAGCCCGGACGTGGCACTGGGCCCCCACAGGTCCTGCCTTGTCAGAATATGCTCCTCAGGACCATTGACAGCTCCAGGTGTGTTTGACTCTTAGCGCCCCTCAGTGTAACACTGGCAGTTAGCCTTAAAGAAAACAATGTGAGCAATGATGTCTTTAAACATCATCATCATTTAAATTTCAGGACACATAAGTCACTCGAGAAAACATTGCCGTCTAATAATGACAATCCATACCTGTCCGTCTGACTACAAATGCACGGTTACGTCTTGAGCTATGACATCAGTCGGTGAGATAATACGAAAATGAAAATGACCAGAGTTTGCTGCTTTCCTGCGAATGTCATATAGCCACTTCTTGTCACGGGGGGTCATTTCCCGGGTTTGATAAACCTCGCTGACACCTATCGAGCGGCTTAGCTTCTCCGCGTGACATGGCGTTCCGCGAGGCGCCACGATGACGGGGTAGCGCTTGGTGTCTGTGTGACTCAAAGCAGTGGATGATTAAGCCTGGACCAGCAGGTGTAAAAGCAACCTTTGCCATCCTCATGGCTGATACCCCTTCCCCCGGTTCCCGGGCCACACCGGCGGGAAGGTGTGGCTGCTGGCGTCAAGGAGTCTCCGACAGACTGGGAATGACATACTGACATCCTCACCCTCCGCCTCTCCATCACCCGGCCCCTCACATCCACACATCTATGCTGGGCATGTTCACTGATTAAACCACTGCTCATTACTTTTTGGGGTCACTGGGAATTTTTTGGTTATGAGTGGTGCACGTTACGACACACATGTGACAAACATCTGCAGGCATATTCGCACACATTCGCATTTATTTATTTAGTAGAGACTTTTTTCTGAAGCAGGGGTGTCAAACTCCAGTCCTGGGGGGGGCGGAGCCCTGCACGGTTTTTGGTTCACCCTCATTAAACACACCCGATTCAACTCCTTGTGCTAATTACCAGACAGCTCTTGATCTGAATCATTTGTAGTCGAACAGGGAAAGAACTAAGCTACACAGGGCTACGGCCCTCGAGGAATGGAGTTTGAGACCTCTGGTCTAAAGTGAGCACAATTTGGGGTCAGGGACTAGTTAGGATTAAGGGCCTCGCACTAATATAATTACGGTACTAGGCGTGGGATTCAAGCACACAACCTTCTGGACGTGGGCCCAGCTCCATTACTGGCAGAAGCACACATCTCCTGATACAGGAAGACAGGGCACACCCTGTGTAGATGACTCCTGACAGAACAGCAAATGAAACATGGCACACCAGAGCCTCTTCCCTGGCTCTCCAGGAGTCTTTCGAGTTCAGCCTCCGTATTACGCGTTTTACAGCTGCGTCACAGGGAAACGTCTGCTTGACGCTGTTCAGCCCAAATGCTCTGGCCCTTCCATTTCAATGGATTATCGTCATGTCCAGCGTTATCTTGAATTTTCATTTGAATTTACATCCAGATAATTAATCAGCAAAGTCTCTGAGACCCTGATCGGGATAGGCTGGTAGGATGATGACGCGTGGATAAAGTTTTTCCATCAATCTATGTGTAAATAAGCATGAGAACTTGAACGAACTTGAAAACATTTAAGCCAGACGAAAAGTACTCTAATAACGGGTGCCTCTATTTTAACGTGTGGAATCTTCCCGAAAGAATTTCCCCATTTGTAATGGTCGCTACGGGTAGCAGAAACATGATGTGAAGTGTCTGATCTCACAATACAGGCACTCCTCTACTTACGAACGAGATACGTTCCGAACGGCCGTTCGTAACTTGAAATGTTTGTTAGTTGTAATTCAACATCATTTTAAGGGTATACGCAAGTACAGAGAACTAGGATGCTGGGAGTTTGCATGCTAAGCTGCTGCGCGGCGGGAGTAGCGGCCAGAAGTCGTACTAGGTGGAATTGGTGCGCAGAACAAAAAGAATTGATGTTGAGGACAGGAAACAGGAACCAAGGAACACAATTTGGACTTACGATTCTCTTCGTTCGTTTGTCTGAAAGTTCGTAAGTAGAAGAGCATCTATACCAGGGTTCTTCAAATCTGGACCTTGATTCCAAATCCAGGCCTTGTTTTCAGTTCTCCCAGGTAGTTAGTTTAATAATTACTGATTCTGATTGGTCAGAGGCTTCACACCTGACTGACAGGTAAAGGAAGGCTGGAAGACCAGCAGTGCTCGGACCTCGAGGACCGTGATTTGAATAACCCTGCTCTATACAAATCTGTGTCTTTAAAGCAAGGACCTGGGCTTTGGGAGAAACCATACATATTCTATTTAGCTTTGTTGTGGCATTAAATTAGAAAAAAAGGGATTCATTCAGACTTGTTTAGCACTTTTACCTTAGGACTTGCGACTCAAGACTTTAGTTTGTTTACTCGGAACTTGAGACTGAGTGTTAGACTATCTTGACTTGAGACTTGCCTGTTTTGACTTGGGACTTGATTTGGAATTTGAGTGGTAAGACTAACTTGAGACTTACTCGATACTTGAAAGTCAATGACTTGTTCCCACCTCTGCTACATACCCATCGATCCCGCAGATGGTCAGGCCAGCCCTGCACTCCCCTGTCCATCGAGAAGCTGCTGGTGTAGTCGACTCTGTCTGACTACACGCTTTTGCCTGGTCTTTTTTTTATTGACGTTACCTTCCACTCTACAACGTTCCAACCCTTGGTCCTGCAAATAAAAGAAAAACACAGTGTAACACTGGCGAGTCAAGACAGTGCCTGAACAAATAAGATTCTAAAGCTTATTTCAGCATCTGAAATAAGCCCCGAATGGCTTGTTTGTTCAGTATTTCCGTACGGAAGGCAAATTAAGATGACTCACAGAAAACTTTACAACCCAGAAAACACTTGAAAAAGCTAAATCGACGCATATTCTATTGTTAACTCTTACAAATGAGACATTTAGGTAACACTAAAAGCTGTCATCATAATACATTATAGATATCTTCGTGGTGCATTATAATGGTCAGTATGAGCCATTATAATGCATTATGAAGGTATTTATATTGCATTAGATGAGAGCGTCATAGAGTATTTATAATGCGTAATAAGCATGGCTATGATGTGTTATGCTTTTTATAGTTATTGTTTATAATGCTTTTTTTTATTTTATTGTCTTATGAAAGTATATTGCATTATACATGAGAGCTTCAAGTAAAGTATAACTATCATTTTAATTATTATAAATGTATTATTTCTCTCTTTATTGCAATTTGAAAAAAATTTATTAAAATGTTATATGCATAAAAATAGAATAGGAATTTAATTTATATGTGTGACAATGTCCAGTTTCTGGAGATCCAGAGACCAATCAGGCCGATGAAAACACCACGTCTGCCATTCGAAAGGAATGTGCAGATCTGGCTCCCGAGATAGACAGCCAGCTGTGAGAAAGGTACAGACGGCCCTGCGTAACGCCGACGTGAGGTCTGTGCCGTACCGAGTACCGGCCTTAATGCGGCTCGGCCCCGCGTAACGCCGACGTG
>JAODKF010000089.1:2759165-2782627 GCA_026779585.1 Mormyrus proboscirostris
TTCTCCTGTCTATTCCCCTGGTGAGTTATGCGTTTGGACCGCGTTCCCCCCCTCTCCCGGCCAGGCTTGAATGGAGGCATTCTATCAAAACTCATAAACCTTGAATAACTATATATTGATAAAGGCAGTTTAAAGTGTCATCTGTACGATAACATTTACGCTGTAAACGTCGCCGTAGGCTTGCAGGCCGAGCACGCGGTCGCGGACTCGCTGCTGTGCCGATAAGCTACTCGGCTGGCCAATCGGAACCCTGGAGCGAAGGCTGCGATCCTCTCGCTGAAAAGCCGTCGGGTCTGAGCGATACGAAGCCGACCCGCTGCAAACTCGTGGCGTTATGGAAGATTATGGCAGAACATTCCGAGCCACCAAGAGACAAACAAATACTAAATATTAGGGAACGATAAAGTTCTGTGTGCCAATATAACGTCACCAACATATACGGCGTCCCCTGTGAAGGACACGATCTCAGACGCAGTTTCCGCCTTGGCGTTTGTGACGGACCCGAGAGCCGAACGGTTAAAAATGTTCACGGTCTTGACAAAGTAGACAATGTTGAGGCCACGTTAAATCGGCTTAAGTCATGGGAGCAAATTATGGGTGGTGGATCGGAGGGGGGAACCAGCCAATATAACTGCCCCCAAATAATGATATTGCTATGGTGAAAGGGTGGGGGCTTCATCCAAAGTTACATCTTTGGATTAGTGAGATGAGCCAGTCGAGGTCCTCAAAATGGCAGCGCCCTCTGTGAGAACGCACCAGCACCAAACTCCAGATTTACCATCTTTATTTGCTCTTGGAACCATTAACAACGGCGGAGTCATTTCATAAATACCGTAAACCCTCCCCCAATCCATCAAAATTGTCCACATTTCAAAGAAAGTCCTTCCGACGGTCTTGCTCTCCGTCGCGAAACACAAAGAGCATATGGTGATAAGGAGGAGTCGGCCTAAGGGCAACAAGTCTGTTAGGCAAGTGTTTGCTGTACGCAAATTCAATATTCCAAAGAAGCTAGTTACATGGCTCGGGTATCAAGGCCCGCCATGTTTGCCCCCCTCACTGCCCTCCCCAACACAAAACTGGTTTCCTTAGCCCCAGCCTCAGTCCAATGTGAGGAGATGGCCGGGACTTTGCCCCGATTGACACCAATAAAGCAATCGGGGTGGGGGGAACATTGCACTGTCGTGGGGGTTAGTGCAGGGTGGGGCCAGACATGGCGGCTTTATAGCTTTAGGGTCTAGGCGGGGTGGCTGTTCTGGGCCAAACTCCAGGCTCAGCTCTCCTTCTCCATGTCCAGGTAAGGAGACCTTTGGCCTGCTTGCAGTAAAATAGAGTAGGCGCACACACACACCCAGCGAGAGAGACACACACACACACACACACACACACACACACACCGGAGGAGGCCTCATTGACACTTTACAGACAAGAGGCTCCATGATCCCTGAAAATGGACCCTGCTGTGATCACAGTGACCGTGTCTCTGGGATAGATGGACCAGATTCAGTGCTAGATTCACCCCACAGTTACTCATTCCCCCGCTTTTTGTAGCAGGAATAAGCAGCTCTCACCAAAACAAAAACACCAGAGCACCGGTATCTAATTATCTGACTTTCATGCTTGCAGCCTGCAGCCCTTAACGAAATTACAGACTCCACTCGTTCATCGCTATTTCCATCAGTTTCATTTTCTCCTCTCCTTGCATTGCTTCTGCTACAGAAGCACCGTAAATTACAGGTCATGTGCCATGAACGGCCAATCCCTGCATGATATGGATTCGGAGCGGCTCATCATTGGACGTGTCCCTGCCTTCTCCAATGGCGATGCTGCATGCTTCCTCCTGGTGGCGCTGGCGCTCCTGCCCTTGCATCTTACCTTGCTGGAACTCAACTGCCAATACTCTGACACTTAAAAAGATTCATACTACATTACCAAATATCCTGTCTAAGGTATAAATGGCCGAACAGTAAAAACGATGACACACAAGGTTGCGCTGTGTTCTTACCCTTTATAGAGCTTTTCTTCATCATGTTTAAAGACGTCAGAGTAGCAGGAAGGACGAAGAAAAAAAATAAATGAAATTCTTTGAAGTACCATAAAAGGTCCAAAAGCTGAAGGTAAGAAGAGCAGGTTGAGGGCCGGGTCAAAGTCAGTGTCCCTCCGCTCCGCAGCGATCTCACAGCAGGAGCCCCAGATCTCCACTGACACCGAAAGAAGCCGTAACGACCCGCAGGACCCCGAAAACAAACAGGCAGGGCCTGCCGGCTGAGAAGGGGGGAGGGAGAGATAGTGTCGTCTCCAGGACCCCGGCTGGGGGGAGGCTGTCGCCCGGAGTGATGGACAGCAGGGCTGTAGGGCCGAGGCGGCGGATCGGGGAGCTGGGCCGCAGGGAGATAACCTTCACGAACCGGGGACCCTAAAAGTATTTTTTTAAGGATTTGCTTGGCTCCTTCCACTGCTGAGCTCTTCAATAAAAAGTTGTGGTGGGAAGCTCACAGGCATGGAAGCAGGGGTGGGGAACGTAGCGATCGGCTGGGCCAGGAGGGCCCACCGGCAGGAGATGTGGTCAGAGGCGGCGGTTCAAGAACTTATGATATTTACACAAGCTGAACGAAAGTGTGTAAATATAGTGGGAATTAAAAACTGTTAGCGGATGTAGCAGAATGACCACTTGTTATAAGGCCAGAAGCTGCCCATACAGTCGTCCCGGCTTCCATTAGCGTACATTCTCGGCTTCTTATTTGAAGTCAAGTGTTTAAAACTCGAGGTCTGAAAAGACCCCGTTCGCTTGGGAGGCGTGAAACGACAGGGCAAAGACAACAAAATGCTAAGTATCCGTCCCCCCCCGGGGGGGGGGGGGGGGGCACCCTACAGCCCTGACCTCCCCGCCTCTAACACTCACAAGGACGAGGCGACGCCACCACCGGGTCCACTCCCCCACCCCCCCCCCACCCAGGCAAGACTCCAGGGAACCACATGGTTTGTTCTCATAGCCACAGGGTTGCAGGGATCTTTTATTTCGATCTCATTTAAAAGCAGGTAGCAATACAGAATGAACAGCGTGTACAAGATCAGCAGCACCTCACAAGCACAAATGGGAATAATAATAATAACAATAATAATAATAATTATAACAACAACAACAATAATAATAATAACAACAACAACAACAAAAACAACAGGGGAAAATTAATTCTACTAAGACCTTCCAAGGTTGAAAACAATGTGCATTCTGTAGATAGTTTAAAAAAAGGCGTAACTGAAGTACAACAAACATTACTGTTAAAGTACATTAGTGCTTCTTAGCTTAACGTGTTAACATGACCAGACAAGACGAACAAAGAGGTCAACGCACGTGGCCAATGAAGCATACGCTAGCCAAGCTGCGACAGTGATCACCGTCGCCACCTACAGGACGAGGACGGAACTGCCCACTGACCATAAACTCATCCCCGGTGACTGGTGGCAGAACAGCAACAAGGCCGTGAAGGGACAACTCAAATCATGCTGAGAGATGGCTGGCCCTCACTCGAGTAGCGCAGACAGACCAGAACAAGCTAATCTGAGAACTTGGGGAGGAAAACAATAAAATGAAATAAAGACACGTTTAGTGCTAAAAGGGCAGTAAGCCTATCGACAGCAGCAAGGCGGAAACAGCTCAGTTTCTGCAAGAAAAGCACAGTGTTAAATGTTACATTTTCAAGGACTACAGTCATTCAAACTAACAGGAGAGATGTACAAAGCACCCATTTCCCGCAAGTAGCCGTGTGCAAACACTCGTGCAGTGAACACTACTGGAGAACGGCAGCCGTAAGATGTACATATACACTTTTTTTCCCACCGACTGTGACCGCAGTGTTTGAGAACATCGATCCCTCTGAGTGACTAACTGCTCACAACACTAATACTGGGGAAAGAAAAAAAACAATCTTGGTAGGCGGTGAAGACACGTGCAGATTCTGAGGGCAGGTCTTGCCGTGTCGTAGTGGGCCCACGTTTTGGTAATCTGGGCACGGCAACGGTACAATAAACTGCTGCGAGGGCAATCGGGCCACCCTATCAACACCTTATCAGCACTCGAGGTGGCCTTCAAGCACCGTGTCCCGAATGCACTGTAAGATCAATTCGACCACTTGCCGCAGTTAAGGGGGGGGGCATGTGGTTCAACCAGCCCAAGGAAACGTGTTCCAATGTGAAATCAGGCCCAAATGGGCCTGCCGTCGGATTCATCCTCAATCTCCCCTCCTGCTCCCCTTTTCATGCTGGCGTCTATTACTGCCCTGAAACACTGTGTTAGTGGCGTTACATCGTCTCTTGTTTTACAGCTGCGGCCAGAGTGTACTTCAACGATAGCAAGCTCGGACCGGAAGGCTTACTCACTACAGCAGCTACAGGAGGGGAATCTCAGAAAATGACTGACTACGAATTAAACGTTCCCGTCGGAGAGGATATATAACAATATATAACGAAAAAATAAAATGAAACAATGACCTTGTGATAAGAGGTCGTCTACAGCAAAGCCCACACTGGCATCCGTCGCATGGGAGCGGAGGCCGGCTGCTAAATACAGGGAAGGATTAGCAGGACACTCGCTTTCCCTGCTCAGCGGCTCCCCCTGCTGGACAACACTTAATACGAGCGAGACGCTCAGAGAAACTTCCAAACTCCCGAGCATTTTTCGGCTCCGTAACACTCGAAGGTTGTTCGTTTTTACGTATTTGTTTTCGGTTAACAGTGGAGAAGGGCAGGGAACGGGATGACAAGGGCTAGGAGGTGGCACTCTAATACAGCAGGATGCGGCGTTCGATGGCCTTCCGGCAGATGGGACACTCGCTCATGCGGTCCCCGCACAGCTGACAGGTGCCGTGGCCGCACATGAAGATCATGTTCTTCAGCCGGTCCAGACACACCGGGCACATGGTCTGGGGGGAGACCGTCAGAATTACCATACAAGATGGCTGCAGGCTGACGGAACTCAAAATTCACCAGGAAAAATATTTACTTTAATATTAATATAAAATTGCATAAATTTTAAATTCTTCTGGATAAAAGCAAATGCTGAAGTATACTAATATCACAGAAGACCCACCTTTTTTACACTAGCCTTATTAGTATTTTTTTCAGAACGTTAAACACAAACCCAAAGCACTCACAGTTCCACATTCAGATATTTTAAACCCTCGGAACGGACAGATGCTACATGGAAGGGACCCCCCCCCCCCCACCAGAGTACGAGCAGGGCTGGGGGGAATCTCGGTCTTCCGGTTGCTTCTGTACGCGAGCCACCGCCCCGCCTTACCTGCTCTTTGATGTCCTGCAGCTGCTGCTGCAGCTTCTGCACGTCCGCGTTGACGTTGGTGTTGTCCTTGTCTCTCTGCAGGGCAGCGATGTTTCCGCTGGCTGGGGGAGGGCGAAGACACCTGTTAGACTGGAGTTGGGACCAGAGTGACACCCGCCTGAGATTGTAAACCCCTTCCCCCTACAACGGCCAAGGAGGAGCCAGAGATCAGCCGTTGGACGGCATGGGGACTCTCAAACCCAGGTGCCTGCAGAACCACAGGCCGACTGACACCTTAGATACGCGTGCGACGGATTCGGTGACCGTCATCCGCAAACCCTATAGCACCCATCCTGAGATTCCCGAATTTAGCCTTCTGGTCCAAAATCTACAGCCTCGACCATATGCGCAAAAGAAATACAGTTTTGGAACAAAATAACCCGTGACTGTGCTTGCAAACAATGACGTTCACCTGCAAAGCAAGGAAAGGCATACATGTGTGTAGAGGGCAGGGGTCTTGGAAACCCCCAGTCCAGGGAAAATTCTACCCAGGGGAGGGGGAATACTTACACCAACTCAGGGCCAGATTGTTGGGCTGGAGCAGGTCCTGCGAGCTCCCTGCCATTGAGCTAGAACTCCCTGCTGGGAATCAACCAATTACAGAGTTACATCAGCATGCCAGCATGGGTCAGCAGCCCTGCCTCCACACCGCAGCTTGCCGAGGCCTGCCTGACGGGGAGGCTCGGAAAGGGATTCCGCAGAGGAAGAGGGATCGGCTTCCATTAGAGCAAAGAGGAGAGCAGGAGATGGCGGAGGACTTAAAGTGCCGTCAGCAGGCAGGCAGCTGCTGCACAGGACACTGATGACTGGGTGTGTGCGGTCCGGCGCCGAACAGCAGGCCGACCCGGCCGGGAACTGCAGTCGGGCTTTCTGCTAAAAAGCAGGTGGATTCCTGACAGAGCTCGGGACGCTTGCCGTGCGCCGACTGCAACGCGACCCAAATGATACGCGTGCTAGCTTTACCACCAGGAGGCAGAAGAGAGCAGCGGCAGGAGCTAGGAAACACCCACGACAACATGGAGGAGTGCAGGACCGCAGAGCATCATGAGGCAGACTACAGGGACAGTAAAAACTTGAGCCCTGTGCCATTAAAAGAATACCAAGATGTTGCTTAATTACAGAATTATTCTCCTTTAGCATAATGTGATATGTTGCAATTTATGTTAATAGACTAGTATTGATTTATATGGAATGATGCTGTCTGATGTTTCACCTGTGCATTCCCTAAAGGGAAAGACATAACATTCAAAGAGCAAATTGTAGGTACAGCGCCCTCTAGCGGCCGGGGGCACTTCCTGCCGAGACAAACAAGCAAAACACACTGAACAAATACATTGCTTCCGGTAAGAGTGGTGAGAAGCTTTGACAGCAAATCAACTCCTGACTTTTTTCAGCACAAATTGCGGTATTTTTAATACACGCTGCGTGGCTTAGGTCATCGTTTCAGATGAGATGCATGTTTACGTGGCACAGGAATGCACACTGTCTTAGTTAAGCATCACGCGCCTGTAGGAAGCAACACTGGAGACCGAGATCCAGACAGGACACGGTTACGTGTGTGTGTGTGAGAGAGAGAGAGAGAGAGAGAGAGAGAGAGAATGTACAACAGCTTCCCTTTTAACAAAAATCACAGGAGAAAAAAGGTAAGGCCTGAAGTTACAGCTGAAATGAAAAGCCAAGCTGTAAAACACTGAGAAATATATTAAATGAAACTCAAAAGAAATCAAAACAATTAAACAAGCTTTTCGCCACAGTGTTTGGGTTGGAGAATAATGTTACACTGAATCCTCATGTGGATAAAAGGGGATGGACTAATGATTTACCAGTATTTTATATTTTGAAAAGCACAATAATTAGGGTAAGATGTGTGTCTGAAGTACTGATTTATCTGGATCTTATTCCAGAAAGACAGACCTATAAATACATTTCAGTGTTTGCAGTAGAACTGCGATATCCCTCCAAACCCTACATAACAATAGAAGTGCTGTGCAATGAGGGAGCAGATACACAGAAAAGGGTGGGATGTAAAGGGTGCATGTGGAAGGTTCACTCACTAATGTCTTCATCAGCGGCCTGCTCCTCCATACCTTTCCCTCCGCAGCACAGAACAAAAGGGGTGCGGCGCTCCACCACGGCCCGACACTGCACGCACTTCTTCATCAGGCTGGCGCAGTCTGTGGGCCACACGCATCAGAGGGCGTCAGCCAATCGCGCAACACGTGACAGACTGGGTCAGCCAATTGCGCAACACGTGACAGACTGGGTCAGCCAATTGCGCAACACGCGACAGACTGGGTCAGCCAATTGCGCAACACGCGACAAGAGTAATTCAAATCACAGGGCATGTAAAATACATTCAACAACTAAGCTTATAGAGAACACGTACAACAAATTGACAAGTAACGATGTCCAACGATTAAAAGAAAAGGCAAGGCAATAGGTTTAAAGGCAAGGCAATAGGTTTGCATGCAAGGCCAGCAATTACAGAGGGTACTGCTTTCCATAAGGGTGGAGAGTGTTGAAGTGCTGATGGAAGGGCTTATATCTGTCAAGTAGCAGGTAACATAGCAGGTGCACCATGAAATGCAACAATTCCTTGTGAGGCAGGACCCCACTGCACGTCACCGGCTGCCAACTCCATTACAAAAGAACCCAGGAGCACTGGTTCACTCGGTCATGGTTGGCCACAAGGACTCAGCTGTCTGCTGTACCGTATGCAAGCACTTGAGCTAGACTACATTGGTGAACACTCATCTGCCCCGGAGCCGACTCCTTAATACAGAGTTCATCTTCTAAGACATGCACTGGCTGCTAAAGGTCGATATGCAACATTAAACAGATTTATCTTCGGCCAGCCGAATACTTGCCCTAGGTTTATTTCCTAGAAACATGCTGTGGAATGGGTACACAAGCAAATTAACCTATGTCGAGAGGTCAGGGCTGGCTCCAAACATGACAGCCACTGTTGGTTTTTCTTTTATTGGGTGGGGATATACAAAATATTTCAAATGGAGATCACCTTCATGTGACGAGACCAATTGGTTGGCTGGGAAGCAAGTAATTTAAAAGGCTTCCTATAGGCTGGAGGGGACACCACAGCCTCCAACCAGAAACAAAGACAGTCCAGTTAGTGGGAATCAAGGCCCAGGTGAGAGGGTGGAGTATCTGAAGACAAGGCTCACCAGGGATAGCAAACCGACTGGGAATCAGGTCGGTCTGCCCTGTTCAGACGTAACCGTCGCTCGTTCCCCGTGACCGTAAAACAGTCCACTCAAGTTTGTGTCACCGGCACTTGGGGACCGCGGTAAGAATAGTTAATAACAGAGAACCGCCATGGAGATGGGACACTTGGCTACCTCATGCCAAACAAGAAGAGCGACATGAGGAAGTCTCTAGCGCAGTGTTTCCCAATGTTGTTTTCCGGGATCCGCAGACAGGCCACATTTTTGCTCCTAAATCCTGTGGACTGTCTACCAAGGGAGCTGGGGAGGGAGCAAAAACATGGACCGTCTCTGGCTCTCCGAGGACCAGGTTGGGAAGCACTGCGCTAATGAAGCGCACACCTGCTCGGCAGATCTAATCCCACCACATGCGCTGTGCATGTTCTCTGTTCAGAATTGGCTCCACTTAACTAACTAGAGCTGAAGCTGAAACAGCAGAATATTATTCAGCGCTTGCAAAACAAACTTAGTCTCTTGCAGTAAACGGCCTGGGTCACACACGGAGGAGGCAGCGCGGGTTGCCAGGTGTGCCCGCTGGCACTGTACGGAGCCGGATGAGAAGGATGGGATGCCGCCTCGGACAGGGAGCGAGGTGGCACACGTCGAGGTGCCGGAACGTCTATTAGACAGATGTGGGATAAGAACAGCGCACACAGACGGGGTGAGGGCAAAACGTGGGGGTAGGGTAGGGTACTTCATCATACTTACTCTCACAGGCACACATGTGGCCGCAGGGCTGAAACAGAACGGCTGCCTTCTTATCCGAGCAGACCACGCACTCTTCGATCTGTCGACACAGCACGTTGCGTTACGCGTCGATACACGCGCCGGCCAATCACGTAAATTACATTCACACACACAATCACATATCAGTCTGTCAGCGGAAGTCATCAATACATGACACTTAATTCATGTAGACCTGTATAAACTGACAGACAAAAAAAAAAGTCGTTCACAGAACAAAGTAACTCCCACACACAGGTCAGTGGACAGGTGAACAAACAGTATTGAGCAAAAGTCAGACAGGCAAAGAAAATTTTTGAAGGTATTTATCTGCGTAGTATGTGTATATCTGTTCAGGAAAAAACGTAATTCAGCACTTGAGCAAATTAACAGTAACATAAAAAACATTACTTTGATCAAGTTTGGATGGCTAGATGAACACTGCGTCAGTTCTCCCAAACTTCTCTTCAGAAGCGCCCGAGTCATTTCATGTGTTTGTCAAATCAAACCAGATTGCTTATTTAATTGAATTAGTTGAAAATGTCAATGAGGTATCGATTACCCATACGAGGTAATATACGAGTGGTCGCGTCAAAAAAAAAATCACTGATTTAATTAGGTGGTGGCGTGAATTTAGGAGAGGTCTCGAAATGGCTAAGCTGGCAAACTTTGACATATCATCATCAATACACCAACACGAAGATGATTTAAGCATCACTTTGTATGAATTCTGCACAATACAGCAAATACACAAACACACGCGCCGAAGACGTCTGACACGCGACAGGACCCACAGACGGACACGCACGTCGCTGCCGTACCTTGGTGCGAGACTGGACCTGCTCCTTGCAGATGAGGCACTTCTTGACGCGCGGCGAACACAGCGAGCAGGTGGCGATGTGGCCGCAGGGCCCGAACAGCGTGTCGCGCTTCATGTCTGAGCATACCATGCACTCCTCCAGGGTCTCGCAGGTGCTGTTTAGCGACGGGCTGCGCGACCCCACCTGGCCACTAGGGGGAGGCATCGGGGAAGAAGCGGAAAGGGGTTGCGGTGGAGAATCGGCAGATCACCCCTCATCAAAGTTTACTTTGCCACACTTCCTCCCTGACTTGCATTAAAAACTAGCGAACGGCTAAAATATATATTAAAGAACACCCACCTCAACTGAATATTAATCCAGGAGATTTATTCCTACGAGATGTATTCCTATGATATTTTTGCACACGTTCTTAACTACAAGGAAATAAATGGCCCTGTAACCTTTGATTAAATGTATATAACAGAAATTCCCAGATACACAAAGAACGGTTCTCCTGCACGCTACAGACGGCATGCTGCTTGTTCTACAAATTTGTTCTAATTGCACCACTAGGTTTGTGGATCCCACTAATCGACTCGCCACCTTAATTAGGCAAATCAGGTGACAGATTATATAAATGGGAGGGCCGGGGATGCCAAAGAAGTGGCTCGGGATCTGTCGTTCTGGCACAGACCGCGCTCTAACGAGTGGAGTCATGACTCGTAATTGTAATAACGGCAATAAACGCAGAGATTGGCGGCAGTCCTGAGAGGGCTCTCCGGCTGATGTAGCTGCAGATAATGCTGGCAGCCGCTGGGAAGAAGCCACGGGATGTAACGGGAGAGAAGCTGGGAGGCAAGCGAGTGGAAACGGGCCCGCCATCCGCTGACGCTCATCCCCTCTAATCGTCTCGTTGCACTCGGGGTCCGGTCCTCCCCGAGCAAGACAACATGGTACTTGGGTGCTGACTGGTCTTTAGTGTGGCGTGTTTCCTGTGGGCGGCGGCACTGGCCCCGTCATGCCAACTATCCCTGGCTGTTGATAGCGGGGTGGCTAGCTGACAACCTCTGCGCCTAGAGGTGGTCATGTGACCCTTAAATGGCTGCCCGCATCAAGCATTCTCAGACATGAATGTCCTCTGGGACAGATTGTTAAATGCCATGAAATGGGCTGGATGGTGGGGCTCGGGGTGAGATGGCGGAGTATCTTACCTGCTCTTTTCCTTGTGGCACTTGGCCAGAGCTTTGCAGAGGCTTGGGTCAGGGCACAGGTCCAGTGGTGACTGACCCTTCTTGTTACGGATGGTGAGATCGGCACCGTTGGCGGCCAGGAAGCAGGCGATCGAGGCGGCGCTCTTCTTCTCAGCCCCTTGGGTGCCCAGACCCATAATCAGCTGCAAAGGAGAAGGGGGGGGGGGCGGAGACACGGGGGACAGGCTTAGGTTTCCACGGTGATGAAGCCCCACCCCCTGGCAGATTCCTAAATGGCAAGTATGGTGGTATCGGCACCGTGAGATGGAGAAGGCGTTCAAGGACGGACCAGGAGGTGAAGGAGACGGGAGGAGAAACAGGGAGGTGCCCATAAGTAATTTTTGACAAGGGGGGGTTTCAGTGGGAGGGCTCACCGTGTTCTTCGATGGCTCCCAGGGCTCCACCTTGCTGACGTCCTGCATGTCCTGCAGCTGCCGCAGCTGGGACAGTGTGTGGTGGCGAAGGGCTTCATGCAGAGGCGTGTCCCCGTCCTTGTCCTGGACGTCCAGCTTGGCCTCGGCACGTACAAGAAGCTGGGGGACGGAGACGGGGGCATGAGACACGGCGCGAGGCAGAGAGAGCCATCCAGCTCCCGCGCTCCTCTCGGGAAGCACCTCCATCCTCAAACGCGTGCTTCTCCTGGGATTTACCAGGAACCGCTGAAGAACCACGACAGTGGCCTCCAAGCAAGCAGGTTGCATTTCTAACGTGATGATTCCGCATTTCGCGTTCTGCCACTCTGCTCCAGCTGAGTAAAGGTGCATTTCTCAGGTTTACCAACAGAAAACCATTTTTATAACCAGTGACGGGGACATCACTCACAGTAATCCATTACAGACAGTTCGGATCCAGAAAGCAAAAAACCAGATCAAGGTTTTGTTTTAACCAACCAGTAGAGTATGCCTACTCTGTGATTGAGACTCGTTATACTCAACTTGCTTTAAACAAAACCTCGGTCTGGATGTGTACTTTCGGGACCTGAACTGTCTGTAATGGATTACCTGTGTAACTTCCCCAACACTGCGTTCTATCTGCACTGTAAGTACACTTGAAGTTCTTTAGGAACACTAAAAATAAAACAAAAATGATATATTTGTTACACTTACAGAAAAGAAAGCACGGGTCTCTACACTCCACACTCAGCGCTGGAGACTTAATACACAACGAAACAAAGAATAGACAGACACTCGTGCCTGAACCAGCTTCAGCCGGGAGTCGGATTAAAAGCACTGTACGTGGTAAGCACAGAAGAGCTTCAGCACTCGGGCCGTCCCAAACACCCGGACGTCGGCTTTTATTTACACAGAGCAAAGCAGAAGCCAGCCTCCCTGGAGCAGAAGGGGTTAAGCGCCAAGGCATCCGACCCTGAGCTGCGCCTGCACCGTTACCACGGGGATGGGAGGATGCATGCATGCAACCGCGCCGCCCACTTGCCAGCGGTGCATGCTGGGATGCTGATCGTGCTGTATGCCACAGAAAAAAGGCTCTACTAAGCAGGGAAAAAAAAAAAAGTCTGGGTTCGAGCACAGCTGCAGGAGCTTCTGATTCAGCGGACCAGAATGCAACGTGCGTGACAAGTCGTGGTTTCCGCAGGAGAGGAACGCCTTGCTCGACAGCGCCACCTGAATCCTCAAGGAGACTGATCAACCCTGACTTCGACAGGTTCGTGGAAGGACAGTGTGGTAGAGTGTACTCAGGAGCGCACATGCATGCATACACCTCACTGCTGCCACGTTCAGCGACTTGAGCACCTCCGGACACGGCAGAGTCAATATCCCCTCATACGAAATGCCTCCAGCCTGTTGACACTAGGAGCAGTGAGGACATTCCCCACCCATGCGGACTGCACTTCCTCTCCCCCTAATGCCAGAATGCCACTGAGAAATTGCCCCGTCCTCCGAGGGGTAGGGAGGTGCAGTTCCCTTCACGTCCAGAAGATGGCACCAGCTGGGTAACCTCTCTGTGACTTCCAGTGGGGCTCCACTGCCTTCCCCTTGGATACCATTTTCACTGGCACTGCACCAGTTTCATCTGCGGGGGTAACTCCATTGCGGGAGTGCAGAGATTCAGAATTAACCCTGTTCCCTCTGCCACCCCCCTCCCCCCAGCCCCCTTTGCAGAAGCAAGCAGGGAGAGATAGATAAGACGATAACTAGATAGCATCTTCAATTAAACGCTGGGGGGGTCCAAGGGAGCTTACCCTGACGATCTGGGTGTGCTGTCGCTCCACCGCCAGGTGCAGGGCAGTCTGCTGGTTGACGTTCTGAATGTCCAGGCTGGCGTTGCCCTGCAGGGGAACCGCACATTGTTAGGGTGGCATCGGTCCTCATGGCGGCACCAGTGAGGCACACACGGGTTGCCGTGGCGCAGGGGCGGCTAAAATCAGCCTTTAAAATAAAATTAAAAAAAAAAAAAAACAGGAAAGATGCAGCGTGGTCTCACTGGAGCGGTAGATCGCCTAGGACCGGATTTGTGATCTCTGTGCAGAACAGGAGCAGGGAGGCATCAGTCCAACGGGAGCCTGAAGCGTCAGCATGTTCAACTGTGTGTGATTGTCTGTGGGAAGGTGCGGGAGAACCCCGCTCGTGCGTGTGTGCGTGTGTGTACTGGCAGGCAAATGCAGCCGCTAAGCGCCCTGGTAACCGGGAACCGAAAGAGGGTCACAGGCCCTGCAAACGACAGCGGACCAGAACCAGTGAGAGCAAAGAGAGAGCGACAGACAGTTTATATCTCAGATCAGGGAGGGGGGAGGGTGATGGCTCCTCACCCGGAAACTTCCGAACGGCAGAAGAATGCAAGCTGATAGCGTGTTGGGGGGATGGGGGGGGGCATTGAATCAATGAATCAAACCGGGACTGGCGTGCAATAACGTGACTGATTCCTCCCGTTGGGAGTTAGACAGCTGATCGGGAAAGGACGGTTGGAGACCCTGGGAGTGCGGAACAGCGCCCCCCCCACCATTGGCAAATCTGTCACTCAGCGTTCCTAGGAAGTGGAAGCAGAGGGATGGGGTGGGGGTGGGGGGTTGATGCTACGCTACTGCAGCATTTCTGCATTAGAGATTCAGCACAGCACTGGAGGTGTGTGAGAGGGGCCAGATCTCTGGAGCTGCAGGTGTGTGCGGCGCGGCGCCCACCTGGTGTACCAGCAGCTCAGCCACCTCCACGTGGTTGTTGAGGGCCGCCAGGTGCAGCGCCGTGTAGCCGTCGTCCTTCTTCTCGTCCACGATCCAGGGCCGCGGCAGCTTAGAGAGCAGGACGCGCATGGCGCTGAGAGAGAGAGAGAGAGAGAGCCGTCAGCGTGGGAGTTGGTCCTGGACAGAGAGGAGCTGGTCTGATCATTTGACCCATGACACAAGGGGAGAGTCAGTGCTGCCGCGGCAACGCCACTGCCCCTCGCCCCCCCATCAAGGCCATGCCCCATCAGGGTGATAAAAGGGCGAGTGGCTGTAGCCCCATCTAAGAAGCCACCGCCCCTTAATTCCTCCATACACTCACCGTCTAATTGGCCATTTAATTAAAACGATAAATCTTTGCTAGGTGAGCCATTACGCCCACGTGTCCTCAGAGGCAAGGCAGGGCGGGGTGACAGGCATGTGAGAATTACCCGTCCCCCCCCCGCGGCCAACAACAGGGTCATGACCAAGGTCAACCCTGCCCCCACTCTTCACCAGGAATGACATGGTGGATACAGAAGAGTGCGTGGTGGTGGTTTTTGGGTGGGGGGGATGATGGGGGGGTCAAGACAGCGACAGCAGGTGGCACAGGTGAGCGAGTGGAGCGAAGGCGCGCGACAGCGGGTGACAGGTAACGGCGGGTGACATTGAGAGCGGGGGGGGGGGGATGGGGGGGAATGGGGCGCCAGCTGTATGTGACTGGTGAGCTGTCACCCGTGCTTTCCGCTTTTGCGTTCCGGCTAATTGCTTTGGCATCCGCTTTTGGGTCGTGCCAAACGAGCACCTACGAATAAAAACGGAAAGGGATACAGGACAGCAACCAGCAGAAAAAACAAAGCGTGGAGAGCGAGAATGTATATGGGAGGAGGAGGAGGAAGAGCGGGAGAGAGGAAGATCCCTCAATTAGTCACGGTCTCTGCTTTAGGCAACCGCTCACCTTGAACTCCATTGAGCCCAATCCCACCCTCAAGACAGCTCCCTAACCCCGCTGAAGGTGTGTCGACACCAGAAAACCTTCCCCAGCTCTAGGCAGCTCCTGTACCAATTGAACGTCGGGATTGGATCATCTCAGTACAAGACTCACCTCGCTAAACCCTGCCCCTTTGACAGGAGGCACTAGCTGGATCTGGATCGACATGCCGTCTAAATAAGTCCCCCGGGACGTCTCTCCCGCATCGACCGCGACCCCGCCAAGCAGACGGCCCCAAACCCCATCACGTGACCCTCGATTCCCAGAATCCTTGCATGCTGGGCAGCATGGGAGCCTTGCATATTAACGCTGCTGCATTGCGGGCTGCGCTGTGCCCGGGAGGGCACGACAGGCGGCCACCCCTGTCTGTCACGCGCCGGCCGGCACCTCTTATCCGGGGGGAGGCACAAGCCCCTCTGCACCAACCTGCCCACTGAGGTGCTCACTTATTCACCCGGTGTCCACCGATTTTGGGGGCAGTGGGTAGATATGGGGGGTGGGCCTACATGGGGAGGGGAGATGAGGGCTTAAAAAAAAAATTTAAAAAAAAAAAATTGCGAAATGGTTTTCTACAGTGGCATCTCAAAAGTGCTGGCATGTCTGACAGCTGAACTCAGAACGCTGGAGGAGAATGAAAAGGACAGGAGCTGAGATAGAGAGAGCAGGAGAGGGAGAGAGAGGGGGGAGAGGGGGATGGAACTGGGTCACCCTGTGTGCGAGACGGGGTCCCCAAGGAGCACAGGCAGGCCGGCCGGTGGCCGGCAGGGCCCATCGGTGTTCACAGGGACCACGCCCCCCTCCCGGATACGGCCATCACCCATGCTGCAGCGAGAAAGGCAGGGGAGGGGAGGGGGCTGTTATCCTGAAGGTTGATTCGGAGCGACGTTTCTTTTTTACGTGTTTTATGACAAAGAGGGCAGCAGGGGGAGCGAATATCAATATTCATGCTGCCCAAAGGTCTGATGGGAACTGGCAAAATAGCAGCCAGTAAATCAGTATCGCCGGGCCGGCTACATGCTGGCTATCAAACCGTCCATGACGTCGACACTGGCATCAGTTCCACGGACACGGTGGCTGCACGGCTCCCGGGGACTGTGGGAAACGACTGCGGGAAAACCTCCAGACACACGACCCCAAAGGACTTCTTGAACGTGGGAAGCATCCACATTTGAGGAACGTCCTGTATGTGCAGCCAGCATGTGACGGATCCTACAGCGCGGGATGCGGATATGCTAATTCTTCTGCGGGACTCTCGCTCCGGCCACACCACCGTCTCACTCCTCCTTACGGAACCGAGCTCTTCCCCGGCGCCTGCTTGCAGCATGTCAGGAGGACTGGCCCCGCTGTCCTCCTGATTTAGCCGGGAAAACCTGGTGATTTGTGGGGCTGCCAGACTAATGACTGACACTCATTTTTTCCCTACAATTTGCGACTTTCCCAGCCCGTTTAGCGGTGGTATGTAAAACCTCGCAGATTTTAGCCTGCATTTTGCCAGGTCACGACCAAAAGCAGGAAGTGGGGAGGAAGAGAGGACGACAGTGGTCCAGCACTCCTTTATGCAAATTCGAACGTCTGTGATTGGACAACGGAGAAAAGCATCACACCCCACCCACCGCATTTCCATCTCATCCACCGAACTATGAAGGCTTTAGCTATGATTGGTTAAAGCAGGTTAACACACTAACTTTCAGGGGGTTGCAAAGTTAAACCATATGAGGCATCAAATTGCAGGCAGTCTACATCTCAGGAAGATAAGATACACTGCCAACGGTTTCAACAACAACAAAAAAAAAAAAGCATGCACTATGTATTCTGGGTATTTACGCAGACTAGGCTGCATCCCAATAACAAGGGTCAAGGGTTCTGCCCCGGTCATGGCAGAGTGCACATTTTACTGGGACACACCACAGTCACCTGTGAGACTCTGTCATCGCCTTAGCGATTGGCTGCCGGGCGAATTAGTCGTTACCCAACCGCAGCCCCCGCCGTCTGAGCCAGCATACGTTATAGCTCGAGCCAGCACCCCTACACTCCTCGCCACAGAGGCGCTCATGAGGTTGCCGATAAACAAACATGAGCTAATGGAGAGGAACTGATGGTTATCCGGTACACAGGAGCATCAGACAGCCAGTCTCACTGGGCAGCCATGACTGGAAGCTTCCTTCTGGGGCCCCAATGCACACACCCCCCCCCGCCCCAAACTCTGGACACATTTTCTGGGGACGGTCTTTGGCTCCTGGCTCAGACCACAGCCTGGCACCTCTCTTCGAGGCCGATCTGCCAACCCTTCGCCTAAAAATTAACCTTAATTTACTAGGCATTAGAGGACCTCCTCCCTCACGGCAGAGCGCCTTGATGATGGGGGAGGGGCCCAATGGCGCGGTGTATTAATATCCTGTCCCTTCTGGGTGACCTACATATTATTCTCCCCCCCCCCCTTCGCCACTTTCCTTAAATGTTTCATTCCCGGCGCAAAGACAGAGGTCTCGTCGACTCGGCTGCGCTTTTCTTTTTGAGTCGGGTAGCTGTACCGGGACTCGGAGACCCCACCCCCCAGCAGCTGGCCTGGGTTCGAATGAGCTTGAAGGCAAAATCTGCCACTCAAATAAAAGCTGCTTTCTGGACCTCACCACTCCTGGCGTCTTCCAGCCCGGGACCTATGATACCTATAAAAGCACGGCTCTCATGTGCGATAGACCTGGGAATGGCGTCACACAGAGCCTGAACGTGCGGTGCTGAAACAGGCCCGGTTCACGTCGGAGTCGCTCGATCCCTCGTGGGACTGATGTCGGACCTGGCTATCCATTCTCCACGTGCCAATTATGCTGCCAGTTGGCTGAAGCGGTGTTTCCCAACCCAGTCGTCAGGGAACCGCGGTCAGCCCACGTTTTTGCTCCCTCCCAGCTCCGTTCAGACACCGAATATCTGGTACCGATGCGCTGGGAGCTGAGAGGAAACGAAAACGTGGACTGTCCGGGGTTCCCCCGAGGACTGATTTGGGAAACACTGGGCTAAAGGATGAAGAAAACCCCGTTTGCAGCTTTGGGGTGGCGGAGGACTCACCATGCCATAGGGGCCAGTCATTGCACAGTCTCATGCAGCAGGTCCCCCCAGACCCCTGTCCACCCCGTACCGTACTGAACTGTGATGGAGTGTGGGCACCCTTTTGCTTTCCAAAGACTCTTCTAGATTCCAATTGAACCAAACTGGGCTTTAGTAAATCTGAATAACCTAGGGGACGCGCACGCTGGAAGGAGTTAAGGGCTGGACCGAACCACAGAAACAGGCTGGGCCCCCAGGACACATTTTTACGGACTTAGCCACGACCACAAGAGAGATTTGCCCCACAGCACTGATATCCTTTTAATAGCTTCATGGTGGCGACCTCTGCTGGCCCGTTCACTGGGCAATCACTGCCAAGCTGGCCCTCTGGCTTGCAATGCACCTCATCCGCTCTCTGCCTTATTGGTTTGTTCGTTATTTGGCAGTAAATACGCGACACATCAGGAAATACCTTCTGGGACCTGATCCTTGGCCTCCCTGCTCTGCCACTGCCCCCATGGAACACCCAGTTCCTTGGATAGGCAACCTCAGACCTGTCAACTGGTTCTACTGACAAATGCCGACGGCAGGCGGCCAACGACAGTACTCTCTGTGAGGCTGGAATCGCCGGCACCCGACAAGCACAGGACCGCCGAAAAGGGAGATGTGCGTGGTGGCACTGCTAGGATGATTAAACGATTGCAGAGGTTTAGCGAGAATCAGAACTTACACCAAAACGAAGGATCCCTAATAAGCCAGTGCCTGCTGAACAAGCAGTTAACCCATCTGCAGCAAGGAACGCGCAATAAATAACTGCTTTGTTAAATACATGAATAACATGAGAATTAATAACTGCTTGTCCGCTTGTAGATAAAGCGGAGTTCTGCTCCTAACGTCATCTGTTCTGTGTAGCCCCCGGGGGCCACTAGCCCGCTGGCCGGCTGTAAATCACATTTATCTCCACGATCTACCATTATTGCTGCACTAAAGAAATTGCTGAATGCCCTGATTTTGAAAGGGGGGGGGGTGCTCAAAAGTAAAATTTACCTCTTTTGAGGTTTTGGCATAAAGTAGCACACTGCAGTGCTCCAAAGGTCTGACATAAAGCCTAAAATGTACCCTTGAAAGGGGCAACCTATGTGAACCCCAAACAAAGCAGAGCACCAGCCGAGAGAGCTGGCATTCCAGAGCAGAGACAGGACCCCAAAGCAAAGTATAGGTCATCCATTGAACTATTTCCACCACTTGGTCCACCCCATGTAATGAGATGTACAGCTTCTGATTGGGTGTTGTAGCCCCTGGTTTCTTTCTGCTTGGTCTTTGATTGGTGTCCTGGACAAACCCCAAATTTCTGTCGGAAAACACGCCAGACTGGAAGGAGATGTTTAAATTAGGTGGCCGTGCCCTGCTCTCCTGACTTGTTCTGCAAATGGGATAAATAGGAATTTAGCCAGCAAAGCAGGAGTGCACTACTCCAGAGAATGGTGACGCAGTACTACGGTGCAATCAGACAGATTTAAAGAGTTGTCATGGTGATCAGCAACGCTGTCATCAAGTCCACACTTCCCATAACTAGGTGATTTGGGTACCTGTGCTAATTACTACACCGGAGATTCTGGGAACAGAACCTAAATCAAATTCGTCAGGTTTGCCAGCTTATATACACTTGGGTGACTTTGCATCGCCTCTCTAAAATGCAGACATTCATTGTGGAGAAATTACTGAAAGGCGAAGCATAAATCCTACACAACAGCCTGCGGGCATGCCTTTTGAAAGTGGGAGAGGAGGTTAGGCTCCCCCACAGAGCGACAACGCAACACGACGGGCACGTTCGGCAAATGCTTAGCTAGAGATCAGACTGCTACTTGGGGCCCTGCAGGAAGGAGGCAGAGAGGCTTTAGAAACCACAGGACCACACAACAGACACGAATCCTACGATGGCCAGCACCCCCACCGTGGATAAAACCCCAGACCAACACACAGCTCCGGATGAGTTAAGCTTAACGAGCGTTCACATGTGGCGCGATCAACCAGTGCAAGGCAGCGATTCTAAGGCCAACAAACCGTTTAACTATCATACTGAGAATTGACATAATAGAAAATTTGTCACAATAGAAAATTTGTCACAATAGAAAATTTGTCACAGACAGACCCAGATTTCAATGCAGACACAGTTTAATTTCTTTAAAAAACAATAAAAAGGCAGCTGATGATTCATTGACACTTAAGGACAAGAGAAGACCTGAAGGCCACACAGCATAAATGGCAATGGAACCACGCCGGTGGCGGTGGCCTCAAGGATAGTACTCAGCAGAGCCTGTCGGGATCACGCAAGTTATTTAAACTCGCTTGAGATTGCTTATCTTTTAATGAATTACAACAAAGCACTTATCCTTCTTCCTCAGCAACCTTATCGACGTTAGCATCCTGTTTGAGTGAATTAAAGCCTAGTCCCTCCATAAAGAGAGATATCACAGATCTTAGAGACGGCATTAAAACAATGCTTAGAATTAAATAATGGAAGAAACCTATAGCATGAAGAGAGTCAGAGAGACGAATGTCATTTTGCGAAGCTGAACCAGACGTGCGCGTGGTGGCGTGTACCTCTGCAAACACGAGATTCCAAGTTAGCCGGTTAGGTGACAAGACCTCTGCACCATCAATGCAGACGAGTTCAACTCGCTACCGATTGGCCATTATAAACCAGCTCACACATATTAGCAAAGTCAACCACCTCAATATCATTCACTTCATCATAATGAACCCACAAACCCACAATGGATGCAACAAATCCATTATAATGACTTCACATGTAGTGCTTAAGATAACCCAAGTCAGCAATTTTTACCACATTATACAGCCAGATCTTTCACTAGGCAAGCTCTTCACAGAGTACCACTGCAGCAAATCCTCTCGTGAAGCATATTCCAGAAACACTTGGACTGAATTCATGTTTTTAAGAACTTCAGAATTTGGCATGGGCATCGCGAAAAACGTTTCTTTTAATTTGTAATGATTTTTGTTTGATTTTATTTGCGTTCCACTTGTTTGGGTTTTTGGTACCAGCCACAGACTGCGGGCAAACGGTGTTATGCTGGCCCCTCCCATTCTTTGGCCACTCGGGTTATTTTCGCTCGCAGCAGCTGATCCAAAGGCAGCTTTCCCAGCAGCGCCTTTCAACAAACATTACGAGCAGGACCCGGCATCCAGACACCTGTCTGGGATCTGATGTTCGGGATCACGCTGTATCTATCGCCGGCTCTCAAGGTTCTCATGTTCACAGGTTGGAGGGGAAAATATATCCTGAACTGAACCTCAAAACAGGGTTACTGGGCGTGGGTGTTGCATCACCTACAAATAGGCTCTGATTTGTTTTTAGATTTCTGTAACTAGCCTGGAAGAACGTTTCACCACAGAGCATGCAAGTGTGTGTGTGTGTGTGTGTGTGTGTGTGTGTGTGTGTGTGTGTGTGTGTGTATTTCAGAGGATGACCGTGACCGCGCGTGACTCAGGACGTGAATGACACTGAGAGGGATGCTCTGGACTTAAACACTTTCCCTTCTGACAGATTGATACATCGCTTCGTTTTGTCTGTCGCTTGAAAGCCTTATGCATCTTTGAGCAACTGAACTTCTAAATGGTCGGAGGAGGACAGGGAGAGAGAGAGGGAGGGATGAAAGAGGGCCAGGAGGAAGGGGTAGGGAATAGTGGGCTAGAGAATAAGGCTGATGCACATTGAGACTGCAGTGTTCTCCAAAGCAGCCCTTGGCTCCTAGCCTTCAAGTCTGAGCTCTACAACCGTCCAGCTTTTGAGCGGAATTTAAAGAGCAAGTACTTGAATAGCAGTCAAACTCCTAAACCCTTGATGAATCCCCCAGATTCCTCTCAAGAGATCTTGTCTTGCAAGTGAATGACTTGTGAGCATGGCAGCTTGCGGTGAACGTTTGCATCATTTACACGACTAATTGTTCCATTGTGAACATGGAGCGATGTCACAGGTGCTTTTGGCTTTGAGTGTGCCCTTTCCTGTCAGCAAAAACGAGGCACTCTTAAGTTTCTATTCTTCAGGCTCACTTCTTGTGATGGTACCAAGAAAAAACTCGGACACGAAAAATAATTTTGGAAACTTTCTAGAACCCATGTAGGCTGATGGAAAACAAAGCAGGAGTCCTAACCAGCCCAATAAGCTGGCTACACAGAGCAGGTATCCACGGCCAATGATGGACCCCCCCTGACCACAGCTGCACCTGTCGTTCCCAGGAAGAACACTTTCCAGCTGTCTCTGGGGAATGTTCCAGCAGCGGTGGTTTCGGCTAACAGCAGGAGCCCCTACCAGGGAATGACGTAAGACCAAAACTGTCGAGCCACGGCTAAGCTCTCCTGCCTGTGTGCACCTAGCACACCGCATTCACCCCCCCCCCCCCCCCAAACAAAACAAATGAGACAGGGTTACAGGAAGCCAGGACACCGGACATGCATGGGGGAGGTTCCTTCTCAGAGAATGACACCAACAGAGACTGATGCTGTTCCCAATCAGTGAGCCACGCATGGCCTAAGTATCATCCCAACGGTACGGTCACGTGCAAGGTTATTGGAGTCAAACACTCGGGGCTGGAGCTAAAACAATATCTCCATTGTGTGCAAGTACAACTCCCTACCCAAAAGAGGTCAAAGAGCTCATACCTGCATTATTCTGGATGCACTAGAAGCCCCTATAAAACATGCAGCGCCCAAAGAATTTATTAGCCAAAGTTTGCCAAAAATCAAAACCAATATTAAGATTTGAGTTATATATGATATTAAAGGTTAGCAATGATAATTTCTAAAGACTGCGATAACTGCCTCGGATGACCATCCATTTTCCACAACGAAGGACGAGGGATTTTGTTGGCTCGTTCACCACTGAGAATCTCGCTACAGTCGCCAGAGCAGGCGCTACAAACACT
>JAODKF010000089.1:2803911-2815018 GCA_026779585.1 Mormyrus proboscirostris
ACCTCCCCCCCCCATCCTTCATTTCACCAGACTCACCCATCACAAACTTAACAGGGACACCCAGTACGCCCCCTGCCCCCGCGCCCTTAACACTCCACGGCTCTCTCGATGCATGCCATAGGTTGGGGGGGGGGGGATTTTGTCCCCCCCCCCGACTGGTATAATGGTGGCCCTGAAAAGGTCTGGGAACCCAATGCATAATATTTAATTTTTGAGCAATTTTATTTCTAAATCAACAACTTGGCCACCCAAGTTGGAACAGGATCTCCAGGGTATCTCCAAACCAACACAGACCTCGTCAAGCCCTCCCCCCCTGCCAAACATCCCTGCCCCTCAGTGCCCCATCGAAAGAACGGCGCCTGGCCATCGTCACCACAGTCGCGGCTTCTCCCCGATTCCCCGTGACCGCGGTATTGCTTAATAAGGCCTTGTTTGTCAGAGAACGCGGCGGCTGAATGAACAGCGGTGGGGCCTGGGGGGCAGACTCAAGTCCACGGGAGTTTGATGCGAGATGTAAACAGCGGTAAACACTCTCCTGGTCTGGGAAACGCACCCAGGTTTGCGGCCTCTCTGTCAGAGAGGTTAATCCCAATATGGAGGCCGGGAATGATTTAATAATCATAATCGGAGGAATGGAAAGCAATTACCAAACCTCCAAAGATTTGGTATTCCTGAAAGTCAAAATCAGGTAATCAACAGCAATGTGTGCCTCCAGGGACACACAAGTTATTTACAGTAAGTCAACACATACTGTACACTATTGCTCACCATTTCAAAACTTACAAATACCACCGCCGGCAACTAGAAGGCAAGCCTGACCGGTGACGACAGACCCTCGCTTGTGCGTGCTCCATCAGAACCTTGTGTTTATATTCTGCGGTTTTTATGCTCCTTGCGGGTAGCGCAGCGCAAATCATGGTGTGTGGCATCCGAAGGGTCGGGGGAAGAGATGGGACCGTGGAACTCGGCCAAATGTGACCGAGCGCCGGGCTGCCAAACCGCCCTTGTACTGCTCGCGGCCCGGTGCCAGCAGGGACGCCACGTCAAGGAGTGCCGGCCAGTGACAGCGCCACCAGAGCGGGAGACAGGTGAAGGGCGGGTGGGGAGGCCTGGCTCAACTCCAGACCCCACCGAGAGCGGCACAGGAACGAGCCCCGGGGGGGGGGGGGCAGGTCAGTGATGGCGGGCCGCGCCAAACAGCAAGACACTCGCGTGTGCGATAAGACGGATGGCCTAGTCCTGCGATTCATACGGGCAAGCGCTGACTGAGCGTCCTTCAAAGGAGAGTCCCGCCCCACACCAAGGTGCGAGAACGGGCTCTCATGAAAGCTGTTATGTACGACTCCTGAATATTCAGTTTTCCGGTGCCTACTACGTTAACCAAAAACGAACAAGGTGGTCCACCCATAGGGGGCGCCAAGGCCCGGCATCAGACACTCACATCCACGTCAGGCCTCCTCATGATGTCCTCCACCTTGGCCAGGTCTCCGTTGGCCGCTGCCTTCACAAGTTCCTCGTTGATGTCGCCTGACTCCTGGGTCTCGAAGAGCTTCTTTAGCAGCAGCGACAGGCGCTCTGGGGACGGGGGGGCAGGGGAGTCACCCGACATGCCCATCCTAGCCCCCCCCCAAGGGTCCACATAATGTAAAGAACCCCTCCTTCCAATTTGAAGACGCCCCTACGAACCTCCGGAGGAGTTGCTGACAGCTGAACCAGCTGGGGCCACTTTGGTGACGGCGACAGGATTGTATGTCCAAGACGTCCCACACACCTCCACCTTCAGGTCATTGTCAGAGTAGATCTGCTGGACGCGACCCACCTTGCCCAGGGTCTGTGGCAAGAACAGAGGCCAGCCAGGGCGGTCAGTGGCCTGTACCGGGGCAGCTGGCGGTCTGGCCGGGCACGTCTCAAAAAAAGAACATGCTAAAAGCATTGTAAAGCAGCTTGAAGGAAGAGCCGTGTTACTTTCGCATGGTTTATCAAGGGAAAAAGACCCAGTTTCAAGCAGAGAATCTACCCTGGAAAGAGGACAACTTGTCTGGGTGTGGAGAGACTGTTAGCAGTCAGCAGAGTTAAACAGAGCCTGCCCTCCTTTAGAATAACCTTTTCAAAAGGAAAAATGGATAAATACATACTCTTACGCAGTCATTTCCTGAGACGATACTTAACTGGGTTCAGTCACAGTGAGTCCTTATACTACACCTCAACCACTATACTGATGCCAAGTTCTTCAATACAAGCAGCCACTTCCATTTGCCCATAAAGCACGCTCTCAAAGCCCAAAAATGGTCTCATTCAAAGTCAACAGCGAAAGAATTTGCTCCCTAAAATAATTAAACCCAGGGAAAATGCTTGGTTGGACATTCAGCTTATTGTAACCCTTTCTCAGAGTATGCATTGCACATACACTGAAGTCATACCATTAGTTGGGCTTTATGTTTAGGTCATTATTGATTTCAGCACAGTATTAGATTCACTCTGAATGAGGATAAAGTATCGATCGCGTTCCAGGAAATGAAATCACTGACAGATATTGTTCTCTGTGGTGCCAGGTGGGGGCGCCAGAGGTTGATGATCAAATATGGTGCATAACGTTTCCATCACACTACTGGAGATGCGCTCGAACCCACTCACCGGAAGCATGGCCTCGGCCCACTCCCCGTGGCCCCTCTGGAGCAGCTTGATGCGGTCGATGTCGTAGCAGATCTGCACCAGGTCGCCCACCATGAACTGGGAGCTGCCGCCCTCGGCCCCCACTGCTGACTCGCCACTGCGCACCACATTGGCCTTGGTCAGCACTGCCGGGTTGAACGTCCACCTATAGGTGCACGAGGCCCACGGACATGGTAAGATACAATGGGGCGGTTAGTCTTTTCTGGAGCCCCACTCTGAAAGTCACTTTGGGGTAGGGCTGCACCATTAATCCTCCATTCACACCCCCATGCCATCTCATTTCAAAACTACAATGCTGCTTCTGTATTGTATTACATCAGCTGGATCAAAACAAGTGCTCCTACTTTTCCCGAGAGAGCCTCAAGCATCCCATAATTCTGCATTCTCTTTAAAAGGTGCTTTTCCACTGCACCAGCTACCTTACTTTTGGTACTTCAAGACAGCACCAAAATTACGGTACTTCAAGGTGAATGTTTTCCACTGGCGTAAAAAAGCGGTACCAGCACTGAATGACATCACAGGGTATTTTGTTCTGAATTCGAACAACGTAGTATATTATGCGGCTGACCAATGCGCAATATTAATATCAATGTCGTATGTTGTGCTGTGCAATTCTGTCAGGGTTTTTCTTATTATAGTGCAGGGAGTTTAAAGAGATTTGCTAAAACATTTTTACTCTGTCATAGGGGAAACAATTATCAAGTTTTGCAATTTAAATTATTCCTTTTCAAGATTATCTAGCATATGTTTAAAAATCAGTTTCAAGTTTCTCTGCTGCTTTTGCATGAACGCTGCATGCGTTCTGAGACAATCATTTTCATCCTTGCCGTTTAAAATCAATCCATTTATGAAAAATTTATGTTGAACCCCTTTTTTGTTTTATAATTACCCCAATATGTATTACAACAAAATCACATTGCAATACTTTGAAGTTTTCTAATGCCGTGCTGTTCTAGTATATTATAGAAGATACTGATCTCTGTCTCCTAAACCAGTGACCATTTATGGCCATCAGGGGGAAGATGCATGGTTTGAGTACTAATAAACACCACCACCGATGATGCAACCAAGGTTAACTCATATTACTAGAATGATATTTTTTAAGATGCCCCCTGCTGCTGGTGCTCCATCACCAGACCTGAACCTTACAGCAGTGACTGAGTTTAAAAAGCACCAAAGCTTGGTTCCCAGCCTGGGGTCTTTGGGTTAAGCAAGTGGGGCTTCCGGTACTTTCTGTGCAGACCACCGCACCAGCTGGCCTTGGAGGGGCAGCCCACAGAGAGTGACAGGCCTCCGCAGGACAAAGGCACCCCGCCAAGCAAACGACAGACTGGCAGCGGGGCCTTCGCACCCCCATTGTTTGGGGCTGGGGGGGGGTGGTCTGTCCTTTAAGTAGCACTTTAGCGCAAAGTTTCTCCAACGAGACGGGGGTTGGCGGGCAGGCGATGTCCGTGTGGCTTTGAAGCCAGCTGCCGGCGGGGGCCCCCAGGGGACACTGATGGATGGTCTAATTCAAAGGAATGCTGCCGGAACAGCCGCCCAATCCCGACCTCATCGCAGCCTCGGCCCCCAAAATGCCGGCAGAGGTCACATGACGACCTCGCGCCAGCTGTGAGACCAGAGGTCAACAGAGGACACGTGCGTGTGCTTGCTCAGAAGTGCCGGGTGCGGGTTAATGTTTATTTAAATGGTTCTGGTGGGGTCTACGTGCTAAACCTTGACAAAAAAAAGGTCCAATGTCTTGTAACCAAGGTTACAAGTTCGTAGACACTCTGTATTGGAGATTACAAGATGTGCTTTGGGGAAAGGGATTGACTGACATATTTTACATGCTCCACACTCCCCTCTTCTCAAAGGGTAAACACGAGGGGTGTCATTCCACTCCTCACCAGCAGAGGGAACTGAGCAGACGCCGCAGTGTCCTTTATAGAACTTGGATTTCAGAAGAACGTAAACCAAGGCCCTCATCAGCGCACTCATTCAGTCAGAGGAATGGGAAGAGTCTGACCGGTTTCCACTGGGGTACTGCACCACGATGTCATGGTCCTCGTCGATGCCGCAGACGGTGCCGGTGGTGGTGAGGGTCTCGAACATGCCATCAGTCCAGCCGCCGTGGCCGTGCTGCAGCGACTGCACGATCTCTAGGTCCAGGTCGATATTGACCAGGTCGCTGATCTGCAGCCCACCCGGGTTCCGGTTACCGTTTTGCTCACCTGGTGGGATGAGAGCAAAGGACCCTATCAGTCAGTGTGTGTGTCTGTGTGTGTGTGTAGAAGAAAAAGTAGGAAGAAGAAAAAACTGACTACTGGGGCGCAAGGTTCCACAAATCAGCTCACGGAGCGCAAGATGAACAAAGGACCAGCTGGATTTAAAAATCATGAAGACTAAAGACATATGAAGTGAAGCCTTTTACAATCGGGGGAGGAGGAGCTACCAAGGCTCACAGGTGGAGGAAGCCCTCACAGAAAAGGGAGAATATCCGTATTTTAATGACAACCACGTGGCAGCTTGAGAGAGGAGTACGAGACGAAGGCTCGACGGTACTCAACGATACATATCTGGAACAT
Source organism: Mormyrus proboscirostris (assembly GCA_026779585.1). Classification (NCBI taxonomy): domain Eukaryota; kingdom Metazoa; phylum Chordata; class Actinopteri; order Osteoglossiformes; family Mormyridae; genus Mormyrus; species Mormyrus proboscirostris. The sequence goes on from JAODKF010000089.1 coordinate 2,809,152, forward strand.
GCTGCGGCCCAGTGGCAGAAATAAACACTAAAAAATGGTTCCAGGCCAGTGTACACCTTCCCATAATGCCTCAGGCATAACTGTGACCTCTTTAAAATATCTAGTAATGCGTTTCGGGTCAGTGATGCAGTAGATGGTGGGATAGAGGCAAAAAAATCTTTATTCTCACTAATCTCACAAATCCACCAGTTAGACTATTAACTTAAAGTAATTAAGCTCAATGACTTTTAAATATCAAGTTCTATACTTGGCTAAATATACATATTATGTATTACCTCCAGTGAAAATCTACATACACACTAAAATATGATAAACGCTTAAACTGTCAGGAGCTGACCTCTAGTGGCTGACCTGTGCTACTGCACTGAGCATCCCGGTGAAGCAAGCTTAGGTTGCTCTCACTAGCAACACAAATGTTTTGTCATGGCCAGGGATTCGTTTTAAAAATGCACAACGTGGGAGATGGATGATGAGAGCGCCGATACTCACCCAGAACAGGGCAGTGGTCTCTGTAAAAAGTCCCCCCTTTGGCATCCTGGACACATTTCAAGTCAGACTGGGGAGGGAGAGACAGAGGGCAAAGTGTGAGGATGTGTGGGGCTGCCGAGTCACCTGACCCATCCCAGGGACACTCTGATTGGAGGGGACGCTGCCGGTGGTGTCGCAGGCTTCTTGCTTGTTAACTCTGGCTAACATGCCGGCTTTCATCACTGATGGCCCACAGTGGCATAACCAGTGCCCTGCGAGCTCAGGTTTTTCTTTCCGGCGCTCACACCCGCCACGTTAATCATCTCCCCAATAGTTATGCCCGCGTGCCAGAAGATACCCAATCAGAGCCTCCGGCAGCACGCTGAATAGACACATTTCAAAGGAAGCCAGCTCACCCCATCCACCAATCGGAGCGCAGCGTGGCCCCCCCGCCCCCCCCCCCCCCCCACATGACCTCCTCGGCTCCTTCCCCTTTGTGTGGCGGAGGCTGAGAGCAGATGTCCTTTGTTATGCGCGGGAGGCCCTGGATCCCCCTGGCCGCCCCGTCCAGCTGCTTGCGCACGCTCTCCACGAGGCGGCCACAAAGGGCCCCACACCGGGAAGAAAGGTCTGCTCTCTCACAAGAGACAAAGGCCTGCCGCACGCCCCACCCCACCCGCTCCGACCGCAGCATGGGCCTCCTCACCATGCCCTCGAAGCCCACTCTGTAGAGGTTCTTGGCGCCATTATCCCACAGGACGTAGGCGGCGCTGTGCGGGCTGGCGGCGCTCCAGTCCTGGATCTCTGTTACCTGTGCGGACAAGGCGGAGGCTGGATCAGACGTCGACACAAACCACCACAGGCCTGCACTCCAATCTCGGGGGCTCGGGGAGGGGGCTGCAAACATCTCCCGCCTTCCGCATGGTGTTCATACAGATATGTATCCTGCTGTGAAATCAACACACCTTTTCCAATTTCTAATTTTTGCTGTGCATAGCACGAGACTCGTGACTACCTCACCTTTACCACATTTATTTACGCACGTTTTTTAGATTCCAACTGTCAATTTAATTGCATACCTCTTGCCACCACTGCCACCAAAACAAAGTCCTGGTATGTTTTGTACTTGACGAATAAAAGGATTCTGATTCACAGTTAATATTTCAAATGATATAGAAACATTTCTGTGCAGATAGTTTTGTTTTACCACACTTACAGAAATTACAACCGCATCCAAAAAATAAACACAAGATTTGTTTAGAACCACAGGCACGAGTTCCTACTGAAGATGGAGGATCACGAAATGCTCCAAGAGGAATCAGAGGAAATGTCAGTCGCCATGCCAAAACCTACCCTGCGGTTTTAGATACCCAGCAAGCCCAGCAGAGGGCGACTGACTGAAAAACACGTTACGTGACTCTCCAGTCATACATGTTGATAATGATCATTCCAGCCCATTGTGTCCATGCTGACCGAGTTTCAAGCAACACAATATGCAGATAAAACAGGGCTGCTACAAAAATGCCTCTCTCGACGTTCACAAACAACAAGGGATGAAACCACACAAAGGATCAAATTGTAGCCTTTGTTCGGCGGAAGGCTGGGTTGCGTTTCTGCGCGGCACATCTCTCATACCAGGCGTCCCGCACCATGGCACAACTCACCTTGCCCCTTCTCCCATTGCCGCCATCTTGGTCTTCCCACTGCCAATCCACACCTCTGACCACGCGGCCTCCGGCGAAGATACCTCGCGCTGTGATCTTCTTGGACTTCCTCCTGGACTCCAGCAGAACCCTGTCGAAACGCAGGAACCGCGAAGGATTCAGGTTTAGCAAGGGAGCACCATCTTCCAAAGTGGCATCCCGGCTTTCCAAATAAATAAGCAATAGGCGGGAAAGTTTCAAAGTACGGCAAAGAGCACAGCGTCTACAGAGACAGGCCCAGGACAAGATACAGCTGTAGGAAAAAGAAATATATGCAGCTTGGGATAAAACTGTAGACTAGGTGTCGATGGCATTGGTAATGTCTGCCCTCTTCATTCAAAAACATCTGCATCCAGGTGTGAACATCCATGCACTGCACGACAAGCTTGGCTGTTTCATTGCTTTTAGGCCTAGACCTATTGCTACCATCACAGAGCAACTGGAACAACTGGAAATGAAAGGATGACATCAACAACGACTGAAGGAAGTGTGTGATTTGGGACGTGGACTCTATCCTCAGTGACTAACCTCTCCATCAGTCAACGAAGCCCATCTCCTCCACTCCGGAGATGCCACTCTTTCTCTCCTCCTCCATTTTCTATCATAGTATGAGAGCTTGAACGAGCAGATCAAAAGATAACAGCCCCTTGCTGGAAATTAACTGCCGACGGGCCAAAGGCTACATCCCTCAATGGTGATATGGAGAGACCATTCCCCTAAACACGGATTTATTTGACAGACAGGGGTGCGGACAAGGGGAGCACTATGAAGCAACCTAGCGATGTGGGACAGAGACCACAAGCAAAAGTACATAATGACTTTATGTAAACCTTTGGGTTAAAATGAATGAGTAATCCTTTCTGAATTTAATGATCCGGCAGCAAATTCTTCAGCAATCATCGAGCACGCTCCACAGTGTACAACTGCATGACTCCATCCCCTACCAAGGCGACCTGCTCCGCAACACTGAACTTAGTATCTCCACCGCAGTTAATGGTGAAAACCTACTTCGATGCATGTGTTGCAGTGCAACATTCAGGATAAAGAAGCACATTTACCTACAGAAACTCAAGCGTATTTTGAAGAACCAGTAAATCCTTTTCAGAATGTCTGGAATACAGCTCAGATTCCACTTCCAATTCACCCTTAATGTCTTTAGACCCCTTTCATCACTATAGTCTGGGAACTTTGGCAAGAGGGGAATCTTACAGGAAGCACGTTCGTAAAGTCTATTATTAATTAGGCCCACTGGGTATTTTAGGATTTCATTTATCCGTAATAATAAAAAGATGTCGGAAATAGTAATGCAATAGGAGCAAAACCACGACTTCCGTGACAGCGGTGAACAGCGAGTTTGGGATTCTGCCCGGATCGGCGTGTGTGTGGACCACACTGGAGCTTCTGCTGCATTTCCCACACATCTGCTAGGGAAGACGACCCATTTACTATTATGCTTTTTCCCTCCAAAGCCCCCTAAAACCCATGGGGCAAACGGGGCAGCTGGGGCTGCTTCTGATACCCCCGGCCCCCAGGGCAGACGGGCACGCTGGGCGATGAAACACCCTCAGAGGCCATTATCGGGGGGCTCGTGTGGGCTGCTCTTTATTTGTAATCCCACAAAGACCCACGGCCCACAAAGACCCACGGCCACAGCCGGCGCGAGGTGACCAGCTGCTGCTCTGGTCTATTGTCGCCAGGGAGGGGTTTTTTTTTCAAATTTTTTTTATGCCGAGGGAGGGGGGATTTGTAGTTCAACACCACGACAGCCCAGGCTTCCGCAGGGCTACGGATGATTTCACACTTACGCAGTAGCATTAACAGTGTCGTGCAAACAGAAAGCTGTCGGATGGATCCGTCTATGTTTACATGCAAACAGCAGAAGTCCAGGTCAGTGCGGGAAATCCGGCATAAACACCAACGTGATGCCTGCATTCCGTAACAGACATCCTTCTCTGCTTCTTATTACCAGCCAGGTTAATCACTCTCCCTTTTCGCTCCCACATTACTGCTGTTCCATCACTCTTGTCAATAAACAACATTAATCAAACCTTACGATTAAACGCGCTTATAGATTCACATTCAGCATCTCCCTGATGCACATTCTGTCACAGCAGCTCTGGGGCGGAAAAAATGACCAAGCACTACACACACACACAAAAAAAAAAAAAAAGTTATTTTTGGTCAATTGACAAAACAGGAAATAGCAGTTGTTCAATAACAATGACCATTTTCACAGTATCCAACATGCCACCGCTTGGGTCCACACAGGAAAAACACCCCAGCGGGTGTTAATAAGCAAAGTGAGAACATGCAGCATTAGAAGGAGGGCATTTCAAAGGGTACACCTAGATCCGAGTGAATCCACATCACACAGACAACGCAGCTGTTGTACTAGAGTCATCAGATCCAAGATTCATAAACTGGTATTAATATGAACCATGATCAGTAATTCAGGTCCAGACCAAGATTTCATTTCAACCAACCGGTTGAGTACTCTGTGACTGACACTTTTTATTTAAACTGGTTGGTTGAAACAAAATCTTGGTCTAGATTTTTACTCCCTGGACCTGAACTACCCACCACTGACCATGATGAAACACTGATATTAATAGCATTAAGCATGTAAAGAAATTGCAGCAATGTCCTAAGGGCATACAGTACACAGTCAGCTCTGTCGCAGTCTACTGGTTCATGTCTACAGTTACAGAAAAGCCCCAGTCCTTGCACTCTGAAATACATCCCCTTCCCACCAGTTAACAGAAGCCCAGCACCACAGAGTCTCTCCCTAGGGCCACAAGCAGCTCAATCCTCCGGATCCTACTGCCCCCACAGAGAGATACAGATAATACAGGCTAGGGGGGCTACACTTCAGAGAACACGTCGTCGTTACGCAACGCGAGCGGCACTGGGGCAGGAAATGGCCTCTTCTCCGCGGAATTACGTACGCCACAAAACAGCTAGAGGCCGCCAGACACAGGCAGGATGTTGCCTGGCGACAGTGAGCGGCCTGTCCACAGCCGCGGGGAGGGGCGGGACCTGTCTCGCCGGCTCAGTCACACGGCTCCCATCCTAACCCATAATCCCCTAATCCGAATACACGGGGCGTGGCCATTATAGCCTGGAACCGGGTCTACAGACAAAACAGGACTAGGAAAAGCAGAGCTCAGCACTAAAACAGAGTCAGCCAAATAGGTTCCGGTCACAAGTTCAGTACTTGGGATCTTAATTACTAAAGCATCTCTGTGGTCCCTGCAGGCAGCCATAACCACTCCTGGAGTACCGGGCTCTCTTGTTTTCCAAGCTGATAGGGGATTAACACACATCCGTGATTCTACAGTGACCCAGAACGACAAAGAATTAAGACGAGTGCCAACATATGACTGCACCGCCGGACTCAGAAGCAGAGGGGTGGGGGGGGTCGGACTGACCTCTCGCTTCCCGGCGTCGTGATGCGGTAGAACCTGTGGCGGAGGTGGTGCTTGTCCCCATGGTAACAGGTGGTGCACAGGTCGTAGTTGGTGCACTCTGCACACTTCCAGCGGATGCCGATGATTGGCTGCTGGCGGCAGGTGTCACACATGGTCCCGTCGTGCTTGATGCCTGAGGTGCGGAACGGGGTGGGGGAGGGGGCAGAAGGGTCAGAGCATTGCACGCCCATCCAAAAACATGAGGTGAGGTCCGGGGGGGGGGGGGGGG
>JAODKF010000089.1:2822127-2833814 GCA_026779585.1 Mormyrus proboscirostris
TCTCCTTTGCTCGAGGCTAAACAGATTTAGCTCAACTAACCTTTCCTCGTATGACATTCCTCTAAGACCAGGAATCACCAGTGGCCAGAGGACCAAAGGATAACTATGGCTGTGTCAGGTGGCAGCCTAATGATCTTCCACTCGGTAAAAATGAAGAAAGCCTGGGAAAAAAAATGTCAAGAAATGACAAATCTGTACTTATAAGATGAAGTATCCGGGGCATGGGGGCATGGGGGGGGGGGGTGTGTGGTGCCTAGACTAATAACTAAAGGTCACCTGTGTTGTTCAGCACAAGGAAATCAATGCCACACCTGCTCCCCCCATACCAGAACTCTAGAAAAGATGCCCATATTTGTTTGTTCAGAATGACCTTTACAGGCACTTCCAATTATAGACAGTTATTCCAATTTTATCCAAGCTGGAGCAGTCCTTCTACGAAAATGTTCAGCATTTCTTAGCCAACCCAACAAATGACGTAAAGACTATCCTCCCCTAATGTGAAGAAGGTGCACGGTGGCCCAATATGCCATAACGATCCCAATGACATACTTCAAGGAGAAGAGTGATACCCTTTCCATCCATGCAGAATTGCAAATGTGTGTGAAGGTCATGATACAAATGGTGTTGTTGTTTGTAAAATATCCTAAAGTAGTTTCTGTTTCACGGGTTTCTGCTGTTCTTGCTGTCGTGGGGAAGATTTTCAACCTGCCAGAAACGCTAAGACCCTAGCCGACCCTACAAACTACAGTGGACATTTTACATAGTAATTACTTAAGCACTGATTATTCCAATACCATACCTTAAATATGAATAAACTCTAACTCTGATAATGGAGTCAGTTTATGTTTTTTTATGGGTGCTTACTATTAAGCATTATGAAGTACTAATATAATAATAATATATGTGCAATTTCCGTTTTAGGTGACACATTGATGACCGTACAGAAGTGGATGCTAACCTTTGAGACCCAAGTAGAGTGTTCACCCCCATCCTGTATGTCTGGAACTACGGCAGTCTTCGCAAGTTTCTACAACTTTAGTTTTGTATCTCAAGAAGAAGTGGTGACTTAATGGTTAGGGAAGCACTTGTAATTTAAAGACTGCTGGTTCAAATCCCTGACCAGCAAGCTACTGCTCCCTGGGTGCTGAATTAGCTGCCCCCTGCTATGTCACATATGGGTTAAATGCAGAGGACACATTTCCTTGTTATGTGCTGTGGTGTGTCAACAATAACCACTGGTCTTAAAATTCTTAAGAAGCCACATTACCCCATGAATTTCTGGAAAGGTAAAAAAAAAACTTTTATGTCAATATTTTTGTTCCTTTAAACGGTGCCAAAATTATTCAGTGTTCTTAATCCTTTGTTTTCTGATGGGTCCCACTTATTCTATGCTGTTATTCTGAGAGAACTATTTTTATTATCAATATACTTCTTCATGGCGAGTTGAATTACATGGAATGTAATTTGTCTGAGAAACAATCATGACATCATCTTTAAGCAAAAGCATTCTATTTGTAAATTAACAATTATAGACGACAGTTATTTGTATTTATTTGACTTCTGCATATTGGTGTTTTCTGGGTATCAATACAGAAAATGGTTCCAAAGCCTATTATGGGAAGGTCATCGATAAAATGTCTGGAGGAGCGCTCCAAGAAAAGTCGGCATCCCTTAATCCGCGTGTGGGCGCTCTCCTGCCAAAACCAGCAGATTTCGAGTGGAATATAAATTAACACATTCCAAATGAGACAGTGACCTAAGTAAACTGAAACAATGTATTGTTTTTAAAAGTTTTCCTTCGTGAATGTGTCCAAAACATTGTGATTCACAGATCTACCAAAGAAAGAAGGCAATGTTCTGCAACACAATGTTGTGGAAAATGTTGTTATGGGTTATATCTTCATGCAGCCATTTTCTATATTTGTTGCTAGTTTTATTTACGTTCTGCCGAGTAGAAGTAAATCTTTTGAAAAGTATTTTATTGTGATTTTACAGTAAGATGCTGCCAGTAGGTTATTGTAAAATGTACAGTGAAATTCTTTACAGTCGAGGTCATTTCATAAATCTTAACTAACACTGATGGTCATGTCTGGTATTAACTGCACAAATGTTCAAATATTACATCGCCTATTAATGTTAGGATATATGGCGGGAATTGCTTAAGAAATAAATATTGCAGAATATGACTAAAATAATTTTCGCTATCCATTAACAATGTCTTTTTGTAAACAGCTTTGTAGTACATTATTTATTGGTCTCCGTTTATTTGTCTAGGATCAATTAAATTCATACTCCTAACATTTTCTTTCGATCGGCACACTCATTGGCTTATTTAGAATTAATTCAGAGGAATATTCTGCGTGTAGCAGGAGCGATCAGTAGTCTAAAATTTATAGATTCTGAATAACATTTTCAAATAGCAATTCTCCATCTCTAGAAGTCACTCTGCGTACCAGTGGCCAAGTTGTTAAGAACCACTGTGTACACAAGAATTGGATACAGAACTACATTTCCCTACAAGGGGCCGTGGCGGCCAGCAATAATCACAGCTTAAATACCATTTGGTGATCGTATTACTCGAACAGAAATGACTGCGCACTGTGCGTAGTATTCTATACTCATATGGAAAAAGAAGATAAATAATTTACCTGGCAAACCACACTTGTGATTTTTTTCCGGAAGTTGTCACAGTAACACTGACGTCATACGTTGGCATGCTACCGGCAATGTCAATATATTGTAAATGTATCTATATTCTTTATCCAATAAACGTGATACCATATCTAAAAGACTCACATACACACGTAGCAGCTGCATTCGTCTGTTTACAAATAATTGATGAATGCAGTTTGTTCTTGTTCTTTGTATATCATGTCGACCTGAATTCGCACTGTATCTCCTCCACCGTCCTCAGCAGGGTGTCACTCTGATTACAAGATCGGCCCCGTTTCGTGCAGTTGCAGGATTGGCTTATTCCCAAAAGGGCATTGTGCAAATTCAGCCTTTGGATGTTGTATCTTGGAATGTCATTAGGGGTGCGTTTTAGTGACGTGTCCGCGATCGCCTCCTTCAGGCTGGTATAGGATCAGCATCTCTCCGGTCATCGCTTTCGCTTATCTCACTCTCGCACACGCTGACAGCGCTGCGGCATCCCTCAGCTGCCTTCATCCGTTTAGTAACAGGGACCCGGCAATGATCGCACTGGACTTCAATTTCAATGTCTTGACAAGGGATCTGCCAGTTTACCTCGAAAACCAAGTTAAAATCGGGCTTTTCGGCTCTGGAGTGGGGCTGTCACTCGTACTCGGCTTCAGCGCCGCGTACGCCTGCTACTACCTAATCGCTGTAGCCAAGGTATGGTTGGTGCATAGGTAGATAAGGCAAATGGATTTAGGTGCTTTTTGCGATTATAGGACGCATGCATCAGGTAACGTAACGTACCGGTCTCTATTTCGAAAGCGCATAATCGTTTTATTTGCGTTCAGCTGTTCCACGTTTGCCCTAGTGAGCATTCGGTGACAATAGATTGTGCAGATCGCGTATTTCAAGGCAAATTGATATCATTAAGGAAAAAAATCTGACAAAGTTTTATACATGATTCCTCGTTTGTCATTTAAAATTGCTGTACATCGCGTAGAATATCAAAGTAATAAATAACCTCAGTACATTAATCATCGTAGCTCTGTGATATACTGAAGTGTAGTGTAAGGTTATTCGTTCATATAGCACGCGATTCTAAAGGTGACGTATTTTATACTACATCATAAAGGTTTTAGGAAAAGGATTAATTTTCTTTTTATGCCTGAGTAGATATATCACTGCGCTTTTTACAGTTAATTGTAAATGATATATGCGGCGTTCATATCATAACATAACCGATAACGGTGTATTTGTTAATATGAATAATTGATAGACCTACTTTAAAAAAACAATTACTGTTTCAGTCATAAATTATATCTTGTCAATAAGACAATAGGAAACACTTACGTATTAAAAGGCTTGTGTAAAAAAGAAGTCGTATAAAATATTAGAATCAACATGTAACAGTACTGAAACATATTACTGAGGCATTCATCTGAACAGCTTTGGAATACACATAAAGTATTTAGTGTTATGCTGCCTGATTTTAGAGGTTATCACAGCAGATCTACTCCCCCAGACTTTTCAGTTGTGTTTAACTTCTGACCATAGACTGTCCTGCTAAGACGACCTTGTTAGTTATTATTTGCTGTCCCTAATATAAAATGTTGACTTTAAGTTGGGCTCACATGATTTATTTCTCTCTTTGATGGAGTCTTGCATGACCTTCTCCGAAAAAGGCTCTTGTTATTGTGCAGGAAAATGGACACTTGTCAATTTAATGCCAACAGCTTATGTGAAGTTGGGGACACTCTAGTGTTGCATCAACACTCCAAAACCAGTGTTAAGCCAGAGGAGATTTGGTGTGGAGGATTGGTAAAGTCCCGCTTTAATGGCAGATGTATCGCTGTGTGACTGAAATGGTGCTTGGCTGTTCTGGAATCCTGGTCTGGTGATTGATGTGAAGACTGCTCAGGACGCGACACCATTCGAACAGATAAAAACAGCGTATCATCGCCTTCTTTTGCAGAAACCACAGCTCATCGGCGGTGGGAAAAAGTTCTGCGAGTTCCTGAGGGAGCAATGTCCCGTGGTGTCGGAGACCTATTACCCCACTTTTTGGTGCTGGGAGAGCCGTGTTCAGACCCTCCTCAGACCCTTCGTTACAGCGAAGCCCTGGGTCACCTACAGAAAGTGAGTCATTATTCTCTTTTTTTGTATTGCTGTTATTCCTGCACTATGACATATTGGTGGAATAAGACATTTTTGCATGACATGTTATCGCCTCAGGGACACTCCTCCGCCTTATTTTTGTTTCTGTTGCTGTTCCGACTGGTGCTGAACCCTCCCAGCTAAACAGCAAGACATAAGAGTTAGACAAATGCCTTCAACGATATTCAACGGATAATGGGTGTGACCCAGTCCTTCTATTATGGCGTCTGTGATGTCACGCTTACTTTGTTTTCCCGTTGTCATTCGTATGTAGGATGTTATCTCGTTATCTCAACCTTAAAAGAAACATGAGCTAAACATGCATAATCTCAGCTCTCGGACTCCTCAGTCGCGCACTGAGTGGCGAAACACCTGCGTGGCAGAAGAGCCTTAGGGATCTGTGTAAATATAGATTAAGTACATTGCATTATCAACCGCTTCAGCAGTTGACCTGGTTACGTAATCGGCAGTGGCAGCTTGACGTTTGATTCGTTCCCATTGGCTATCTGCATCGTGGCATTAGACTCCCGTCAATCTATGGCACTGGAGCTTCGCAGAAGTAAGCCTAGGGGCAGAGGTGTTGGCTGGGAGGTCCCTGGCTACGTAAGAACATTCCCACGAGGAGTATCAGGCAGGACGTTAATGGGTGAGAATTAACTAAGTAGATTTGAAGATTAATTGACTCCCACGTGCCCCCCCCCCCCCCACAACTATTCTTATGTCAAAGAGGTTCTAGGTTTTTTGTCGTTATGGAATCCAGAGCATCGGGGCAGAAGCTGGGCCAGAATCATGGCTGCAGCACGTTCCTGAAGCTGAACCGGGTGCGTGGGATTGCAGTGAAGATGCGACAGAATTCTACAGCTTCTCCTCTAGAGGGCTGCGGCATCTGCAGGTTTTACTTCTGGCTAAGCACTGCCAAGTCCATCGGCGATTGTCTTGGTTAAGTACGTTTCATTCCCTCCTGAGTTCTGACAGATCCACTGGACCTTAAAGAGCCAGATACGTCCTGAGCGGAAGCCTTCTGGTTGCAGAGTTGAGTAGCTCTGTCGTAGATGGCGCTGGGTACATGGCCTGGGCCTACTGCCCTTTGTCCTGCTATTTAGTCAAGCGTAGATTCATTGTAAATGACTGCAGAATACATCACTGCTCCTGTGGACTTAACCATCCAGAAGAGTACAGAGACATGGTTCCTAATCCTGATCTCACAGCGTGACAGCTTTGCCAGATTTTCCTTCAGCAGGGTACATTACCTCATTCAGGGGATCATTTTGGTCCAGGCAAGTTCCCAGGTTCTTGACCCGCTCATATGTCAGAGTATCCGGGGACAGAAAAGCACTCGGAGTGACAAATAGCATGGTTGTTAGGGAATGTAGATATTACGGAACTTATAACCTAAAGGTTGCCGGTTCAGTTCCCAGGCTGTGGTCCTGTATAAGGGCAAACGTGGAATCTATGTTCGCGTTTAAACTGTCAATTGAACTTAAAAAATAGCACAAAATGGGGACGTTAAGAATGAAAATGCAAAAAGAGAATACCATATCACAATAGTGAATCTTTCCAGAGCAGAGTGAAATTGAGTTTTTTAACGACAATAAAATGCTAGTAAATGCGCTATTTCGAAGTCCCTTGTTTCCTAATTTAATTTCAAACATAGAGGAAGTGCTACCTTCTCTACCTCCATGGACCAACCGCTTCTGTTTCTTAGATTCCTTTATTCTTTCGCAGAGAATGAGGATCACACCTTTTGGGTGGGTTTCAGGTTTGGTTCCTATGTTCATCATTTAGTCCGTGCACCACGTGGGACTGAACTGACTAAACCGTTGTCCTTGGTTGCAGATCTTTGCAGCTGACTAATAATGCCATGACCCCAACCAAGGATGTCCTGCAATGCAAGTCTTATGTATACCATAAAAAAGCAGGGACTCCAGTGCACCTATAAAAGCCCCTCCTCACTCTGCAAGATCTCCGTGCCAAGCTGCCAGGCTGCCAGGCTGACCTTCCGTGCATCCTTAACGCTCTGTAATTTCATACTGTCTTTGCTCAGTAGTCTGCATCTCTGCTCTCTCAATCAGCCCATCTGAGCGATCGCGAAGGATTCCTCCTGCTTTCTTATAGGGGTCCACCGTATTGACTCAAGGACTCCATTATGAACCTTCTTACACGCAGCTGGGAAGTCTGATAGGGCTTTTGCATCAACCAGTCGGAGGGCGGCGGAGTTCAAAGTTGTTGTGCAAAAAACTGAAGGCAAGCATGATTCCAGAGGAACCTTCCGGCCTGTTTAGATTTCCGTGTCCGTGTTCACTTAATTCAAACAGAAACCTATGTTCCTGCATTCATATTGCACTCTACGTGCAAACATTTTGCAGTTTTAGCCAGTATGACCTTCTTCAAGCAGTCAAAGGAGTCGTCAACAATTTAAATGTCATAGACAAAATAGAGAACACTACAAGGGTGTAGATTTGGCTATGAATGGGAGGGGCATATCCTTGGCAACACTATGGAGGTACTGTGTGTATTTAGGGGGGCGGGGCTGATTTAGTCCCTATCAATGCTAAAACAAAACCTACACTCTTGGAACACGAGTAAATTTAAGAGAATTACTTACTAACAAAGTAGGTCTTAGCAAAAAATTGGCATTGGTGTCCTAAAACGACCTTGTCATAAAGCCCTCACAGCTGCAGAGATTGCACATTAACACTCCGAAAATAAAAGAGCCAATTGTTGCACGACAGACACGCGGCTCTTGTTTGGGATCATCGCCACCTGGTGACAGGTGCCGCACGCATCACACGGCGCTGGGCGCAGGTGCTGCAGCCCCCCCAGTACGGCATTCACTGGGACGAGGGCTGTAGACGGAGGGGTCCGGAACATTCCATAAGTTCTGGTACAGACAAAGCTGTCTTTGGACAGCCGGATTGCATTCCTACACCAAATACAGAAAGGCGTTTTGCAGTAGGCGGAAAATGAGAGGATTTTAGGGTCAGATCACTAATGTAAAACCACAAAAAGCACGATGGCTACAGTGAATTTAACTGAAACACTGACCTATATTCAGATAAGAATTAAAAAATATAAGCTGTTTAATACGTTGCCATGTATTTGATGTTAAAGGGAAAGACATACATTTGGGGGCTGGTAAATTAAAGAGAACAGTCATTATCCTGACATGGCAGTTTTAGACTGTATACACATCTATCCATCCATCTGAGGCGTAAAAAAGAATTTCCCCAACAAAGGAATTTCCCCACAGGGATCAATAAAGTTGTGATTATTATTATTATTATTATTCTACAAACACTTATCTAAAGCCAGGGGAGCCTGGAATCTATCCCAAGATGCATTGGGCCATAAGGCAGGTGACACCTCCAATGGGATGCTGGTCGATTGCAGGATTTTGTATTTAATATTTTATATTGTTATTTATTTAAAACAATCTGACAATAATGGCGATCAGTCGACGTGTCTGAATTTTGTGTAGTGGCCATGGGTGCTATAGCATCTCCCTAGTGTGCTTGTCATTAATCCTTAATGCCTTCCTCATTAAGCTGCATTCATCCTGCGTGATCCCTGCCTCGCATAAGGACACAGTGATCGAGTGCTGAGCAAATTCACCTGTAAGCTGCTCGCCCCAGACAGGGTCCACGCAAGGCTAAATCAGAAAGAGGGAATTCAGACATGTTAGGAAAGACCTGAAAATCTCTGAGGCCTTCCCTCGCAAATTCGTAAGCAGCTAGGCGAGGCTCCCACGACAGGTGTAAGTGATTTGCCCTCCGTCAGAGACGTTAAATGCTCACTTCAAGAGAAGACTGTGAAACTTTGAGGCGCTGATCATCGGCGGAGGGCGACGGACCATGTCTTGTTACGTCCTGTCTCTGAGTGTCTATATCTACCTTTTCTCGGATGCCCACAGCGAGCTCATTAGTGCAGCAGATGGAGGCCAGATTTCCCTCGATTGGTTTGACAACGATGACAGCACCACCTACCCCGACCCCGCCACTAGACCCACTGTGCTTCTGCTTCCGGGCCTCACCGGGACCAGCCGCGAGTCCTACATCCTGCACATGGTGCAGCAGAGCCGCGAGTTGGGCTACAGGTAGGTGCCTGTGGATCTGCGCCCTGTGAGGTAAGCCGTTGAGGAGGTAGCGCGGAGTAATCTGCTTCGGCGCAATTAAAATTGTATGGGGTCAAGTTAAAGTTTCATCAAGGACAGTGAGGGATTCGGTCATGCACTCATTTGCTGTCACGAGCAGGTATGCGGACCAACACCTGTCTGCTCCACCCATGGGTGTAGATTAGGGGATGGATGGCAGGGTCATGCCCCTGCCAATGTTGTGGGAGTACCAATGCTGAAACTAAATCCACGCCCTTGGCTCCACCTTCAAATCAACACCTCTTTCATTTGACCGATCACTTTATACTGTACATCGAAATATTTGGTGGGTGGAGGGAGGAGGCTGAACTGTCCATCTGCATTAGGTGTCCGCTGCACTCTTGACCTCCTCATATGTCGTGCCTGTCAACTCTGGCTTCTAAAGCTGCTGTCTTGTGGGCTTTGAAGGTCCATCACATTCCCCAACCTCCATCTTTGGAGCATAGAGAGTTCTAGCAGATTTCTAGCAGCCTTACAGCTTTTTTGGAGATGCTAGACTCACACCAGAGAGGTGGCAGGGCGGTTTCTACACCCAACCCCCGAAACGCACATATGAGCATCATGTGGCAGGGTCCACGGATAACACCCCCCCACCCTTATAGGTGAATCATTTCTGAGCAGGCCTTGGAAGATCAGACCCACTGCAGTAAGAACACCCCCCATGTAAACTGCAAAGTCATCTTCAGGGGGGACTGAAGAACACAAAGTTTTAAAAAATCCTGCAAAATGTTCCTTTTGAAGCGTTCTTGTTGATGTTAAGACCTTCCAGGCTTTCGAAATGTAGGGCATACCTTTTAAATGGAATTCTAGCATACTTTATTATAACTACAATGTGAATAATCCTGTATTGGAGGTGTAATGGTATTATATTTTCTGCCTTTCAGATGCGTGGTGTTCAACAACAGAGGAGTGTCCGGGGAACAACTACTGGTAAGAGAGATCATGAGTCTGTCAGTGCTTCTGTGCTAATTTTTTGGCAAATCATGATTAACCCGGTAATTATTACCTGAATAATACAACAAACTGTATAATAAAAGATATCAACTATAATTTACATTTAATTTTTTTTTTATCAAAACACGCTTGTCATAATTATTACACCCACCTCCCCCCAAATGTGGTCCTTTATGTACCCTTAATTTGCCATGGTAACAGCACTTCTTACTCTTCTCTTAAACTGTTGGATGAGATAAAAGAACACATTTAAAGGGATCTGAGACCAGATTTAAAGGGATCTGAGACCACATGTAAAGGGATCTAGGCACACATTTAAAAGGATCTCAGCACTCTATTAAAGGGATCTGAAACCAGATTTAAAACGATCTGGGCACATATTTAAAGGGATCTGATACCACTCCTTCATTCAAAATCCTCAGACATTGTTTGCAAACTCTCCTGTTCAGCTAATCCCTCAGGATAGCCTTGGGGATTTAGCTCTCAGGCCTGGGGAGGCCACCACTGCCAAAGCTCTCTTATGTGGTTAGCGAGCCGTTTCTGTTTGTATTCAGAGGTACAGTTTGGATCATCGCCCAGCTGCATGACCGAGCCATGGCCCAATGCTTCCTGGTGGGTGGAAGCAGTCAGATTTTGGTCTAAAATCTCATATTAGATTCCCATTGCCATGATTTCCAGCCAGACCAAAAAGCCGTTGAAGTTGTTTCATCTCACCACTAAACCCACTTCCAGGCAAAATTTCAGTGACATTTCACAGACCCCAGGCACTTGTGTTTGTGGTCTGGCTCCACCAGAAGTGTCCTCCTGGCAAACCTGGCAAACAGTTTGCTGGCGTGGATGCAGCATCTCCTCCTGCTTCTGGACACTCGCTGTTCCCAGGCAGATACATCTCAGCTCCAGCTGTTTTAAGCTTCCTGTTAATTATTGCTTTAACAGCAGAAATAGTTTTTTCAAATGTGCAGCTTTTTTATTTATATAGCCACAGCTGTATTTATGTAGGTCAACATCCGTTTGTCTCATTCCACCTGTGTGTGCTGCGGTCGTACCCATGGTCATGGGTGGCACAGGGATGTGGCTTGTGTGCTACCTCATATTCATTCCCCAGTGGCACAGGGATCTGGCTTGTGTGCTACCTCATATTCATTCCCCAGTGGCACAGGGATCTGGCTTGTGTGCTACCTCATATTCATTCCCCAGTGGCACAGGAATCAGGCATCACCATTCAAGAGATCCTAAAAGTTCTGATGTGCTTGTAGAAGGTAAAATGTGACCGAATGTAATTTAGATTTTGGTCATGAGATTTTTAGCCACTCCAATTACTGTAATGTGTGTGGTTTGGGGAAAATAATGTTCAATATATAAAATGTGTAATTCTCTTTCAGGATTTCATTACATATTTTTCCTGGAAAGGTTAAATTTATCTCATAACTTGAGTGTAAGGTAAAGAATGAGGTGAACAGTGAGGATGCTCCTCGCGGCATTTTCTTGGTCATTTGATCAGAAATTCTGGAGGGCACTGAATTTGGGGTCAAGTGGGGTGAGATCATGACATCAGTGGATCGTTCTCATGCTCCTTGATCCCATTTCAGTCTGGAATGAGATGAAACTGCAAAGTCATCGGTCTGTGCTGCATCTCTGGTGCTGTCTGAATTCTAGAACGGCCTGGGAAATAGATGCTGTAAACACTTACAGTTGGGGGGGGGGGGGGCTTCTTTGCAGAGCTTTCCGGAGGCCCGCTTGTGACTATGGAAGTAATGTGACCCTTGTGGGAACGTGATGTCTTTTTTGGGGG
>JAODKF010000089.1:2833829-2849951 GCA_026779585.1 Mormyrus proboscirostris
GTGACGTCTCCAGTCACAAGGCTAGCGCAGCATATGGTGAAGTGGTGGGAGTCATGGGTGGGGGGGGGGGGGGTGATGGTTTTCATGGTCGCGTCCTGATTAAGCCCTCGGGCAGACGCTGCTGCTTTCTCAGACTGGCCATTACTCTGGCATCTTTTTTTGGTGGGAAAGCAAAACGTCGGGTGGGAGGGAGGGGCCGTCGTCTCTCTCGCTCCTGAGTCCATACGGCCCCGCCCCTCCGTCTGCATGCCTCCTGTTAGACTTTGCTGCCCCCTCCGCCGCGGGCCGCTGCGTTTTACGGAGGGCAGGCCTCCTGATGGCTTATGCTGCTGACAGCGTGCTCTTCCCGGGCGGCTCGGTGCTCGCCGGCCTCCCTCGCTCTTCTCTTTGCTGACTCGGCACTTTCTGCGGGCCTCCTGACTCTGCGGTCCATCCTGCGGTTTGTCGTGTTCCTCTACGCCCCCACAGGGCCGATTCTAGGAGTTTCTGTGCGGAGTATAATACATAAGAGGAGTCCATCCTAGTCATTAGCCAATGAAATGTTTTAAATCAGTGAATGATAGGGGAGGGAGCACACCGGGGACCAATCAGCTCTTTCCTGGGGTCAGTCCCCCTGTGCCCCGCCCCTGTACAGACCCCCACCTCATGCCCTCTGCTACACCACACTGCCACCACTGTATGTGTCAAGAATGCCATTGTTCCAGCTTGATAACAGGAAGATGCAAGGAGCCAGGGTCCGCGGGGGTGGCATGGGTCCGGCTGGGGGGAGGCGGATTCAGATGAATCGCTACGTTGTGCGTCGTCGGGGGTGAAATCCGTGTATCGCTGCGGTTGGGTGAGTCGGTGGGATGCTGAAGGCCAGTCGGCCTTAATCGGGGCATTACCATGTGATCACATAAGGGGCCACATGCAGGTGGGTGGTACTGCTTTTGCTTCCCTGGTGGGGGGGGGGCTGTTCCGTGTGCTCTCATCATGTTCATCTGTAGCCCTCCTATCCCATCTGACCCTTGACATGACACCCATTGCCCATCGTTCTAGGACCCGCTGATGCTCCCCCCTACCCTTACTGTCTATATGAGGTGTGGGGGGGTCCTTTAAATACCTGCTCCCTCCCATGTTGCTCAGACCCCGAGGACGTACTGCGCCGCCAACACTGAGGACCTGGAGGCTGTCATCGAGCACGTACACCGGAGCAGCGAGGGTGCCCCCATGATGGCTGCCGGGGTCTCCATGGGGGGGTGAGTATATCGCCCTCCCACTTTCCAGGAAGGTTGACGCCGACATGAGCCTTAAGTTAAAAAGCCCGTTTTCATCGTCCAAAAAACACACCACGCCTTTTGTGGAGCAGTGCTGTAAAGTCGGTCATTATTACCCAGAATCCTTTAACTTATTTTTCGGAATATTTTATGATCATGGTTATCGCTGGCGGAGAAAGGATCTTGTCCAGGTTCTAGATTGGTCCCAGGGGGGCTGCAATATATTTATGATGTTTCCACACTGTTAAAACTGCACTGCCAACGAGGTGTCTTGCCCTTTCTCAACATAGAACTTCATCGCGAGATAAAAGTTTAAGTATCTTGATTATTTTTGCTCCTTCCGAAAAAGCCCTTTTGCTTGTCTCCCTGTCAGGATGATGCTGGCTAACTATCTTGGCCGCAAGGGCCAGGACACGTGTCTGCGCGGGGTGGTGGTGTTCTCAGCCGGCTGGGACGTCTTCGAGTGCACTGCCTCACTGGAGAAGCCCCTGGACCGCTTCCTCTTCAACTCCTACCTCACCAGCTGCCTGCAGGCCTCTGTGGACCGGTCAGTGTGGGTCTGCCCCGGCCCAGGGCAGATTGCGCCGTTTAGCATGGATAACGATGGTTGATTTCCATGAGGATGTGTTGCGGTGTCCGTTTGCATGCGGATGGGTCATTTTGAATGATTTTGAATCAGCCGAGGTCTGATTGGATCCTCACGGGTCTTTTAGGTTCAGCCTGGGGCTCTGCAGACCAGCTTGCTTCTATGTGAACCCACAGGCAGTGGGATTACGTCCAGGGCAATGGGATCCACACTCAGCAGCATGCTAATTATTAAGCAGGCCTGACTAAGCGATCCTCCGCTGGCGGCCTTCCAAAGCTCCGATCTCTGGAGATACCCTGCCCTCGTGACATACATGTCCAAGCTAGCAAGCCCAGGTCTTTAACGAGGTCCTCCAACTGGGTGGCGACATTTTCCCCAAGACACGCAAGGTGCATAGAGCAAACGGGCGTTTCTATTGCTGTTTTATATCAGCCTGCCTTTTTGTGTTATATGCGGCCGTGTATCAGGAACTGAGTTGTTAAACTGTGTCAGTTTCTGCGGATTCAAGCCCACAGAAGCAACAGACATCAGGCATGTTCACAGGATCAGACCGTTTCAATCGATCACAGATTGAATACTGACGGTTACTGTTATATTGGAACTGCAGTTCATCTTACATTTGCAATGTGAAGATGACTATTGATTTTATGATTGATTAGAGGGCTGTGCAGAGACTTTTTGAAGGGCAGGTACTCCACCAGTAAACTTTATGGAGGGGGGAGGGGGAGAAATTACTGTGATTGTCTATGATCAAAAATGGGCACTCTGTAACAGAGGGGTCATCCTCCTTAATATTCAAAAAAGAACACTCAGGACAGGCGGGGGGCACTTGCAATCGTTCAATAAAAAGGAATGGGTGCTCAGGAATCCCCCCCCCCCCACCACATCCCAGGTGAACTTTTAGCTGTAGCTAATTGTTGTGGAACTGGAAATGAGAACATTTCATAATTGTCACCATGCCTTAGTAGCGTTGCGTTTTCTTGTTTCGGACGCATGTACCATGAGTTGCTCTCCAGAAAGGTTGTTTCAATGTCATGAGAAGATAACACAGCGGCACGGTGGGGGCCACAGTGCCACATTAGCGAGGTTCCTGAGGTGAATCACGAGGAGGATCTGCCCTTGACAAGCTCACACAGAGGCCCAGCTGGACCGAGAGCCTAGATTAGCTCCGGGGCCCCCAGGGTATCTTCACACCGCTCTCCCGGTGGACGAGCCACCCGCACAGTCCATGTGACATGGGGCTCAGAGCCGCCCTTCAAGTTCTAACAGATCCCGGGACTCAGGTCCAATCCCATGACGACAGCTCGCTTGCCGAGAAGGCCAAGGAGCAGATGAGGCGGCAACAACGGGGAGGATGCTGTTTGTGGGTGACAGTCGAAGATTGTGAGACACGTACAGGTGTGCAGCTCCCCTGCTGGCCATGGTTTGCCAGTGCAATGGGCAGGCACGTTATTGTCCAAAGTGACACACAAATTAGACAAATAGGAGTCAACTAAACATAAGGGCAGCTAGGCCGAGCTTCCAATGAATGTCCTGGTACAAGTGTAAACAGTAATGCAGCAAGAACTGCACAACATCCTTCAAAGAAAGCAAGAATCTGATACAACAGCTATTCAATGATTCGAACGTTAATTAATAGCATTCAGGGAACATGGAGAGACATCGAGCAAGAAATTACTGGAACAGATGGGTCTTGAATCGTTTCTTGAAGACGGTGAGGGAATCTGATGACGTACGTTCGGAAGACACCCGCGATGCGTAACACGATGCCTATCCCTGCTGGCTCAGTCCGGGGATGACAAAGTGATTTGTTGTGAGTTGTTTTGCGTCTTTATCCTCAGAAAGTCAAAGAGGACGGCGCCATAATTTACGTTCTCCCGCTGTTATCAGGATGAAGCACATCTTTGAAGCGGACGTGGAGCAGAAGACATATTTATAGCTGTTGCTCATTTACTTGTTATTCACCCTTTTGATGTAATTATTGTTCCCTGCAAACCCATAGTTAAGGCTGCTGAAGGACTTAGGGATTGATATAATGCAGTAATAATAATAATTTTTAAAAAGCCACATTTAGGTAGCAATGAAACATTTAAAAGTCTGTGGTAAAATAGCGATCCTCATCTGTAAAGGTGGTCTGAAGATGGATGGATGGTTGGATGGATAGATGGATGGATGGATGGATGGATAGATGGATGCAAGGATGGGCTTCAGAAGTACGATAAAGGCTCTTCATGATGACCAGGCTTAAAGTCAGGTGGTAACAGAATCATGAACTCATCATGAACTCATCATGAACCTTGCCTCGCACGTCACCTTGGAGTTTGGTGCCAGCCAGCCTGAATATGTCTCTCCGACAAGCTGTCAGCTGCTCGTTGCCCTCTTGGCTTCAGACTCACATTACAGCCTCACAACTTCGAAGGAAGTGACGAGTTCCCAGTCCTTGCAGAGATTGCCAGCGACCTTGACTGGCCTTCAGACTCTGCCCACTCTTCAGTGATTGTTGAAGTAGTTCTCCTTGTGATGCTACGCTGATGAGTGTCTATCTTTTACTCATGACTGAACAGATTAGCGTAAACAGTTCTGCGGGATAGCATCCATCCATCTTCTCGGAACTTATCTGGTGAAGGGTAGCAGGAGAGAGGCCTATTCCAGGCAGTGTAGAGCACAAGGTACGGGAATACTCTGGATGGTATGCTAGTCCATCACACCCCACAGGCTATGGATAATTTACCGATATCAGTTAGCCTACATACACATCATTTGATATTTAGGAGGAAATACCTGCAGCATGGGGATTATATGCAAGCACCGCACACACATGGAGGTATGAGGCGACAGCCCTATCCAGTGTCCTGCCCTATATTTGATAGCATTTTAGCATTACCAACCCCTACAGTAAGTTGATCATTATGTCGTGGTTGTTATGATTGTTACATGTGACTTTCTACTCCATTCCAGGCATAGGACTGTCCTTGAGAAATGTTTTGACATCGATCACGTGATGAAGGTACGTCTTCAGTGAACCAGAGACTGTTAATCCATCGTTTGGCCTTTCAGGCCTGTCTCGTCCTCTAGCCTTGCAGGTTTTCCAAAACGGAAACTAGAAAACGGCCTCAACCAACCATTATGGGGGTGACACATTCATAAAATCACTGTGTTGTTGTAAAGTCGTCCTCCCGGATAATTTGTCTTACAGAACAGTCAGATCTGCCTTTGCATGAGTGTGTTTATGATGGAAAGATGTTCTACAGCGCTGCTAAACTACCTTTGTGGGAGGCAGCCAGATCTTCTCATATTTTGATGTCAAATATTTGGAGCTCGCCGCACTGTGTCACCTGCCTTCATTGTCCCCCTCAGGCAAAGACCATCCGTGAGTTTGACGAGAGGTTCACATCCATCATGTTTGGCTACCCAACCAATGAGGACTACTACCGAGATGCCAGTCCCGTGCACCGCCTCAAGTCCGTCCAGGTGCCCATGCTGTGTCTCAACGCAGCTGATGATGTCTTCTCCCCGCACCATGGTGAGATGCGATGTCAAAGCACTACAAGCACAGAGATAATGTACCACAAAACCTGTGTCATGTGGGGTTCCTGGGCACGTGGTGTCCTGCCTATTAGACTGAGCAGCGCATCCGTGCTGGAGCCTTGGCCTTTCCAGTAACACCATTATGAGCCGGTGACTCCAGTAATGCTGAGAGGCCTGGGTGCTAAATTAGAGCAAGGATTGGCTGAAAAACGAGACCCGGCCGACATGACGTGAAACCAAGAGCGTAGTTAGAGAAGAATAGCAGGAGTACTTAGGGTCAAAGGTCATAAACAGGACTCATAGACTTAAGAGCAGATATCTGATATGCCTTCTCAGGGCCATTGAAGCTAAGAGGTGCTTCCCTGTAGGTAGCCAGGTAGATTTCTCGGTAGTTCCTAAATTCCTAAACCAATCCTGGTGCTTTCATCTAAAACCGCTTGCAGTGTTAACACATTTGATTTTTCCTGGCTAAGAACTTGCCCAATGCATATACAGCAGAACCTGTCAGAGCTAGTGCCCATCAAATTACTCATTTTGTCTTTAACCACTATATTACCTCATTATATACTATACTACCCTAACCTAACAGCCGAACCACATATTAAAGGATAAGTATGGGACCATGAGAGACGTTTTTGCAAGTACTCAGTTGTTATAGAATTACATTTATTGCTTTGTCTGGCTTTCTCAGTAAAGACAGAAGCTTTGCTTGCATCTCCACAGCCATTCCAGTGGAGGCAGTGAAGCAGAACCCTAACCTGGCTCTTCTGATCACATGTCATGGCGGCCATATTGGCTTCCTGGAGGGCCTGTGGCCTCGCAGAAGCACCTACATGGACCGGGTCTTCAGGCAGTTTGCTAAGGCCGTCATCGAGAATGGGAGCAGCCTGAGAGACCTTTAACCACCAGGATTCGCCTACACCCCCTTACCCTCTCCCTTTACCCTACCATGTTCAAAAGAGAGAAAAGAACTACAAATACTCAACAATAAACTTTAGAAGGGCACATCTGACTCAACGCACAATCGCAATTCTCCCAAAGCATGAGTAGCATTCCTTGTTAGCATCATGTTAGCGTTTCTGTAGCGCCCTTCATTGTGGCTCGGTTGGGATACAGTTCCTCACACAGCTAAAGAGAGCAAAGGGGGTGTGGCTCGGTCATGTGTTTGACTGACAGTGTTCAGATGTACTGTAGCACTTACGTTACTTTTAATTTATCCGTGTTTTTTTAAGAAACCATTTGATGTGTAGATGTAGTCCTCAGGGATTTATCAGTTTCGTTTTCTTCGTGCTTTGGTTTTGTTTGTGTCGTTCCCTCTGTTCTTCCATACTTCCCCTACTTGATGTAATATGTCGTCTCCTGGATCTCAGACCGTCTGAAGTGTCACGATGCAGCATCGTACGCACCAAATGCGAGCATAAATGTAAAGCCGATGACAGTAGCAGTAAACGGGGAATGGAAAATTGCACTATTTTAGATAGGGTTGACCTAGCATACTGGCCAAAACGAATTTGACTATGAGCTATGCTTCTAGCACCCTTCAAGATTGAGATTGCAACCATTCAGTCCACGGATGTCACAGAGGTAACACTCGAATAGCTTGTCTCTGAAAAGCCTTAATCTCTGCAACTTTGGTATAGATGGCTCCTCTCCAGAGGGGATTTCTCAGTTAGGTTGGAATCATAGAAGTAGTTCTGTTCTACCTGGGAAAAGGTGCTCTTAACCTTGAACATGTTGCGTTTCCTCATTAACCCGAGGTGCAGTCATATCAGTATTGGTTTGAAAAGTGTAACTCATATGAAGATGATGGATTAGCGCTGTCCGAAAAACAACCTGATTTGTGTGACTAATTGTCATATTGTATCATGCACGAGATATTGCGACGTTGTTTCTGTGGGACGTTCTGGACTTCCTCTTTACGGCCACCATGCATGTCTCGCTCTGTTTGCGATAGAACTTTTCCGGATTTTACAGACCTCCCGTTGCATCCTGTAGCGTAATAGGCAGCATTTTCTACCGCTAAGACTCTTAGCGCATTTGTACCGGGTTGTCTAAGAGGGTCATGCAGCAATAAAATTTTACCATAAACTGCAAATGATGTACAGTGTGTGTACATGTACATGAGTCTATTATAATTGCATATGCTGTATTTAATAAATTGTGAAGTAAATACTGACAGAGGAATTTGTCTCTCTGACTGTTTCTGTGCTTAGCAGTACATAGCTGGACTTGATACATTGCATTGTGTCGTCTATATTATTTGTGTGTGTGTGTGTGTGTGTGTGTGTGTGTGTGTGTGTGCTTTGTGATGGAGCTTTGAACCCTATGCTGCTTGGATGGACTCCAAGCAACCTTGACCTGGATTAGCATTTAGAAAATGGATGGATTTTCCATAGACCGTAGTATCGAGTTCAGGGTAGCATTGAGCTTATCCCAGGAAGCAAAGAGTACAAGATACATTGAATGTTATTGTAGTCTGTCACATGGCATCACAACATATACAAATTCCAATTCACTTAACTGGTTGTTTTTGGACTATGAGAGGAAAGTGAAAGGTCTGGAGGAAACATGGATAGAACATGAGAAGAACATGGGTAGAACATGAGAAGGACATGGGTAGAATATGAGAAGAACATGGGTAGAACATGAGAAGAACATGAGAAGAACATGGAAAACCCACACACAGCTGTGAAGCTCCCACACCATCCCTCTAAATTGATTGTGCTTGATTTGAGAAATATAAGAACAGACAAAGGCCCCGCTAAGGTATAAAAAGTACGAGCTTTTATTTAAATAATTTTGGCACTCTACTGTAGAACTCTAAATTAACTTCTATGTTCCAGAATCACTTTTTCATGTGAGCAGTGGAATTTACTACATTATTATAATTTGGTAGTATTTCATAGTTTAAGTTGACATTACAAACAAATTTTATGTTATCTTTTTGCTATTTTTTGTCTACATTGGGAAACATCTTTTGTCGACGTAGCACCATGTTTTAGCTGAGGACTCTCTTTTCTTCTCTGCAATGGTAATTCTGTGCTTGGCAAAGTGTGTCAGGATGAATCCTATCGCTAAGTATTTTTATCGCACTGAACTCACTTCATCAAGGTCCTGAACAGATGGTTAACGGCGTTACATAACGCCTGGGCGGGGTTTGCATTTGGCCAAAACGGGGGGTTTTCGGCAAATTAAAAGGCCCGGCTATCACCCGTCTTCGCCTCCTTGTGTACTCCACAGCTCAGGTCAAAGGTCAACCCTGCGGTGGTTACTGTAATATGTGTAGCATAATGAGCAATTGCTTCATTCTTTATTCCCCAGAGGGACTCCGGCAAATTGAATTAATTGCTGACGCTGCTGCACTGGATAGAACAGAATCCCCCGGGGTCATTAGACCCCTATCGTCCATTATGTAGGGAGCAGCGGAGAGACGTCAGGCTCAGTAGGGGCGGCTTGGCCAGCTGTAGGGACAGCTGTGGATGTGCCAACACAGCTGTTTCTCCAGAAGGACCGGTCCTCAGGGAGAGCCATCCTGCCTGTCCTCCTCCCTCGTCTGAAAATAGCTCCCACATAATTCACGGGCCAAAAGCAGATGAGCACTCCTTGAAACACCTAGACTGCCCCTTCCTGGTGGACAGCAAGGACGAGGGTCAACACGGCCTCGGACAAGAGCTCTTTGTTTGCCGCAGATGCCTCCATAGTGCTTCGCTGACTGGGTTCTCCATCGGATTTCAGGACTGTCCAACTACATCCCCAACAGAACAGCAAAAAAAAAAAACACACAATGCTCCAGTTAGCAGCAAATTTCTGATTTACTGGTTACCAGCACTCAAACCACACATTTGTTTCGGGCCCCCTGTTGGCCACAAACAGTCACTACACTAAAAATTAAATAAACACATTTTTTATGTGGGAAAAAAGCAGAACATTCTGCTAACCAGCTGGCAAGCTACAATTTTTTGACTGAAAGTGCTAGCTATTTATTTAGATTTGAAAACATTTGGGTGGGGGGGGGCGACGGGTGCCAGGGGGCCCCAAAGTGAGTTTTGAGTAGGGCCCCATCTTAGCTAGCAGTCAGAAGGTTTGTGGGGTTACCTGTCCTCGCCTGTGCAGGTACAGCAGCTTGCTAGCCTCTGGTGTGTGTCTGTCCATGTGCTTTGTTAGCCCCCCTACCGATGCAGCCTTGCACATCTCAGCTGAGGTCGGCTATGAGCTCATTAAGACCCCACAAGCAATAATTAAGCAGCTGAACCACCATTTCATCTCAGTGCCACTGAGTCAAAACCTTGACAGCATGCCAGCGTAGCGGCGATACTATGACGGCGCCCCCTGCTGGCGCCAACGACTCCTGCTGACCCGCGGTCGCACATTCGGTTGAGCAGACGAGTTCTATAACCCTCCATTTGTGGTTAGCTAGATTAGAGGTACACTGTACACTCCAGACGAGAGACGCACTGTAATAACCCAGACATCCCCAAGCAATCAAACCAAGCTTTGTAACTGGTGTACGGCACTATTCATAGCTGTGTGTGTGTTTTACTACATAAAGCAACATGTAAAATAAATAAAGAGTAATATACAGAGGGCAAAACTGTGACCTCACACCTCCATGGTCGGGGGAGAGGGAGGGATTCCCTGCTTCATCTGTGTGGGCACTGATGCTCTAAGATTGCAAAACGAGATGTTATTTGGTGCCTGTAAAAGTCTCCATAGTGTGTGAGTGTGCGCACTGGGAGATGCGCTGCGGAGATAATCTGCTGAAACCACTGAAGCAGAAGTTCGCACACTCTGATGTGTGACCTTATAAGCCAACCTGAGCCCTTGGAAACTGCGATGAGCAGAAGTTCTTCTTTGCAGGTGTGGATTCCTGGCTGCAGCACCTGTTTGTCCACACATTGCAGGAGAGATGTTCCAGCAATATAAAAAGTGACACGTACACACAAATTTATAGGGCTGAGGTGCTCACATATACACATACCCAAGCAAAACTCTCAGATATATAGATGAGAAGTTAACACACACACCCCCCCACACACACACTCACACACACACACCCACACACACACACACACACACACACACACACACACTGTACTGGGCATCTTTCTTGAAAATCAGCTGAACAGAAACTCGGATACAGATCTCAGTTCAAGATCATTACCCACATCTCAGCTCCAGGGGGCAAAGTTGAGGCACTGCCTCTCATCTTTCCCTTTCTTTCTAAACAACTTGTGACCCTGCTTCTCTAACGAAGCTCTAAAGCTGACTGTGTTGCTGAGAGAAGCTCCAGAAGGTTTTTGGGCCACTCCCTGCATGGAGATCCATGGTTTGCGTTACAGCCCAGGGGACCTTATGGGTTCTCTGCTGTACGTTCACTGGAGAACAGTGTGTGCGTGAATGCTTGCCGACACAACTGTGATTGAGACTGTGACTGTGACTGTGACTGGGAGGCTGGTTCTGAGACACAGCACACTAGGGCTGTATTTCTCAACCCAGTCCTCAGGACCCCCCCAGACAATCCACTTTTTGGTTTCCTCCCCACACACCTATACCAGGCATTCGGTGTTCTTGATTGGCTGGGAGCTGGGAGGGACAAAAAATGTGGACTGTCCGGGGGTCCCTGGGGACTGGGTTGGGAAACACTGGGCTAGAATGCTAAGATCATTGACCCCTCGATTGCTGGTTCGAGTCCCCACTCCTATACCATAGGCGGCTGATCACACCCCAAATCCCACTACAATTAACACTTTGGCACCTTGTTTTCCCAGTTCTATTTCCAATACGCCTGACATACATGCCCATCTCCTAACATAACTGTTGGACTGGCATTCTGTCCAGGGTCTGCCCGGCCTTGGAACCCATGCTGTCTGGAATAGGCTCCAAGGCCCTCTGCAGGGGTGGATGGATGGATATTTATTTGCCTATGGTGATTTAATTTTCTGTTATTGATTTATATATTATATTTATATCAGGGGCAGTGCGTAGTTCAGGCCCCTGTGTCTGTGATTAGAAGGAGGCTTGGTAGCATAGTCACATGACCAGCGGGCCCTTAAGCAGGGATCTAAATCCTCAGAAATGCCCCAGAGTTGCCAGATAAATGCCCCGACTCCGCACTCAAACCCCAAGCCTCATCTCTATATATACGAGCCAGATCTTTATTCCGCTATATGCAGATGACAATAATAAAACCTTGTACTTTAAATTCTTTCACCATCCTTGCCGAAAGTGAAGGACACTACATCGCGTCTGGCTTCGGGGAAAGAGAAACGACAAGAAGGTCTTAAGGTTCCTTCTCCTGATGTAACATAGCTGAGATGTTGGTCATCTGAATCAGCCGACTTAGCGTTGATGCTGTAACCAGGACAGTGGCTTTAAAGAGTGCAGCGGAAGGGTGGACATCCCTAATGGCCCAAAAATTGCCGTTAGCAGTAACATTTTCTTCTGAATCACTTTGTCTGTGAAACAAATCTTATGTTTTGCGTACTTTGTAACACCACAAGATAAGCTGGTAGAAGATGAGTAACTGGACAAACCTTGTAACATTTTCATCTAGCTGACTCCTAGGACAAACGTTTCCCTAGGATATAAAAGGGGACCAGGGCTGTTAAATGACTCCCCTTAATGGTTACAGCTAGATCAGCCGTGTATGACTTAACTTCGGGGCACGTATGATAGGTGCAGTGCCGAGTTTTTTTAAATCCAGAGATGTGGAAACTGCTCCCCCTGCTGTCTGCATGTATGTTGACACGTCCTTCTGTTCTTGTGTCACGGTGTAGCATAAGTATCGCTGAAGACGGTTTTAGCCATCGCGGCTCTAAGTGAAGTTACGCAAAACTTTCTCACACAAAAAAAGTCACACAAAAAAGTCTCTCACTACATATGAGAATAGCTTTAATAGTAAAATAACAGCAAAATTAATCTCTGGATCAAGTGGTCATTATGTAAATGGTTCCGATAAAAGTCTTTCCCCATCTTTCTGGAAATTCAGATGGAGCGTAAAGTAATATATTTTTGTGTGTGAACCTTAAATAATGAACAGGGCTGTTGTTTTTAACAAATACTGAAAATACTGAAAACTGTACCTCTTCATGGGTATTTCTTAACACATAAGCTCAGTTCTGATATACAAATATCCATTAAAAGTCTATGCTGTCCACTTAAGTCTATTGCCACATTAAAGAACAGTACATTTGAACGCAGTACAGCCTAGGAAATGGCCATCGGGAAGTTCAGGAAATTGATACCCGGTCGGTGGCTAAATCTGACTGACAGCATATCCCAGAGCTGCTTTTTTGTCACCAGTCAGCCTCTGCCTATGGATACTGTAATGTAGAAGGCCAGACCCAAAGCTAGATTATTGGTATAAGGAGGTTTGTAAGTAAATGAACTTTGAGTTTATTAACAGCACTGTATGGTAGTGTGCACAATAAGTATTAATACTGTCCATGGGCCTTTACTGTGACATGGGAACCTTGGTTATATGAGTCCTCGCCATCCATCGTCAGAACCACTTAATCCCCACTTGGGACTTGGGGGCCCAGAGCATCAAGTGCAGGTGGAAACCAACCCTGGGTGGGCGCCAACACAACTACTGGGCTGATTTAGACACACCAACCCTGCATGCTTTTGGACTGTGGGAGGAAATCAGAGACCCCAGCAAATTCCACACAGAAAGGACCCGGGATCAAACCCATGACCTTCTTGCTGTGAGGCAGCAGTGCTAATCACCAGTTGGCCCATGAGTCCTGTCATATGGAGTAATTCTTGCTTATTCTGCACTCAATGGCACATTGAGGTAGGTAATAAACCTGAATTGTTTAATTAGAGATTTCTACTTGGGGGGGGGCGCGAATAAAACCGTACATTAATTACTTCGAAGTAAACAGCTCCACCGGAGGTATTTCTTTTCGTGTTGATGTAAGCTCATGGGAGTTTTACTTCCACAAAAATGACAGGCAGAACGAAAAATGATTGGTTTAGAGAGATAACCAATCAGATTGTAGAAGAGGTGGGTCCAAGCAACTATAGGAGGTGGAACCTACCAATCTGATGTCATGGGCCCACCTCCTCTACGATCTGATTATCTAAGCCATTTTTGTGAGTAAAACTCCACCGAGCTTGACGCAAAAGGAAATTATTTCATTTATTTGTATGTATTCTGCATAATTTCATTGCCTTTCATTTTCTTTGAGTAATATCTGTGCTCTCTTAACGTTGTGGATCCCGAAGTTGGGGAGCATGCGTTGATGTAGCATGTTTCCGCACCAACCATATGACGAAACACCTGGGCATCCAGCTGGTGACTCCCCAGGTAGACACATAGTCCAGTCCCACCTTCCAGAAATGGCCATCCAACTGTCGCAGCCTGATGTTTTGTGAGTGTCCCCTTGTCCTAGTCCAGCTGCTCGGGTCCACAGCAATGAGGATCCTGTGAGCTGGATCACCCTCAGGGAAAACGCACCACATGGCCATAGTGTCGTAACCGACACAATGCAGGTAATGTGCCTCAATCGGGACTCCTCTAGGAACCGCTCGTTTGACACAAAGTCAAACCAACGGTACCCAAGGATTCTCAGAAGAGACACAGTACCGAAGGAGTCCAGTCTTCGTCTCAGGTCACTGGATATCGTTCATGTCTCACAACCATACAATAAGACAGGGAGCGCCAGGACTCTAAAGAACTGGATCTCTGTACTCTTGCAAAAATATCAGGAGCACCACACACCTCTTTCCAGCGACCTCATGACCCCCCATGCTCTCCCAGTCAGTCTACTTACTTCATAGGAAGAGTCCCAAGAGACATAAATGTTGCTGCTGAGGTAAATGAATCTCTGGACGAGGACGACATTCTTCCAGCAGACACACACACTACTGATAGCTGTGCCAAAGAAGTCATTAAAGGCCTGGATCTTGGTTTTTATCCAGGACACTCGCAATCCCAGACACTCAGACTCCTCTCTCAGTCTCTTGAGAGTCCTCATATGAGCATCCATTGATTCTGTGAAAATCCACGGGGCAGTGAATGAAAGTGCAACACTCAGCCTTTGTCCTCATCTTTTCCTAACTAACTTACACAATGCAGAGAGAGTAAATTCAGCCGGTTATGCAAGTCTGAGCAAAACATTTGGTCATGTTGTGGTCAAAAACAAAAATATATATATAACAGCAACAACGAATACAATCAGAACATCTTCACAGTCACGTTATTACATTCATCAATTCTGACCAAAACTAGGTGATTTCTACAGTCAAAAATTGAAACGGACAGTATGAGGTAGGTGAGACGGACTGGAAATACTGAGCCCGCTGTCTTGACAACACTATGCATAGCTACATTTAAAGAAGATCCACAAAAACAATGTAGTGTCCTCCACGTCCAGACATGATTATCAGCACGACAAAGGCGATCTCAGTAGTATGATTGTTTTGGAAAGGGGGTGAGTCTAATTAATAATGACTGCATTAATGATTTTTATACTTCGCAGTATCTTCTCAGGCTGGGAAGAATCTGTCAACAGCAGTTTCTCAAAGTCAAGCTCCTTGTACAGTCCAGACTACAATTGTGCTTTCGCAGCAAGTGGAGTCTCTCCGGCTGCACTGAATCCAGCAACTCTTTAAAAATGACCCTACAGAAACCCCCGACATGGTTTTAAGAGAAGCTGATGTGGTCAAATTCAAAGAAAAGAACAAAACACCAACATGATTATTACCTCAATAAGCTCACACAATAAATAAGATTTTCTCTACAAATTATTTGATTTTCATTTTAAATAATAAAAAAAAAACAACTGGGAAGCAAGTCATACATAAATGGTCAAAAAGATAATCTAGGTAGAGTCTTTGTGTATCTAGGTAGAGTCTTTGTGTTGGTGGTCACAGAATACTGAAGTGTACCTGAAAAACATGATAGCAAAAGGTGACTCGATTAGAAAACATGAAAACCTATACTTATACAGGACTGATTTAATATATTATACTACACTTTTTTTTAAATTTGAAACACTGCTTTTCATTCTTGATACATCCCCCATTGACTTCCACATCTCCACACTCTCAGTAAATGACAGTCTCCTTCCCTGATTGGCTAGTGCGATTCACACACTGTTGTCTCTTTGTTTTGGAGTGAGATGTGGAAACAATAATCGACTGAGCTACAATCCCATTAAGGCAAATGTCTTTGGCCTACCCTGTGCATTTATATACTCTTAAAAATCATACAATATCCATCAATCCTGCCAATCGTCAGTCTCAGCTAGCAACAGGAATGTCTCTTTACTGGACTTTTTCTGCTCTTGTCTGCTTTGTGTCATTACCGTTCTGCACGCTCTGGAAAGTCAGGAAAGAAAGAGTTTGGCGAAGCCATTGATGCCATGATGTATCAAGCAGAAGCCGGAACCGGACTCCCTGGCAGAGCTGATGCAAGTGGGGAATCCAGCCTTTCTCAGTCAACTGGCACAGTTTGGGTTCTCACTGTTTTCTTTATAGGCCCATGTGATGGAATATTCCACCTTTGTTCACCCAGTGAATTGACCCACTTCTGATTATAGAGGACCACTGTAGGGCACCCAGTGACCAGTCCCACCTTAACCATCAGCAATATTTGAGCAATATGGGACCATTAGGCATCGCATCACTTCCTGTTGTCCTGCAGAGATGGGAATGTGGCTGAAGTCTGTAACCACTTTGCAGTCCATTGATGCGTCTGTTCCCCAGTAGGTGGCGCTGTAGGTGGGTGGGTGGGGGGGGGGTCCA